>CAMZMU010000052.1:162314332-162981957 GCA_947311845.1 Poa pratensis
TAGCTAATGTCCAGAGCTTTGGGATGATTGTATCATTACAGAATATGAGAATTTTTGTTATGCTCTAACCCTCTAATGAGAACTGTCTTGAGTTTGGTGTGAAGGAAGTTTTCAAGGATCAAGCGAGAAGGGTGATATTATGATCAAGAAGAGTGAAACTAAGCTTGGGATGCCCCCGTGGTTCATCCCAATCATATTCAGAGAGACTCAAGCGTCTAAGCTTGGGATGCCCAAGGCATCCCCTTCTTCATCAACAACTTATCAGGTCATCTCTATGAAACAATATTTTAATTCTTCTCACATCTATGTGCTTTACTTGGAGCGTCTGTGTGTTTTTTATTTTTGTTTTTGTTTGAATAATTCGGATCCTAGCAATCCTTGTGTGGGAGAGAGACGCGCTCCGCTTTTTCATGTGAATACTCATGTTCTTTAACTTATATTTGTTGAGTATTCTTAACTAGCTACTGCAGTGCTTTTAGCTCCCTGTTTTTCATGCATCTCTTCGAGCTGTTAGAACTTGTTTATAAATACTCTCTTGCTGCAATATATTATCATTTGGAGAGTTTATGTTTAAATTTATTGGTGTTTGTTTGGAAGAAAGAAAATGCTACATGTAGTAGTTGGTATTGGAAAAGACATATGCATTCTTGTAGATCATTGTCTTGTTTTGATTTGATGCTTTGCAATTGTTTTGAGCTCTCAGTAGATCATGTTTAAGCTCTTGCATCATGTAGTTAAATCCTAGTAGTGGAGAACTACCGTAGAGCTTGTTGAGACTTGGATGCATATTTGTTCTCTCTAAGGTCTAGATATTTTCTGGTAAAATGTTTGAGCAACAAGGAAGATAGTGTAGAGTCTTATAATACTTGCAATATGTTTTTTATGTGATTCTTGCTGTGCCGGTTATACTTGTGTTTACTTCAAACAACCTTGCTAGCCTAAACTCTGTACTGAGAGGGAATGCTTCTCGTGCATCCAAAACTTGAGCCAAAACCCATGCCATTTGTGTCCACCATACCTACCTACTATGTGGTATTTCCTGCCATTCCAAGTAAATATTTCATGTGCTACCTTTAAACTATTCAAAACGTTATTACTCCTTATTTGTGTCAATGTTTTATAGCTCATGAGGAAGTATGTGGTGTTTTATTTTTCAATCTTGTCATTTACTTCTGACATTTCACCTGGACTAGTGGCATATGCATCCGCTTATCCAATAATTTGCAAAAAGAGCTGGCAACGGGGTGCCCAGCCCCAATTAATTACAACTTTCATTAATAATTCTGTTCACATGTTTTGCCCTGATTTATCAGTAAGCAACTTAATTTTGCAATAGACACTCCTCCATGGTATGTGAATGTTGGAAGGCACCCGAGGATTCGGTTAGCCATGGCTTGTGTAAGCAAAAGGTTGGGAGGAGTGTCATCTATAAAAAAACTAAAATACATGTGTAAACAAAAGAGAAGAGGATGATCTACATTGCTGGTAGAAATAACGTCCTTCATGAGAGCCGCTCTTTGAAAGTCTGGTTGACAAGGGGGTTAGAGTGCCCACTACCATTCGTTGACAACAACAAACACTTTTCAAATACTTATTTTGTGCTCTCTATATGCTTTCGAAAACTTAAAAAGCTCTAGCACATGATTTAATCCCTGCTTCCCTCTGCGAAGGGCCTATCTTTTACTTTATGTTGAGTCAGTTTACCTACTCCTTTCTATCTTAGAAGCAAACACTTGTGTCAACTTTGTGTGCATTGATTCTTACATATTTACTTATTGCACTTGTTATATTGCTTTATGTTGACAACTATCCATGAGATATACATGTTACAAGTTGAAAGCAAATGCTGAAACTTAATCATCCTTTGTGTTGCTTCAATGCCTTTTACTTTGAATTTATTGCTTTATGAGTTACCTCTTATGCAAAACTTTTTGATGCTTGTCTTGAAAGTACTATTCATGAAAAGTTTTTGCTTATATGATTCATTGTTTACTCTTTATCTATTTGTTAGCAAACTATAGATCATTGCTTTGAGTCACTTTATTCATGACATGAGCTTGCAATATATTGATCAAGATTGTGTGAAAGCATGTCTCCTTAGAAATTATTTATTGTTATTGTTTTACCTACTCGAGGACGAGTAGAACTAAGCTTGGGGATGCTGATACGTCTCCAACGTATCCATAAATTTCTGCTGTTCCATGCTCATATTATACCATTTGCTACATGTTTATATACACTTCGTATCACTTTTATGCATTTTCTGGGACTAACCTATTAACAAGATGCCACAGTGCCAGTTCCCTGTTTTCTGCTGTTTTTGGTTTCAGAAAGTTACTTCTGGAAATATTCTCGGAATTGCACGAAACAAAATGCCAGGTCCCTATTTTTCCAGCACGTACACGGAGTCCGAAGGAGAGACGAAGGAGAGCCACGAGGTGGCCAAACCACCTGGCGGCGCGGCCCCACATCCAGCCGCGCCTGCCTGTGGTTGGGCCCCTCGGGGGTCCGCCGACATCGCCCCTTCGCCTATTTATTCCCCGAGACGCGAAAACCCTAAAACACCGAGCCTTTCATCCAAAACATATTCGCTGCCGCCGTCGTCGTCAACCCTAACTCGGGGGTTTCTGAAGCTCTTCCCGGCACCCTGCCGGAGAGGGGAATCATCACCGGAGGGCTCTACATCGCCATGCCCGCCTCCAGAGTGATGCGTGAGTAGTTCATCCTTGGACTATGGGTCCATAGCAGTAGCTAGATGGTTGTCTTCTCCACTTGTGCCATCATGTTTAGATCTTGTGAGCTGCCTATCATGATCAAGATCATCTTATTGTAATGCTACATGTTGTGTTTTCTGGGATCTAACTTATATTGAACTGAAAGGATCGAGTAGGTTGACTAGAGGGGGTGAATAGGCAACTACAAATTTTCTTTTTTCTTTTAATACAAATTCGGGAATTGCTCAAATATAAGTTCTCTAGATATGCAACTAGATGAACAATCCTATATGATGAGCAATAAACAAGCTAGCAAGATATACTACACAAGATAAGCTAGCAATACGAGTAAAGGAAGGTTAAGAGATAACCACACGGTGACGCGGAGATGTTCTACCGAAGTTCACTTCCCAATGGAAGCTACATCTCCGTTGGAGCGGTGCGGAGTCACAAAGTGAACTCCGAATAGCCTTGATGGCACACCGTATCTCCCTCGTGTTATCCTCCGATGAGGAGATCCACGAGCCACTATATGATGCCCTCGAGGTCGGCAACAAACCTTTACAAGGATGAGGCACACTCCATAACCGAATTGGAGGCTCTCACCAAATCCGCGGCTCTCATAGCCACACGAATCACAAGGCCGGGTCGCATCTCCACGACTTAATTGGAGGCTCCCGGCTAATCCTTGTGGCTACCAAAGCCACAAGAATCACAAGTATCTTCTAGGTATCCAATGTATCAAGTTACACAAGATCTACAAGTGACTAGGTCGATGTAGACAAATCGGCTCGGTGGAGATGCGGATCTAGGACTCCTCCTTCACTCCTCAAAGTATCAACGTGTTTGAGTGGTTGGAGTGGGAGCTCTAGTAGATTGAAGCTTGCAACAATGGTGGAGAGAGAGTGAGGAATCAAGCTTGGTCCACCGGAGGTAGGTGGAGGGGTATAAATACCCCTCCCAGAAATCTGGCCGTTGGAGCTGTAAACAGCCCGTAGCGGTAGTACCGGGCCTCGCCCGGTAGTACCGGCTGACAGGGAAATGATGGCTTGGCGCCAGACTGGTCAACGCCTTCTCCACGCGCGCATCGGTAGTACCGGACCGCCTGGTCCGGTAGTGCTCCCCACCCGGTAGTACCGCGCTTACTACGAGGCTACTACCGGATTAAATCGAGCGAGTCCAGAGAGCTTTTGGAGATCCGGTACTGGGCCCGGTACTGGGCCCGGTAGTTCCGCATGGCAGTACACCCGGTAGTACCGGGGTGAACCCGGTAGTACCGGCTGATGCAATGAAGACTGCTTTTCATCCATTTCTTGAGATAAAACCTGTGCAATATTAATTGATATAATCCTGCACACTTTTAGCACACACATTAGACATCTAAGTGTGTTGTCAACAAACATCAAAACACTGTGGGGAAGGATATGTCCTGTCAATCTCCCCCTTTTTGGTGTTTGATGACAACATACTTAGGAGAAACAAATGATTTGCAAAAGATAGACGGGGCTCTCCAAATTGTGTGTTTATTAGGAATTTGCTTTTGAATGCAAAAACACACCATATAAAATGGGCGGAGCTCCCCCTATATTTTACGAACCAAGCAAGTTCATATGGATAACAATTAAAACAATTTGCACAATATAAGCAACAATAAGCAAGTAACATACTAGATAGGTCTTATTACAATACCATAAGTTCAAGGCATGTCCTACAACATGCATCGAGAAGTTCAAAGCCAATATCCAAATAAAGATAAAAGATGAAACACAAGCATAAAGATCAAACGAAGTGCAAGCTTGTGTTTCCACCCATGCAAATCCCACGGCTCATCCTAAATAGAACACATTCTCCCCCTTTGTCATCGAAATGCCAAAAAGGGAGAAGCACGATGCTAACACGTCCCTAGGAGCATCAAGCTCCACCCGCGCCGTGGTGGGTCGAAGAGGAGGACTGGAAGCGATCACCATGTGGAGGAGCATCTTCATCACTCCAGTAACCATGCTTGGACACACATTCCTCCTTTGGAGTGATTACTCCTTCAGAACCATCGGAGACATCAATCTGCATATGCCTCATCATTGCTATGTGTCGTTGTGCTGCCTTCTTGTGTTGCACATGAGCTTCATAATGAATGGGCCATAGATGGGGCCCTTCTATCAATGATTGTGGACCACAAGTCATTCCACATCCAATCCATCACATCAAGCTTCTTGCCTTTGCCTTGATTTTCATATGAGAGCTTGAGAAGGTCAAACATGAAGCCATGAACCTCATCCCAATTTCCCACACGGGAGCAATAGTTTCTCTATAGACACGGTGGAGAATCTCAAAAGGACGCACAAGATGAGCAGTTTTACCGGTGGTGCCTCTTTCCATAGTGATTGGTCCAAGAACATCCTTGGAGCTTGATCGATCATTGTCATGGCATCTCCATCCACTAGCAACACTTTCACCCTTGTCTTCATAGCCTAGAAGCTCTCCAAACTCCGCCATGGTGGCAGAAAGCAAGGTGTCCTTAGTCATCCAATATAGGGTCCGGGCTTCATCATGGTCAAGGTAGACGGTGGCAAAGAACTGAATGATGTAGTACTCGATGTAGGGATGGTTCTCCTTCATGATGTCAATCAGCCCAAACTCTTCACACATAGCAAGTGTCTCATCAAAATAGCCCTTGTGCTTCGAGTTTCTCATGTAAGGAATATCAAGAGTGTGTTGGACAACCACGGAGTAATCCTTGTGGAGATAGATTTCCTTGTAGATGGCTTCTTGATCATTTGTGTAAAAGTGCGGATTCCGCACAAGAGGTGACCTCTCCTCAGCATAGGGATTCTCTTCTCTGAGCTTCTGATAGTCCTCATTCTTCCATAAGTGAAGTGCTTTGCGGGCTCTCGTGGGGGAGCAGTGGTGGTACGAGCAGCAGCTGATTTCTTCCCCTTGCTTGAGTTCTGGCTGTGGTGCGAGCAGGCAATACTTCCTCTTCTTCTTCTTCTTCAATCTCATCCTCCACAAGACGTGGCTTCTTGGTACCACGGCGACCTGTGAAACAGCATATAGGTAGGGCAGGGAATAGATGAGTGCACAAGTTCACGGATAAGGAATCAAAAACTAGCCAGTAGATGTAAAGAATGGTTGAATCGAGCAAATTTGAAAACCCGGTAGTACCGGGCTTAGCCCGGTAGTACCGGCTGAGCCGATTCAAGACTGAAATGGCACAAAATCGAGAGATTCAACCATACATTACATCTAGATGCTAGCTAACAAGGCCTAGGTGATCATCCATCCAAGTTTAACCGTTGCCAACGGAGCTACCAACATTTCCTCTCCATACATCTAGGTTTCAAGATCTAGAAACAAAGAATGCAAAGAACGGGGAAATACCGGAGGCCATGGAGGAGATCGACGAGGGGATCGCTCCCACGGAGCAGATCTGGCCGGAGATGGCGGAGTCCGGCGGCCTAGGGCGGCGGCCGGAGTGAGGAGCAGAGGAGGCGACGGGGTGGCTTCGTGCGGGTGGGGAAAATGGGGAATAACCCCCACCCTGCCCGCACGGTGAAATATCTAGATACCCGTGATTCCCGGTAGTACCGGGGCGGAGCATCCGGTACTACCGGGGCCTGAATCTTTGCGAGCAGCAGAACTGCTTAGATTCAGAGCCCGGTACTACCGGATCCCACCGGCGGTACTACCGGGGCCTCCTAAGAAACCCCAGATTTCTCTTTTTGTGTAAGGAATTTGAACTTGTGCAAGATGGAAGTTGTTTTGAGATAGATGAAAGGCATAGGATTAGATCAACACACTGGAGATGGTACTTCATACTCAATTTGCAAGAATCAAATACACACAAAAACACCAAATTGAGCATGTTTTCCATAGGAGCACTAGAAAACCAATAAAATCCAAATGAAACCAACTCTTCACAAGGAAGAGGGTGGTGGCCGAGGCCACCATGTATGAGTATGTGGTGTGATACCGCGAAGATATATCTTGAGTCCACGGCCACTACTCGTCATTTAAGCTCACAATTCATAGAACGAATATAGAGATGCAAATGAATTCTTACTATCGGCATAATGGGGGGAGGGATGGTCCAATGGATTAGGACCGCACTCCCCCTATGTCCATGCCTACATCTAAACCAAATAAGTATCGTCTAATATGGGTAGGTATGCAAGAAATCCACTAAATCCAATTGGATATGTCCACCACATTTAGTTCTCCTCTCAACTCCTTGAATCTTGCTTCACCAAGAGGCTTTGTGAACATATCGGCGAGTTGATGCTTGGTGTTGACATACTTGATTGCAATATCACCCTTCTCAACATGGTCTCGAATAAAATGATACCGAATCTCAATGTGCTTGGTCTTGCCATGAAGAACCGGGTTGTGTGCAATTTTAATAGCACTTTCATTGTCACATAAAAGAGGCACTTTGTCACAAATGACACCATAATCCTTTAAAGTTTGCCTCATCCATAATAATTGTGCACAACAACTACCGGCGGCGATGTATTCGGCTTCGGTGGATGACGAGGCCACACAATTTTGCTTCTTGGAAGACCAACTCACAAGGGACCTACCAAGGAATTGGCATGTACCCGAAGTTGATTTTCTATCCATTTTGCAACCCGCCCAATCCGCATCCGAATAACCAACAAGATCAAAGCTTGTACCATGGGGATACCAAAGACCATAGTTGGGAGTATCCAACAAATATCTTAGAATCCTTTTGACCGCGGTTTCATGACTTTCCCTAGGACTTGATTGGAATCTTGCACACATACCCACACTAAACATAATATCCGGTCTAGATGCACAAAGGTAAAGCAAAGATCCAATCATAGAACGATAAAGCTTTTGATCAACTTCCTTACCATCCGGATCTAAGTGAAGATCCGCCTTGGAGTCCATGGGAAACTTATATGGCTTGGCATTGTTCATATCAAATTTCTTGAGCATGTCCTTAATACTTGGCTTGACATAAGAATGTTCCTTCTCGAAATTGGTGGATTTCAAAGCCAAGAAAATAATTCAATTTTCCCATCATGGACATCTCAAATTCCTTGGTCATTAGCTTGCCAAATTGATCACTAAATTCATGGTTAGTGGAACCAAAGATAATATCATCAACATATATTTGGCATACGAAAAAATCTCCATTTACCCTTTTTGTAAAAAGAGTGGGATCTATTACCCCAATTTCAAAGCCACGGTCTACTAAGAACTCCTTGAGATGATCATACCAAGCACGTGGAGCTTGCTTGAGCCCATAAAGAGCCTTATGTAGTAAGTAGACGTGGTTAGGAAATTTAGGGTCTTCGAAACCCGGTGGTTGTTTAACATACACCAATTCATTTAGTGGACCATTTAAGAAAGCACTTTTAACATCCATTTGATATAAGACAATATTATGAGTAGATGCATAAGCAATTAGTAAGCGAATGGATTCAAGTCTAGCAACGGGGGCATAGGTTTCACCGTAGTCGACTCCTTCGATTTGGGTGTAGCCTTGTGCAACCAATCTTGCTTTGTTGCGAATGACTTGACCATGTGAGTCTTGCTTGTTCTTAAATCCACTTGGTTCCAATGACATTATGGGAGGAGTCATTGGGTCTTTCCACTAATGACCATACTTTGTTGCGCTCGAAGTTGTTCAACTCTTCATGCATAGCCGCAACCCAATCCATGTCTTCAAGGCATCATATACCTTGAGAGGTTCTAAGCTAGACAAACAAGAGACATGACCACAAAAGTTAGCTAATTGATTGCGTGTGGCACACCTCTACGGATACTCCCAAGGATATTTTCTTTGAAGTGTTGTTGATAATCCAATTTGATGCACGCCGGATGACCCGGCGTTCCATGGCTTGACCAATTGTTTCACCACACAAATATCTTCATCATTGCCTTCATCTTGCTCATGGTCAACCCGAAGTGGAGTTCTTGGGTTGTGGGTTCATTATGTTCTTGTTCACCACTAGAGTTGGGTGGGTCTTGACCATTTTCTTGATCTACATGTTCTTGTTCTTGATCATTGATAGTTTGTTGATCACTTGTTGAGGTAGATGGCTCAACTTGGGTAGAACTTGTTCCTTCTTCTTGAGTATCATCAATAGGTCCTTCAATAGGAATTAGTTCTCCAATCCCCATAGTTCTTATGGCTTGAGATGGAGCAACATCACCTACATCATCATGATCAATATGCTCCGCTTGGGAGCCATTATCCTCGACAAACTCCACGTTCATAGATTCTTCAACACACCCGGTGGATATGTTGTAGACCCTATAAGCATGAGACTTTGCGGCATATCCAACAAATATACCATCAAAAGATCTAGATTCAAATTTAGCAATTTTGCAACCTTTAATGTAAACATGGCATTTGCATCCAAAGACTCGAAAGTAAGATACATTTGGCTTTTTACCGGTGAGGAGTTCATATGGTGTCATGTTCTTGAGAGGACGGAAGAAGAGCCGGTTTGAGTAATGACAAGCGGTGTTGATGGCTTCGGCCCAAAAGTTGTATGGGGAATTAAATTCGGCCATCATAGTTCTTGCCATATCAATAAGAGTGCGGTTCTTCCTTTCGGCAACACCATTTTGTTGGGGAGTATATGCAGCGGAATATTGGTGTTGAATGCCCTCCCCACTTAGGAAATCATCCATAGTGTAATTCTTGAACTCCGTACCATTGTCACTTCTAATTGCCAAAATCTTGGAGTCATATTGGCGTTGAACTAGGGTTGCAAAGTCAATGAATATCTTTTGAGTTTCACTCTTCTTCTTGATGTAGAAAGTCCAACAATATCTTGAATAATCATCCACAATCACCAAACAATATTTCTTGCCACCAAGACTATCATATGTGGGAGGCCCAAAAAGATCCATATGAAGGAGCTCCAAAGGCCTCTTAGTGGAGATAATGGTCGTCTTGGGGTGATTCTTCTCATGCATCTTTCCGGCTATGCAAGCACTACAAGGACGATCTTTGGAAAAATTAACATCGGTTAGTCCTACCACGTGTCCACCCTTTACAAGAGTTTGTAAATTTCTCATACCGACATGGCCAAGTCGGCGATGCCAAAGCCACCCCTTGTCGCCTTTAGCCATTAAACATGTAGCGATTTGAGTGGTCTCTTTTGAGAAATCAACCACATACAAACCGTTTTCACGAAATCCAACAAAGGCGACATTGAGTGTTTGAGTGAAAAGGATGGTCACGTGGTATTTATTAAAAATAACGGTGTAACCGGCATTGCATAATTGACCAACGGAAAGTAAATTGTATGAAAGAGATTCGACAAGAGGACCTTCTCAATGGATAACTCCGGAGTGATCACCACTTACCAACTCCCACTACCTTGAGTCTTGCATTGTTGCCAACGGTGACATGAGAGAATGAGAGTAGTTGTTTCAATAAGTCCTTTACTAGTTCTTTGCTTCCGGTCATATGGGATGAGCATCCACTATCAATGAGCCATGAAGATCCACCGGAAGAGAAACCCTACAATAAATCAAGTCTTTGATTTAGGTACCCATTTTGGAATGGGTCCTCTTTTGTTAGTCACAAGGGTCTTTGGAACCCAAATAGCATAGTGATAATCATCTCCATATGAAGAGCCAACATATTTAGCAAAAACACAACCATTTGTAGATTTCAAAAGAACATATGAGGGGTTGTATTTTCCCGCAAAGTTATTGTGAGTGGCATTGCCCCTAGTGACATTACCACTCCCAATAGAGTTGTCATTTGCTTTGGCTAACTCCCCCTCCTTCACAAAAACAATATCTTTGGAAGGGGAGTCGCCTTCTTCTTCTTGTTGTTGACCTTCTTAGAGTTGGGTGTGAACCCAATTCCTTCTTTGCCAACCACTCCCTTTTGATTGCTCAAAAGATCATTGAGGTTCTTTTCCCCTTGGATACAAGTGGCTAGGCCCTTCTCAAGTTGGGCCTTCAACCTAGTGTTTTCCTCAATAAGAGATGCCTTGACACATAAAGGGTTAGTGGTACAAGAATTTGCATCTTTATCATTGTGAGAAGTGGTGAAGCTAGCATAGATAAATTGAGCTTGTAGTTTGGCATATGACTCCTTGAGTGTAGTGAGCTCACTTGAGGTCACCTTGTGGGTTTCCCTAAGTTGCTCAAAACCCTCAAAGAGTTTGTTATGACTCTCTACAAGTTCCTCATTTTTACTTTTTAGATCAATAGCAATTTGAATAGAGGTTTCACGAGTTTCTTTTGCCTTGGAAAGATCCATGGCATGTGTCTCCTCAAGTTGCTCACGGAGCAATTGTTCCTCAACAAGTTGATCTTCTAGCTCACCAATTTGTCGGCATGATCACATGCATGCCCTTCGAGCTCACAAATCCTAACATCCTTCACATCAAGAAGATGCTTGGCTTCTCCATATTGATACATGAGGGCCTCAACCATTTTCTTGGTTGGACCTTGGAGCTTGCTAATGAAGATAGAAATTTTATCCTCTTCTTCAATTTTCCCTACATCCTCAACACAATCCAATAGTGATGGGTTAGAGGAGATAGTAATTTTTGGTGGGGAATTCACCTTTGTTTCCTTGGCCATGAGGCACATGGCTTGGAGATCTTGTCGTCGTTTGGAGATGAGAAGAGGTTGGCCAATGATGGAGGAAGGGTGCCCATTGCAAGAGCCGCCATTCCTACTTCTTCACTTGGTTCTTTATCCTCCTCACCTCCGGACTCGTATTCCTCTTCATGGGATGCCACAAGAGCCTTTTGAGGTGATCTCTTCATGTAGGTAGGCTTGGGGTGGTACTTGTTCTTCTTTAGAATGAGTTGACCACCATTATCCTCTCTTCTTTCATAGGGGCAATCCTTCACAAGATGAGTGTCCTTTCCACAATTGAAGCACATTCTTTTTATTGGTGAGGGTTGACGCTCTTGTTCTTCTTGTTCCAAAACCGGGTGGCGGCAAGTGCAAGAACTTCATTGAGCTCACCCTCCAAGTCTTCTTCACCTTCATAGACCGGGCTTTCTTCATATCTTGGATGGTCTACCACACGAGCCTTCAAAGCAAGAGTCTTTGGGCCACGGACTTGGTTGAAAGACTTGGATGTGGACTTCAATGTATCATAGTGACAAATTGAGCCAACATGTCATTGGGAGTCATTGTTGTGTAATCCGCTCTTGCATGAGGTTCATCACCATAGTTTCACTATATGGCATAATTGCTTGAAGGAACTTGGCCTTGACCCATTCATCATCCATATCTTCTTTCCATTTTCCCTACATGTCACCACAAGCTTGTAGAGTCTTCGGTAAAGTTCGGTCGGAGTCTCTTCGTCTAGCATGATGAAGTTGTCAACTTGATGTTGAAGGACGGCCGCATTGGAGCGTTGAATGCCCTCATTTCCTTCATACACGGTTTCAAGATAGACCAAGCCTCATTGCAAGTTTTGAGATTCCGCACATGATCTTCATCATTTGCGGTCATAGCACTCTCAAGAATGTACTTGGCATTTGCATCAAGTTGCTCATCAATCTCTTCTTGCTTGGTCAAGTTGTTGGGATCAACGGGTTGAAACCATGTAGAACCACCCTCCAAAGATGCACTGATGAGCTGCGAAAATAAGACTCCATAGATTTCTTCCAAGTGAAATAACGAGTATTATCAAGCTTAGGAGGGGGTCTACCAAGGTTGGTTATATGAGGTTGAGTGGTGCAACTTGAGTGAGATAAGAGCTAGGTGGAGCAAAGTTAAGAGAAGGCTTCTCATAGGTTTATCATTTTTATCCTTGTCACTAGCTCCCTTAATAGGGCTAGCGGTTGATGAGGAGCCATTTTGATTAGATACCCGAGTATACACCTCATCCACCATTTTGCCTTTCATGTACCCAAAAGTTCAATCATGGACTTCATGGTGATTGGGGCATCACCCTCGGGAGGGATTATTCCCGCTTCTATTAGTTCTTTGTCAAGTTGTTCTCTATCACGTTTTTCTTGTTCCTTAGCAAGTTTTAACTCCTCATCTTTAGCACGTTGTACTTCCTCCGCACTAGCCATCCTCCTCTTTAGGCGATTAAGCCCTTAATAAAGAGACCTTGCTCTGATACCAATTGAAAGGATCGAGTAGGTTGACTAGAGGGGGGGGGTGAATAGGCAACTACAAATTTTTTTTTCTTTTAATACAAATTCGGAATTGCTCAAATATAAGTTCTCTAGATATGCAACTAGATGAACAATCCTATATGATGAGCAATAAACAAGCTAGCAAGATATTCTACACAAGATAAGCTAGCAATACGAGTAAAGGAAGGTTAAGAGATAACCACACGGTGACGCGGAGATGTTCTACCGAAGTTCACTTCCCAATGGAAGCTACGTCTCCGTTGGAGCGGTGCGGAGTCACAAAGTGAACTCCGAATAGCCTTGATATGGCACACCGTATCTCCCTCGTGTTATCCTCCGATGAGGAGATCCACGAGCCACTATATGATGCCCTCGAGGTCGGCAACAAACCTTTACAAGGATGAGGCACACTCCACAACCGAATTGGAGGCTCTCACCAAATTCCCGCGGCTCCCAAAGCCACAAGAATCACAAGGCCGGGTCGCGTCTCCACAACTTAATTGGAGGCTCCCGGCTAATCCTTGTGGCTACCAAAGCCACAAGAATCACAAGTATCTTCTAGGTATCCAATGTATCAAGTTACACAAGATCTACAAGTGACTAGGTCGATGTAGACAAATCGGCTCGGTGGAGATGCGGATCTAGGGCTCCTCCTTCACTCCTCAAAGTATCAACGTGTTTGAGTGGTTGGAGTGGGAGCTCTAGTAGATTGAAGCTTGCAACAATGGTGGAGAGAGAGTGAGGAATCAAGCTTGTCCACCGGAGGTAGGTGGAGGGGTATAAATACCCCTCCCAGAAATCTGGCCGTTGGAGCTGTAAACAGCCCGCAGCGGTAGTACCGGGCCTCGCCCGGTAGTACCGGCTGACAGGGAAATGACGGCCTGGCGCCAGACTGGTCAACGCCTTCTCCACGCGCGCATCGGTAGTACCGGACCGCCTGGTCCGGTAGTGCTCCCCACCCGGTAGTACCGCGCTTACTACCGGGGCTACTACCGGATTAAATCGAGCGAGTCCAGAGAGCTTTTGGAGATCCGGTACTGGGCCCGGTACTGGGCCCGGTAGTTCCGCATGGCAGTACACCCGGTAGTACCGGGGTGAACCCGGTAGTACCGGCTGATGCAATGAAGACTGCTTTTCATCCATTTCTTGAGACAAAACCTGTGCAATATTAATTGATACAATCCTGCACACTTTTAGCACACACATTAGACATCTAAGTGTGTTGTCAACAAACATCAAAACACTGTGGGGAAGAATATGTCCTTTCAGATACCTATGTGGAGCTGAATATTATATTATCATGTCTATGTCATTTGTGATCTTGCATGCTCTCCGTTACTTGTTGAAACCTTGGCCACGTGAATACTTGTAACTCCAAGAGGGGGTATTTATGCATGATAGTTGGGTTCAACCTCTATTTAACCTGGATAGTGACAGCAAGTTCTAAGGTTGTAGATGTGTTGTTGCCACTAGGGGTAAAACAACAATGCTTTATTCAAGGATGAATGTATTGTTTACATTACGCACATTACTTAATGCAATTGTCTGTTGCTTGCAACTTAATACTGGAAGGGGTACGGATGTTAACCGGAAAGTGGACTATTTAGGCATAGATGCATGCTGGATAGCGGTCTATGTACTTTGTCGTAATGCCCAAATGAATCTCATAGTAGACACCACAGCTCACACATGCATGTTATATGCACTTATCAATTGTCAATTGCCCAGCTGTAATTTGTTAACCCATCATTTTAGTTATCTTATAGGAGAGACACCACTAGTGAACTGTGGACCCCGGTCCATTCTTTTACATCTGAAATACAATTGACAACCTCACTGTTAAGTTGGGGCAAAGTAATTTGGTTGTGTTGTGCAGGTTCCACGTTGGCACCGGAATCCCTGGTGTTGCGCCGCACTACACTCTTTCACCAACACCTTTGAAGCAAACCTCGTTTTCCTACTGGTCCGATTAAACCTTGGTTTCATACTGAGGGAAAACTTACTGCTGCACTCATCATACCTTCCTCTTGGGGTTCCCAACTGACGTGTGACGTACAAGCATTGTTTCTGGCACTATTGACCTAGAGCCACCACCATGTTGTGTGTAGGTCCACGTCAACCTACCAGCGCCAGGATGGGGAGACACCGTGTTGAAGTCTTTCAAGTTCTACTGGTTCGATAAACCTTGGTTTTATAACTAATAGAAACTTGCTACTACACTGTTTCACACTACTACCTTTAATTGAGGGTTTTAATTGAGGTTTTTCATGTTGTTTGAATTGCGGATTTGTTCAATTGTCTTGTTGAGTAGTTGATTGGAGAGAGAGGAGTGGTGATAGAACTTGAAAATTGATCCGAAATGGGTAAAAAATGGCAACATTAGAGATGCTTCAAAAGACGAAGAACGGAAAATTTAGTCATACCACCCCCAACATTTTTGTCAAGCGTAGGTTGTGTGCCTGACAGATCATGGAAGATCTTGTCAGTTTTACTGTCCGTTGATTTGGTTGCAACTAAGGGTGGCAATCGGGTCGGGTCTGGCCGGGTAGACCTTAGTCAGACCCATGCCCGATACCCTTATCGGGTCATTAATCTGCCCACAACCCTACCCATGGGCGTTGGTGCACGCCCATGCCCGTCGGGTCACCCGACCCTATCGGGTGCCCATCGGGTCACACATTCGTCCAAAGTTTTTCCAAAGTTTTTCTATAGAAAGTAGTTCTTTTGTTCAAACACAGTTGCTCTGAGGTGTTTGAGACGTGAGCTCCGTCCCCATTCTTCCACCACACAAGCCTCTATTTATAGGCAGACTCCAGATCGATCCTTAGTGCGTACACGAGGTGGTACTAAATTTTCTAACGTGAGTGTGCTATCGCACTGGTGAAGAGTGATGGTCCGTAGCAAACCTGGACCTCATGGACTTTGACATTTTTGTAACCAAATTCGGTAGTCAGGGGAGCAGCTGGCATGACCACATCTCAAAGTGGGCTGTAATTTAGTAACAAAATTGGGCCTAGGACATTTACAAGAGCGCGCGTGGCGCGTTGGCATGCTCAGCAGTGGCTGGCTGCCCACCCGCGCGAGTTCGACTCCCCGGGGAGCGAATTCCCGGGTGTCTCACGCTCGTGGCACTGTTCAATATGAACAGTGTCCGTGGTACTGTTCACTAGGAACAGTATTCCGCATCTTCAATAAGTGTCTCTGGTCTCCCCTGTAAGCTCCATGAGGGAAAAAATCTTATACCGGGCAGACAAAGTCGGTTCTAGTTGTAGGTCTAGATTAGGTTCACAGCTAGTGGTGTGAGTGTGGTGTACGTGTGTATGGCTGTGTGTCTGATCAGATACTACAACTTGTACATGCTTAAGTTGGTCGTCCATAAGCGGAAATAGCGACCCATACCCTACCCATTAGGGTTAATGGGTCGGATGCCCAACCTATTGGGTCGGATGCCCATTAGGGTTAATGGGTCGGATGCCCAACCTATTGGGTCGGATGCCCATGGGTGGTCAAATTGCCTCAGCCTCCTCCAATCAACGATTCTGGCAGTAGTTTGGTTACCATGTGTGCAAAAATTTACGGGGACGTAGCTTAATGTGTTTACTTTGAACATCGTAAAAAAAAATTGGTTTTGTGGTTTGGTGGGTAGGGAGGCCCGCACAGGCAAGTCCTGCAAAGTAAGCAGTTTCCGTACCCGCGCCAGCCTCTTCCCCCTACAAAAATAGCCGTGCGGGTTTTGCCCCCGCACCGCGAGCGGCTCTCACCGCACCGCTTTGTTTTCCTTACTCATTAGTTTAAGGCAACATTCACCGCTAGCACCACGCCTCCTATATGTACACCACGGACCTGCGCCATCCTCCTGCGCTAGGCGAGGTGGGATTATTCCCGACCCTTCCGCCGTTCCGTTCCTGCAACTGCCGCTCGCCGCTGGGCTGGACCGCGCAAATCGTTGCAAAACTTAGCGATACCCCCTCCCGGCGTCTCTCCCACAAGTGGGCCGGCCCAGCTATCAACTGTATCTCCGGTTTTCTTTTTAAAAAAACTGTATCTCCGGTGAAGCTTTGACCGTACCATGTTTATTTGACCTACTGTACCAAATTTGCTTGAACACAGAAGGAAAAAAAGCCTAACCACAACACACTCCCTCTGTTTTATTAGCCCGCATTCTCGATTTAGGTAAAGTCAAAATTTATATTTTTTACCAAATATATAGGAATCTATAAAATAAAAACAATAAAATTAGAATCACCATAGAATATATTTTCATACTATGTGCATCTGATATTGCATATGTCGGTAGTTTTTCATATATACTTGATCAAACTTTATAAAATTTGACTTTGACTAAAACCAAAACACATGGTAATTATAAACCGATAGAGTATAAGATAACAAAAAAAATCTCATTTCCTTTTAATATATAGCATAATTAAATTGTTTCGGTCGGAGCAAAAAACGAGCGAGCTAGCCTTGGCTCAAGATCAGCTTGTTTTCCGATCGAGATATATAAAACACTCATACTCGTCTCATTTATTTTCTGATTCGAGCTAAAAAAAAACGAGTCGATCTCGTGTCAAAGCTGCTAAAAAAACGAGTCGGTCTCGTGTCAAGCTGCTAAAGAGTCTTGACCTTTTCTTACAACCCTAGCCACGACAAAGAAGTACACCTTGCGCTTCCAGATTTTTTTCCTCACATTCTCGTATTAAACTACCGTCATTGTTCAGATCAAGATGAACGTCTTGGGCTTGGCCGGTTAGTCCTGAAGAAAGCGAGTAACATCTTCACAGCAAACTACATATTCCACCACAACAAAGAAGCACAATGTCACGCCCCGAGACCCGGCCCGGTAGAATGACAGCCGCCGTACGCCTATAGACCCGAAAGTCTATACACGTGCAAGGCTAGAGAAGCAGGATAAACCAGCACAGTGGATCTCAAGAAGCTCATCTATTCATATTTACAAGATTATTACATTTACACAATAAAATGTTCTCTAGCGTCTTCCCACCCAACTGGTCCAGCCTACTCCTCGGAGGACGGCTTCCGCTGCGAACTCTGATAAACCTGTCGACTGCAACTTAAAAACAAAAAGGGAGCAAGGGTGAGTACAACAAAAGTTATACTCAGCAAACAATTCAAACACTTTCATATACTTTGTAAAATACACTAGGTTTTCTAAAATACCAGTAAATCATTTGTGTGGTTAGGTTATTAGGCAGGTTTAAAAAGACATGGTACCACACATGAAAGTGAGTTTCCCTACCCGGGAATCACAGGGGTGAAATTCCACACTTATACACTCTTAAGAGGGGTACTCCGACGTCGACAGCCTCGCCCAGAACCACACAGGATTCCAGAACGAGCAGAGCCCTTTTACCTGCTCGGACACCGGACACCCTGACCTACTCGATGTCGGTCGCTCCTACGGATCCATCACCGACCCTTTCCATTCAAGGGCCGCCCCTCACGGAGAACTCAGACAGTCCCATACCTGTACTGCAACCGGTACAATACGATCACCTTCGTAGCACCAAGTTTACTTTATAAAACTCTTGTTTCATTTCCATGTCAACTATACGTGCTAAGCCTGGCCCGTACCGGTGGCTCCTACGGATCCATCACCGTAACGACACCTGCGCGTTAGCCACGTATATCAACTCAAAGCTCGTACCACTCTGGGTATCATGCATATTCACATCAAAGCATAATCTACAAAATATACGAGAGTGGTAGGAAGTGCTTGCCTCGGTTGGCTATCTCGTAGACCTCAAAATAACACACGGACAAACAGTCCAGCGACTATGGCACACGAGCTCATGTGCCAGCACCGCAGCCAAAGAAGTCTACCATCAGACTCTCCCCTCGCCGGCTATCTCATGGCAGCGAGCTGCCGCTTGTTCAGCATCGTCGTCTTCAACGATTAGAAGCACCTCCCTGCTCTGGTGTATTCCTCCTCCTCCGGAACGCATGCGCAGCCTCAAGAATACCACCGGCTGCCGAAGCCCCCATCTCGCCGGCGCCTAGCTCATGGCGAGCTCTGCCGCTGTCGCCCTCTACTATAAACGAACCAGCGCCTCCAGCTGAATATTTCCATTTCGGCGAGAACATGGACGCCGCATGGTCGTCGCTCTCCTCTCACTCTCTGGTTGCACTCTAGCTAATTCCTCTCTCTCTCTAGATCTCACTCTTCTCTGACCTATACTGGACGGATCGATGCTGTTGTATGTGTGGACTGCTGCAGCAGCTAGCGGGCTGCGTTTCTATTTATAAGTCAGCGCTAGATAAATATCTAAGCCACCGCTTTGCCGCTGAGGATTGGACGCTAAGCTTCGGCCACCGCTTGCTCTGATTGGCTGCTGGCTTCCATGCAAGAAGTCCACGCGAGAGGGATGATATGACTCAGCCACTAACGTGCTGCCAACAGCGCATGTGGCATGGCCCACGTGGGGCCCACTTGGGAGAAATATCTGCCGACTTCCGCTGCCTTCAGATCTTTGCTAGCGTATGACCTCACGTCATGCATGGTTCAAGGCAAAATAGGCATGCACGTACTAACCAGCCTCATCAACGATGTACTAGTACTACTAGCTGGCTACTGATCAAGCACAACCAAAACAAGCTAGCTTAGCCATTTGATTAACACATCATTTTTCTTATTGCAAGCACCAATTAAAATCTAATTTAAACACAAGAGATTAGCAGAAAATAGAGCAATCAAAAGATAATTTCATAATAACAAAATTTATTAAACTACCCAGAAACCGGGTTATCACACACAACCTGACACGGAGGGAGAGGTTCCACCAAGATTCCGAGAAACTGCATACACAAACAAGAAAGAAATGAAAAATGTGATCGTCCTTGAGCACAAATTTTCTCGTTAATAATTGACCGAATCAAAGTTCAACGATACGGAAGAAACATAGTGCTACTACTTTACTTTCATTGAATGAAATGGATATAAACAACATGTACGAGGAAACAACAAGTCCACACGAGCAGGTAGACTGAACTACTGAAAACACCAGCAAGGTGCAGAAAAGACCAAGCACAGCATTAATTAACTAGTGTTACCGAGTCTTACTTCCAGGCAAGCGTCATTGTTAAGAAAGAGAACTTGTCCATCATACTGGTCAAGGTCTTCCATGCTGATCACACAAGAAAATGACCTTCGTCTTCACAGGACCCCCACGTCGTGCCGCAGTAACAAATCGAAACCTGACACGGCAGCCCTCCTTACGTTAGCAGGCTCAAGCAGAAACTTCCTGATCAATTCCTTGATGTCATGTGCAAGCAAAGTTTAACATAAAACTGCCGGCCTGAATTGTTCAACACCAGGTTTAATTTTTCATGAGTCATCACCCCAAAGAGACTTCTAAGGCCCCGCCAAATGTATGCATGCTATACTTGTCAACGATGTAAGTACATAAAACCATCAGCAGAAGCAAGAACTTAGTAGTGAACACCAATGGCGCTCTTACTCCTCTTCTTCTTGCTCCAGGCTCCCTTCTATGCTCAAGCATCCGAAAACATCACATTAGGGTCCACTTTGATTGCTCAAGGCCCAAACACCTCATGGATTTCACCTTCCGGTGATTTCGCGTTTGGCTTCCGCTCCCTCGACACCGACACCTCTGTCTACCTCCTCGCCATCTGGTTTAACAAGATCACCACCAAAACTGTTGTTTGGTATGAGCACACAAACACGACAGTGCCAGCAGGCTCCCAGCTGCAGCTCACACCTGGTGGCGTGCTTTCGCTCCAGGACCCTGCCGGTGAATTGATATGGAATCCCGGGGTGACCAACGTCGACCATGCCAGCATGGCCGACACTGGCAATTTCGTGATGTATGGCAAAGATGGCTCCATCAAATGGCAAAGCTTTGCATCCCCAACTGACACCATCCTCCCCTCCCAGGTGCTGCTTAAAGGGGCCGTCCTACGCAGTCGGCTGATGGACAACGACTTCTCAGATGGAAGGTTTGTCCTTAGCGTAGAGATTGATGGCAACCTAAGGTTTTACACCGTGGCTGTTCCGTCCGGTTCCCGCCATGATCCTCCATACTGGGATTCTAAGACAGGTGGAAATGGTTCAAGCCTCGTGTTCAACACCACTGGTCGCATCTACTACACTATAAATTCTGGTGAACCATTCAATATTACGTCAGAAAGTCTGGACTCGCCAGCAGACTACTACAAACGTGCCACACTTGACGCAGATGGCGTGTTCCGGCAATATGTGTACCCCAGGAAGGCAGCACAGACCAGTGGACTGAACACGGAGTGGAGAGTTATGGACTATCACCCACAAGATTTCTGTAAGTTTGTCCCAGCAGAGATCGGAAGTGGTGTCTGTGGTTTCAACAGCTACTGCAGCTTCAACCCAAACAAGAGTGTGGATTGTCAGTGCCAACAGAACTACTCACCCATCGATAATGAGAGGAAGTACAAAGGTTGCAAGCCAGAATTTGCTCCACATAGCTGTGACTTGGATGATACCGAATCTATGCAACAATTCAGCCTACTTCCAATGATCAATGTCAATTGGCCTTTTGGCGACTATGAGAAGTACAACCCCGTGGGTGAGGACTATTGCCAAGAACTTTGCTTAACTGATTGCTTCTGTGTCGCTGCGGTGCACTATAATAGTACTTGTTGGAAAAAGAGGAGCCCCTTGTCCAATGGAATGTTCGGTAACATAGACATAGTGGGAAAAGTTTTTCTCAAAGTTCCCAGGACTAGTACTCCTGGGTCCCAGTTGAGCAATAACTCCAATACATGGAAGAAAGAAAAGAAGTATTGGATACTAGGAAGTCCACTACTCCTTGGAGGATCAGTCCTTGTTATTGTTTTCCTCATCTCCATTCTGTGCTTTGGATCTTACTGTGTTATTAGCCGAAAGAAGTCAGCCCAGGTACAATCAATGAATCATGAGGCATTGCCTCTTAGAGCATTCACATACAAGGAGATTGAGAAGGCGACAGATGGATTTCGTGAAGAGCTGGGCAGTGGTGCATCTGGCATCGTATACAAGGGCCAATTGCAGGATGAGTTTGGGACTGGTATTGCAGTCAAGAGGATTGACAAGATGCTCCCAGAGACTGAGAAGGAGTTTGCCATTGAGGTTCAAACCATCGGAAGGACCTTCCACAGAAACTTGGTGCGGTTGCTTGGTTTCTGCGGTGAAGGAAGAGAGAGGCTTCTGATTTACGAGTTGATGACCAATGGCTCACTAAATGGATTCTTTTTTTGTGGTACAAGGCCAGCCTGGAATCTCCGCGTTCAAGTTGCACTTGGGGTGGCAAGAGGCCTGCTGTACTTACATGAGGAATGCAACAGTCAAATAATCCATTGTGACATAAAGCCCCAAAACATCCTTCTTGATGAGAATCTCGTGGCAAAGATCTCAGACTTTGGCCTAGCAAAGTTGCTCAGGAAAAATCAGACACAGACGAACACAGGCATCCGGGGAACTCGAGGGTACGTCGCACCCGAGTGGTTCAAAAACATAGGGATCACATCCAAGGTGGACATTTACAGTTTTGGGGTGATCTTGCTAGAGATTGTGTGTTGCAGGCGAAATGTGGAGCTAAGATAGCAGATGAGGAGCAAGCAATACTCAAATACTGGGCAAATGACTGCTATAGAAGTGGGAGGCTTGACTTGCTAGTCACAGGTGATGACGACGCAATCTTCAATATAAAGAAGGTGGAACGCTTCGTGGCTGTGGCATTGTGGTGTCTCCAGGAGGAGCCGGCAATGCGGCCTACCATGCTGAAAGTGACACAGATGTTGATGGATCCGTCACAATACCCACACCTCCTGACCCATCGTCCTTCATCAGTTCACTCCAATAGAAGAGTATGCTTTTAAATGTAAGTAGCAGTGTGAAGAAAGAGTATAATGGATATATGTTACTACAGCAAATAATAAATATCAGTGATGATTCCTTCAAATGTAGGTAAACAGAAGTAGTACTATATGATAGCAATGTGTACGTCTATGTTACTAAGTTAAACAAATAATGCTACATTTTCTGCAATCTTCATGTATTATCTTTTTTAGGTCCAGTACCAGAGTTAAGACATGAATGTATTACTTTGTGATTTGTGAATCAGTGTGCATTTTTGGTATATTGCCTAGCTAGCATTAAAGGATGAAACTGGAAGCTGCAAGAAACACTGAAATGTAGTGTTGGGGGAGGATTAGGAACCAGCAGGTAAGATTTTGTTCTGACGCGTTTATACGATTGAAAAGCTAGATGTGTCGACTTATTTGAGAAGGAGTACCAAAATCCCATGTCACAGAGGCTCACCTTTAGCCAGGCTATGCTCAAGTCACTATGTTAGTCAATCAGATTATCAACCATTTAGGATCTCGATGCAGAGTTGTAATCCTGTACCATAGATACAGTAAGTATCAACTCTCATACTACAGGCCTACAGGGTCTCCATGATGTGCAATTTGTAGTCTCTGGGCAATTGGCTTCTGAGGACTCCTACCAGGAATCATCGCCAAAATTCATCCAAAATGCAATGTACAAAAATCATCGCAGAATACTACTCCTGGTACGATTGCAACTCACCGATGCCCAGACCCCTCCTCCACGAAGTGCCGCCTCCTACTTTCGGCTCCAGCGCGCTCTCCGCCTCCATCCATCTGCGACCGGAGCGGCGGGAAGGAGTGTGGCAAAGGCGCTTGGTCAGCGCGAGCGTGCAGCCAGCGGCCGGGTATCGAGTGCCTGACCCGGCGCCGCCGCGGCCGGACCGCCGGACCGCACCACCGTTGCCGTCAGAGGGCCCAGAGGCGCACTTCTCCCATTTTGTTTAAGCCCATCAGGACTATTGGGCCTGTAGATCGGCCCACGTTAGACGTGAAAACACGAGCCCTAATAAGCACTGGACTGGGCAGACAAGACCCTAAACTGTTAAACCCTCTCAAAGCTTCCACCCGCCCCCGCGCCGCCGCCGCCTCACCGCCTCCCGGCTCAAGCCCCGGCGTCCCACCCCATGGCGAAGAAGCGGAAGCGCGATGCTCCCGCCGCTGCCGCGGTAGTGAAACCGGACGACTCCGCGCCGGAGCGGCCGGAGCGCACCCTCTTCGGGTTCAAGGACAAGCCGGACACCGACGCCCAGCCTGCTTCCAAGGACGGGGCGCCGTTCCGGAACAAGGAGAAGGTGCTCATCACGTGCTCCCGCCGTATCATCTACAGGTGAGCGCGCTGCCGCCATCTCTGCTCCCAGTGGCGGACCCAGGGCAAACTCAAAGCCCGGGCAAACAGTGCATTTGAAAGTATAAAATGATTTTTTTTAGACAATATATTGTACAAATACCATACAAGTACTCTACGCATCCGGCCGGAAGCCCGAGCGAGCGCCGGGGAGTAGGGGCGCTGGATCCGCCGCTGTCTGCTCCGTGTTCTCTGGGGGATGTTTGTATATAGGGTGTAAAGCGGTTTGGGGATTGGATTGGTGTGTGCGTAGGTACCGGCATCTGATGCAGAACGTGGTGTCGCTGCTGCCGCACGCCAAGAAGGACAGCAAGGTGGAGTCCAAGCAGAGCAAGGGCGGCCAGCTCAACGAGCTGGTCGAGCTCAGGAGCTGCTCCAGCTGCCTCTTCTTCGAGGTACTACACATGTACACTGAGTTCGCTGCTTTCTTGCTTGCTTGATGGAAATGGTTTACAGTGAAGGTTGCCTACTTTGAGAGGAGAACTACATGATAGGAACATTAAAGATTGCTAAATCATACTGCGTTTAACATTGATTAAGTTAGTCCAGTCTGGTGCTAAATCAACTTTAAACGCTAGCTTTGATCAGGTTTACTGAGCTTTTTAAACCACACTGTCTGTTTTGCTATTTAAAAATGTGTTGGCATAGCGTGACGCCATTCCAGAATTAGGCAATTTGAATATGCACCAGAGTTGCAAATTCCTATATTGAAGCATCTACCTCATGTGTATTGCAGTGCAGAAAACAGAAAGATCTTTACCTGTGGATGGTCAAGTCTCCTGCAGGGCCATCAGTGAAATTTCTAGTCAATGCTGGTATACTCTCACACCAATACTAGTTATCCAGTTGCTTTACATGGTGCTTCATCCACTAATGCCCAACCATCCTGTAACATTAACGTGCAGTTCACACTATGGAAGAACTGAAGCTCACTGGTAACCATCTGAAAGGGTCACGCCCTCTGCTTACATTTTCATCAAATTTTGACCAGCAGCCTCATTGGAAGCTCTTGAAGGAAATGATAACTCAAGTACGTGGATGATTTGGCATGTTACATTTTGCTTTGGATATGTTATCAGCGTTGTGAACAAGAGATTAAACTTGGTTCCACCGTAAAGTCATTTATATGCACAGTGTGCTACTATTAGCATACGCGCATTTGCTATGATGTGTATATTTGCATCCACTACTGGTCTTTATTGTGTATAATATGAACCTTTGAAGGAAGGATTCACCTTTTAAAACTCTAGTTCTGTTATTAGAAATCCAAGTTATGGACAAACCAAGTACGATAAAAAAGTATATTGTATTTCCATTACTCTCTGTGGACTCAGAAGTAGAGTTGTTTATGATGTTGTCAGGTCAGTATCAGTGATGTGACAATATTGTGTTTGGAATTAGTTCTGTAGGGTCAGATTAATTATATTGAGACATGCTTTTCTTTTATTCAAAGAACTTCAGAGCTAATTCATTGCCTATTGCTGTATTTGCAGATTTTTGCTACTCCAAAAGATCATCGAAAGGCAAAACCTTTTCATGATCATGTGTTTGTCTTCTCCATTGTGGATGACCACATTTGGTTCAGAAATTACCAGGTGATGTATTGCTCTGTTTGGATTTTGTTTTTGATGAGCTTTTGCTTCTCAAAACCATACAAGTTATTAGCACCATCTGAATTATAGCAAATGATATATACCTGCAGATTTCTGTACCCCACAATGAGATTGACAAAGTTGATAAAGGAGGCCTGGACAAAATGACACTTGTTGAGGTAAAGTACAGTGAGCTTATATCTGGATAATGTACATAATTCGTGGTTGCTAAGCATTATTTTAATTGAATTGCTGTGTGTAGGTTGGCCCCAGGTTCTGTTTGAATCCCATCAAAATATTTGGCGGTAGTTTTGGTGGCCCCACATTGTACGAGAACCCATTCTACGTGTCTCCCAATCAGGTATGCTTTCACCAGTTTATGTAAACATCTTTGTAAAGAAAATCTGGGTTTAGCTCTTCCATTATCAAGCAATGGTTAATACTATGAATTTCGTGTGATTAAAAACAGTTAACTCTTAGAAAGTTGACTGAACATTGAAATGCTGTAATGCCATGCTACTTTTGGTGTAAACTCCGCTGAGGTGGAACCGTTATCACGTAGACGAGTTTAATAAAGTGTTCTAGAAGGACAATGCATGCCGACAATTCTCTCTCTTTCAGATACACTCCTTGTACATGACTCTGCTGTTCTGTTCTCCTTGGGTTGGCCCTAACTCATAATTTTTGATCTCCATGCTTACAATACAGTTTAGTGTCTCCCAGCAAAAAAAAAGGTTCAGTTTAATGTTGTACGTAGTGTGGTATCTTGTTGTGGTTCCAGGCAAATAATTTTTTGTTCAGCAGGATTCTGATGCTATTCTGTATTTGATTCAGTTGGCACAAGGCTGTTCCTGGCATGTTCATGTATGTTTTCCCATAGTACCTTCATGGGTTGTATTTTAATGACGTTTTGTGTTTATTTCCCACCAGATCCGGGCACTAGAGAAGCGAAAGAAGGCAGGGAAGTACGTCCAGAAGGTGAAGGCCAAGGTGAGGAGGAAGCAGCATGAGCAGGCGCACCACCTGGAGCCCGATGAATTTGCTGATATTTGGAAAGGGGAAGACTAGTGCGATTGTTCCGATGAACTGGTCAAGCAAAGAATTGTACTACTCGCGTTGGCTATCATCAGGCAGTGGATTTTGCGTACTATTATGTGGTAGTTCTTGTATGCATGCTTGCTATTATTTACATAAACTGGATCTTGGTGTTACTCGTATCCATATCGCCTTGTGTTCGAAGTGTGTTGCATCGATACTGCCTTGCTACTGGCTGTTTGTTTCATCGTGTCTATTCATTTGCCCCTTTTCTGTGTCTGATAACATGATTGCAAGCAAATGAGCAAAGCTTCGGTATAAACCAAAAACTATCGTCTTCCCTCTTTCTGCTCAGATCTTTATGAATCGAGGTGTGTTTATAATAGACAAACAATGTTGGCCAATATGAAAGGCAAACGTTAGCTATTGCCAGGTATTTGATTGATCGAAGATGAACTTGTTTAATTTTGAGAATAATAATCGAAGATGAACTGATGATTTTGCGTAAACAAGCACAAAAACAATCGAACTTTAATCTGTTTCTAGAGGGCATTTGACGACCAATCGGACTGCACTAAAGCTATCTTTCTCTTACAATGGGCCATAGACTATGCAAGTCACTATGACACAGACGGGCTGTATGGGCCTGGGCAATAAGCCCATCTACACAGCCCAGAAATCTAGGGTTTCCAGCTCCACGCTGCTGCACACATATAAGCTTGCGACCAAACTCGCACGCCCATTCTTCCCCAGCGCCGCCTCCTCCCTCCTCGAGCCGAAGCGCCCACCCGCCTCGACCCCAGGGATCCCCAATGGCTCCGACGTCGAAGATGGCGCTGGGCATCAAGCGCGCGTCGCGGTCGCACTCCTACCACCGCCGCGGTCTGTGGGCCATCAAGGCCAAGAACGGCGGAGCCTTCCCCAAGGCCGAGAAGCCCGCCGCCGTCGCCGAGCCCAAGTTCTACCCCGCCGACGACGTCAAGCCACGCACCGTCAGCACCCGCAAGCCGAAGCCCACCAAGCTCAGGTGCGTCGTAGCTCGCGCCCTGCCTCTCTCGACCCCTGCGGAGTTTTAGTCTGAGATCGATTTGGTTGTTGCTCGCAGGTCCACCATCACGCCGGGTACGGTGCTGATCCTGCTCGCCGGGAGGTACATGGGGAAGCGCGTGGTGTTCCTCAAGCAGCTGAAGTCCGGCCTGCTCCTCATCACTGGTAAACCCCCTTTTGCCTCCTGCACTACTATTGTTTTCATTGGTGCCTTATTCTAGCCCAGCAGCGTAGTTGTCTGCGTTATTGATGAACTAACTACTAGGTTAGCTACTCGAAGTAACTATCTGCGTGGTTAAGATCTCGCTTGTTTTGTTATCTACTTACTTGTTTGTTGGGTAAATCAGATCGACTATATTACTGTTTAGTTTTTGGCTGTTTACTTTTTCTTCGTGCAATACTTCGTTGTATTGACTGTGTTGGTGAGTGTGCTTAGAAAGGTGAACTGCAACTGGAATGCACATGAAAAGCTTGATGTAGTGTTACATTACTTCTCCGGGGATTATAGCTTGTAGGGGCATCTGTTGGTACCAATGTTACTAGTGGGCATCAAATAACCTTATGTATTGTCATTTAAATAATCTGCCATTGGCTTTTTCTATTGTGAAGTTCGAAATTAAAATCAGGGTAGCAAATTATTATGTCCGAGGGTCCTCTTCTTTTGTAGTCAGGTTCTGAACTGAATTTGGAATTGGTAGTGTGGACTACTTGCATGTTTGTCTCTTAGCCATTGATCTTGGAATATGTGATTTTACATGATCAAATCAGATTCCAACCAGTTATGCCCTTGAGTTGTTTGCCTTTTGTATAGCTTACAGATTAGCGTGTATAATTACTAACCTGCTGATCTCTTCAGGGCCTTTTAAGATAAATGGAGTCCCAGTCCGCCGTGTCAACCAGACCTATGTCATTGCCACATCCACAAAGGTTGACATCTCTGGTGTTAAGGTTGAGAAGTTCGATGACAAGTACTTTGCGAGGGAGAAGAAATCTAAGTCTAAGAAGACCGAGGGTGAACTCTTTGAGACGGAGAAGGAGGTAGGTCCATGGACAATTACGATTTGCTTCTGTTGTCAATGTCTGATCCAGTACTTTTGCTTACGTTATCAGACTTTTCTCTAATACTGGTCTTTCTATGTCAAACTTGCAGGCTACTAAGAATCTGCCTGACTTCAAGAAGGATGACCAGAAGGCCATCGATGCTGAGTTGATCAAGGCTATCGAGGCTGTCCCAGACCTCAAAACCTACCTTAGTGCTCGGTTCTCTCTAAGGGACGGTGACAAGCCCCATGAGATGACCTTCTAAGCTGCAAGTTTCTGAGTTTGTGCAAGTATTTTGCCTAGCTTGTTTCTGAACTTTGTACCCTCTTAGTTAACTTCCTATATCTATTGAGGTGACTGTCAAATACTATGAGAAGATTTGAGAGAATCATTTTCTTGTTTGGTGGTTCAGTTGTTACATTTGCTCAGAGGGTAACACCTTGTCATGCTTTGTTGTGCTGTGATTGTTCTCTTAGTCGACTCTCTCCAGTCGTTCACACGATTAGCGTGAAAACTAAAGTTTCACTGCTTCAGGCAATTTGACAAAGGAAAAAATAGTAGGATTTGTATCTGAATTATAACAGGTTCTTACGTAGTTGGAGATAGTTTAAAATGTCATGAAACAGCGAATTCTCTATGGTACAAGAGATCTGCTCTCGCCTCTCGGGTCTCACTGGAAGTCATTGGCTACAAAATTCTGAAGCATCGTTCTGTTCTTAGGGCGTGTTCGGAAACGGTCCGGCTTCAGCAAATCCTTCGATCCGGCTCCTGTATGCTCGATCCAGCGTCTCGATCGGAGCAGGAAGTGTTCGGCGCTGCTCCACCGTTTTAGGTGGGCTTGAAGCCCATGTAGGTTAGGCTCCAGCGTCTCGATCGGAGCAGGAAGTGTTCGGCGCTGCTCCACCGTTTTAGGTGGGCTTGAAGCCCATGTAGGTTGGGCCAGCCTGTATTGTCAGCACGTAGCACATTCTGTAGTTCTTGGGGATCGATTGGATCAAGGATCTAGCGGCGCCGGTGCTGCCTTGGCTGGGAGAACGCCGGCGAAGGCGGTGGAGCTTGGGGGTGGTGTCAGAGTTGGACCGGACCGGAGATACTCGATCTGGAGGCGGGGGAGTCGGGGAAGCACTAGGGCGACCGCGGCATGTCGAGCAAGATCCTGCGGCGGGAGGGAGGCTGTTCCGACGGCGGAGCTCCTACGGAAAGTCGAGGAAGCTCCAGCGGCCACCGAAGTCGGAGGTGGCGGCGGCGGGTGTGTGTCGGCGGGTAGGTCACGCGACGGCCACGACCCTGTTTCGGGTGTGTGCGCTCGCGACTCGTTTCATGTCTCGCTCGGGAGAGAAAGAGAAACAGCGAAGCGGTATTTTCACTTGGCGGTGGCAGTGTCGTCGTAAATACTCGCTGCTCCGCGATTTGGTGCTCCGCGGATCGCCGGAAGTGCTGCTTCGCGGTTTGTACAGCGAAATCGTCCTGCTCCGGAGATCTGGCTCCGCGGATCTGGCATGTTCGGTGCTGCTCCGGACCGGAGCACCGCGAAGCTGGAGCGCGGAGGAGATCCGAACACGCCCTTATTATCGGGTTGACCCTCATGGCCTCATCAAACCACGGTTAGTGCCAATAGCAGCTGATGTTTTACAGGCAGCAAGAGTTATAAATTGGACTTGAAAACCTTTCAAAGACTTTCTAGTCCAATTCGGGGAAAGGGCCCCTTTCCCGCGACGATTGGCGGAACACTAGATATCCCGTGCCGCCACCACTTTTGGTCCCTATTTGGCGTCGGATGACGTCGCCAGGCTAAACCCACACCGCGTAAGGTGGTAGCGGGCCTCATGTTCCTTCTCGTGATGATACCCTGTGGTTTTCGGGCGGTGGGGGAGGCGCCTCTTCTGGTGATAAAGTAGTGCGGGGCTTCGCCTAGGTCCTTGGCAATGTGAGTGGTGCAGTGTGGGGCTTCATCGAGGTCCTTGGTGGTGTGCAGGTCATGCACAATGACTCTGTGGCTGCGTCGGCAACCTCCAACGGTGCGCTTTGGCCACACTGCTCTGCTTCAACACGTTTTTGTGGCAAGGTTCAGGGTGGTGTTTGCCTCCAAATATGGCCGATGCGCCTCTTGCACCGATGGGTATGACTAGGCTTTTTATGGCGGAGCGGATGACAACGATGGTGACTTGGGAGGACCAACCGGTTGAGGACGTGGACTTTGTGGGGGTCAGGCCGAGTGAAGACCATGCCTCCGGCTTGTGCCCGATGCAGGTGGCGACGACACTCTCGGGCGTAGCATCCTTTTGAAGGTGTCGTTGAAGCGATGATCTTGGACCACTTTCCGAGGCAACGCCAAGGAAAAACCTCGGACCCCTCGGGATTGACCGTCAGCAATAAGGATGGCAATGGGTAGGGTATGACGCTGGTAGAGTAATAACATATCCATACCCGTATAGTTAATGCGTACAAAATTATCCATACCCGTACCCCCGGATATGAAACTTTACCCGTACCCGACGGTTACCCATACCAATCGGGTACCCAACGAGTGATCAAATAGTACACAATTTATTCACATTTTTACATTCATCGATACCACATTTGATAGTTTTTTTTTATCTCAACTTAACAATAGATAGAACAGATAGATGAGTACATGACAATCATCTCAACTCAAATAACAGGCTGCATATGTCGGAGCTCTAATGTTAATATCCACATATCTATATAGCGGGTAGGGTATGGGTATACCCACGGTATAAGGTAACTAGTAGGGTATGGGTACTACCTATGAGTGTAAAATTATGTCCATACCCCGGCCATGCGGGTACGTAAATTTCCATCCTTAGTTGGTTGCAGTTATACATCACACTCCCTATTGTGGGCATCCTTTTGGAGTTTGCACCGGTTGGAGGGACCAGTGGACGGTGCGAGGATGTTGGGAGCGGTTTCCCTATGTTCTCTTTGTGTGGCGATTTGTTTGGCAACGATGATGACGCCAAGCAAGGTCGGAGATAGCAATGTGGGCTTTCATAATTGGCTTTACTAGCATGTCCAATGTGGTTCGCCTTTCAGGTTGGAGTCAGAAGACGTTGTTGCGATGACGATGGCACGTCAAGGGTGGACGTGTGCCGGAGTCTGAGTCGGCGCATGCCTTGCATTGTTCACCTCCAAAACTCGTTGTTGAAGTTGGAGTTGTCTGTTGTTGTTGTTGAGTCGATAACTCGTGGAGTGATGACAGTGAAGCTCGATGCGACCTCGATGGCGGTCTATCTTCTCGTCTACATGTGTGCGCTTCATGTGGGTGGCCAGGTCGGCTTGCGTTGCCCAACATGATCGTGTTGCATGGCGACATTGGTACATTTGTAGTGGTTTTAATCCCGTTCCCATCAATTAACTGAGCAACTCTATTCTTAGTGAAGCGAGGTTGAAACTTTTATCTCTATTTCGAGAAAAAAATCAATTAGACTTGGTAGCATGAGCGACAACTTTATCAACAAAAGAGGCAGCAGTCGACAACGAAAGCACGGACGAGGCAAACGGTAGTGGTGGGAAAGAGACATCTCTAGAGAGAACAACCCATAAACGAAAAATGTGAATGCACATGTGTGAGACAAAATCGTAGTAACTGATACCGCACAAATCACCGAGAAGCGAGGGATGGATACAAAGCCCAATCCCGATGGCATGATACTTGTTCTTTTGGTCATCTTGTTTTTTTTAACTTCTGAACATATCTAACAAAACATATAACTCTATATATACCTTTGAAATTTCAAAGGAAACAAAACAGTTGATGATAGTAGAACCAAAAAGCCGAACAAGGCCCGACATATGGTGAAGACTCGAGCATAAATTGTCTTCAACCCACTATGGATGGAACACCTATCAGTAATGATGTGTCATTCTCGCCGACAGGGAGGTGCTTGGGGTGAATTCGTCAATATTGAAGATTGAAATCATGACTCGCGTAATTTATTAGTGTTGTGTGTGTTGTATTGTTTCTAAGTAATTTTATGTACTCATCTCCGTTACATGAACCAAAACCACGACAAGAATTATGAAACGGAGGTATTAGCTTTGTTCCAAAATAAATTAAATATAGAGATATTTTTGGCAAAGTTTCAGTTTCAAATAATTTGGAACGGAGTTATCATGCAACTGACGCCAAGAGCTAGACTTTAGAGACGACGCCCGGGAGAAACCCGCGGTTTTCAGGACTGTTCTTTTCACGGCCACGCTCCCGCCCCTTATCATTTTGGCGGGAAAATTCTGTCGAACTCGAACCCTAACCAGGCGGCGGCGCCATGGACAAGTTCCTCGTGGCGGCGCCACCTTCTGACGGCGAGGCCCCAGAAGCGCCACGACGGAGGTGCTCCGCCTCGGACCCCGTACATCTCCCCCACCCCTGTTCCGCCTCCTCTCTCTTCTGACCTCCCTTCTGGTCCGTAGGTGGCACCGGTGGAGCCGCATCGCCATTGAGCTGGATGGGCGCATCGACGCCAGGTTCCAGCATCGGGAATCGCGCCGCCTTCTTGATTCCTACGCCGAGGTGGTAGAAATTTGGAAACAAGTGATGCTATTTTTTTCGGTTGTATCTCGATTACTGTGTTCCGACTGGAAATACTGCGCAGGTGTTCCGAAATATGAAATTCCCCAGAACCGTAGCATGGCTAATTTATGACATCCTTAGGGAATCTAGTGGTAAGCAATGCTAGAGTAGTTTAGTGGGAGCAAAGCTTAAATAGCGATGGCCATCTCACTGTTAAAACTGTTGTTAAAATTGTGAGTTTGAACCAATTATTTACCTATTGTAGTGTGTTTTGGGGGTTATGGTAGACCAGAAAACGCAATGATTTGGACTTGGCACTTTCAGGATGCTGCAAATGTCCAGTCTTTTTTTTTGTTCACTGGGTTTCGGAATTTGTGCTGATGATTTTCCACATTCTTAGGTGCTTATGACAGCATCCTGGACAGTGGGGAAGTACTGTCAATAGACTAGTTCAGATAGATCATCACTTTTGTGCCACAGAATCCTATATCTGTTGTAGATATGAAATTAACGTTGGCAACCTGTGTTAATTTTGGAATTTTGTACCTGAAAATGGAGAAATTTTAGTAGTGCTTATCTGCCTATGGTACATCCATTTTTTAAAAATGAAGCAATTTATTCTATTAGTACTTCAGAAATAATGTTGCAAACTGTTATTTTTTTAATCCTGAGAAGACTAGGATCTTCGAACACAAGTACTACACACAAGGCGAGGAACGGTGCGAGACATATGTAATGATGATAAGTATGCTGCTTTTGTATGTTGTAGTGTTGACTCATGTGTATTATCTGGCTAATCTTTTACACTGCTGCTCCTTTAGGTGAATCACATGATTAATGCTTCAACATTTCCTGGGTGTTACCATCCACTGAGGTCAGTATTATATTTTTTCTGGAGTATTTCAAAATCACTAGTGTTACGACCACCTTCTACAGTTCCATTGCACACTTTGTAGTAACATGTCCTTATTAGATAGGCTACTAAAGTTGTTTTATTGTATTTGGGCAGGGAGGGGGTTTCAGCAATGGAATTTGATAAAAAGGTAGCATTGAAATGTATAAAAATATTTATTATTCCTAGTTTAATATCGCTACCAGAGGTGTATCAATTTCGGAACATTCTGCTTGGAAGACAGTTATGTCCCATTCTACCTAGAAAAAGGAACAAATGGTCTTGCGTCCATTCTAATTTCTAAGAAACAAATGAAGTGACCAGTTGAATGGAATTATAAGTATACCAAAAGTCTATTGATGCCTACTGATTTTTAGTCAGATCGTGATACAAAAAAATATTGAAGCATCTTCCTTTTGTTTCTAATTGTGCAGGGAGTATACCTTGCATCAGTGACACTCTCAGGGTGTTTAACAGTACATGACTTTGAGACTTTATACTGCTCCTTGTATGGCCCATCACGTGGTAAGTTAAGCTTACCTGACTCACTTTTCTAGAAAATGCTGAAAGCACATGCCTTTCAATAATGTTCTCAGGATATATTACTACTAGGATCACCTATGTTGGTAGGATCGGGATCATAGAGTAATTGTTGGATGACACCTTACAGATCATTGTTCGGTGGATCATAAGATCTGGGTTCTGCATAGGATCAGGATTGAAATGATCCAACAGGAACATATGGTCGTACACTGTACCGATTGCCATCTTGGGCAATTTTGCTTTAAAATACATCAGGCATTTGGAAGTTCTTACTATAAGAAGTATGCAGCAATAACTTCCCTAAAAATATGGTATAGTTTTGAAACCCTGATGTTCTCCTAGTTCAAGTTATCTTTTTGAGAAAATAGGGCCATGTACATGTGATTTGGATGCCAGATTAAGGATTCTAGTACTATGGATGTACCTCTGTGCCTTCTTTGGATTAAAAGTGTCCTTGTTAACCATTCTGTATCCAGTTAAAATTCTAAATCCATTTAGCGAACCAAAAAGGTTGGAATGAAGCTGTACTGGTAAAACAACCTTTCAAATATTCAAGGACATATTCGGAGATAAGGAGAAGTCGCACACCAAATGATCTATTCATAATTTACTATATCAGGTCATTGTCATATTTCGCAATTTACTGTTTCATCGATAGGTTTGCCAGATGACTCATCAAACTATGTGCTCCATATATCAAACCGAATGCCCCTCTGTGCTGTCCGATGGAATCCAGGAAATCAAGACGAGGTCAGTATGAGCATTGATTTTTCTATTTCACTATATTCGAGGTCAGTGGTTTTAGCACATCGACAAGGAATGCTAACTGCTAAGTGTAACTGGCAGTTAGGGACTACAATTAGGTTTGAATGAAGTGTTTTTTACTTTATATGTTTTCTATCTAACTTTATTATTGAGCTTTAAGCATGCCTGATGCAGATTGTTTGCTCATCTAGCCAAAGTGACAAAGTTTCACTATATGATATTGGTTATGTCTCATCTGTTCCGACTGAAGTAAGTACCCATTTTGCATTGTTCCTTAACAAATGCTTCACATCATCACATGTTACTCAAGGATATTTCAAATATATTTTCTCCATATTGACTCACATCTGAACTTCAAAGTCATAGAGTTCTTCCTTCTTCAGTTCCTAAATAATCATGCTAATATATATTTGGTGTTACCTTCCCTATTTTGTTTCTGCCAAACGGCACCACATATGGCCATGGAGTTTTGAGCTTATGTTACGTAGCACATATGTATGCCTTTTCCCCAGTTTGTTTGGTACAGTACAATTATCCAAACTGCTAACGGGTACACCTATGTTTAGAAAACTGCACTGATCCTTGGTCTAAATCATATAATAATTAGACAGGGTTCCCTGCGCATCATTAAAAGCGAAGTTACGCAATGCTAAAGAAAAGGTTTCCAGATAATATTTGAAGAAAAACCTACTTTCAGATGTCTACACTTCTAGACCATTAGAAGGAATTTGTTATAGTAGCTCGAGGTCCATGATTACTTTGCTCATATTTTTACACAACTTCCCTCATGACCCCTCTGAATTTGTGTTATTGCATTTTAGGTTCTACAGAAAGGGAAGACCAAATTTCACGCTCTCTGTTCTGAATCCCAGAAGGGTTTGACTGATCTAGCTTTCACGTCAGAGGATAAGTCACGGTATATGACATTTTTGTGCTTATTCACACCATCGTGTCATTTGAGATATGGCATATCATAAAACATTTCTATTATGTAATTAATGTAAAGCTTTCTGCAGACAACTGACTGCATAGCATGTTCTTCTTCGTTTCATAGGAAGTGGAAAGTATAATTTGACCCTCTGTAGTCTCTTAAAGAAATACTAAATAAATATTAGTAGTTGTGAAGCTAAATTAATGGACTCGTGCTAATGTTAGTTGTTACCACGATGATAGACTTTTTACTTGTCTGGATGGGGTGAGATACGTTTGGTGTCACTGTGAAGTTCAGACTCTGCTTATGGTGTATGTTGGTTCACCAGGCGAAGTCAGGTTATCAGTGTTAATTACGAAGTGTACTGTCAACATTGCTACCACCTTACCAGTACTTGTATTTTAGGAGGCATACACTATGTATACATGTACCGGATACCAGTATTCTTAATGACACTTATGGTTCTCCATATCTAGGCTATTTGCATCCGGGCTTGATGGCGCGGTATACATGTGGGACAGGCGGCTAAGCAAGACACACTGTATTGAGCTTACAGCACTCCCAGAATCTCAATTTACAAGTGTCAAGCTAAATACAGATAATCGGGTATGCTAATTCTCATGTTAAGTATTTGTTGTTCTATAACAATTAGTATGTACCGCTCCTAATTGTCAGGTTGAGAACATGATGTACTAGAACAATAGGTCTTTAGCTTTGCTAATGCTGTCCTCTTATACACCAAGTCACCAACCTATGTTTCAGATTGTCTTGCTTTTAAGACACCACCTATTATATTGTAATGTACTTGGTCTGCTGATTTGTTATTTGGATTACTCAGCTATAATATCCTGTCTAGGTGCAACTACTGTATGGTCAATCAAAACATGGTGTCGTCCAAACTCTGTTGACGTGGCTTACATTTTCTGTTAACTTTAATAGTTCATCTAGTTTATACTTTATGTTAACTTCAACAATATTTACTCTAGCCATAAACATTGGACCACTCCGTATAGGGACTTACTGTTTATCTTTTCAGACAGTGTTTGCTGCAACTAGAAATGGCACAATTCATGCTTGGGATACACGAGGAGGGAAAGCTTCAGCTGCTTTTCAAAGCCATAATGAGGTACATTCAGCAGATAAATATTTTGCTAGTTCTGCTTCTTTTCATTTGATCTAAGGTCATGCCACTTGATTCCACATGATGATTTCAGTGTTTTGAGAATAAAAAAGAACGAACTTCTGTTTGTGAACTTTATATATGTTGTACCAACAAGTTTCTACAGATTCTCACATGCACTGTCTGGTAGACCTAGTCAGCTACTCCCTCCATCCTACAGTATAAATGTTTTGGCAAGCTATTTTAGCTTGCCAAAACGTCTTATTATGGGACAGAGGGAGTAGTTTACAAGTAGTGCGAGCTGGTTCTCTCTGATCGTAAATGGACACTTTTTACTAAGATATTTTCAAATGATATCCCATAAGTTGCTTTTATTCTTCCATCTTTATATACTTGTAAACTGGGATAAGTGGTTTCCAGATGGCAAGAGAATAAAAATGAACAAATTCTCAGAGTGAGGATACATGTGCCTCATCCATGGAACCCTAGTGGTAAATCATAAATCTGAGACTAAATCTGAAACTTGGTAAAACTTAAAATATGCTATTGAACCCTAAATTGTAGAATTCACTTTTGTCAAGATGTTCCTGCTAAATAGCTAGGTAAAGGTTAGAAATAGGTACTGTACCACTATGAAGTGCAACTGCGAGGGATAATCTGTGTAATTTTATATTAATTTTGTATTTCATGCCATGACCTGTGACAATGCTAGTGCCATTTATATGACGGAGAAAGTAGTAGACAAAGAATGCGGAAAGCACAAATGGAGGCCGAGCTCCATGGAGCCCTTTATTACGAAAAAATTCGAAAATCATATGTTGAAGTTTAAAAAAAATCTGAAAAAAATCCTAGATGTAGACGATGTTGTATACTACCAACTTGCAAAATCCCAAATCAAAATATTTCATATTCTAGGCTACAGAAAAATAACAAAATTTGACACATTTGGAAGATTTGAAAATTTTCCCGATTCACTACTTTCAAATGTCAAGACTTTGTCATTTTTGTGCAGCCCAAAATACAAGATATTTCTAGTTGAGATCTTACATGTTGGTAGAATACAACATTGTCTACATCCAATGATTTTTTTCACATTTTTTGAAGCTTCAAAATATGATTTTCAAATTTTCAAAATAAAGGGCTCCATGGAGCTGGGCTTCCATATGTCCCTCTCACAATGAATGGCCCTTTATTGTAAACCTTTTTACGCAGCAATGTCATAGCTGTGTTGGCAACACTAGGACTAGAGTTTCTTGCCTTGTTTCTAGTCTGACAAAACTTTTGTCCAGGTTCAACCATTATCATCAGTGAAGATATCAACGTTGTTGGGCAAAGTTGCATCGCTGAAGGTATGGAAGGATAAAAAGACTTGACATAATTGGCAGTTATGCTAAAGAAAGTTATGTTTCTCTTTCCATTCTTGTGGCCACATTGACGCCTCACATAGCATCGTATTAGTGACTGTTTCTATGAAAACCAGCGGCATGAACTATCAACTAGTCTGATTGTGGAAGCATCCCACTTGTTAGAATTATTGTGCGAATATTGGCATACAGTGACTCACATAATAAAAGTAGTCAACCCATCATTCTTTAGTTTATAGTATAAATTTCAATGTGCTGTGTCTGTGCTTACTATGTGCCACATCTCAGTGATTTGTCTTTTATCTGCATCCCATTTTAGGTCTGGAGTCCTGAATGTTAACACGCTCAGTGTGAGTCATCTGCACTGCCCTCCTCCTGCTTGGTTGTAAGTGTTGCTCTATGGATTTCTTCAAACTTTGACCACATTATAAAATTTTGTTAGTAAGACTTACAAATATTACTAAATTCTTTCCCCAAGGAAATATAACTAAATGATTTTGTGGTTCTCTGCTGTTTATTTTATTAGGGAGGGTGTGGACTCTGTGTTACATAAACGGAAAGCGACCTGGCTGCCGACATCTTCAGTAAGAAAATATTATAAGGCACCCTTAATCTTAGCACATGCAAGAATTTTCTTACAATTATACCCTGTATGAACTAAGATTGAGGCGAATAAAATTTCATGAGTACTCAAAGATGTAGTCCTGCGTACCATGTTAGCCATAATGTCCATTATTTCAATTCTTTGACATAAAATATAGTGGAACACATTAAGGAATTTGACGCATGTCATATGTTTACATTGTACAGATTTATGCAGTTGGATCTTCCTCCAATAATGGAATGTATGTGTTGGATTTTCATCCACATACAAGCTTTGCATGCCATGTGGACTACAAGTGAGCTGATCTTTCCTTCTCTCTTCCTTTGGTATTCACACAATCAACTAACTTGTCAATCTAATCTTCTAATAGTACTCCCTCCGTTCCACAATGTAAGATGTTTTAGGTGTTACACATGCATGTCTAGATTTATACTAAAAAGAATGGACACATGCACTTAAATATGTCTAGATACATGTGTGTGCATGTGCATGTGCATGTGGAAAAAGACTAAAACACCTTATATTGTGGAACGGAGGGAGTAGTTGTTTTCTGGGAACTCATGTGGAGAAGTTCCACAGTTTCAGCAATTCATCAATCAATGCTTTTTTGGCTGGTCCAAAATAAATAAATAGTTCCCTTGGAAATAAACTCTTATTTCTTGTTTTCTCACTTTGTATTCCATGTTTCAGGGAGGACACAAAAGGCTCCGGAGAAAATCGACCCGCAGAAAACAAGTTTATTCCTTTATCCGAAAGGGTGCTTTCTTGTGCAGCCCATCCACTAAGTCATAACATAATTGCCGGCACTGAGGTTTGTTTTCTTATATTCTGGTTAAGAGTTGTTACATATATAATCTGTCGCAAAGTGACAAGCCATACTCGATTCATGTATGTATATGCCGTATGGCTTTAGTTCTTACCTTGCGTGTAGAATTGGAGACCATTAGATTTGCATAACAAATCCAAGTCAGTGGCAAAAGTATAACCAGTCATTATTTTCTCCAGTTCTCATCGTTGCTCATGGTATCACAAAAGTATGAGACCATCAGAAATCCAGAGTAGCGCCAAGGTACATCAGGATCTTTCTCCAAGCACAAGCAACATCCCTGATTGCAGCGTTCACAAGGCTGCTTAATTAACTCATGGCCGTCCTGCACATAAGAATGATGTGCAGCATGGGGACCTTGATGGCGCCACCACAAGCTTTGAATTTGACTGGCAGGTCGGTCTAGCTGGGGTTAGTCTGCAGTCCATCACAAGATTCAGCCAATACCCACTTCCCCAAAAAACCAATGGACATGGTCGTGCTGAGATCCAAACAAGTGCAGTGATGCTGTCGCACTCGATCTTCAAAGTGTAGACCTTCAAGGCATTGCTTCCAGGGAAGGGTTGCTCATTGTAATTACCGTTTGTTCTTTTGTTATTTTTGACCTAGTAGTAATCGTAAAGTGCTGTTATCTGTATGTGTGGTGTTCTATGCGTGAGCTGTTTGGTATCGGTAATTTGTGTTATGTACATGAGCCTAGTTGATTACCATGCTTCGAGATGGTGCCGAGATTTCAGCAGGTTGAGTCGAGAGGCATCATCACCCATGAGCGCTTATGTTCATGGTTTTTTGTTCTGAGCAGATGCTTCTGCCAGGAGCAAGGACACCTTGAGCCTCGTCCCTGTCAAACAAGCTATGCAAGTTTGAGAAACTAGGTGAGTGGTGGATGAAGTAGAATCTCTAAACTAACCCAGTAGCGGGACAAAACTGACAAATGCGAGATACATTGTTGACGCTTCAATCATGACCAGTGTAGAGATGCTAGATCCAAGAGGAAAAGAGGACAGCAACATCGATGGACAATTTCATTATGACTATTGGCAGCAATATCAAGTTCTGCAGTGGAGTACCGGAACACATTTTCTGAAGAACAGAAATGTCAGTAGCATACATAACTGGGATAAACCGGTCACTTTAGTCAGCTCCACAACTCAAGTAAAGCCAAGGAGGTTTCCAACAAGACCACCACCATCTACTACGGACATCTGCCAAAAATCTGGAATGCGAAGTGAGTTCATTCTGGCATTCTGCCAACAATCTAAGAACCTCAATCCACAAGTTACACAACCAGAAAAATGAATCTAAGAAGGCAAGCATGTCTCAAACCAACAGGATGTTATGTTATTCCACAATGCAGCTAACAGCTAATTTCAGACCACACTGTATCATTATTTATACACATTGGAAGAACTAATTTCACAAACAAAGAGGCTCTGTAACAGACTAACAGTGGTTCAGTACATCATTTAACATTGAAACACACATGAATAAGTTCAGCTGAATGACAAAACGCACATAAGTTTTTATATACACGGTCAAATCTTAAAGCAGTAACCAACAACTAATCCTACAAATGCCCTCAAGCAGAGAGCCAGGTACCCACCATACCACAGGTCCTCAAGCAGAGAACCAGGTACCTACCATACGTACCCTAGGTCCTCAAGCAGAGAACCATGAACACGACACCCAAATCCTAAAGCGAAAACCGAGCATCATGGAAGATAGTAGCCTGCTGCGCAACCTGTGGTTAGGACTAGCGGCTAAGAAAGCAGCAGACAAGAGCATGGTTAACTCGGCTCAACGCATAGACATCAGGGTGCGCCTCTGGACAGCCGGGGTCTTTGAAGGCCGAGCAGCCTTGGGATCGATTCGCTTCAGGTTCCGGCTTACCATCTTCTCAATCTGTTCTATGGAGTTAGCCAGTTGCTGCTCCACGACATCAGCGAGAGCCGGGGTGTCACTTGGTCTTGATGGAGTCTGCAAGGAGCAGCCATCAGATGCCCCCAGCGTGCCCTCGGTCGCAGCAGTTTCAGCAGAGGCAGCAGGGCCAGAGGAAACAACAGACAGGGTTTCATTTGTTGCCTGATCTGTTTGTGCTGGATCACCAGACTGCGAGGTGGAGTCTTCATCCCACTGGAGCTGCCGAGCCGCAGCATCTCGCAGGCGATTTTTCCTCTCAACAGCCTGCAGAACGTTCAGTCAGTATAGCACCAGATTGCCATGGAAACATAACTAGATGCATGAAATTACACACAGAGACTATTAATTAAGCTCAAAAGGTGAAAGTGCATTTTCACCATACTGAAGTTTACAGTGGACAAGGAAGATTTTCAACACTTACAACAAACAGAACTTGAGCAGGAATAGAAGGCATGGACAGCTAACCATTCCAGAGAAATGATGCACGGTTTTCTGTTTTATACCAAGGGAAGTACTAAAGCATAATTTGGTGTAAAATCTCGACCAACTGATAACATGCCGAGGGACATAATTCTGCACGGATACTTATTTAACACTATAAACATACATGTGTTTTGGCTACAGATACATGAAGTACATCAACTTGCAGGAATCTCATATCAAAGTTCTTTCAACATTTGTATAATCTGGAAAGTTTATATCCAATGGGCAATCTAATTTCAAAATATTAGAACAAAAATGGTAGATGACTGAACATGGAGAAAAATGTGAGACACACAAACATGGCAGAAAGAGAACATCAAAGTTCTTCTAATATTGCATCATGGGAATAATATATATTCGTTGTAAGCAACACATTACGGAGCAAACTGGAGTACAGTTCCAAAATATCAGAATGTAAAATGGATGACTGAACATGGATTGGAGTAACTTGACACACAAAACACAAAAATCTCGTTCTAGTCAGTATAGCACAATATGGCAATGGATATCTAGAGGAATAAAATTATGCACACAAAAACAAGAGTGAAACTTCATTCTCACAATATTGTAAGCAACACATTACAAACAAACTGGATTATAACCCCAAAATATGGGAGTTTAAAATGGATATATGACTGAACAAGGATTAAAACTTGACTCACAAAACCTCGCTGAAAGAGAACACTTGCAAAGTAAACAGAAATTACGCCCCAAAAACTAAACTATTGATTTACGAAGTCCGATATAAGGTCAGATTCCATGAATCTCAGCAAGGTACAAGCAACATAAGGTAGACAACAGTGTTGCTAATAAGGTTATCTGTACAACACCTTGTAGCATTAATGTGAATAGGTACTGCATAACCTTCGACGAGACACCATAGACAACAAGGTACAAGCAAAATGCAGATAGATCATGTAATGCAAAACTGCCATGGTTCATGAAGGAATGGACCCAAATGAGGAAGTGGTTATCAGTTTATCACCTTGATTACTGAAGTGATGTCGCGGAGTGGGGTCCTCGGGTACCACTCGGGCAGGGAGCTCCTCCTCTTCGGTGCAGTCCACGCAGCCCATGCAGGTGGTACGTTCTCCTTGTTGTCAGACGGCAATGGAACCCGTCGAGCCAGCAGCTTGACGGCGCCCTTCTCCACCACAGCTCCGGGAGACGCCACCCTCCTGATAAAGAATCCACCACCAGAGCGATCTGCTACAGCCGTCCTGCTGGCAAACGTCACTTCGGCCATCTTGGCTGCGAGAAGGTTATAGCAGGTCAGCAACCCAAAAATGCATCGAAGATGAAGACGTGGTCCCATAAATCATTTTTCTTTTACCCGCAAGAACACGCCTCAACGGATGAGAACCGAAGAAAATCACCCGTAGCATCAAGAAATTGCCTCGAAAAGCAAATAGGCACCTATTCCCTGATTCATTCTACTCGGAATCCAACCGAAATCCTCTAACTCCCAAAGATTCGCAGCCAAAGGAGCCCAAGAAACGGATCGGGAAAAAGCACGAACGCCATGTGGAGGCGGCGCGAGGCAACCAAAAACTTCAAGATTTCAAACTTCTCACCTCAGATTCCTGCCGCACCGAATCCCGCACGCCAATTCTTACCCTTCCGCAGATCTGCGAGGAAGGAAACCAGAGAAACGGATCAAGAAATTGCTCGGGAAACGGCAAGAACACAAGCCCTCAAGAAAGAATTGCAAAATTTCTCACGATTTGCTCGGCTCTTCCCCGATTCCTGCCGATTCGAACCTGGCAGCGGCTACAACCCTAAGGCGGGGGACTGATCGAGCCCTGATTTCTGGGAAGATTACTAGGGTTTGGGCTTGAAGAGGTGGCTACGCTCTCTCTATCTAGCTAACGGGAAGGGGACACGAGGAGCGGGGATTTGATCGTGTTTAAAATGACGAGAAAACGGGCAGAGTTGTTCCGACGCATGGACCTGTTGCATAGTCGCTAAATTCGACCGTTGCAGAAGTCAGAGGTCTTTCTGTATTTTTTTGGAGCTTAATATTTCAATAAAATTTTGATAACAATTTCGCAAAAGAAAAAGTACAGCCTCTTGAAAGAATAAGCATACAATAATACCGCAAAAGAAGCCACACATTGACACGCACTTGAACAACAAAGTCACACTAGCTTCCACACAGGGGAGACGAAGAGAAGGAACTCTCGTATCGACCTTAGCCGGTGTGCTTTCGATGGCTGCAACTAATTTTCTTCTTAGTGGGTTTCTCATAGTGTTAACTACTAGCAAATGCTGAGTATATGTTCGACCTCTTTTATGTCCATGGTGCCATCGTGACAATAAAATAGCTTTTTTATCCTTTGATAAGTAGCCACAATGCCTGAATGGCCTCCTATGGGAGAGTTGTGGAGTGAATCAATGATTTGGTTCTTATAATCTTCAAAATAATGTTAGAATCAATATACAAATTTGGAAAACGCTGTTTATCAATCGACTGTAGCTACAGTCGGTCCATCCGAGGCGCGCGCGCACGGCCCCAGCTTCGGTTCGACGTCGCGCACGTACCACCTGGGCACCTGGTCACCTACGGGCTACGGCCATGCCTCCGTGCCACACACAGCAGTAGTACACAGCTTTCCCAAGTCGCTTTCGGCTGGCCCACCTTCATCTGTCTCGCCATGCGCCTTGGTCCGTGTGCAATGCATGCATCTACTCACCCGCTTCTTTCTTTTGCCTGCATGTACACATGCATACATGTGCCCTTCCATACACAATAGCTGCTTGCTTAATTAGGTAGGATACGTGTGAGTGCTTGTCTCGGCTCGGCCGTGTTTACTGACGTTTTGCTACAAACCAAATTGAGATTTGTTACATACAATTTTGGTTTTTGCTACATGGACGTGTCCAAAATGCTACATCAATTTTTGCTACATATCATAATATTTTACGATTTTACCGACGTTTTGCTACAAACCAAATTAGGATTTGTTACATACAATTTTGGTTTTTGCTACATGGATGTGTCCAAAATGCTACATCAATTTTTGCTACATGTCATAATGTTTTACGATTTTACCGACGTTTTGCTACAAACCAAATTAGGATTTGTTACATACAATTTTGGTTTTTGCTACATGGATGTGTCCAAAATGCTACATCAGTTTTTGCTACATGTCATAATGTTTTACGATTTTACTGATGTTTTGCTACAAACCAAATTAGGATTTGTTACATACGTTTTTGGATTATGCTACATGGATGTGTCCAAAATGCTACATGTCACGATTTTTTACCATTTTTATTGACGTTTTGCTACAAACCAAATTGAGATTTGTTACATATCTTTTTGGTTTTTGCTACCTGGATGTGCCCATAATGCTACAACAATTTTTGCTACATGTCATACACGTCACAAGTTCTACATATCCGAGAGAAAAAAATGCATTTTTTGAAAATGCTACATAGACAGACAAAATATGTTACATTCATATTTTCTTTTTGCAGCAGTGATCAATCTTATGTAGCAAACAGCGAACCAGCATATGCATCTGTCGTTGGATAAACTGACTTTCTTATTTTAGAAAAATATTATAAAACGAAGTATCATTTTTTAAAATGCTACAATTACAGGAAAAGAATATTACAGTAGCATTTTGTGAAATGTTTTTTTGTTTCATATTGTAGTGTCATGTACAGGCTAGTTAGGAGCTAAACTCTACGATGCAGCATGCAGAGAAGCTGGACCACACATTGCCTCTGCAGCTAGCCAAGAGCAGAAGAACAGTACTACTCCATGGTCTCGTGGTAAAGAATCAGTAGTACGTGGTCCTGATGCATGCATCGTGGTAAGAAAGTGTGCCGTTTTATTGGGGTCCACCACTACCACGTGAAACAGCACCATCGCGGAAGGAAGCCAGGCGCGCAGCTCCGACTGAAAGCGACGTCTCGCGCGTCGACGCATCGTACGACTGTAATCATTCAGATCGAACGGCGCGGCGGCGACTGTAGATACGCGTCGGTACAACCGACTGACGCGTAGCGTCCGCCTTAAATTTACGCTTAGCTCATCTAATTTACCAGTCTTAGAGTTAGAGAAGGATTTAATGTACTCCCTCCATCCCGGTTTATAAGCAACATTTAGCAAATCTCCGCGACCTAGGTGGCGAGGGACTGGGCGAGAGAAAGAGGTTAATTAGCGCAACTGAGACTTATTTTTAGGGATTTCCATGTGGTGTTTAATGCCAGAATTCCAACAATCACCAGGAGGCCCACGGAGTAGTAACTCCTTCTCTTGCACGCAAACGAAGCGTACCAAAATTAAGCACATGCATTGGTTGTTTCTCTCCCTCCTAGCGATCGCGCCCAAAGCTTTCTTCTTTCCCGCGCAGAAGCAAAATTTCGCCCTTCTGTAGTTCTTCCCCGCTCCAAAATTTCGTTGAAATTGTTTCAAAACCTCCTGCCGCTCGAGCTCGTTTTCAATCTGAAAGATTTTTTGTTTGAAGGATCCGATCACAAATAAAGGCAGCCCAGTACATATTACAAACAGGTCTAGAAAGAAAAGAAAATTACAAGGAGGACCAGGAAATATGTAGAGAGCCCCCTAAGCCGCCGAGAAGAAACACGATCAGATCCAGAAACCGCGCGCCCGAACCCTAGACCTCGCCGGAGTCGCCGTACCTCCTGCCGCCGGGGAACGAGCACCTCCACGCTTTGTAGAAGACCGCAAGAGCCGTCCGCCGCCCCGCGACGGAACCGAAGCCGATGAACACGCACGGCCACAGCGCCAGCTCCCCAGCGCCAGCAGCACCACACAACTTCCCGACGACCACTCCCCTCACCACCACGGCCGGCCGGAGAAGCAACGTCGAGGAAGACCACCTCCAGAACCACCACCAAAACCGGAACACCAGCCTCCAGCAACTTCTCCCCACACCACCACGGCAGGCCAGAGAAACAAGGCAAGAGGAGGGCACCGGACGAAACTGACTACAGACCACCTCCACGACCTCTCCGGCGACACCACCGGAACGGGGAACAAAGGGGGAGGACAAAAGCTCTAACACCGCCGCCATCGCCGCCGTCTCGATGTCGGCGAGAGCCACACACACACCTAGACCTATACTGTACACGCACAGCAACCTCCGGAGCTCCCCCCTACCTCACAGCGCCAGAACGGCGGCCGGAGGCAGAGGGGAGCGGCGGATTCACCGACAAGACCAGACGCAACGCGGTCGCCTCCTCTCTACAGTAGCGAGGGTAAAGTAGTCGTCCTATTCAATCTGAAAGATTTTGCTCCTAAATCTAGCCCAATTCTGATCCTATATAAGGATGACAACCGACAGTTTCCATCAGAGGCAATATCGATCTCGATCTAGTTTTCTCCGTCGACGTCAATGGCGACAGAAGATGATTCTAGCCGTCCGCGTCCTCTTGTATTGGTAGGGCGATCTCGGGGTGGCTTTCTTCCACGACCCGGTGAGACAGGGAGATCTTCATCGTCGCGATCACTAGGTCTCGCCAGTCGGGCCGCGCCATCGTCGTTCAACATCCGGACGGCGGGATTCGAGCCTCTACAACGAGCCCCTGTCGTTCATTCACGCCGCCGCGTCGGGCTCACGCGTCCACCACGCCAACCTCCTTCCGCCGACGAGAGAGGTCCATCCAACTGGATTGCCTCTGGTTCTGGAGGTTCATCGAGTTACGTCAGCTTTTCCCTAGCTGGTTTGGGCGGCCTTGGCTATGGTGGCGTGAGCGACATTCCCATTTGTGCTTATTTTGGTACGGGCATGGTGGCGGAGGAGGTGGCTCTAGAGGTGACCATGGTAGTGGACATGGTGGCGGTGGAGGTGGAGGACATGGTCACGGAGGAGGTGGTGAGCACAATAGCGGACATGGTGGCGGAGGAGGTGGAGAGCATGGTGGCGGAGATGGTGGTGGTGAGCACGGTGGCGGACATGGTGGAAACCATGGTTTCGGACCTGATGTATCATGCCTCTTCGAGAACGCAGACGAGTGTGCTCCAAGTCAAGAATTTCTACAAGCTCCTCCACGTCGTGTCGTCGACCTGAGTAAGCCCACGGTTTCAAATTGTTTCATATTTATGCAGTTAGTAGATAGTGCCAACATATTAGGGTTTAGGTCACAACAAATTGTGCTTGTATATCATTGTGAGATCCTGGCTCAGGGCTTAATAGGATTGATAGGATACTCATATCAACAAGTTGCAACTTCTTTTCCGGAAGCTCATCTGAAAAGAACTCCGAGGTTAAACATGCTTGGCCTAGAGCGATTTGAGGTGACCGATCGGGAAGTCTTTCCCGGGTGCGCACGAGTGAGGACAAAGTGCGCAGAAAAGACTAGTGTTGATCTGTGGGGCTAGTCTAGAGATCCTAGAGAGCTGCCAGGGGAGACAGGCCCGACCGGGGCGTGGGCCGGGGCATTACATTTGGTATCAAAGCCGACCCTCGCGGTAACTCGTGCGTGTACGGGTCAGGGCGCGGACATGTGGGACATGTGCCGGCACTGGACGCATGGACGGGTGCCAAGAGGGGAAGTTTCTGGACTGGGGGTTGACCGACGAGGGCGTCGGTCTTCTAAGGGGAAGGATGTGAGATCCTGGCTCGGGGCTTAATAGGATTGATAGGATACTCATATCAACAAGTTGCAACTTCTTTTCCAGAAGCTCATCTGAAAAGAACTCCGAGGTTAAGCGTGCTTAGCCTGGAGCGACTTGAGGATGGGTGACCGACCGGGGACAAAGTGCGGAGAAATGACTAGTATTGATCTGTGGCCAGTCTAGAGATCCCAGAGAGCTGCTAGGGGTGAGGAGTCCAAATGGGCGCAACGAGCAAAGGTTAAATATATCCAAGAAGGTGGAAATAATACGAGATACTTCCACTTGATTGCAAATGGGAAGCATAGAAAAAAAAACAAAATTTTCAATTTGGGCACGAAGAAGGAACAATAGTCGGGAGGCCAACCTTAAAGTTTTTATTTAGGAGTATTACAAAAAAAACCTTTTGGGGAGCCGGCCACCAACTACTTTTCAATGGAGGAGTATGTAGTGGATGACATGCCCCAAATCACAGCGGAAGAAAACGACATTCTAATTTCAACGTTTACCGAAAAAGAGATCTTTGATGCGATATCTCAAATGGAACATAACAAAGCACCGGGGCCAGACGGGTTTCCAGCGGAGTTCTATCAAAAAAATTGGAATGTGATTAAATTAGATTTGATGGCAATGTTTGTTCAGTTGCAAACAGGGGATTTGCCGCTGTTCAAATTAAATTTCGGTGTCATTACCTTGATGCCTAAAAAAGAAGATGCAAATAGAATTGCACAATACATGCCCATATGTCTTTTGAATGTTAGTTTCAATTTTTGTACTAAAGTAGGAACAAACCGGTCACATCTATTGCGAGTAGAGTGGTTCGCCCAACCCAAACAACCTTCATGCCTGGTAGAAATATTCCTGAAGGTGTGGTACTGCTCATGAGACTATACATGTGTTACACCATAAGAAGTTGGATGGTGTATTGTTTAAAATTGACTTTGAGAAGACATATGATAACATTAAATGGTCCTTCTTACAACAAGTCCTACACATAAAAGGATTTGCACCGGAGTGGTGTGCATGGATTTCTAGGTTCGTTCAAGGAGGAAGTGTTGGAGTTCGTGTTAATGATGACATTGGTCATTATTTTCAAACTCTTAAAGCCTTGAGGCAAGGAGATCCGTTATCACTCATTTTGTTCAATTTAGTGGCTGATATGTTGGCAATTCTTATTGCAAGAGCAAAAGAGGATGGCCAAGTGGGGGGGGGGGGGGGGTGGATTGATACCACACCTAGTGGATGGTGTTGTATCAATACTCCAATATGCAGATGACACCATTCTGTTCCTTGAGCACGACTTAGACAAAGCAGTCAATAGGAAACTTATACTCTCTTTCTTTGAGGAGCTCTCTGATTAAAAATAAATTTTCACAAGAGTGAGATATATTGTTTTGGTAAGGCCAATGATGAATAAATGAGTATAGGCAGATTTTGGATGTGAAGCCGGGTCTTTACCGTTTAAATACTTGGTATTCCGATCCATTATAGAAAACTTCTAAATAAAGAATGGAAACCCGTAGAGGATCGGTTTGAACGAAAGTTGGGATCCTAGATAGGAAAGATGCTCTCATACGGAGATCGTCTCATTCTTATTAATTCTGTTCTTACAAGTTTGCCAATGTTCTTACTCTCTTTCTTTGAAATACCTAAAGGGGTATTCAAAAGATTGGATTTTTATAGATCAAGATTTTTTTGGTAAAGCGGTCAAAAAAAGAGAAAGTATATGTTAACAAAGTGGAACATTGTCTGCTGGCCGAAGGATCAAGGGGGGCTGGGCATAGAAGTTTTAGATATAAAGAACAAATGTTTGCTGTTTAAATGGCTTTTCAAATTGCTTAATGAACAAGGAGTATGGAAGGAGCTCTTGACTAACAAGTATCTTTACGAGAAAACGTTAGCTCAAGCTGAAGCCCAACCATCTGACTCCCCTTTCTGGAAGGGACTGATGAGGGCCAAAAATGTCTTCTTCTCACGTGGAAGTTTTGTAGTTGGGAATGGTCTTCAAGTATGGTTTTGGGAGGATGTATGGCTAAGCCAGAATTCATTAGCGGACGAATACCCTTCCTTGTACAATATTGTGAGGCGCAAAAACGTACGAGTAGCAGATATCTTGATGGTCACACCTTTATCGCAGTCCATTCTATTCCGAAGAGCGCTTCTTGGGGATAAATGGGATGTGTGGCTGCACCTGGTAGAGCAACTAATGCGAGTCTCTTTAACTAACACATCTGATGCATACAAATGGAATTTAAATACTTCTGATATTTTTACAGTCAAGTCTTTATACGCGGACATACAAGACATCTCACTAAATACTTGTGGAAATTAGAAGTACCATTAAAGATTAAGATCTTTTTATGGTTCCTTCATCTGAAGGTGTTACTCACTAAAGATAACCTGATCAAAAGGCGTTGGTCAGGTTGTACTAAATGTGTGTTTTGCCATGAAAAAGAGTGTGTATCACATCTATTCATATCATATTCTTTTGCTCGCAATATTCATTTTACTTTTAATATCTCCCCACCCACCAGCATTGCGAATATGTTTGGTTTTTGGCTTAATGGAATTGACTTTAAAACAAAAGCAAGGATACGTATAGGCATGTCTGTTTTGCTTTGGTCTATTTGGAACTGCCGAAATGATATTGTGTTTAATAACAAATCAAATATTGCTCATTATTTGCAGGTTATCAACAAGTCAATCTATTGGATCCACTCATGGTCCTTATTTCTACCTATGGATCAGAGGGCGCTTATGGATACTGGATGTACCCGCATACTAGCGGTGGTGCGTTCTATCTTGTGCCGGGAGGATGGTTAAATCCTAGAAGGCTAAATGCGTAGATTTGCAATAGGCTGGATGTTTACTCTTCATTTGGCTCATTTTTGTATTCACTTTGTGTGATCCATAAACTTGCAATAGGCTGGATGTTTACTCTTCGAAAGTTTATTTAATATAAAAACAAGTATGTGTGCATCATTTTAATGCAGGGGCAGGGGATCTCCCCATTTCTAAAAAAAAGTGCAAAAAAATTGTTAAATTGCAATGTAAAATTTATGTTGATTTTAGATTTTTTAGAAATAAATAGAAAAAATGAAAAGCTTGGAGGGTGCGGTTGGGGTACTCACCCTATATGTATGGACTTGGTGTTCGGAAGCCCTTTATACCGGAGTGTCCTTTGTGTGTCAAAATGTGGCTGTTCGTATTATTAATCGTTTCATCGCTATATGTAGACCTTCTTTTTGTTTTTTTTAGCAAAAGATTTTCTAGTTTTCTTTGGATCGGCCGAAAGTTTCCAGGCTGAATAGTAGGCCATTTTGTGCAGAGCGATTAATTAATGGAGAACGTACGGAGGCCCGCAGAGAAAAAGCTCCAACGCCATAGGAAAAAAACCCACCTTCTCTTTTCTGGAAAAAAAAACGCCCAGCCAAAAGCCACTCTCTCGGTGTCTCTCTCCCGCGCTGAAGACTCGATGCCCCTAACTAGTCCCACCTCGCTAACGGAGCAACGATCACACCAGCTTAAATACGCCGCTCCCGACGCCCGCACCAGCCGAGCGTGGTAGCGCACGCTTGTGACTCCAGCTGTAGGAGGGCTAAAGAGTTGGTACGGTGAGGTTGTGTGCTTCGAGCCCATGTCAGAGCAAGATGAAAAGGCCCAGCGTCTCGCTCGATCATTCCGTCAGGAGCGGCGGCCCAGGAGCGGCACGCAACGGTGCGCCGCCGGCCCAGTAGAATGTGCGTCACGCCGGTGAGAGGCGCTCGCCATTGTCGGAGGCCCCGGGTGAGCAGTTGATGGGCCGGGAGCGGGCAGGCATGCGTTGGTGCGGAGGAAGGGGCGCGCGCGCGTTGGACGAGGAGGAAAGATGAGAAGACGGGGGATCTGGCGTCTGGCCCCCGGCTGCCAGCAATGTTGGCGGGGGTAACTGCTGCTGGGATATTATCCTCAGCCTAGAGCCCGGAAACGAGGCCTGTGGGGTTTACACGGAAAGATGGCCAGAGTGGCTTGGGGCTTGGCTTCGTCAACGAACGGAGCCCGCTTCGTGTAGCATGGGGTTCAGCTCCCTAACCAACCTACCAACTCTTTTTATTTTTTAGTTACTTTTAGAAATGAGACTGGTCAAATTTAAGAACCTACAGAAGTCGCAGCTCATCACCGTCTCCATGACCACCACGGTGGGCGCGGAGGTCTAGGTAGGCGAAGCAGCCGTTGTGGGGCACATGAACTTGAGACCGAGGTCCTCCACCACCGCGTGGTTGACCGGCTGGGGAGGCAGGAGCAGACGTGGAAGAGTTGCGCCGGCATGGCTAGAAGCCTTCGTGAGCTAAGCACTTGTCGCAATTGTAGATGTCGATGTAGTGGTCGTGATGTTGGGCTCCGGGTGGAGCAGTTCCGGCTGCGGGAGCCGACACGCCTCGAGCGCTCTGTGACAGTCGTCAGGGATGACGCCAGCCACGTTGCGCGCTGCAGAGCGACGCCTCGGTTCCCGGAGCGAGATCTTCTGTGGCAACCACACACGCGGAGGATCACGTGCGACAACCGTCCGTGGACGGAGATCGTGGCCTGCCGTTGCTCCTCGCGCGTGGCAATCATGGGCGCCCACCTGCATGATGGCCACACCCCTCGCCCTCGAGGCTTTTGACGAGTCGCCGTTTCCTCCTACAGTCGCGGCTTTTAGACGAAGTACACATCTTGCATCCACTGGCTGTAGATTGCATCCATTCTTGTCTTCTTTGCCGCGTTCTGCGGCCCCATCATCTCGACTACGGTCTACGGGTGACACTGCACCTGTCCGCCTCAGTGGAAGAAGAGCAGAATTTGGGGAGCCTGCGGCTGACGCATGTATCGATTTGTTATGTTTCTATCTGTATGGGCATGGCATGAATATGCAACATCAAGTGTTCATGGACTTCAAGCTGAGGTACACATGCATGTGTGTATGCAGCCTGCACATATGTGAGCCGTATGTAGTGCCATCGGGTTGCAGCAAAGATCAAGATGAGCATTACATAGAAGCAAGCAGCCAGTGGGTGCGAGTGCGACGACAGCTGCAGAGCTGTATGTCTCTGCGGCTGGGTCGCCTGCTTGAGACTATGCTGCTAAGGTACTAATTAAGGTAGCCTTGAGGTGTTCTCATTAAGGTTGCTTGATTTTGAAAACTTATCCTTTCATTTTTAAAACTTAAGTTTGATCACCTGGCTAGCGGAGACGACGGATGCGTGTCCCACGTATGCTCCCGTAGCAACGCACGGGCATTATGCTCCAATGACAAATATTAGGTTCGCCTCTAAAGCGCACCATCGTTCCAAATGGCCTTTTCAATTAGCTTAGGTGATCGAATGAACGTTTTGTCATGCATAGACATCTCAACCTGAGAGAATTCTTTGCTAGATACCTTATTTGAGTACCGTATTTGGAAAGGCACTTCACAAAAGTATAGCATCCATACTAGAAGACAGTGAGCAGCAGCAATTTGAGTATCTGTATCGTTCGGTAGGAGAGAATATCCAGTGACATCAACTCTCCCATGCGGCCATGCTCCCATTTAAAAAAAAAAGATGTTTCAAAAAAATGTGAATGTTCACAAGGTATGTGTTTACAGAATAGCCACTTTATCCATTGGTAGGACCGACCTCGCGACCTCCTCCCACGACCCCGCACCCGCGACCTCCTCCCACGAAACCCTAGCCGCCACCGCGCCCGCGCCGTCGGCCGGCCCCTCCTCCTCTCCATCCCCAACCGCCCGCGTCCGCGCCGCCCCCGCGGCGGCCGGTCGCGGCCCTCGGCCGTCTCCGCTCGGCCAAATCCTCCACGTTTCCTCTCCCGCCGCCGTCGGCGTGGGCCCCCGAGCGAGGGCTCGGGCGGTGCCGGCGGCGGCGGTGCTCCTCTACCCGCGTTTGATGGACGCCGCGCGGGGCGGCGACTCTCTGGCGGCGGTGTGACCCAAGGCGGCGGTGGCCCGGCTTTGGCCGGATGGTGGCTCTCCCGTGGTGCTGTCTGGCCCGGCGGGCAGTGCAGGGACGGACGGCGGTGTACTCGGGCGGCGCCGGCAGAGCCTTGCGGCCCAGATCTGGGCCCTTGGGCCCTTCTGGGCCGGGGCGGGCTGGCCCTACCTGCTGCACACACTGCAGATGACGGCGAGGTGGATGGTGCAGGGGCAGCGGCGGCGGTGACCGTCCTGTTGCAGCGTGGCGGCGGGCTTTACGGGCCCAATCCGGGCCCGGCTGGATCCTGTTGGGACTGGTGTGCCTCCACGGGGCTTTACGGGCCCGCTGGGCCCGGCCGGACCTAACGGGAACTAGTGTGCTCTGCTGCTGCGTCCGGTCGACTACCGCCCTCGGCGGTGGAGGCGTTCCCTCCCGCGCGGTCGTGCTGCTGCTGACCCCGGTTCATCCTACCCCTGCCTTTGTCTCGCAGGCTCGGGACGGCGGCTTTGGTGCGACGACGATGGTGGCTTTATGACCCGTGGTGGCGATTGTTGGTGGGCGGCTAGTTTGGTGGTGGCAAGACCTCGTCTTGCGGGGCTCCGGTGCGACGGATCATCCGAGGGTTGTGGATAGGGTTTTTCGGGAGAAATCATTGTTGCTCGGCCGACACCGACGCGATACCGCTTCTGGGTGGCATCATCCCTTCTTGAAGGGCATCGTGGCTACCCTTCGTTCGCATCCCTCAGTGTACCGGGGGAAACCCTAGGATCAGTGCGCTGGTCCGAGCAGCAGCGTCCGCGTGCCTTCTTGAAGGTGCTGCTTGGTACTTGATCTGGTGCTAGGAGCGTGGTAGTACTTTGTCGGAGAGGGCGCAGCGGTTACGAGTCACTGTAGTTTAGTCAATCCACCTATGTCTCCTTTCTTTTCTTTCTTTTCTTTTCTTTGGGTGTCTGTTTACTGCTGCCCCAGCATTGCGTAACTGTTGGTTGTATCGTGTTGTTGCTATATAGCGGGGCTACGGCCTATTTCGTCATGTGTTTACAATGCAAAAAAAAGATTCAAATTTGAAATACACATTGAGAAACAAAGAATACAAATCCGTCAGCGTTGCGGGGCTTGGTTTCGTCAGGGATGTCGAACAATGCACGCACGCCGTGGCCGATCACCAGGAAGCAGCCGATCCCCGACATCTTTGCTGCTTCCATGGATCGTGTGGCACGTGCGGTTTTATGCCCGAGATTTGTGCTTGTACGGTATGGCGGGTAGTGCCGCTGGGTTTTGTCGGGAGCAGAACAGCGGGGGTTTCGACACGAACATTGACACGCACATGGCGTATATACAGCACAGTCAGGATATGAAATGTTCGCCTTCAAGATTACAGATGAATCAGGAAGGTACGATGTCTTGTCCTTGTCTTCACCGACGGAGAAAGCCAACGATGACCCCCATGATGGAGACTGGAGACACCGCAGAACTTCCGAACAGAGCACAAGATACATTGGACAAGGACAGGGGTTAGGATACAAGTACTTCTTTCGACCCGGAAGACTCAAACGGCAACAAGTCTAACCATCCATCAGCAGCAGCATCAACCAAAGCAGAAGGCACAGAAAGTACATATCCATTCATCAGCATCCAAATGAATTTCCATAACACAACTTCTCCAAGATTCTACACAGAAAGCCTTCAGATCGTCGTTACGTGATAATTAGTTCGTGGTGTTTACGCTGCACAGCACGCTATATTTACATTGCAATGGCATATTGATCCTTAGCCCGTGAACATCCCTGGTCACTTGATCAGTGTCTAATTCAGTATTTCCAACTGTAGTCAGACGGAAACCCTCTGCCTCCGTTCTATGTACTGTGTAGCTATGCCACCTTGTACTTCTTGGTGACCATATTAGTAGCTGATAAGCAGGCCATTCCGAGCAGCACCACAGCTACCACAAAAACTGCAGGTAACATACGAAATCCGTGAGGACTACAGCTAGATAGGTGTTGCTATGAGAGGAAAGCAAGACACTGTGGGCGGTTTGAAATGTTGAGATAGCTGTGAATAGTATACCAGCAATGGTGCCAAAGAACAGCAGAGCAAGGCGGCGCCGTACCAACCATGGAAGCTCGGTTTCGAGATTACAATGCCGTTCAAAAGAATGCCCCTGTTTTTGGTTCAAATGCGCATTTGATGGCTTCAGCTCGGATATAGGGAACTCCACGCCAACAACAGAATTACCCTCTAAATCTCTTAGTTCAACTTTAATCTGGGGAGGCACTGCACTCCAATCCATCTCGATTGCTCCAAAATTTGGTTGACCTAAGAGATACAACAGCAAAACACCAACAGGTAAAAGCACAACTCAAACACAGCAGAAAATAAATTAGATAGGGGCTGAAAATTTGCAGTAGTATGTTCACATGTTTCATGGTAACATTTCAGAATTAAACCACAACTTTTGGGAACTTGTGAAACAAGTAGTACTAGGCAAACAAAGTAACCGAAAAGAATCTTCATATCGCAATACCATAGGAGCAAGGAAATTCAGTAAACCAAAACTTCATAACACATCCCACAACAATGGGTTCTTAGAGGAATATGCCTTCATCATATTCTAAGGAAATGAAAGCTTACCATATGAGCATGATTTATGACGGCAGTTGGGGCTTAATACTCGCATGGGGGTTGGTGTCAGCCAAGCCAGAAGTCTCATAAGAGACTGAAATACTGCTGGTACAGAATTCTCCACAGATTGGGTAAGACCACTTGAGGTAATATCATACAATGGATATTGAGCACCACAGTCAAAACGAGCAATTTCTCCAAAGTGCACATCACCACTGATAAACAACACCCCGTTTCTCTGCATATAAACAGTAAGGCCAATGTTCATTTTAGATGACATTGTGGAATCTTGGAAAGAATTCAAACACCTCTTCATTGGACGAGTAAGTCTAAAGCCTTACAACATACTACAATGACATCTGTCATCAAACTGGGCAACATTTTTGTAGTATTAGAATACTTCACGTGGGTCACAGATGAAGAAAAACTTTATGAAATATAACAGCTACTTAATTAGTAAATATGACAAAGGCCTGTTTTTCAGTCAAGTAACAGTAAGCAACCTTACTGCTATCGATCAGTCGAAACAGCCGTTCTCTCTCCCTCAGAAAGCGTGCCCAGGACTCCACGTAAAACAAAGGTCCAGTGGTAGCAGAAAGATTGGATACTACCTGCATAAACACACGAAGATAGTTATATGTTATTTACATCTATTCCGATGAAAATTCAAACGCATAACGTAAGTGTCAAGTTGTCCAAAGCAACGTGAGCAGGATTGTTGTCTGGAGCCCAAGTTGAATAGCTAGCTCCCTATGTGTTGGTAGTTGTTGGTTGCCTACCTACCAGTGCATTCTAGTTTGAGTCGTTAGTTTAGGTAAGGGTATGGGTCTGAGCCCTAGTACACGTACGTCATCAGTTTATTAACGAGTAGGTTTAGGTCTAGTAGCTCAGCTGGTCCATCATATACATATGCATGTACCGTGAGTTTTGTAACACCGAGATATTGAGAAATAAAGAAAAAACAAGAGGGCAAGACGTGCCTTTGGAAAAGTTTTTCGCGCGTGTATTCGTGATTTTTGATGTGATTCGTTCCGTGGGTAAAACCCAACAGGAGGGGCAGTGACTAGGAATAGGACCTTCTACAGTAATTCAGCAGCTGATAAACAGGTGAAAGATCATATTCTTCAAATTCTCTAAGCAAAGCAATCATAAATGCTGGTAGCTTTTGCTTGAATACTATCCACCTGACATAAAATTGTCGTCAAGATACCAAGATTACTCCTTGTACCACACTAAGTTTCTGTATGTTTCTATTGCTTTTGTACACATCGAAAGTTGGCAACAAGGTGTCACTATGGCCAGTGGTGATCCTAGGCCAGATTCACATTTAGCAGTATCATATATCCACTTCTGTTGGAAGAACATCATAAACAATCACCAGAGCTTACTCTGTGTCTAGTTTAGGACAGGTGAGAGAATATATACCTGAATTGAAGATCCAATGATGGTGATCTCTGACTGAGGACCGCGCAGCTCCCTCTCCAACCACTGCCACTGAGGATCTCCGAGTATAGTTCCATCACTTAAGAGTGGGTCTCTGTGATAGCTAGTGTCTAACATAATTACCTGTCATAATGTATAATGGTTTGTAAGGCGGCAAGGCGGAGGAGGGGCGCCTTAGCGCCTAAGCGCCGCCTTAGGGACGCCTTAAAAACCATGAATGTATTATTGTTTGAACATCTGATGCATGTCAAATTAATGATGAAACGGAATATGCAAATACGGTGGTTCAGTTTGGTGATTTTGACTCAGAGATGACCACTTTAGAGCATGTACCACAGTACCAGCTGTCGACAACTCAAAACTAATCTAGGTTCCTCATAAGTCATAACATCTGCGAAGTTGCTACTACCTCTGTTCCTTAAATAAGACGTTTTGGCAGTTCGATTTGAACTGGTTGTAAACTCAATAGTTGAGTTTGTTAACTGTGCGGTGAACTTAACAAATAACATACAACTCTATATAAAGAAAAAGTAGCATCAAACAAATCTGCACTCACAACTCACATAGTACCAACTTGTTACAAACCTTACTGTGAATTGAAAATTTGTTACAAACCTTGGACATCAGTTACTACAAAATCGTGAATGGTGGTATGGGTTTCCGTTTCAGAAATATAAATAATGAAGCAAAAACTGTTGACAGGATAACTAGAAGAGCTAAAATGATTTATTCCAGCAATACAATGAAATGGTACTTGGGTGCAAAATAGAAGTACAAAAGGGGAACATGGTACAGACCGGAAGGATCACCGACATGTTTACGTACGCTATGGAGACATCCTATTTGAACGGGATGTTGATGAAAAAAACTTAAGAATTTAAAAAGTTGTACATGGTATAATAGGCTGTACCTTTATCCGTTTTCCTTCAGGACCAAACATATATGAGGCATAAACACCAGCTTGTTTCCTCCTAAATAAACAAGAGAGAGTACTATGAGGTTTCTGATGGCCTAAAACTGTAGGTATGAAAATCCTGAAACCTAAACAGGAATGTTTAGTCAAAGAAGATCCGCATATGCTGCGAAAAACAGATTACCAGGAAACATCATAAAGAATAAACAAAAAAAAAGGCATTCTTAAGTACCATCATTTATAAAGCAGTGACCTCATAGCAAAAGAACATCAATAATTCATAATTAACTCAAGTATTCCTGCATATATACCGTGAACTGTCTTCAGCTTCATCCAAGAAATCTAACATAAGCCTTTGACTAAATACTTTCCCACTATATTCCTTTCCTGCATCATTCAATCCGTAATCATGGTCATCCCATGTTCCAATCACCTGCAAATTATCGTGAATGATAGTGATAGAGAGCCCTTCATTAACTAGTAAAAGAGGATGATTCTTGGAAAATGGAAACAATAACAATGTTGCAAGAATCTTCATGTCCTCAGAAGAATACAAGTGGTTGCAAGAATCTTCATGTCCTGAGAAGAATACAAGTGTCGAGGTATTGGTAACGCGGAACTACTAGAAGTATTCATACGTACCGTAGAGGAGGTGGGGAAGAACGTGGAGGGTTCCAGTGACGGGATAGCACACACGATTTTACCCAGCTTCGGATCTCACGACGGTGGCGAGATCCTACGTGCTGCTATAATTCACTCAAGGCAAATATGTGTACAGGTTACAATGAGGTTGTATGCGTTGCCCTAAGGCTGCTGGAAGGCTGGCTTATAAAGGCGCCAAGCCTTCCCCTACAAGGAAAGCCTTAACCGACCTAGATCACGAGTCCTAGACTAACACGGTAAGAAACCCTAACTTGCCCCCTAAGGCGAACGCAGCCAGGCCTTCGTCTTGGACTTCACTTAAGCCAGCCCAGAGCTTATCCTTGCGCCTAAGCCCATGAGGCCTTCTCCATTAAGCCCTCCGGCTTTATCTGATGGGCCTCCCTGGTGGGCCAGGTTTTATCCACCGTGGCAGGTATACCCGTTCGGCATAACCTCCACAGTAGTCCCCGGAAAGGTTTAAGTTCTTCGTTTGCCGTCTTTGTGAAACACGGGCTTTCGCCTTTGTGCAAGGCGGACAGAAGAGCTTGGAGCATTCCAAAATGAGACATTCAGTCTGCCTTAAGGATTAAGCCGAACTCTCCTGCACTTGGAACAATCTGGCAGAAAGATTCCGTCAGCGTTGAGTCTTGTCGTGACGTCACCGCAGTCAAAGCCAGTCCACGACAGTCTGGACAGGCAGAGAGACGTTGTGCCGCCATTACTGCTATTTTCCCGCACACGATCTCCGAGGCGTGCGGGGGAAGATGCCCACTATCTGACCGTTGCGAGACGCGTGGCGAAAATCACGCGAGCGTTATCTCACCGCACTAATCGCGGCGCATGGCCCCCATAAAAGGGGAACTGACTTTTTCCATCGGGCTCATTTCCCTGTTCATCATCCTCCTCGCACCCATCCCCTCCGAACACCGGCGAGTTCCACCACCATCACCTGCGCACACACCCATGGAGAGCTCCGATGCAACCACGGGAGCGGCAACGACAGCGGCGTCGGCGGCGGCGGAAGGACAAGATCTGGCCGTGAAGGGATTGAGCACCGCGGATGCATCTGCATCTCGCGCGGCGGCGGCGACAAGTTCTGCGGCCACCTCCATCGAATCAGAGAAGATTACCCAGCCCTCCGATGAGGGCGATGCGGCGGAGGCAGAGGAAGAGGGAGAGGAAGCATCATCCCGCAACTGGGCAGCTTCCACCGTCACCGATGCGGACCTCACACAGCTGCAAAAGGAGGGCATCCTCCCACCACAGGAGAAATGCCACTGGCGGTCAGCGTACGGCCACCCTGCTCCAGATCCCGCCGGCGATGAACGAGTGCTCCTCGTCTCACATCTCCTCCGCGGTTTGTCTTTGCCTCCGCATCCTTTTTTCCAATCAGTCTTAGACTACTATGGCCTTCAGCCTCATAGCGTAGGCCCCAATAGTATCTTGTACATTGCTGGCTTTATGGCTTTATTCGAAGGATACCTAGGCATATAGCCCAGCTTAGAATTCTTCAAGTATTGCTTTACCTGCAAGCGCCAAACGGAGAAGGAAGAACTGCTTTCCTTAGGAACAGTTAGCATCAACCTTCGTAGAGGCAGAGATTGGTATCCTAAGGCGCCAAAAATAGATTCCATTAAAGGCTGGAATAGTTCCTTCTTCTACTGCAAAGACATGGCGCCAGTAGGCAAAGACATAGGACTTCCTCGCTTTTCTCCTTTGCCTGCGGAGCCTCGCCTTTCTTGGGGCGAGAAACCACTAAAGGTCCTCCCTGACAACCTCCGTCGCATGCAAAGGCGGATTGAGTATTTGACAAAGACTGCTGTGCCCAAGCTTACGGGCGCAGACACCATCCTATGCTGGTTGTCAAGACGAATCCAGCCTTTGAAAGATCGCAAAGGACTCATGTGCCACTACACGGACCAGAAGAAAGATCCCCTCCGTGTTAGTGAGAGTGACCTTACGCAAGACGCCCTTGTGTATCGCTTTAAGAGGATTGCCAAGGAAAGGATCCAGCTGACAGAGCAGCGTCCTATGTACACAGCCGCCAACCCAGCTCCAAAGGTAAGGCATTTACCACTACTGTTTTTATACTTTCACAATGTTTGCCTTACTAACACCACTTTTGATTTCAGCTCGCCCTTTTGCCGGATAATCTACTGGCTCCTTTGTTTTACGTGCCTGAAGCGGCACCCGAGCCCTCAAAGACTCGGAAACGAAAGGCTTCAGGAGCCACTGCAGCAACTTTAATGCTCCAGTACAGAAGTAAGCCGAACCTCCATTTCTTTAGTAAGGCGAACAATGTCTATGAATGTTATCTTATTTTGTATGTGATTTGCAGGATCAACCAACTGCGCCGCTTAAGAGGAAGAAAGTAATTTCTGCCAGGCAAAAGAAGACTGAGCCCTCTCCAGCCATCGCTCCCCCCACTCCCTCCGTTCAACAAGAGACAGCCCCAGGCCCATCTGAAGATCATCATATAGATCTGGACTCGCCGTCTTACCTGATAAGACGGAAACTGAAAAGTTGGCCAGGGCTGCCGCTGCTGGGAAGGCGGCGGTACTTCAGTCAGAGGAGCCAACGAGCCCATTACTCGTGAGGCTATCCGCAACATGGTGAAGCAAGAGCTCTTTGACGACGAGGGGTACATCTTACCCAACATCGCCGCCATGCTTGCCGATGAGAAGGAGCGCAACGAGCCGCCTCCGAAGCTAAGGCCAGTTGGTCAAACATTGACCATATTAATCTGGAAGACAATTGTGACGAGCTGTACGTCACAATGAAGAAGAGCTACAAAGCCTTGAAGGCCATGATGCAGGTAAACATTCCGTCTTTATGTACATACTAGTCCCCGGGCATTACGTTGTGCTTTGACTAAGCCGACGTAATGGCCTTTCTTTAATGTGATAAAGACTCAGTCCCCAAGCCCATTGTAGCCATACCTTACTGCCTTTACCTTTCTTACTTACTACTACCCTTGCCTTAGCAGAGCAGTGAGCAACTTACATGCGATCTATGGTACTCACTGAGTAACCAAAGGCAAGTGCTCAAGCAAGCCGTCGCCGAAAATAAGGCGAACAAAGGTAAATGTTGTTCTTTCACATGCAATGTGACTTTAGTTCATTTTAAGACATAAGATGCTCAACACATGCAATGTGTGTTTGCGCAGCTGTTGTGGCGAAGGCAAAACAGATCGTCAGCGAGACTGGCGATATAGAAGTGGTAAGGCGGGAAAATGCCGCCTTGTTTAAGCAACTGGAGGAGAACCGAAAGACGGCCGAGGCCAATCTTAAAGCCGTCCAAGACAGCGCCGCTGAAGGCAGAACGCACTGAAGGCAGAACTTTTGAAACTGCAGCGACAGGCTGAAAAGGATGGGCTCCTAATCCAGAGCTTACAAGGTCGTCTTGAACGCCAAGCTGATGAGAGCACCGCCATTGACGAGAAGCTGCTAAGTGAGTCTCTCTTCTTTACTTCTCGCACTTTCTGTCACTTTTCGCCTTTATTCAAACAGTTCAGTGCGCCTTAATTTTTTCCATTCCTCCCTTCCTCAGTTCCAGCTGGATTTGGGGAAAGGCTTACCTCTGAGACGCGCCTGGAGCTTATCTTGGAGTGTGGCGAGATTGTGTCAGGGCTGTATGCTGCGGGAAGAGACGTTGTTGCCAACATCTTCCCAAAACAGCTGCCCCAAGTGACAAACACCAGCAACTTGCTGCCACTTCTTCAGAACTGCGTCCCAGAGGTGGTGGAGCGTCTTCGCTCAGCAGCTAGAGGCGGAGCAAAACTTGCTCTAGGACTTGTTCGCGGCCACTACCCCGAAGTCAACATGTGGCGCGTTATCAAGTGTTTCCCAGCCAAGGACAGAGACGGCAACGAGCTCGTCAAAGAAAAGGTCTATGCCTCTGTCTCTGGCTTTGCCTCAGCCGTTGCTGAGATGGTAGACTTGTCTATCTTCTTCTCCAAGAAGCCTGTGCCTCCCCGTCCTGACGACGTGTCTGATGACGAAGCCGAAGCCCCACCACTGGCAATGGCGATGAGTCAGAAGACGGAAATGAAGAAGAAGAAGAAGGCGAGTCTGAAGCTACGCTGGATCCATCCAAGTCCCCTGTGTCTTCGCCTCCTCAGTCCCCTGCATAAGATGCAGGAAAAACTTTGCATTAAGCGTGTCATGAAAATGGCACAAAAGACTTGTTAAGTTATGTTTTGTAATGGCAGGAGCCTTTTATCTGTTGAACATGTTTGTTTTGCACGCATGCACTTATTTTTAAAAGGCTTGCAAACTATGCTCCTTATCCGTCTTCAAGTTTTCTGGCTTATATGCTTTAGCCTTTTCGTATGCTGGCAGAACCTAAGCACGGAACACTTCGCTGGCAACAGGGTTAGTAACCAAACTGTTTAAACACAGAAACGGCGCCGGCTTTTGGTGCGTAAAGCATCTACTAAGACAAGCCAGCATATATGCGATCAGATAAATACTCTTAGACGGATGCAATTTTAATTTTTGTAAGGCCTTAAGGCAAAAGCATCATGTGAGTAACCACAAGCACGAAGCCAATTCGGGTTAACATTGATATTTTTATCGAAATATATGATCAAATGGAAATAAAAGACGGCGAGAACTCATGCATAAAAATAATTGAGGGAACCAAAGACTTTTATTTCATAATCATATATGGTGTGATTACAATAGAATTGCTAAGTGTAAAAAGGACGTAGCTGCTCAATGTTCCAAGGACGTTTCGTCTCCTTGAGCGCTGCTTCTTCGTTCCTTTTCCTTTTGCGGCCTCTTTTCTTTTCTTCTCGATATCACGGAGGTCCACAAGATAATATGCCCCGTTCTTAAGCGCTTTGCTGATAACGAAGGGTCCTTCCCATATGGGAGATAGTTTGTGCTCCTTTTGCTGAACAAGGCGAAGCACCAAATCGCCTTCTCGAAACGATCTCCGTCTTACCTTGCGACTGTGGTAACGCCGCATGTTCTGCTGATAAATGGCGGAGCGCTGAAGCGCTATCTCACGCTCTTCTTCGAGAAGGTCTAAGCCATCCTGTCTGGCTTCTTCTGCGTCTGCTTCAACGTAGGCTGTTACACGAGGTGTGTCGTGCAGGACATCTGTTGGGAGTACCGCTTCAGCGCCATATATGAGAAAGAAAGGGGTATAGCCTGTTGCTGCTTGGAGTTGTGCGTATGCTCCATAAGACAGCAGGTAATTCTTCTACCCATGCTCCAGCTGCTCTATGCAAAGGCACTCTAATCTTGGCTTTATTCCCTGTAGATTATACTGTTGGTTCGCTCAACTTGGCCATTCGATTGTGGATGAGCCACAGATGCTAAGTCCAAACGAATACCAACTTCACCACAGTACTTTGCCAGTTCTCCTACGGCGAAGTTTGTCCCATTGTCCGTAATGATACTGTGGGGGACGCCAAATCTCGTTATAACCTCAATGACGAACTTCTTGGCTGTTGCCCCATCAAGCTTTTTTATGGGCTTAGCTTCAACCCACTTGGTGTATTTATCCACCGCAACTAAGAGATGTTTGACGCCGCCTCGCGCAGTCCTGAATGGACCTACCATGTCCAGTCCCCAGACCGCAAATGGCCACGTGATTGGAATGGTGCGCAATTCCTGGGCTGGCATCTTTGGCTGTCTTGCATACTTTTGGCATCCAACGCATTTCTTGACGAGTTCTTCTGCGTCTTGCTTTGCTGTGAGCCAGTAGAATCCATGTCTAAAAGCTTTGGCGACAATTGCTCGGCAGAGGCATGATGACCGCAACATCCACCATGGATCTCTTCTAGTATCTCCTGTCCTTCTTCCGGCGAAACGCATCGTTGATATACACCTGTGGTACTCCGCTTGTATAGCTCTCCATTTATTATTGTGTATGCCTTAGCTCTGCGCACAACTTGCCGCCTTAAGACTTCATCCTCTGGCTCTTCCTTGTTAAGGAGGAAATTTATGTAGGGCTGTGTCCAGTCTGGCTTACCAGCATGACGGAAACAGACTGCGAAGCCATGGGGTCATCCTCATCTCCGCCTTTAATAGACGGCACGTACAGGTGCTCCAAAAATATATCGGAGGGCACCTTCGATCTTTTCGAGCCCATTCTGGCTAAGGCGTCCGCTGCTTCATTTTCCTCCCTTTTGATATGCTTGACTTCTAAGCCGATAAAACACCGACCAAACTCGTCTACCGTGCGTCGGTATTCAGCCATTGTAGGGCTCTTCGCGTCCCATGCCCCTTCTAATGTTGAACAACGAGGTCTGAATCGCCATAGCACAAAAGACGGCTAATGCCCAAATCCTTTGCGACGTGCAATCCATGCAACAGAGCCTCGTATTCTGCAACATTATTAGTGGCATTGAAGTGTATCTGCAAGACATAGCACATCTTGTCTCCTTTAGGGTTCTTCAGTACCACGCCAGCTCCCGATCCCTGCAACATTTTGGAGCCGTCAAAGTGCATAACCCAATATTCTTCGTCAGGGAGGGGAAGTTCATCCATTGCTTCGTCCAGTCTGCGATGAAATCAGCTAAGGACTGGGATTTGATGGCTGTACGTGGCTTGTACTGGATATCGAAGGCTGCCAATTCAATTCCCCACTTAGCCACACGTCCAGTGGCATCGGTGTTGTTTATAATGTCACCCAATGGCGCCTTACTGACTACCGTGATTGGGTGCTCTTGGAAATAATGGCGTAATTTTCTGGCTGCGAAGAAAACTCCATAAGCCAGCTTCTGATAGTGAGGGTATCGTTGTTTGGATTCGGAGAAGACTTCGCTGATATAATATACCGGCCTTTGTTCCGGTAGCTCCTTTCCTTCTCTTTCGTTCAACAACAACCACTGCACTAATAACTAGGTTGGTAGCCGCCATGTAAAGTAGCATCGGCTCTTGTGGTAGAGGAGACGCTAATATTGGTGCTGAAACTAAGGCGTCTTTTAACTGTGCTAAGGCTGCATCTGCCTCTTCAGTCCAGACGAACGTCTTAGTTTTCTTCAACAACCTGTATAGGGGTAAAGCTTTATCCCCAAGCCTACTAATAAATCGGCTTACAGCTGCTGCAGATCCTGCGAGCCTTTGGACATCTTTAAGACAAGTAGGCTTTTTGATGTCCATGATAGCTCGAATCTTTTCTGGGTTAACCTCAAGACCTCTTTCTGAAACAATGAAGCCTAAAAGTTTTCCTGCTGGGACGCCAAAAAAGCATTTTCCCGGATTTAGCTTCATGTTATATTTTCTCAAGTTATCAAAGGTTTCTTGAAGGTCAACGATGAGATCGCCGCGTTTTCGCGACATAACGGCAATGTCATCGACATAAGCGTGAACATTGCGGCCTATTTGATCGTGTAGGCAACGTTGTATGCACCGTTGGTACGTTGAGCCAGCGTTTTTAAGCCCGAAAGGCATAGTTATGTAGCAAAACGTTCCGAAAGGTGTGATGAAGGAAGTCTTAATTTGGTCAGACTCCTTCATCTTAATTTGGTGGTAGCCAGAGTAAGCGTCCAAAAAGCATAGTAATTCAGAACCTGATACAGCATCTACGACCTGATCAATTCGCGGCAATGCGAAGGGGTCTTTAGGACAGGCTTTGTTTAAGCCGGTGAAATCTATGCACATGCGCAAGTCTTTCACGTCCTTCTTAGGTACTAATACAGGATTTGCTAGCCAATCTGTGTGGATAACCTCTCTAATGAAATTAGCGGCACTAAGCCGAGCTACCTCTTTTCCTATTGCTTTCTTCTTCTCTGGACCGAAGCGACGAAGACCTTGTTTTACTGGCTTGGCACCTTTGGCGACATTAAGGCTGTGCTCGGCAAGTTCCCGGGGTACTCCTGGCATGTCTGATGGTGACCATGCAAAAATATCCCGTTGCTCACGGAGGAACTTGACGAGCGCGCCTTCCTATGCGTCACTGAGGTCCGCACCTATGTTGTCGTCTTGCTTGCATCGGCCTCCAGCGATCTTCTTCGAGTTTGAGCTGGCCTTGAAAGTGACATCCGAGGCGCAAGGAGGCTTCTTACCATCCGGCATTTCATTGGTGTTAACTTCTTTCTTGTACTGCTCCAGCTCTTCCTTGCTGATGACGCTTCTGCTAAGACGGCGTTTCCTGCTTCGCATTCCTTCGCCTTCTTGAAGTCGCCATTGACCGTGATGACGCCGTTTGGTCCAGGTATTTTGAGCTTGCTGTAGATGTAACACGGGCGTGCCATGAATTTGGCAAAGGCTGGGCGGCCAAAGATTGCGTGATACGCACTTTTGAATTCCACCACCTCAAAGGCAACTTCCTCAGTCCTATAGTTTGTTTCGTCACCGAAGGTGACGTCTAAGACATTGTTCCCATAGAACTGGCCTGCCTGCCTGGCACTATGCCGTGAAACTTGACTGTGCTATGTTTAGCTGTGTCTCAGAAAGGCGCATGCGCTTTAAGGTTTCAAGATAGAGGATGTTGATGCTACTCCCTCCATCCATAAGCACCTTAGAAAGCCTGCATTGCTGCACAATTGGGTTTACAACGAGCGCGTAATTCCCTGGGTTCTGTGGAATATGATCAGGATGATCGTTGCGGTCCCATGTAATGGGTGCTCGGACCAGTTGAGATACTGGGGAACCGCTGGCATAGTGGCATTGAGTTCCCTCCAGGCTGCCTTTTCCTTTTTGGCCGAAGGAGTGGCAAGGAAAGTACAAGGCTTGTTTCGACCCTTGGAAACTTGTTGCTCCTCTTGTGCTTTGGCTCCTGATCTTCCGGCTCCGAAGCACTTTCCTCGTTGTCCTTCTGCTCTTTCTTGTCTTTACGGTTCTTGCGCTTGAACTGTTTTGCCTTGAAGCCAGCGTCCGGATCCTTCTTGATATCATCGTTAAGGCGGCACTGCCTGTTGGTATGGGTGCATTTGCCAAGCTTGCTATGATGGGCACAAGGTTCATCTTTGATGTCGTCATAGGTGATTTTAATGGGTCTTGACCCTTGACTGTCATCGCTCTTCTTCTGCCATCTGCTAGCCCCGCTCTGGCCACCCTTCTTATTGGCAAAGGCTACCTCCTTTGATGGTCCTGGCGCATCGTTGGCTTCTTTCTTTTTCCGGCTTTGATTGTTGTTTCGCTTTTCCGGGTTAACAGCTATGTCCATGCGCAGATCGCCGTCGTCAGCTCGAGCGTCGTCTTCTGCTGCAGCGTAATTGTTCGCGCTGTCTAAGAGCTCGCCGAGGTGTTTGATGTTTTGGCTGGCTAACATATATCTCATCATGTTGCCTTTCTTCAGGCTGTTCATAAAAGCATGTATGGCCTGGATCTCAGAAACGTCTTCGCATGCATTCTTTGTCTCTGTCCATCGAGCTATGAAAGCTCTGCTTGACTCCCCCTCCACTTGAGCGCACTTTAGTAGATCTGAGTAAGCCTTTGGACGTTTGTATGTGCATGAGAAGTGTTGCATGAATGTTTTCTGCATGTCTTGCCAATTGTGGATACTCTTTTCTGGCAAAGTGTCGATCCATAACCGGGCCGTTCCCTCCAACATGAGTGGAAGAAAACGTACAGCTGCATTGTAATCACCGTCATTAATACCAACGGCGTGGATGTAATCAGGCAGCCATATGTCCGGTTTGTCAATGCCATTGTACTTGTCCACAATTTTCTTGACATTGCCTAGCGAGGATGGGAGTTGCACCTTGCGAATCGCCGGTCCAAAGCAACAGGGCCCAGGTAAGACTCTCTTTGGCCGCTTTAATCTCATCGAGACGGATGCGGGCGTCTGAGATATGAGTGTTTTCCCTGGCTGGCCTTTGTTGGATTGGCTACGCCTTGGCTCCTCCTGACGGCTTTGGCGATGAGGGGAGCGGGAGCGAGATCGCCTTTGAGGCGGATCTCTGTTGCCCTATTCCTTCGTCTCTTGCCCGTGCTGCGGGCGGAGGTGGCATGTTAAGCCGGTCACCCCACGCCGTGCGTCCTTCCCCTTGTCTTGATCTCTTTCACGGCGAGGCGGATCACTTCTTATGGGCGTGTGTTATCCTTTTGCCGGTGGTCGTCCTTGCCTTTGTCACTATGGCGATTGGACCCAGTCTTTGACTCATCCCTGTGTTTGTCAGGAACTTTGTCCTTCCTAGGCTTCTTACCCTTATTGCCATGGCTACTGGAACCAGCTGGTTCCTCTGGATCTCCACCGCCGGCAACGGCTGTCTTGCAAAGACGCGTGTCGTCCGCCAGTTTTGAGTTTGAGTCCGCCTTAGCCTGCTGCTCTACCGCCTTTTCGATGAGCATTTTAGAATAATGGTGGCGCTCTTCAATTGGACTGCTTCGTCTCCCATGATTTCCCTGGCCGCCTCTAGGTTTTTGGCCGGGGTGGAGAAGAATATGACTCCATCAGGGTTAACTCTGAAAGAGTATTTCTGCCAAGGCTTTAAAGGCTTTTGGGCAGAAGTCTTCTCGAAGTTTCCCTGCAGATCCCGATGCAGAAGAGGGTCACGTATACTTCGTATTTTGCGGAATTTCTCAACATCGCGCTCACGCTGGTACTCTTCCTCTTCTAGAGCCTTTCCAACTAGGATTAACTCTTTTTCCTTGTTCAGGAGGGACAACTTATACTTGATGTTGACTTCAGTCTCAGCCAGGAGCGCTTTCCGTCTTTCCTCAAGTTCAACGCGGTTGGATTTGGTCCCAAAGGTGTTTTGAGAAGCTCCAATGCGCGCATGTGTTCCTCCTTTGACCGCTCCAGGTCTTCTTCAATAGGCGTAGCCGGGGGAGGCCTTTTAGGGTCCAGCACATCCTCTGGCTTTTCCGCCTTGTCACCAATGTGTTTGATGCTAGAGGAAACTTCAGCCTCGTCTGGCTTAGCCGCGGCCGCACCATCCTCAGAGCTATCTGTGCCGGGAAAGTCATTAAGACTTCGTTTGGATCGGATGAGCCATAGCCTCGCGCGGCAACCTGTGCTGCAAGTCTTCCTCCTTATGCTCATCGAGATCTGAATCTTCCGCCATTGGAGCGGTGCCATCAGATCCGGCTTCTGAGTCTGCTCCTGTCTGTAAGGCAGGTAATATTGACTCAGGGTCAGATTCGGCCGGCTTAGGGCCAGATGCGTCAATGACACCGACAAAGCGAGAGGCGGGCTCCATAAGCTCATAAGAGCTGGAGTCAGAATCGCTTTGGGTATCAGAGTCACTCAGATCGCGATAGACAAAGGCCTGATCCGATCTGTGTTGTTGCTCGATTGCATAATCGATGGGGTGGTGGGTGGGCCAAAAGGCGGCGGATCCCCTGGGGAATCCATACGCCTCAGCCGTAAAACCCATGAAGATGTTGATGGTGCCGAAGGGGACGACGAAGCTTGACACCAGTGCGTCGTTTGCTGAGACGTAGGACCGTCGTCTTCGATGCACCCAAAGTTGTTGATGATGCGGGCGCGACCAACCGCCATAGTCTTGCCGATCTCGCCCAATGCTCCCGCCTGAAACAAAACTCCCGACGCCTTGGGCCCCACGGTGGGCGCCAACTGTCGAGGTATTGGTAACGCGGAACTACTAGAAGTATTCATACGTACCGTAGAGGAGGTGGGGAAGAACGTGGAGGGTTCCAGTGACGGGATTGCACACACGATTTTACCCAGCTTCGGATCTCACGACGGTGGCGAGATCCTACGTGCTGCTATAATTCACTCAAGGCAAATATGTGTACAGGTTACAATGAGGTTGTATGCGTGCCCTAAGGCTGCTGGAAGGCTGGCTTATAAAGGCGCCAAGCCTTCCCCTACAAGGAAAGCCTTAACCGACCTAGATCACGAGTCCTAGACTAACACGGTAACAAACCCTAACTTGCTCCCTAAGGCGAACGCAGCCAGGCCTTCGTCTTGGACTTCACTAAGCCAGCCCAGAGCTTATCCTTGCGCCTAAGCCCATGAGGCCTTCTCCATTAAGCCCTCCGGCTTTATCTGATGGGCCTCCCTGGTGGGCCAGGTTTTATCCACCGTGGCAGGTATACCCGTTCGGCATAACCTCCACAACAAGTGTCCCAAACATGGCCAGTGGTGGAGCTACATTGAGGCAAAACCGGGCAGTGACCCGCCCAGTCCAGGAGCCAAAAATAATTTTATGCCTATCAATGGGCAAAGAGTCCACCAAAAGCCCAATCTACCGAGTCTTCCTCAATCTGGCCCACAGAGTTTATTTTTTGTAGCTCCGGACATAGGACTGAGCAACAAAATGAACCAAGTACTATTTTGTGTCGTCCTACAGTTTACCGCTCAGTTGTAAATTACCAGTCTAAATAGCATAAAATTGACTCCTCCACAGCCGTGGAATCATATGTGCCATCAACATATCTGCATTTCGTGATATTGACAATGCCAGTGAGGTAGTGCCCAAGTTGAATTTCCAGGAGAGCAAAGGAACAAAAGTTCATTGTGTCTGGGCAAAGGACACTAAATAACGGTGTCCAGGAGGTGTACAGGAGCAAATTTTCTCTAATGATAATACACCCACAAAAGCCCAAGAAAGCTCTCCCACTAAGCTCCAACAACCATGTCGGACTTCCAGACACAGAGACCAAACAACACGGTGGACTATTTCTAACCCTTTGAAGTTTGAAGAAACAAAATCTCACAAGTCAGTGAAGTCACTACCAACAACAAAGGCTGCCATCAACTACCAATCGACGACCGACCACACAGGCAATCAACTACCGAGCACACAGGCAATCAACTACAGCTAGCAATTCAATGCGGCCGGCAAACGACCGGGAGGTCACCTGAGCCTTCTCCCTGAGCTTGGCGTAGCCCGGATTGGTCTTGCCCAGCTCGTACTTCCTCCGCAGCTCCTCCTCCGTCGCCGGGTAGAACCGCGGCAGGTTCTTCCAGGGCCCGAGCGTCCGCTCCTTCCCGAACACCCGGGACGGGCGCTTGTTGTCCCCGTAGACGTTGTCTCCGAGCCAGATGAAGACCTGCGGGTCGAACCCCACGATAGCCTCCCATACAGGCTGCAAGGAAAGAGCACCCCCATCAGCTCCACTCAAGCAAAGTCGAGAGCAGGCGGCGCGGTGGGCGTTTCGTCGAGCACCTGGGGCGCGCTCTGGTTCGCGCAGGAGCCGAATGCGATCCTGGACACCACGTCGGTGGCGTTGGGGGGCGCGCTGAGGGAGGGGACGAAGAGGAAGAGAACGAAGAGGGGGACGAGCCGGGAGCTGGCCATTGGTGCGAGCGAGTGAGCGAGCGAGCTCGGAGGTGGAGAGCAGAGGAGAAATGGTGGGAGTTTTTTTTTATACAACTATTCCTGGATATATTAAGCAATAAACTCGAAATTACAAGATGTATCCAGCACAGCTGTTTCCAAAATTACAGAGAGGACCCTGAAAAACCAAAAATTACAACCAAGTTCCTAGGACCAACTCTGCACAGACGAATCAGCCGTCGCTCGATCTGCCGTCGTCGCACCACCGGAAAGGAAGGCGAAGACAACCGAAACCACAGCTGTGTCGCCGGAACGAACCTGAAGAGGAAAAGACCTCGTTGAAATCGCCGCAGTAGTCACCCGCCGCGAACGACGGGATCTGGGAGCAGAGCTATCTCCATCGGCGGGGGCGACGCCCCGATTCGGTCCGGCGGTCAGGCTACAGACGCCCAGCCTGCAAGCCTGCAAGCAACCAGTAGGGAACAGAAGAAAAGAAGCTCATACACCATCTCCTCCAGTCCACAACGACGCCGGAGCACACGTCGTCCAGATCCACTTCGCCGAAGTTGAGGCAAACCAGCAACACCTTCCTCTCCCCTTGCCTCCACGGCCAGCCAGATAGAGAAAGAGTCGCCGTGCCCCTCGATCTGCAAGGTGGTGAGATAAGCCGGCGAACTTATTGAAACGGCATCGGCCATCCCCAACTCTGCAGGGAGTCCACCATGGACCAGATCTGCAAGAGCGGAGAGGCCCGGTTCCGACGTCGTCGGGGGTCGCCGGAATCCAGCCGGAGAGGAAGAAAAAGAAGCGGGTAAACACCACGAAAACAACACAAGCGAAAGATAAAAACCTAGATCTAAAGCTACCCCTAGTATCTACATCACGCGCTGCGCATCCACCTCCACGCCGGCCGGCAGCGCCGCCGGAGATGAGAGGGGAGCGAGCCGGGGATGAAGCTGGGGAGCGAGAGTCGACCCTCAAGGAGGAGAGAGAGGGGAACGGAAAGAAGTGGGGAACCTAAGAAACTGCTTTGGAAATGAACAAGATGTGAAATGGTGGGAGTTGGAAGGAAGGAGAGGTGGGGATATTCCAATTCGAAGAAATAGGCCGGCTTTGAGAGCGGCGTTTTGGAACCCGGAGCGTATTTTCGAAAAAATATAAAAAATAGAAAACTTTTTAAAAAATTCCGAAAAAATCATGCACATACCTGAGTATGGCACGCACCATCGTGTGAAATTTCGCAATGAAATGACATCGTGGCCGCCCTGTGCAAAAATGACAAATTTGACAAATTTCTACTTGAAATTTTTCATTTTTGCACAGGGCGGCCACGATGTCATTTCATTGCGAAATTTCACACGATGGTGCGTACCATACTCAGGTATGTGCATGATTTTTTTCGGACCATGGCAACTATGAATTGGAAACCTGGCAAAACTGCATACTTGTAAATCTGGTGACCAAGAGCTTGAAACCTAGCAAACTAGAATCGAGATAAACTTGTACGTGGCAACTAAAATTTGCTGCCTGGTAACTACTAACTACAAATGTGGCAACTATGAATTAGAAACCTGACAAATTGCATACTTGGAAGTCTGATCACCAAGTACTTGAAAATCTGGCAACTAGCACCTGTGAACCTGGCAAATTGCATTATAGGAAATCTCTTCTGAACAACCTCCATCCATACATACACGTATTCTCCTTTTGTACTTGATCTCCACCTTCTGAACATCATCAATAGTGTCGAAAGCAGCTCTGAACACAAAAAAAGATAACTACTTGTTAAGTGGCTAACTTTATGAAAAATGTTGCAGGTTCAAGGTAATATGTCTATCCCAGATGCAAATGTGTTTGAAAGTATAACAAAAAACAATGGAAGCAGCAATGGTAGTGTTTTGAAGCAACAAGGTAAATTCATCTTCAGTTTTATACACAGCAGTATATAGTTTCATAGTTCCAATGATAAAACCTGACTAGTTTCAATTATCGATGGAACAAAATCGAAATAGTGGATGGTAAAACAACAAGTGGGACTAAAAGAGCATCAATCATTCTCTCGGCTGACAACATGCAACGCAACAATGGGGTGGATGCAGTTGCACAAGCAAAAATGAAGGGAGTTGTTGGACACAAATGAAAAATGTGAAAAAAGTAGTATGCATGTACATTTACTGCCTGCATCTTACGCAACCTTATGTGTTTTGTGGACCAAAAAACAACAACTGAAATCCAGGATGGCTGCAGTTACTTTAGGAGTAATGGTTGGGCTGAGCAAAAAAAAACAACAAAAAATTCACTACTCCCACACACACGTATGGATTTCCTTTTGGATTGTTTGATAGAACACTTGTATTAATTTGCCAGATTATACTGAAGTAAGTTACCAGGTTACTTAAAAAATTCAAAACTTTTGTTTGCAAAATTTCAGGTAATGGCCTTGCTGCCCCCACTACTATTCCTGCCTCCTCTGCCCAAGGTGCTAATACATTGGTCAGAATCACTGATTCGGAGGGTGGACGGTCGGTGTCGCAACAAGTGTCTGTTGGGGCTTCAAGCCAGAATGCCGTGTCGTTTTTTACCCTAGGTGAATCAAATTGTCAGACCCCTAACGCTGCAGATGATGAAGCCATCGAAGCAAATGCAGAGGTGATTTCGCCTGCTCAGCCACCATTCCCGATGATGAGGTTTGATACACTAGAAGAAGCTGAAATGCATTACAGAATGTATGCAAAACAGAAGGGCTTTGGCATAAGGTATGACTACATGAGAAAGTCTGATGTAGATGGTGAGGTTGCACGAGCATCAATTGGGTGCCACAGGCAAGGCAAGAAACTTGTGCAGAAAGAAAATCCTGAGAAACCAGTTCTAAAAGAACGGAGAAAGAACATTGTCGAAAGATGCGAGTGCCCAGCCAGGATGTTTGTTAAGCGTAGACCGTTTGGATGGCTACTTACCGAGTTCAGTGACAACCATAACCACCTTGTGATACCTAAATGGTCATTGACTCGATACCTAATATCACACAAGAACATCCCAGAGGATGAGGTTGAGTTCTTGAGGTTGCTGCACTCATGCAACCTAGAAACAAGCCGCTAGATGCAGATAATGAGCAGATTGGCTTGGAGCATTGAGAATATGACGTATGGGCCAAAGGAAATAGCCAACCTACGTGCCTCTTTCCGCCATGACATGGAGGGGACACTTGAGTACTTCCTACTGATGAAAGACCAGGATAAGGATTTCTACTGCAAATTCCTGAAGGATGAAGAAGGCATGGTAGAATGCATATACTGGATAGATGGTCCTTCAAGAAGGGAATACAAGCACTACAACGACTGCTTGTCATTCGACACGACATACTGTACTAACAGTTACAAGATGCCATGTGCTCTTTTTATAGGCATAAATAGTCATGGTCAGTCAATTCAATTTGGCTGTGCATTTGTGAGAAATGAGCTAACAGATAGCTTCATTTGGCTATTCCAAACCTTCCTAGAAGCTATGGATGGGCTAGCACCAGTCAACATTATTACTGACCAGGATTTTGCTATGAGGGCTGGCATTGAAAAAGTTTTCCCACATGCAAGACATAGGAACTACAGGCTTCACATCATCAGGAAAGCCCAGGAAGTGATTGGGCCTCTCATGTCAAGAAACCTAGAACTGAACAATGATTTCAAAGGTTGCCTAAATGACAACTTAACTCCACAAGAATTTGAGACTAAGTGGCTAGCAATGTTAGAAACACATGACATTGCAGGAAGTTACCACATTCATAACAGTTAGTTACCACGTGAGGCAGTAACAGTTGCCAAACTAAAATTTATTGAAAAACATTGGGTACTAGCAATTGCCACATTTTTAATTACCAAAAGTGAGTTTGGTACTGGCATGACAAGGGTTAGGGGATTATACCTGATTTTGAACAGTAAGTGAGTAATTCTTCTGCCTCTTGAACGCCCTCGTAACACATTTCTTTGTAAATTCATTTGCGAGCAAATGGTTGACCACCAGATAAGGAAAGACAACCCTCTTTTCAACTCTGCAGTGATCCCTTATGTACTCTATAGCAACATCACACACTCGTGTTGATAGCTGGCCCCTTGGTTTCATAGAGTCAGCCAGCTCAACGGTGGATACCCAGTTGTCTGGATTTTAACAATCTCAAGCCTACAAAAAAATGTAGAAAAAGATTAAGTCTCTGGTCACAAAAAATATATTATGGTTACAAAATGAAGCTGTTTTGTGCATAGGAATTATTTGGCAACTAAGCAAAACTAGGAAAACATCCAAAAAAGAGAACTAGGAAAAAAAAGATAGTCAACTCGAGCGTACCCCTTGATATTGGATGACCTTGAGTTTGTGGTACTGAGCATCAACTTCTTGTATACATCCTCCTGATCTTCAGATACACTGAAAGTCTCATCATAAGGCGATGAGTTGAACCGTGATGCTTTCTTGACTCTTGTTTTCCTTGGAAAAGGTTTGGGTGTTGCACTCAACAAACCAACTTCTTCAGCATCTTTTCCCTGCGCAGCGGCACTTTCACACATCATCTTGTGTTCTTTGATAGCATCACTCTCGATCTTGTCCAGAATCTCAGCTAATTCATCGTCAGCTGTTTCGAGGGTTCCATCCAAGTAAGCTGCTAGTTTCTTCTCTTTCCTTTCTCGTTCAAGTATGTCTGTCCAGGGGGAAACATTAAAAAAATCAAAAGTAAGACAGTAAACAAAACAACTGGAGCGTCAGGGGAAATAACCAAGGTTGGAAAAGGAAAAGACTACCTGCATTTCGTGCCCAGGCAAGTGGGGTGCAACGATTGGTGATGTTAGACACAAACAAAGCCTTCTTTGTCAGGGCTACTGTCGACATTCATATCATCATACTCACTGGAAGATGGTGAGGACTGTGACAATAAATGGAATGAAGGTGGTGTAAACATGCCCGGTCTCATATCCCTTGATTTATGTTTCTTCTTTTTCCTAGACCCACTTGCAGACTCAGAAACAACGGTCTTGCCTTTTTTCCTTAGCTTTCACCGCTGTCGAAAGTTCAGAAACAAGTCTCTGTAGCTCGTTGGATACTACAAACGGTGAGTCATCTGCATTCCGTGCTAAGTTTGATCTTGGTAAAGGACCATGAGGACTAGGAGTGCGATATAATGAAGCCAACACATTGTTCCTTAATGCAGTGCTCGATAAATTAGATTCTGCCCGAACAGTAGGAGAGATAACGATCGCTCTACTAGCACTCTTGCCATACTCACATGCTCTTCCCTCACCTCCCTTGCCTGTAATATGTAGTGTTGGTGACAACAAAATTGCACTACGGTAGCTTGAGCCATCAATATCATTTTTTTCTCTCCCCCCCCCCAATTGGTGCATCAGCTGAAGCAGTGTTACCTTGTCCTTTTGTCAGTGCCTCCTCAACATTGTTCACCCTAGCTGTCGGGTCTTGGCCACCATCTATTACGGCATCAGAACTTTCAGCTTGCTGAGACAAAGGACCTTCAGCATTTACTTTAGGGGATACCCTCGGGTAAACTCTCTTTAGTCTTGTTCCTCTAGGTGTCCCGCTGCTATCACTGTTTTCATGCACACAGCAAAACAAGGTGTGAGCTACTAGATAATACCTTCTGAATTACCAAGGATACAACATCTGATTGCCAGGAACGAAACAAAACAATTACCAGAGCATACATACTTAATTGCCAGGAAAAAAGAGAGGAAAAAATGAAGAACTGCCAAACTAGAATTTCTTACCCTACTGTTTTTGTTAGTCCTGTAGGCGGCCTGCTTGCAGTATCTTTCAGCAATCCCAGCTTGCATGCTACGATACGCTTCACCTCTAACTGTTTCTGATCATCATGGATGTTTCCTTTGGATTTATCTGCAGGTGCTTAACGCCCCTTCAAACCACTTAATCTCGTAGCCATGGATGCATCGTCGCTCCTTATCATGTTGTCAACGTGTTGACTGCTCATCTGTGACTCAGCAATGACAATATCGTCACCGCCAGTAATAGTTTCAGACAAAGAAGCATCGCTGTCCAAAATAGGGATCACTTGAGACCCATTGTTGTCAGTCACCATTGTTGCACTTTCCATATTCTGATCACTGCTTTTCTCAGTTGACTGAATGACGCCATCATTGGTTGCTCCATCCATATCGATCTGATCAACCCCCTCCCAAGTTCTTTTTGCTGGCATCAAAGCCTGCTGCATTGTGAGTACGCTTGGTACTGTTGCATTTGGATGGTGATGCCCCTGTAGTCTTTTCTCCTGAGAAATGAGTGAAACGGGGGATACGCCTAGGTGATGCGCCAACAGACTTTTCTCCTGAGGAATGAGTGAGACGGGGGCTACGCCTAGGTGATGCCCTAGTAGGCTTTTCTCCTGAGGAATGAGTGAAACGGGGGCTATGCCTAGGTGATGCCCCAGTAGGCTTTTCTCCTGAGGAACGAGTGAAACGGGGGCTACGCCTAGGTGATGCCCCAGTAAGCTTTTCTCGTGTATTCTGCATAGAACTGCTGTGTACAGTTTCAGTCCTCTCATTCGAAGACTCGGAATCAGATGACGATTCTTCAACAAGCGAATCATCTTTCCCCTGCTGTGCAAAAACTCTAGGTGGTGGCCTTGCTCTCGGTCCAGACAAAAGGTTGAAGGAATCTTCCATACAAGCACGTGCTGATGGACCTAGAGCTGTCCACCGTTGCACAAGCGTGCTCAAGAGACTATTTAAACCGACATCGTGATTAAAGATCAGGAGGCAATTCTCTTCTTGTCATGCGAACACAAAAAAATTGAAAATGATAACAATAAGAACTCAACATTTTTTGCTAGATAAATTATAGAGAATTACCATGTAAAAAAACCCACCCCCATGCCTACTGTATTTCCAAAAAGCAAACTGTCTACTTAGGGTACCATCACGTACACACACAAATTGCCAGTTTATATCTGCTTAATTACCATCACATGCATACTTGCTTGCCAGCTTATGGATACACAGAAAGACAAAAAGCAAAATGCCTACTTCAGGGTGCCATCACACACACACACCTAGTTTGCTACTTAATATCTCCTTAATTAGCACCCCATAAAACCTTGGTTGCCAGTTTATAAAATATACACAAAAGACAAAGGTTTGCCAGTTTACACACGGGGTAACATCGCATGCACAGCTAGTTGCCAGTTTACATATGCTTAATTACCATCACATGCATATATGGTTGCCAGATTATGTGCACTTAATTACCCGTAGAAAAGAAAATGCTAGGATGAATGTGTACTTAGGTACAAGAGATTAAAAAAAAAGTACCCAGTTACCATAATTGACTACTTGGGGTACCATCATGTGAACACATAGTTGCCAGTCTATGGATACTTAATAAACCAGTAGAAAGGAATTGCCAGGAAAAAATTGTTTACTTAGGTCCCAGATAACCGTAAAATAAACTAACACCTACCTCCACGCTGCAACTATGGTGTGTGTTGTGAGACATCCACTTCTCAAAACCAGCTGGTCCTCCAAAAAGTTCTAACTTCGCAGCAAACTCTTCCTTTAGCTAATTTCACAAGAAGAAAACATGTGTGAACAAAAAAACTCAAGAAAACTAATTGAAAAAACAAAAGTTGTACTCCCCCATCCTTACCTGTAGTTTACCAAATGAATTAGGATCACTGTCCTGTGTGTCCAAAGCAGCTATTGCCTCAACTGCCTGCCTCGTCCGTAGATTAATCCCAAACTCTGCTTCCCCCAATTCCACTACATAATCATCACAACTGAGGGAGGAGATGTATTTTAACTGAAAACACAATCAAAAATCATGATTAATAATTGCCCAGAATATATATTCGCAAACATAACTGAGTAGGTGAGATAGCATACTAAAGAATCCAAAAAAAAAACAGACCAAGTAACCCAACACCAACCTTAGCCTATGTACACATGAATGAAAAGCAGACCAAAAAAAGGGTAAGTACATACTAAAAGGGGTGTAAAAATGACAGTACATTCATGAGAACTGTTATTAACCATGTAATTCAAACAGAATTACCATACAAAAAATGCCACATAATTGCCAGATTTTAAAAAGTCTACTCAAAAGTGCCATGGATAAAAAGTAAGGAGGTGCTACCATAACATGGTTGTTTATTCACACATGGACACACATACGTATATACTGTTGCCATATAATGCATACCGAATTACCATGCTACAAGAAAGGATTTGCCAGGGGAAAACTAATTAGCATAAATAAAACAGTTGCCATCCCATGCCTACATGGTTGGCAGACAAATCCATGTTAGTTACCACAAAAACAATTAGGTTGCATACTGAATCTACATGGTCACAAACTTATGTGAAAATCTTACTAACAGAAAATTCAGCTGGTAAAAATGTGTATACGGTTGCCATATAATGCATACTGAATTACCATGCTACAAGAAATAATTTGCCAGGGGAAAACAAATTAGGGCATAAATTAGCATAAATAAAACAGTTGCCGTCCGATGCATACATGGTTGGCAGGCAATGCTTGTTTAGTTACCAGAAAAACAAAATTAGACTGCATGCTGAATTTACAAAACAGTTGCCATCCCATGTATGCATCATTCGCATGATTATGCATGTTCGTTCACAAACCTTCTTCTGCATTGGACCCAGAACTCGTCCATCTCCTTCGTCATTGCTTGGAGCCTTCCTGTGCCTACCCATTATGACACAACACCGACTGATCCTCTGCAAAAAACCACAACAAACATGAACACAATTAAACCACATCCAGGAAAACAGCATCCAGAAAACTACACTAGTGAAGAACACAGAGAGAATCCTCACTGCATCCTGAAAACTACACTAGTGAAGAACACAGAGAGAATCCTCACTGCTTGTCGCATGCACAAGCAAAATTCCCACGCTGCTTGAACACTAGAGAACCCACACTGGCTTCAACCAATCGAGCAAACTGACCTCGCTGCCACCAACATACCAAAAAAAATGCAGATCTAGCTCCTAATAAAGCACCGGAAAAAACAAAAATCGCCACCCAATCTATGAACACAACTCCGCTCGAGTCGAAAACCAGGAGAAAATAACACAAAATCCAACCCCACCACGCGCCAGATCCACTCACGGCGGAGCTCTAACCGTCGATGGGGACGACATGAACAAGCTCAAGACACAGCAGAAATCCTCTACACCCCCAAAAATCCTCTACAGACGCGCGCGTGCGAATAGCGGAGCCGGACAACCAGGTCGGACTAGAACACCCTAATCCTCTACTCGCCGCGGAGCTCTAGCAGCTAGGAACCAAAAAAAATCGGACGCGCGCGTGCGAAAGGGGCAGCCGGAGAAGAAGAACTCACCGCGCCGAACCTTCGTTCGCCAGACCACCCACCAACTCCAGCACGCTCGGAAAACCAGCACCAAATCACCGTTGCATCGCCCGGTAGAATGGTGAGGGAGAGCAAAAAATGAACCAAACACGGTCACGAGCATGCGAGAGCGCGAGCAGAGACGCAGACCTCACCGTGCGGAAGCTCTCTTCGCCGGACGACCCACCAACTCCGGCGCGCTCGGAACCCTAGACCCGAATCGCCTCCGTGTCGCCCCGCGAGAGGAGAGAGGAAGAGGAAAGATGAAATGGGGGGCGGTGAACGGATAACCCCAGGTGAATCGCACGCATCCTAAATTTGAACTATAGACACTGACGGGTGGGTCCGGGACGAGCCTGCCGCCACCCGCGCGCCCGGTAATAACGGCGAGACATGCCGACGCGCCCGAACCGTGCGCACAGCACGCGCGCGACGTTGGATCGCCTGGCCAGCACGAATCTTGGCACGCCGGACGGAAGCAGTTGCTGGGGCACGTTCCCTTATTAGATTAACCTGAATATATGTTCATCCTTGTCATTATAATTATGTGTGCTTTTACAAGAGTTTTTTTTGCGACTCTTTTTACACTTTGTGTTTGGCCCGGGCTTGCTCCGTTTCTGGATCCGCCACGGGGAATGGGGCCAGTGACGGGAGCGGCAGCGGCGGGGAGGGTGGGCGGCGTCGGCGGATGCGGCCGATCGCGGGCGAGGTGAATGTTCAGATCGACGGTTACACGCGTGCGCGACTGCATGCGTTTCAGGGCACGACCCTGATGATGTATACATCACGAGAGCCAATTCTATATCGTGCACTATAATTTTTTCCCCAAAATATACATCACGGGCTGCTGGTGTTAGAGACCACTTTTTGGCCGATGTAAAAAGCGGTTAAATCATATTTTGCATCACCTATTGCAGATGTACGTCTCAAAGTTGGCTGCGGGCTGCTGCGTGGTAGAGAAAGCTGATGAAGGTATTATATTCAAATCGAGGAAAATTACACCCTATACACTTATCACGTCTTCTATATCCACGACTTGTGAGAGGCAGAGTAAACTCTCTCTTCCTTTCCAGCTTTGCCTACTTTAAAGTTTTGAAACAGTCCAATCAAACAAGAAGTTCCGTTGACCTTAGCTGTTCGTTCATTATGCTCCGTATATTTAACATAAATAGTGCAGGTTCGTATGCAATTATGCTCCGAATATTTAACAAGAAGCGCATAGCTTACTGCACCGTTTGCTTACGGGAAAAGGATTGCAGTAGCTTCACTACAAAGCAAAAGAGTACTGTTATTCAAGCAGGATACATCACAGGCACATGCTATGTTCTACTACCACCCAGTCCAGGCTTCAGCAACCCAACAGAGTTCAAATAACACAAGCATATCATGGAGCTAAACACAGCTAGTGGCTTGTTACATGCAGTCAGAAACTCGAATAATATTTTTAACACAAAAGTACCTACATTACATCCTGCATCAAGATTTTAACATGTTGAGGGGCCAGCACATGCATCAGTTTATGTTTCCCCAGATAGCTTGCCCAGACGTCACTTTGTTGCTCGGCCTCGCTGTCAGCTCGTATAAGATCCAAGCAAACGTGTCGGAGTATTTCCCTTCTGAAGTCAGGATCTCAGCAAACGTATTCTCGTGAACGAGGAGGTGCATCCTGTTCTGAGGCTCGGAGACAAGGCTCTCCAATATCACCGCTGCTTTCCTGCAAACCTCGGGAACCGGGTGTGGTGCCTTGACGATCTTTAGAAGTCTGTCAACAGCCCTGATTCAGTCGAGACACCGAAACAACAAATTCAAAATAAGTCAGCTGATTCAATGTTAGTACGCTATCTGTGTGATTAAATGGAGCAGATTTTACCATCGCTCACTAGCGAGCCTCAGCCTACAATCCATATTCACTTCTGATACATTGTAAAGTGCGCTAACAGCAGCAGCCTGTGCATCGAAGGCTTGCACACTCAACAGATCAACTAACCTCTTGTATACCTGTATCGAGTATAGCAATTTAAGCTTCATTAAAACCATCTATATAGCGTATGACAGTAAAAAAAATAGAGAAGTCTGCTAAACCAAAGATTTACCTGTGAAATCACAGGAAGAAGAAACGATTCATTGTCTGGATTAATTATTAGCCGCCCAATCAATTCAGTAGCAGCACAATGCCATGCCTTTATGGAAGAGTCAAGCATGCCCATTATGGCATGAACTGCGCTTTTTTCACTGTCTTGGCAAAATGAAGGGAAAATAATAAGGAGCAATACAGAAGGGAAATAGTAGCACTTGTGATGAACTTCTAGCTCACATGATCTGAATAAATGATGGCTTTGAAGAGCTGAAGATTCGCAGGTCCAGCACAGGTGCCAAATTGACAAGGGTCTCCAGCATGTTTGTTATGAGCTCATCATCTTCTGCCAGATGATAGAAATGCACCAAAACAGGTTGTTATAATCTTATAGTAATATATTTTTTGCAAACAACGGAACATATGTATTATCAACACATAGCCCTAGGGTAAATAACTCGTATATTCAACCAAACTAATATATTAACAAAGAAATGCCAGCTTTAATGCAATTTAGTTTGCTCTATAAATCCCAACTCAAAATCAAATGGTTACATACAAGAGTCAATATTCAGATGAAAGCACCTGCAGCTAAAATGAAGCATACATATATAGGTCTAGTTCTAAAATAACATAAGTGACACATGAATAATATTGGCACAAAGCTATTCAGTCGTATTTAGAAAAACATATTCAGTCAATCCCAAAGCAATTTGTACATGTAAAATAGATGAACTGAACAAACATAATACCGATGCATGGGGACTAAAACGAGATGACAATAAGTGAGTCAAACTTTACCTGCATTTTGGTCTTCCAAGCACTGAAATATAGTCTCCAAGCAATGTCTATGCTGAACCATGATAGTCTCGTTTTCAGGCATGAAAGAGAAATTGCGGATAATATTGGAGGCTGCAACTGCACACTGTTGCCTCTCTGTCCGCCCTTCATCATCAATATTAAACAGACCATCTTCATCAAATAAAAATCCTGCAGGTCTCTTCTTTGTGATAGTGGAGTCCTCTATCTTTGGTTGATCATTTAAAGGACTGCAATTATCATATTTCAAAGAATATAAGTATGTCACATGGATCATGAAAAGTGAGATGGGTAATCAAGAACTTGATGGGGTCAATAATGACATACGTGGCAGTGTCCGAGTAGACTTGTCCAACGTTTTCAAGACCAAAGCCTGATAGTGTTATATTGGCACCCAAAGTTCTTGCTCTTGGTGGTTTTGTATGGTCCTTGGGCATTGCGATATCTCGCCAGTCATCAATCTGTATAAGACACCAAAGCATCAAACAAAGTGCCAAGAAAAAGACTAGCAATTGTATAACCCGATAAAAGCATTACTCATTTTTATGAAGAACTGAAAAATCAATAAAGACATACTCCTCCGTTCCTGTTTATAAGGCCTATAGTTTTCTCTGAAAAGTCAAACTTGACTAACGTTGACCAAGATTTTAGAAAAACCTATCAATGTCAAATGAGTATCTTTAGATTCATCATGAAGTATATTATTACATTTTATTTTCCCAGTATTTGGAGTATCTTTAGATTCATCATGAAGTATATTATTACATTTTATGAAGTCTATTATTACATTTTATTTTCCCAGTATTTGGAGTATCTTTAGATTCATCATGAAGTATATTATTACATTTTATTTTCCCAGTATTTGAAATATTGATAGGTTTTTCTAAAATCTTGGTCAACGTTAGTCAAGTTTGACTTTTCAGAGAAAACTATAGGTCCTATAAACAAGAACGGAGGGAGTATTAATTAGCAGACTGTACAAACTCAGTCTTGTGCAAGAACCTTAGAAGTCAAATTAGATAAGAGATTGTTTCGGCAACCAGTTGACAAACTGTGGGCGTAAATAACAGAACTTATCTTTACAATTTTTCTTTACAACTACAATGGACAATGATGCCAAGTTCTAGAATTTGCATAAGATCATCACACTTTTCTTCAATGTTAATGACAAACGATGATAAGCTTAATTAATTTTTTTAAGTGATAGCTTGGTTAATATTTCTAATGATTAAGCTAGCCTGATTAATTATTTTAAATGAAATAATTACCAAGATAATTAATCAGTTAATGACAAAGGATTTGGTAACCTGTTCTACTATAAAGTTTCAGATAGAAAGCAACATTTAGTAACACCCACATCGAACTGGAGAGAGAGAAAGGGAACTAAGCACCTACAACTTGAAGGAGAGCATCCAAGAGTCCAGGAATTTTAGCAAGTGGTGTTGTATCCCGACGGAATCATCCTTCTCCTTAAATGAGAGTACTGTGAGGGAGTTCAATGCCCACAGTATCTCACTCTTCAACCCACTTTGCAATGCAAGTACAATTCTTTTGTTATTCTGATCTGAATAATCCACAACAATAAAAAGTTAACTTCCTTTCTGCCAAATAGTCATGCTGGAAGTAAGGTATAATCTGTATTGAATGGGCCTAAATAAATTACTACCAGGACAAAAACTTGCCTGTCAGAGTAAAGTGGAACAATAAAGGCTACATCATATGCATTAGTGAGAAGGGACAGAGAGACAAGAGGTCACAGATTATACCATGCTGCAATTCCTCAGCTACTCGGCCAAAAAAAAATTGGAGCTAGACAAAATAATAGCACATGCACATGCATTCATAACCCATGCTTGAGACCATTCACATTCACATTTTTTCCATGCAAGCACATGCCAAAACGTGAAAAATAATCATAATACAGGCTCAGTTTGTGGTTGCTATGAAAAGCTATCTTCTACTTTTTTTAAGCTGTTGTGAAAAAAAAAGATATATAAGATACATTACTCTGGATAAATCAAACATAGATTCATCCTGTTATCGAATGGTTGACCTGTCACATTTCATCCCATATGTCCAAGCGCAAGGAATCTTTTTAAACTTCATTAACAAAAACACAGGCATCCAAACTTCCAATTATGTAAAGCAGCTCAACCCACAGGATTATCATGCAAAATCACGTCCCCACAATGAAATGAAACCATCAAATATTAGCAGTAAATCCTACCAAAGTACTGCAATGTATGCGGAAGAGATAAATGCGGTTAAAAATCACTATTTTGACCGTAATGTGCAGCTTCCCCTAATCATTTTTAAGCAAAAACAAGTTTCAGTTCATGATTATCATATGAACTTCATCAAAAGACTAAGCATCTATAATGGTCAGAGAAGCCTCAGCTCGGTCAGTATCCTATAGATTTGTCGTTGTGCTAAATCCTGAATTTTGTGCCCAAGAATTGGAACAGGGAACATCTGATCTCAAAGTAATATTGCTAGTTAGCGTAGTGCTTTGGTTTTTCAGCATCCTACAGCTTTGACAAAGTGTATACTTGTGTTGTGTCCTGAAAATTGTGCATTATGATTTGCGCCATCAAGCTATGGTTTGTGAGGTATGAATTCTTGTTTTTTATCATGATGATGGCAGTTTTAGTTCAAACATTATAATTGACAACCACCAGAGCAATCTTACAACCATTTCTCTAACTTGCTTATGTGGGACAGAATGATAGGTCTCTTGGTGTTTACACCATTGTTGCTTGTCGTGGAAATTCGAAAGTGTTTCATTGTCTAATTGGTTTCGAGTTGAAAAATCTGCAACTCTTCACAATTAACATCGCGTCAAACATGATTGGTGTCTTCACTATTACTGATGTACATTATGGGATTATCACAACACACATCATATGGCTTTACAGATGTAGGAAGAAGCAGTTCTTTGACAGACAGCTTCACTACAGTGCCAAGAGGACCCCACAAGACATAATAATGGCAGCGAACCGGCTCTCAAGCTCAAAGTGTCCCTAATGTTCCCCCAACAAGTCGATTCCAGGGGTCCAGGACGCGGTTTGCAGTGTGCTTCTACCATTGTGTCCTAAAATCCTTCGCAATCTCAATTCGAGGCTAAGAAGGGGCGAATGAGAAGCTCACCAGTGAAGGCTGTGAGGAGTTGGAGGGAGGGCCCGACGAAGGCGGCCGGCGCCACCATGTCGCCGACGGCCGCCGCCGCGGCTGCGGCGGCAGACCCGCTGCCGGTGGTGCTTCCGAACGGTCGTCCGCGCTTCACCGACGAGGATCCGCCGCCTCCACCGGACTTGCCCGTCTGCTTCTGCATCTCTAGGGTTTTGGAGCTCTTCACCTAGCTCGGAGAAGGGAAAGAGCGCGTGACGTATTTTGGGTAGGCGACTGGTGGATGTGGGAATAAAGCTCTCGTCACTGACAGGTAGGGCTGCAAGAAATACTCGGTTGAGATCGTTTGATTTTTAGCTTCCCTTCCCTAGAATCTGATTACTCAAAGTCTCCAATAGCATCTAACCAATCCATTAACATGATTGCGAAAAGAATCAGCCTCACCGTGAGTTTGTGTTTTAACTTTTAACTCGGTTGAAAAATGAGCTAAGCTTGAGGAGATTTTTTTTTAAATAATATCTTTTTAAATATGAATTTCGGACAATAGTATGCGGGGAGGCGGAATTTGAAAAATAGCGCGCCGTCGGTCCCGAGCGGGCCGAAACTCGACTTTCGGTCACGGCCGAGCCGAAAGTCGCCTGTCGGCTGCATGTACTACATGTGCTGCACGCGCGGTAGGCTGGGCCAGCGAGAGTTTCGGCCGAGAGCGAGCCGAAAGTAGCTTTCGCCCTGGACGAGGCCGAAACCAGGCTGCTCCCGTGACGCGCCTCTTTTCTTCTTCCCTTTCTTCTCTTCTTCGGTTCTTCCTTCCCTGGTTCCTCTTCCTCCTCTCCTCTTCCTGCTCTTTCTCCCTCAACCAAATCCAGTCCAAAAATTTGTGCTGCCACAGATTTTATCGGTAAAAAAGAGAGAGGAGGGACGGGGCATCCAGGATCTGTGGATGGGATAGCTTTTTGTGGAGTCGTTTTGAGGTGTGGAGGTGGAGGATTGGGAGCAATGGTGGTCAACAACGGTGCCTAGTGATGGTACAAGTTGTTGTTTGAGAAGGTGGTGTTGTGGTGGAGCAGTGGTGGCGGTAGATTGAACCCGGAGAGCAGCGCTGACGGATCGACACGCTTCAAGGGTAAACCCTTATTAGTCACTAGACAAATATTGTTTAGTGTAATAATACTCTGTTAGTGGACCGATGCATATTAAGTATTTTGTTGGTGGTTGCGTTAGTAGTAGTGTAGACACTTTTAGTCAATGGATTCGTTAGTAGTACTGTCGGAATAATTTATTTGGTGGATGCGTTGTAGAAATATTATAGTACTATTATTTTGTTGCACGATGCAGTGTAGAAATTTTGCGATCGGTTAGAATAAATATTATGGCAGTGGTCGGCATCTGATGATGCAATAAATTTTGCGATCGGTTAGAATAAATTTTGCGATCGGTTAGAATAAATATTGCGATCGGTTAGAATAAATTTTACGATCGGTTAGAATAAATATTGCGATCGGTTAGAATAAATTTTGCGATCGGTTAGAATAAATTTTACTATCGGTTAGAATAAATATTGCGATCGGTTAGAATAAATTTTGCGTCATATTTTTGAGTGAACGACATCTGATGATGCAATAAATTTGTTTAGGTCATGAAAGTGGTTGATGTTGTTGTGCACTATGGCGCCGGTAATGTCGGTGTAAACGAGTCAGGTGCTGATTTGAGTGAATTTGGGAATATGTTGATTCAGTTTACAGACCCAGTGAATTTGAAAATAGTTGCCATTCAGCAGTATTTCACGATAAATTTCCGGTTTGATCCTAATATCTGGGCTGTTAAGATTCAGTCTGTATGGAGCAAATCCCGTACAAATATTTTTCGGCAGTTGTTGCCGCTTGATCGGAGAAGTCAGTGGACATCTTGGCTAGCATCATGCAAACGCCGAGGTACACAACATGAAATCCTGCTGGTATTTTATCTGAAAGAGAACAATTTGGAACACGGTGGCGGGGTCCTGAGCATGGAGAGAGTAGTCAGTGTACTGGCTCAGAGAATGTTGATTTGTTTGGCTCCATGGAAGATATTCCTGAAAATTATGAACCGGCACTTAGTAGTCAGTCGGCAGGACCTGCGCATGTAGGGGAGGCAGATGGGGATGAGTACGCAGGAACAGTGCAGCAACAGATGTTGGAGGAAGATGAGGATGACCTTGCAGAAGATCTTGATTCTGATAATGAAAATGATGCTCATGATGAAGATGATGAAGAGGATGTTGACGATGTGCCTATTCCTGACTCTTGGAATGAGGACAAGTCGAACATGACAGTAGTGCAAGACGGAAACTCTTCGTCATGGGAGTATCACATGAATAATATTCAAGTCGGTGCTCAGTACAGAACAAAGCAGCAGCTTAGGGAAGCCGTGATTAAGTGGGCTTTGTCCACGCAAAGGTTTTTCCGCACTGAAGTCTCGAACAAAAAATATTTGACTATGAGTTGTGTTGACATTAACTGTCCAGGAAGGGTGCATGGTCACTTACCGAAGTTTGACGTGATGTGGGTGGTTTCAGGCTTCGAGCCGCACACTTGTGAAATAAAGAGTACATTGAGTGACCATTGATGTCTACGTGTGCTTCTATTCTTGTAGACAGTGTTGGGCCTCCAAGAGCAGAGGTTTGTAGAACAGCAGCAAGTTTCCCTTAAGTGAATCACCCAAGGTTTATCGAACTCAGGGAGGTAGAGGTCAAAGATATCCCTCTCAAGCAACCCTGCAATTAAGATACAAGAAGTCTCTTGTGTCCCCAACACACCCAATACACTTGTCAGATGTATAGGTGCACTAGTTCGGCGAAGAGATAGTGAAATACAAGTAATATGGATGATTATAAGTGGTAATTGCAATCTGGAATAAAAATGGCAGCAAGCAAACATGTAGCAGAACTTGTTATAAACGGTGTTTCAATGCTTAGAAACAAGGCCTAGGGATCATACTTTCACTAGTGGTACCTCTCAACATGTTAGCACAACTGAATGCAAGTAAATGATACTCGGGATTATTCTCCTTCTTGATAACACAAGAGTACTATGTGTAGGGCTGCAAAAGCACTCCTCAAAGTCTGAGTAAACAAACACCACAATTCCCAAGAACAAGCCATGATAAATATCTAAATTATTCATAGAGTCACACACAAGTACCCACACTGTCACCTTGATACCGTGTTGTCACAATGACTCCGGAAACTAGATACAATCACTTGAGTAGCATAAACATTACATATGAATTCAGCGATACTAGCAATACTCATGATCACATAAAGATCACACCATGGGAGAGAGAGATAAACCACATAGCTACCGGTAGAGCCCTCAGCCTCGGGGGAGACTACTCACACATGGTCATGGTGAGCACACTTGATGGAGAGGTTGATGAAGAGGTGCAGCCCGGAGAGGAGACGACGGACCGCTGCAGCCACGGCGCGGCGGCGGCGCTGGAGATGGCGATGGAGTCGATGGAGATGGCTCCGGGGGCACTTCCCCGTCCCGACGGCGTGCCGGAACAGAGATTCTGTCCCCCGAAACTTGTCGTCGATGGCGGCGGCGCTGCGGAACTCTTCGTGGATATGACTTGGTTTTTTAGGGTTTTCGCGTCTGAGGGAATAAATAGGCGAAGGGGCGACGTCGGTGGACCCGAGGGGCCCACCACAGGCTGGCGTGGCAGGGGGGGCCGCCCCAGGTGGTTTGGCCACCTCGTGGCTCCCTTCGTCTCTCCTTCGGACTCCGTGTACGTGTTGGAAAAATAGGGACTTGGCCTTTTGTTTCGTGCAATTCCGAGAATATTCGCAGAAGTAACTTTTCTGAAACCAAAAACAGCAGAAAACAGGGAACTGGCACTGTGGCATCTTGTTAATAGGTTAGTCCCAGAAAATGCATAAAATGATATAAAGTGTATATAAAACATGTAGCAATTGGTATAATATAAGCATGGAACATCAGAAATTATAGATACGTTGGAGACGTATCAAGCATCCCCAAGCTTAGTTCTACTCGTCCTCGAGTAGGTAAAACGATAACAACAAATAATTTCTGAGGAGACATGCTTTCACACAATCTTGATCAATATATTGCAAGGCTCATGTCATGAATGAAGTGACTCAAAGCAATGGTCTATAGTTTGCTAACAATAGATAAAGAGTAAACAATGAATCATATAAGCAAAAACTTTTCATGAATAGTACTTTCAAGACAAGCATCAAAAAGTTTTGCATAAGAGGTAACTCATAAAGCAATAGATTCAAAGTAAAAGGCATTGAAGCAACACAAAGGATGATTAAGTTTCAGCAATTGCTTTCAACTTGTAACATGTATATCTCATGGATAGTTGTCAACATAAAGCAATATAACAAGTGCAATAAGTAAACATGTAAGAATCAATGCACACAAAGTTGACACTAGTGTTTGCTTCTAAGATAGAAAGGAGTAGGTAAACTGACTCAACATAAAGTAAAAGATAGGCCCTTCGCAGAGGGAAGCAGGGATTAAATCATGTGCTAGAGCTTTTTAAGTTTTCGAAAGCATATAGAGAGCACAAAATAAGTATTTGAGAGGTGTTTGTTGTTGTCAACGAATGGTAGTGGGCACTCTAACCCCCTTGTCAACCAGACTTTCAAGAGCGGCTCCCATGAAGGACGTTATCTCTACCAGCAAGGTAGATCATCCCTCTTCTCTTTTGTTTACACATGTATTTTAGTTTCTTTATAGTTGACACTCCTCCCAACCTTTTGCTTACACAAGCCATGGCTAACCGAATCCTCGGGTGCCTTCCAACATTCACATACCATGGAGGAGTGTCTATTTGCAAATTAAGTTGCTTACTGATAAATCAGGGCAAAACATGTGAAGAGAATTATTAATGAAAGTTGTAATTAATTGGGGCTGGGCACCCCGTTGCCAGCTCTTTTTGCAAATTATTGGATAAGCGGATGTATATGCCACTAGTCCATTGGTGAAAGTCTGTCAGAAGTAAATGACAAGATTGAAAGATAAAACACCACATACTTCCTCATGAGCTATAAAACATTGACACAAATAAGGAGTAATAAAGTTTTGAATAGTTTAAAGGTAGCACATGAAATATTTACTTGGAATGGCAGGAAATACCACATAGTAGGTAGGTATGGTGGACACAAATGGCATGGGTTTTGGCTCAAGTTTGGATGCACGAGAAGCATTCCCTCTCAGTACAGAGTTTAGGCTAGCAAGGTTGTTTGAAGCAAACACAAGTATAAACCGGTACAGCAAGAATCACATAAAAACATATTGCAAGTATTATAAGACTCTACACTGTCTTCCTTGTTGCTCAAACATTTTACCAGAAAATATCTAGACCTTAGAGAGAACAAATATGCATCCCAAGTCTCAACAAGCTCTACGGTAGTTCTCCACTACTAGGCTTTAACTACATGATGCAAGAGCTTAAACATGATCTACTTGAGAGCTCAAAACAATTGCAAAGTATCAAATCGAAACAAGACAATGATCTACAAGAATGCATATGTCTTTTCCAATACCAACTACTACATGTAGCATTTTCTTTCTTCCAAACAAACACCAATCAATTTATTTAAACATAAACTCTCCAAATGATAATATAATGCAGCAAGAGAGTATTTATAAACAAGTGCTAACAGCTCGAAGAGATGCATGAAAAACAGGAGCTAAAAGCACTGCAGTAGCTAGTTAAGAATACTCAACAAATATAAGTGAAGAACATGAGTATTCACATGAAAAAGCGGAGCGTGTCTCTCTCCCACACAAGGATTGCTAGGATCCGAATTTATTCAAACAAAACAAAAATAAAAACACACAGACGCTCCAAGTAAAGCGCATAAGATGTGAAAGAATTAAAATATAGTTTCACTAGAGATGACCTGATAAGTTGTTGATGAAGAAGGGGATGCCTTGGGCATCCCCAAGCTTAGACGCTTGAGTCTCTCTGAATATGGTTGGGATGAACCACGGGGGCATCCCCAAGCTTAGGCTTTTCACTCTTCTTGATCACATAATATCACCCTTCTCGCTTGATCCTTGAAAACTTCCTTCACACCAAACTCAAGACAGTTCTCATTAGAGGGTTAGTGCATAATCAAAAATTCTCATATTCTGTAATGAACAATCATTCCCAAAGCTTCTGGACATTAGCTACAGCCACCAATGCTTTGTGGAGCAAAGAAATCCACACAAACATCGTAAAAGAGCGAATGCAAAACAAAAGGCAGAATCTGTCAAAAACAGAACAGTCTGAAGACGAATTTTTTCGAGGCACTTAAGTTGCTCAGATGGATCTGGTCCAAATAATGAAAGTTGCGTACATATCTCAGGAAGATGCGTGATTTTTCAGAATTTTTCGAATTTTCTACAGGGAGAAAGCTCAAATCGTGACAGCTAAAAATCTGTTACTGCGCAGAAATCCAAATCTTGCATCAACTTTCAATATAGAACTTTACTTGGCACAACAATGCGATAAAATAAAGATACAAAGGAGTTGCTACAGAAGTAAAAACTCCTTGACTCAAAGAAAAAAAAATAACAGAAATAAAAACATGGGTTGTCTCCCATAAGCGCTTTTCTTTAAAGCCTTTTAGCTAGGCATGAAATTTTGATATGCTCTCATATGTATAAGAGTTGAATATAAGAGAGCATCAAAAGCAAATACCAAACACATTTAAGTCTAACCCACTTCCTATGCAAAGGAATCTTGTAAGAAAAAAATCAATAAGCATGAAGTACTAGCATAGAAAGCAAAACAAGTGCAACTTCAAAAATTTCAACAAAAAGAGAGGAGACTTGATATTATTGAGATATATGAATCCATGCCTCCCTCTCTCATAAAAACTTTCAGTAGCATCATTGATAAAATCCACAATATAATCATCACATGAAACATTCTTACCATGATCCATATGCACAAAAGTATCTTCATTTTCCACATAAGAAAAGTTCTTCTCATTAATAACAATGGGGCAGGATCATCATAAAGAACTCGAACATGATAGACAAGTTGTATATTAAAGGGATGGTTTTGGGTAATCTCTCCATAACTATGACAAGTTTCATGAGGATGACTGTAATTATAACCTATGTCATAGTATTCTTTATAATAATTATCAAAGACTGGAGGCATAGTATCATCATAAGCAATAGAATAGTCATCTTCCAAACTGTGTTCATTCGTAAACATATCATTATTTTTAATAGAAGGAGATGTATCAAGCATATAATCAGCAATAGCAAAAGGATTTTCAAACACCTCATCCCCAAGCTTAGAGCTTTTCATATCATCATTGGAAGAAACATGGATAGTACTAATAGTATGGCAATCATTAATATCATCATTTTCAGAATTGGTACCCCAAAGATTTTCAATATCAAAAGTAGTTTCATTTTCCCAATCATGATCACTAATATAAGTAACAGGCATAGGTTCATCATCAAGTTCAGAATCATCGAATTCAGAATTATAAGTATCAATTGTAACAGGAGCAACAAGTTTGGGAGAAGATACCGTTTCCTCTCTCCTTTTACTCCTCTTCTTCTTCTTTCCCCTCTTCTTTTTATCTTTAGGAGGGAGAGGTTTGAAAGGAAGCTCCTCCACATAACCTGGTTTAGTATTAGAGACAATGGAAGAAACTTGGGGGGACTCCTCTCTTTCATTAATGAGAACAAAACACATATTAGTCCTGTCATACTTTGGTAAAGTCTCATCCTTTATAATATTTTGTATGTAGGTGTTAGCATGGCAATTATTAACACAATAGAGATAACATCCATGCAACACACTATTCATATCAAGATCACTCATATCTAACAAGGAAGTTTTTCTTGATAACTCTTCACACCCCAAAAATAATGTAAGTTCATCATGTTGATTAGGAGTGATCATGTTATCACAATACAAATTTGCAGTAATTGGATTCGAAAGGCTATTATCATGACCTGAACATTGAAAATTAAAATGACCCACTTCATAGCAAAGTTCACAAATAAAAGGATGGAGGTCACAAACTTTTTCACCAAGATCTCTTAGAGCCTTGTACCATGTTCTAGTTTTTTCATTCCTATGATAGATACAATATTCATCTTCGATTTGATTAATTCCACAAGGTCTATGCATTCCACAAAAATTAACATGCTTATAAGAAATAGTATTTTCAGAAGTTTGAGCATGTTTATTGCAATCATTAACAACAATTTCATTTTCCATGCAAGTGTCTTTGAAAGGTTCATGATACACGTCCCAATTTTCTTTAGGAACATTAATATGAGAAGCAAAGGTTCTAAAACAATCAACAATAATTTGAGAATCAAGACCATATTTAGCACTAAGCTCTTGAAAACTAGCAGTTTCAACGAAAGACTTAATGCAATCATATTCATAGTTTATACCTGATTCTTTACCTTTGTCATTCTCCCAATCCTCAGCATTGTTTTGAATTCTTTCAAGAATATCCCATCTAGCTTCAACCTTCTTGCTTGTGAAAGAACCATGTGAACATGCATCTACATAATCCTTGTAATGACCTGAAAGCCTTGCATAAAAATTAGTAACAATTATTTCCTCAGAAAGCTCATGGTTAGGACATTTGAGTATTAATGTTTTCAGCCTTCCCCAAGCTTGAGCAATGCTTTCTCCATCATGAGGGTAAAAATTATAAATGTAATTCCTATCTAGATGCACTTCATGAAGAGGATAAAATTTAGAGTAAAAGAGAGATTCAAGCTGTTTCCAATTCGAAGGTTGTTCATCCAGCAACCTATACCATTCCTTTGCTTTGTCCTTAAGTGACAATGGAAATAGTTTCCTCATGACATTTTCTCTTGATAAACCTGCAACCTTAAATAACTCACAAAGTTCTGTAAGTTTCGACAAGTGAGCACTTGGATGGATTGATCCATCCCCTGCATACTGATCATTCATAACCCTTTCAACAATTTTCATAGGTATTTTAAAAGAAATACTTTCAACAGGTGGATTTGGAATATCACAAACATCATTAGAATTATCACATATTGGAGACAAAGCATTATCAAGGCAAAATAATTCCTCCATAGCTGAGGAGCAAAAAAGATTATTTTCATATAAACTAGCTTCCCCAAGCTTAGGCTTTTCCACAGCCTTAGCAATAATGGTGTCCAAAGAATTTATACTAATAACATTACTACCACTATTATGCAAACAAGCCTCCATAGGTTTTTTAATTTTCTCTTCAAAAGCATCATGTCCTAATTCCATATAAAGTTCATAAGATCTCTAATTTTTTTTTTTTTCCATTAAGCCTAACTAGTGAAAATAAAAACAAGAAACAAAAAGAAATAATTGCAGAATCTAAAGGAGATACCTTCCAACACTTACCTCCCCGGCAACGGCGCCAGAAAATAGCTTGATGTCTACGTGTGCTTCTATTCTTGTAGAAAATAGCTTGATGTCTACGGACCGCTGCAGCCACGGCGCGGCGGCGGCGCTGGAGATGGCGATGGAGTCGATGGAGATGGCTCCGGGGGCACTTCCCCGTCCCGACGGCGTGCCGGAACAGAGATTCTGTCCCCCGAAACTTGTCGTCGATGGCGGCGGCGCTGCGGAATTCTTCGTGGAGTATGACTTCGTTTTTTAGGGTTTTCGCGTCTGAGGGAATAAATAGGCGAAGGGGCGACGTCGGTGGACCCCCGAGGGGCCCAAACCACAGGCTGGCGCGGCAGGAAGGGGGGCCGCGCCACCAGGTGGTTTGGCCACCTCGTGGCTCCCCTTCGTCTCTCCTTCGGATTCCGTGTACGTGTTGGAAAAATAGGGACTTGGTCTTTTGTTTCGTGCAATTCTGAGAATATTTCCAGAAGTAACTTTCTGAAACCAAAAATAGCAGAAAACAGGGAACTGGCACTGTGGCATCTTGTTAATAGGTTAGTCCCAGAAAATGCATAAAAATGATATAAAGTGTATATAAAACATGTAGCAATTGGCATAATATAAGCATGGAACATCAGAAATTATAGATACGTTGGAGACGTATCAACCATCCAAACCTGACTTCAACTCTGATTTCACGCCTCTTGTATGATGAGATAGTGCGGACAAAAGACATGGTGGTGAGAAACATCATCGCGACAGTTAAGGCTAGATGGAAAACAACCATTAAGCTTGGGAAGGCATGGAGAGCAAAGCAGAAGGCTCTGGAGTCGAGGTTTGGGACATTTTATGATGCATATTATAATGTTGTCCATCAAATTATCACATTGAACGAGAGTAATCCTGGCACCCATGTAGCTTTGCAATTATTTAAGATTCCCGAGGAGCCAAACTATTCTGTATTTTGCAGGATGTTCTTCTCGTTCGCAATATGCATCGAATCATTCAAACATTGTCGTCCAGTGCTCTGCATCGATGGCACATTTCTGACAGGCAAGTACAAGGGACAGATACTGACCGCCATTGGTGTGGATGGTAACCAACATATCGTTCCTATTGCCTTTGCCTTCGTAGAGGGTGAGAATTATGAGAGCTGGTTATTCTTTCTGAGGGAATTAAAAAAGGGGGTCGTGGAGGATCGGCCAAACGTGTGCATACTTCATGACAGACATCCAGGTATGTTGAAGGCAATCAAGGCACTACAGCAGCCTGCTGGGGACGAACCTGTACCATGGACTGACTTGCAGAGCCGATGGTGTATGCGTCATCTCGCTGCGAATTTTTACTCATGTTTTAAGAGTAAGCGGCTGATGAATCTGTTCAAAAGACTCTGCAATATGAATCAGGAAAGGAAGTACAATTTTCTGTGGGAAATGCTCACTGAATTCACGAACAAACAAGTGAAGGAAAGAAGAGCTGCACAGGCAACATCGATCGCTGCGCAGGTGAGAGCTGCACAGGCTTCGCAGGCGTCTGCATCTCAAACAGACGAAGGGGATCATGTGGGATTGTGTGACTTGCCTGGAATTGACCCACCGGGAACGAAGAGAAAGAAAGGAAACCGAATACGGAATTTTGTAGAGTGGATAGAAAAAGAGCCTCCCGTGAAATGGTCTTTGTTGCACGATACAAATGGAGCACGATATGGCATCATGACAACCAACCTTGCTGAGGTATATAACTTCGTACTCAGAGGTAACAGGGGTTTGCCACTTACATCACTTGTGGAGGGGATTATGCACGGAACAATGACATATTTCAGAGATAGACGTCAAGAAGCTGTCGAACATATTGAACGTTACCCCAACACACCATATTGCAGGAAGATCAGGTTGTACATGGAGAGAAAGACAAAGAAGGCACGTTTGCATGGCGTCATTAGGATTGGTAACGAAGAAGCCAGGTATGAGGTGCGCTTACCTACTGCGAGATTTGGTGCTGCTAATGAGATGAGAACCCACGAGGTTAAAATTACTGATGAAGCACCGCCATCTTGTGAGTGTACATGCAACAAGCCGAGGCTGCTTCACCTCCCTTGCTCTCATGTGTTGGCAGTCTGTGGGCAGATGGGTTTGAACCCGCCACCTGAGTGCAGGCCATGGTTCAGACGACTAGAGGAGAAGCTACGACGTGTGTACAGTGTGCTTACCTGTTCCGGTGTTGCCGATGTTGTGCCACGCCAGCCAGCTCCGCGTCCTCCGCGCCACTCCACACCCACTCCGGATGCACGGGTATCACCTTCCGCACACTACACACATCGACATGACCCGAGACCTCGTTTTACACCTCCTCAGCCTAGGAGCACACGACCTACGTTCGAGGTCGGTTCATCATCTCACCAGCCGGAGCATTTCGAGCCGGGTCCTTCTCAGCCAGTTCCTTCCCAGCCGGGTACTTCGTCGTGGGTCATGCCCCCTCATATGATGATGCAGCAGCCTGGTATGCATCAGTGGGGCATGCCACGTGATTAAGGTTTCGGGCAACACCCTAGTATGTACGGTCAACCGTCCTATGCAGAGATGATTTGGAGCGGGGTTGCACCGCCTATGACTCAGCCAATGCTCGATCTCGGTTAGTATGTTTTATTTTTTCCCACATATTACTCTTGTTCACCAACATCACATACTAACATACTATCATCTGCAGGTGGAGGTGGTCCGGCATACAACTCTCCACGATTTGACCAGGAGAATCCGATGTACTGTACGCCACCGCCCGTCACACAGCCTACGCAGGACGAGGACGAGGAGTCGTCGCTGCAAGGTACTGGGACGTAGCCGCGACAGGATGACGTGGACTTGACAGTGCCTCGTCAATTGAGGGTAGCTCACAGGTACGGCAGGTCAACGCCCGTCCAGCCCCCTCCTCGTCAGGCTCGGCCACGCAGGGGTCAGTGATATATTTGGGACATACTCGTACTTAGGTGTATGAGACATATCCGTATATCTATTTCTATGTGAGACATATTCATATTTATATTCATTTGTACGAGACATATTATTATCTATGTACGAGACATATTATTATCTATGTACGAGACATATTATAATTGATAGGAAACATCCCATATTGAATCGATAAATTAATTTAACATACAACTAGAGATCTACGTTACAACTTCGCTAATTCTAAATACTAGATAGAACAAATTAATGTACAACTTAAAATTACGATACAACACAAGTAAAACAAAGACTCTACCTATCTCCCATCGATGCAGCCTGCACCATCCGCCGTGTTGCCACCCTTACCCTTTGACGAAGATTCTGCCTTCTTGCCTTTGCCCTTGGACGAAGCTTCTGCCTTCTTGCCATTACCCTTGCTCGATGCTTCAGCTTCTTCTCCTTGCCCTTGCTCAGTGCTTCAACCCTCCTTTCCTTTGACGACGGCATGAAATCGTCGTCATCATCGCTGTCAACTACCCAGAGACAGGAACTACCGTAAAATTGACGGACATCTTCAGTTCGGTGGAACGGACTATTCGTAACTTTCCTGTCAAACTTATCTGCAAGCCTGAGCATTTCAGCACGAATTTGGAGCGGGGTCCTATACGGAAACCCATCGCGGCATAGCTTCACCCCAAGCAAAGCGAGATGACTCTCAGTGTGCAAAATTTCTTCAAATGAAACTACCCTCCCATCTACCTTCAAATTGCTCGAAAGCCTGGCGAGATGCTCGGATGCGGTATTGTGAAACCCGGACACACACTTCTCGCAAGGACCAATACACACCATGCTTGCGCTCAAGTGAGTATCATGCCTACCTTCGACTGGGTTTTATAGAACAACCGGCGGGAAATTATTGGGCGGGAAACGGTGGCGCGAAAAAATTATGCGGGAAAAGGTGGCGGAAGAAATTTGGCATAAGGGAGGTGGCGGGAAAAAATTAGGCGGAGAAAACTGTGAGTAGGAAGAGTAGAGGAGGAAGAGGAACCAGGAGGAAGAGAAGAAAGCCAGGGAAGAGGAAAGCAGGGTCGACGGAGCTGCTACCTTTCGGCCTCGTCTGGGCCGAAAGTCGACTTTCGGCTCGCTACGGGCCGAAACTCGCTCTGCCGCACGCACAGAGGTTCAGAGGCCGCAGAGGGTTGTCGCCCACCGACAGCCTACTTTCGGCATTATCCAGTCCGAAAGCCCTCTTTCGGCCCGCTCCAAGCCGAAACACGTGGGCCCCGGTCTGCCGCGCGTGCAGCGCATGCAGCTCTCGTCGCGTAGCGCGAGAGTTTCGGCTCGGCTGCGACCGAAAGTCGAGTTTCGGCCCGCTAGGGACCGTCGGCGCGCTATTTTTCAAATTCCGCCTCCCCGCATACTATTGTCCGAAATTCATATTTAAAAAGATATTATTTAAAAAAAATCTCTAAGCTTGAGGGAGGGTAGTTCGCTCGATTTGGACTCGATGTTTGGAAAAGCTAACAAGAGGCGCTGCACATGAGGTTTGTGGATGCGGCGGCTAGCATGTGCTTTTTATTATGGGCATCTCAGCCTAGTTATGGGCCAGTTGCATCTCACTGTACAATTCTCAGGCTAGCACGAATCACGATGTAAATCCAACGGTTTGGATAATTTTGTCCCAGTTGTAACCCATGTGCAAATAGAAAATCTCAGTTGCAACTCACATGCAACTGGGGAAATCTCAGTTGCAACCCATAGATTGCACGAATCGCGACACAAATCCAACGGCTAAAGAGGGGACTGAGATTAGAACTAGCAAAACCGTTTTATTATAGGGGAGAACACTTGCATTGATGTAATCTTATGGATCACATCATCGCATCAATATTAAAATTCAAATTGTTTTATCTTCTAAGTCGTTATTTCGATAAGCGATCGATTTACACCGCTATTTGTTTTGACAAGGGATTTAAAAAAATCATTTGTTAATATGTTTTGAGGAATTGTTTTTTAAACCGGAATTATGGTACTGTGGCTATCAGATTAATAACGAACATCTACGTCGATAAATGTAAATGGCTTGCACGTTTTTGGCCGTGATGAATTTTTCCGTCACACCAGTCGTCGCGTAACAACACTATGGTCATCAGATTAGCAGCGAACAATTATCAAAGATATAATTTTTAAATTTAATCATTAAGAGAAATCTAAAATGACATCGTGGCTTATAGAAACCACCGCACACACGGTGGATTTGGTGCGGCATTAGAATATTCTGCTACCTTTTACCTTTTCAAGCATAATCTAAGTCGCTCAAAGTCGACTTGTTTGCACTCCTACTGACAAGGAAGCCCACACTGCAAATTACAATCATCTAGGGTTCGTTTAAATCTATATATATTGCACTAGGTGTCGATCGAGCGGAGGTGTGCCGGAAACTACATTTACCTTTTCTCGATGGACCCCAAAACTACAACAAACCCAGCGGCAGGAGTGCCAGACAAAGGTTTTGCCGTAGAGGAGGCACGAAAAGAAGTTGGTAAACGGACTAACGGAGAGCAGATCCGACGAAACAATGGAAGGATTAACCAACACTCCGTACACAAGTTTTTGTTTGTTTGTTACAATCAAACGTCAGACTGGTCAAAATGTCAATCTATCTACCACGGCACATGAAGAAAGCAATCTACAACAGAAAGATTAGCCTAGCCCCTGATAACGCAGCGCTCGAAACAACTGATTTCAAACCAAAACGTGTGCAGGCTCAGGTCACAGACGGTTTGCCAAATAGCGCGAAACCTTCTTCCCTCTGGTAGCACCGAATAAGCCATCGACCCAGCCCACCAGTCAACTCAACAGTGACCAAAAGGACTTAGTGGATCAGGCGAAGCTCCTCAAGATTGTTGGACTACGATGTTTGTAGAAAATGAAACCGCCCAAGTTGCCGATAAAAATCCTGAAGAGCGCCAATAGATGTATGTTCCTTCAACGGTTCTACCCAATGAACTTCTGAACACCGCTTCAATCTGCTTCTGCAAAAACATGAGATATCCTTCATTATACAGAGAGGAGCGGTAAGTGGCAGCCATGCACATGATACTGGCTAGAACCACTTGGCATTGCAATAAACCATCATGTAAATAGACATTGCTAGAATGAACCGGTCAATCCTTTACCTTGAGACTTTATAGTAGACAGATCTGCTAGATGGCGCATTGTTGGCCTCCCATGCGGACAATTCCAAGGGGACCTTAGTCCTGTTAGATTTTTTAGTATCTGAAGTGCAAAAGCAAACATAATTATCTTTCTAGGTTGTGGTGACACTAAAGGGAATTGGACAGTGACCGCATATAACCACAGAAACAGTTACACTAAATTTATAGTAGCTTGTTCTCTAGGTTCACAACCTAATTTTTGTAATTACCTTCTTCATTTCAACTTTTGTCAGCGGATCACCAATCATAGTAGACATCCGACAAGCCCGTGAAGCCAACATAGCACGAACCCTCGAAGGGCAAACAGAAGCAGTTTTATCCATCTTGTAGCTACTAATTATTGAACAATCACCCTGAGTGTCCGAAAGCATGGAGACCAGCTCCTTCACGTCTAAATCAAGGGAATTGAAAAGAAGTTTAAATTTTGAGTTTTTTAGATGTGTATGTTTCAGGCATATGAGAATGACTAATTACCTTGAACACCAAATGTTATATTTTTACTGAAGGGAACAGCTTTCAAAAGATAATAATTGCCAGGAGATGCATGCAAATCTTCTTGTAAAACAAAACCATTTTTTCTGAAATAAGATAACAGAAAAAAGAGCATGAATTTAATCAGTCCCAAACACTGTTAGTTATTACTCCCTCCGTGCATGAATATAAGACGTTTTAGCTATCCACATGTTGTCTACATGCATACTAATATGAGTGCACATACACACTAAAATCAGCTAACTTTTTACAGTAAAAGAAAATAGCAAGCAATGAAGATTTCCGTGTTAGCTGTCATTTCGGACACAGCTAGAGTGATCAGATAATTACATGGTTGACAAACATAAGCATATATCTGTCCCAAAAGTACTTTCACAATATGTTATTTTAACAGATTAGACAACACATTCTTGATAGAATTAGTAGTCAAAGTTGTAGTTTGAAGACCGTGTCAGAGCATCTCCAAGCGGGATGGTCAAAACATCCACAAACGTCCGGGTTGTCTGCCCGGACACAGACCGGACATGAGAGAGAGTAAATTTGTGTACCCAGCCATGGTCCCCAAACACTCCCCATACATCCGGGCGGTCCGGCAACCCCCAAAGTGAAGGCATATGTGGGGAGAGTTTGGGGTTGGATTAGCCTGTCCGGGCGTGTCCGGGCTAGTGGTTGGACCACCTTTTTTGCTTTCTTTTCCTTTCTTTTGTCCTTTGTTTGTTCTTCTCTCTCCTTCTGCACCAATCACATGCAAATGACCCCACAATTTGGGAAAACTTTAAGGTACATGGTTGGAGGAGACCACTTTTAAGGTGGTCCGGTCACTGTCCGCAGACACGTACAGTTTGGGGGCTGAATTTGGGGTTGTGCTTGGAGATGCTCTCAATGTTCCAAACAACAAAATTATAAGAAACTGGAGGGAGTACAAACTTCTAGCAGAGAATGCAAATATACTGTGCATGTTCTTTCAAGATTTGCATAATGAATGTTAACTATATATAACAAAACATCTGATCAAACAGGCAACTGATGAGTGCTGATAAAAACTAGATATTCAATACCAAGTTGTTTGATCCACCTTTTGAGCAACAAGAACTGAGGTAGGACCCAAGCAAATGTACCTGATAGTGCTCATGTTCATAGATACGATAACTTCTTCCTCTGGTGATAGTTCAAGTCTCAGTGGCCTGCGTCAGAAAACAGTTAGAAATACTCCACTAATACACGTGAAAAAATGCTATAACAGGTACAGATAGACCTAGCATTAACATTCTGAAGTTATTCCTTAAAACACCTATGATCAACGATAGGTTTCGAGAAGTTCTACGTACAAAATAACACAGGAAAAATGCTGGGTTTTGCTTACTTACTGAAGAAGGGGCTGTATGTTTAAGGTTGTTGACTGTGATAGGCTCTCAAAGTTGTACTTCTCATCAGCAGCATGCTGACAAAAAAAGAAAACAATACTCACTGATATGCGGTACCTTGAGTAGTGCTACTCATATATCCAGAGATTTCTACGACCGTCACTGTTACACTGACAAATATGTAGAGGTACCTGATCTACAATAAACAGGTCTTGGTCCAGCTTTCCAATGATAAAACCAAGATTAAACTGCCCAACAACCTGAAGATGAGATAGTTAGTACTCTACAGAAAACTGCATACAACACAGTATTTTAAAAGAGTGCTTATGCCACATTCAAGTACCTAAACAACGAGGCCTTAACAACAGATGTCTTAAAAACAAAATACAGTCCACATCCTAAGAGGTACTTCTAAGTTGTTGCAGCAACATAACCATGGTACTTGGCAGGGCCTTGAACAAGAGCCAACTACAATAGATCAAGTGCCCTCTGGGTACAACACATGGCAAATTTTATGCAAGGCCAGTCCAAAAGGATGAAATGGGCATGAATATATCCTATTTCAGAAATCATGATAGCCAAAAACTATTATGGTTCCTCCCAATCATTGAGGACATCAGAATTATGATAGTATGGCATTCCAGAAAAAATAATTTTGCAAGGCAGCTAGGCGTAGTCATCACCTAGGTAGCGAGAGGACTGTCATCCATAAGACAAATGGTATATAAAATATAATGTCACTCACAACTTCAGAAAACAAATTGGAATGTTAAAAACATGGAGCTATTTCAAGAACCTCCATTTCTCCAAAATTATCTTTGCTGAAAAGCCTGTCCAACTCATTGGTGGCTGCAGCTAAACACTTCGATTTTCCCTCGTCGTCATTTGGTACGTAGTTATCCAATGTTGCGGCTTTATAACACCTAGGACAATTAAACTAGTCAAAACCCCAACTCCTGATGACAACAAAACTTGTTTATAAAAGAGCAGAAGTGTTACCTTGCAGTTTCCTTGGAACAATGGGCTCCATTTTCATGTGATACCATAAAACTGTTTTTCCTTCTTCTCCTAATCTCAGCAACTGTAAATTGCATAACCGGATAAGATGCTGATGCAGAACAACCTGAAGTCCCATTATCATGACCATGAGCATCGGGTAAAGGAATATTGGACAGTCTATTTGGAGGTTCAATATCTTCTAAATATCGATCGCGAGCACCAAATTTTGAAAGGCGTCGATCATTCTGTTCATCCTGCAGGGTTCGCAGCATTCATTGTACAGTCAATCCCATGAACTGATAAGATATTAAAAGCTTTTCCAAGGAAACTACTGAACTCATAGCAAAACACAACTTAGCTAATCAGAGAAATTATTCCGAAGATAGATGTCCATATATCATGCACGACTAAAAAGGAGAGCTCCTGCCGGTTGCTCTACAAAAATTACACGACTAAAAAGGAGCTACCAAAAGTACAAGTAGAGTCCTGATGCCCTGTAAACTATAATAGTTCAGTAATTCACATTGAACTTTTCAAAATGCAACATTAATAGGCAGACACTATGCTAAGAAACAATTGGTTATGGGCAAAAAATGGAAGTGGAAAGAACTGTCTCACTGCGAATAAAATCTGCCTTACCACATCCGTTTCCGTACTGTGAGCATCGCATGGATTGAGGAGAGGCGCTTCAGTACTATGAGACACATTATTAGATGGTTCAGATTGCTGTGATGAAACTTCTGTCTGCTCAGGTACAAATGATTGTGGAGAATGACGCTGCAACAGGCTAGTTTCCTGAAGTGAGCTGGCATTTGCAATATCAGGTGCATTTGCTTCTAGACTTGTTTGTCTCACTTGTCCTGAGCATGTTCCCCTTCTCAGCACTGGAGCTTCAGAAATAAGACTGCAACTGTCTTCGTGCTTCCTCTTGTTTAGTGATAGAAAATTCATAAGAGAAGACTGAGTTGTACTTGACGGGGAGGATTTAGCAGCAAGCCCTGTTCTAGCATGATTTTCTCTTGTTGGATAACTACCATGGAATTTTTTTGGCTGTTCATACCAGGAGGCTGAAACCGAAGGAGATCTATCAACCCGAGTGGCTGGGCCCCTTGACAAGGGACTCATGTCTCTGGATGCAGCTCCTGTGGCTAACCTTGTCACAGAAGAACACACTTTCTGGTTCTCTGGCGGAACCTTATCATCACTATCTGTTTCATCCGTGTCGTTATCATTTTCAGGAGATGAAACATTCTCCATTTCTATTAAATCTGGGCCTTTATTAGGTTCAACAATGGCATGGTCCTCTTCCTTTTCAGGACGATCTTCAATGTGATTGATGGAAAAGCTGCACTGTTGAGGGCTATACAGATTTTCAATAGTCTCACGTAAAGATAGCAAAATGGCATGCTCAGATGAGAAGAAAATCTTTCTCTTATCAGGTGCGACATTCACGTCATAAGATGTGGTTGGAATGCAGAAATTCAGGACAGCGACAGGATATTGCTTGGAATTTGAGCTTCTATACAGTTCATTAACAAGTTTGGTGACCTTTGGCATGTCCACAGGTCTGCCATTTACATAGAAGAATTGTCTATCTCCTGAATTGCGACCATTGCCGGGTCCAGGTTTGGAAAGGAAACCTTCTACCTGGCAGTCTTCTGTGATGGCCACGTTGAAGGGCTCCAGGCATTTGAAAGTGTTCAAACCAAATACCGTAATAATATTGTCTTTCAGTGAACTGCTTCCTTGAGTTTTAACCACCACCATTTTAGAATTCTTGCCCACAATATTTGTGCAAAGTAATCTGACCCCTTTGGCAATTAAGGCGTAAGCCTAAAACAGGTAAAACTCAACAATTAGTAACGGAATATAACAAAAAGAAATAAAATTTCAACATCTATCGTAACAGAACAATCTACTCCGAGAAGAAAAACACTATAGAAGTACCTAATAAGTGTGATTAAGCAGAGGAGGTAGGCTTCAACGTGCATAAAATTACATGCACTACCTTCGAACATATATAGACAATAAGATGCAGGACTCACATTCAGCAAGGAGATTACTTTGCCATACTCCTTCCGGATATTCCTACTGAACTCCTTGCTCCGAACCGGCAAGGTGGAGAACAATTTCTCGATGGTCACAGTGGTCCCGACTTGCCGTGCAATCTTCCTCTCAGTGAGCACCACGCCCGAGTGTTCAAACTCCAAATGTGTCCCGACCGGCTCATCTTTAGTCTTGGTTTCAACCGTCAATTTCCCCAATGCACAGAGCGAACTCAATGCCTCCCCCGGAACCCGAAGGTGGCAACGGAGTTCAGATCGGAGAAATTCGATATCTTGGAGGTGTGGTGCTTGAGAGCGAGCGCCTAAAGCAGGTCACATGAGCATTGGTGTGGTCGGCAACCAATGACAGCAAAAAGAGCGAAATTGCAGGGCAAGAGAGATTAGAAATGAGGGGGGATTCGTTTGTGCGTGCCTGGAAATTGCTGGGCGATATGCCGCTGCCGTTGTCGGCGACCTTGAACCACTCCTCGCCGTAGGCCTTGAGGCTGACCTCGACGGTGGTGGCGCCGGCGTCGAGGCTGTTCTCGACGAGCTCCTTGACGGCGGAGGAGAGGTCGAAGATGACCTGGCCGGAGCAAATCCGGTGCACCACCGACTTGCCAATCGGCTTTATTGCCGGCGAGGCTCCGCCCATCCTTTCCCCCCCTAGACCAGTAAACCCTACCACAGCTCGAGCTCGAGCTCGAGGCGAGGGTTTTGGTTCCGCCTGCGCCTCTCCGGCTCTCCCGTCCCCTCCTCGCCCGCCGAGCTGGCCAACCGTGCCGCACGGCACGGCACGTCGCGTGCCGAGCTCGGCACGGCCCGCGAGCGGCACGGTTGCATTCGTGCCGTGCCGGCCCACGGGCTGCGGCCTGAGCTCGAGCACAAGCACACCGGCACGCGACGGGCACGGCGGCCCGGCACGGCACGGTCGGCCCACGTAGTGCCCAGGAAACTGGGAAATAAAAAAATTAAAAAAAATTCAAAAATACAAAAAAATGGGGGCAAAGGTGACATGATTTTAATAATTTTTATTAAACTAGCAAGCCGCTTCATTAAAACCTTCCAGTCCCGTTAGGTACCTTGGAAGGAAAAAGAGTGCGTCTGAAACTTGCTGCTCTTCGAATTAATTGTTCATATTACAGACCAAGTTCAGTACAAGAATAAAAAAAGGAAAATTACAAAAGGATAAGAAAATTATTCTTCATCGTCGATATGAAGATACTCCAGTGCAGCAGTCAACTCGGGGTCCTCCGGCATGTGTTGGGTTCTTCTCATCGCTCGATCGCGATCTTTTGCCGTCATCAAACTCTTCACCATATCGGGGTGCAGACTAGCTCTTCTTGGCTCGAGTACTCTTCCACTTAGACTAAATGTTCCCTCTGACGATGTTGTTGACACGGGACAGTTAACACATCCCGTGCTAGTATGGAAAGCACGGGATATGTTTGTTTGTGATCACGCCACCAGTCCAATATGTTGAAGTCATCTTCATCGTGGACGACAAGAGGACGGTCGTTGAGGTAAGCTGCTAACTCATTCCCACCGGCGCTGCTTGAACTTCCACCAGCGGAGCTGGTGAACATCTTGAAGATGGTCTTCTTCTTTCCGGGCCGTTGGGCTTGTGGAGGCCGTTGCGGACGAACTGATGCTGCAAACTTATTCTCGTACTTGTCGTACAGATCAACGAGTTTGCTCTTAGTAGTAAATTGGTATTGACTATAATCACTGTCTAATACCTTCGTTAAGAGAGCTAGAGCGTCACCGAACCCCTCAACTTTAGCCCTCGGATCCAAAATGAATGCAAATGCACACAAATCAGGAATTTCTTTCCAATATTTTACAAACTTTGCCTTCATTTTTTTAACAGCCTCTCTTAGCCTAGGATCCTTTTCATGTGCTTTTAAGTGATCAGCAAGGAAATAAATTTGATGCACTAGTAGAGTAGTTGTGGGATAATATACCCCAGATAAAATGTTCGTTGCATCGTAAAGACATTCTAGAAATTGCATGACCATGTTTGCAATATCCCAGTCAGCAGGAGCCAAAAAGATGTCTCCTTGTGAATTTGCATTAACAAACGTGGTAAACATTTCTTTATGACGGATTAAATCTCTAATCATTATGTATGTAGAGTTCCATCTAATGCTCATGTCTATATTATAGACATGACTGGCCGCTGTAGCCGCATCACACCATCTCTTATACTCAGCTGGCCGTGGATTAGAAGCATTTAAAAAAACAATGCCACTTCTAATTTTCTCAATGGGTTCAGCCAAATGTTTTAAAGCACATTTAGCAATAAGATTAATAATATGACATGCACAACGTTGATGGAAAAGGTGTGCTGAGGCATAACCATTAAGTATGGGACGAAGATCATCCATTGCCTTGGCATTATTTGAAGCATTATCTAAAGTTATTGCAAACACCTTATTCTCGAGACCAAATTCTTGCACGACATGCAATATTTTTTCAGCAATTGCTCTACCAGTATGTCTAGTATCCATTAATTCAAATCCAATGACCGCTTTTTTAGTTCCCAAGTATCTTTGGTCACATAATGAGCTAAAACACTTAGATAATCTTGCTTAGCTTTACCGCTCCATATATCAGATGTTAATGAAACTGAAAATGTATAGTTTGCAAACTCATCTTTTATGTCATTTCGCATTTTTTTAGCTAGTTTTTTCATATCCCTAGATGTAGTTTGCCTAGAAACTGGATGATATTGTGGATTATGGCAAGTTTGAATCCAATCTACAACAGCGGGATACTCCCCAAAACCAAGCGGTAAATCATGTGCAGCAATAACATGGCATAGTCCTCTACAAGATTCAGTAGGATCGTAGTTGAAGTTCCTTACCTGACCGTCGGGGGCATAAGGTAGATCGCCCTGTCTTCTCGCCGACGCCTGTGAGCTTGCCACCCAGTGCGACTTGAGGTGCCGGTCCAAGTGACCGGTACCATGCTTCGAGGCGCCGATGAGGATCTTGTTGCACCCCGGCCACTTGCACAGCGCTTGGTGCTCCTTCGTGCCATCTTCGAGTGTCGCAAGATGATACTCGAAATGGCCATCCACCCACACCGCTGCGGTTCGACGCCTCTTTGAGCCGGTAGCGGTAGAGGAGGGGGTAGTGGTAGAGGAGGGCGGCGGCACTATTAGAAGCGGTGGCACTACTAGAACCAGCAGCGGATGAGTGATATTCTTGGCTAGTGTGTGGCTGTGGTGTTGATTCTATGTAGGCAAAATCTTCGATAGTAAGACCTAAAGAACTGAGGGGAAAGTGGATCATCGGCTCCGGGGTAAACCGGGGGGATTTGGGTCAAAGGGATCCATAGGATGAGAAGTGTGGGATGAGTGTGAAAAAATTTGTGGGTAGGTAGCCCTATTTATAGCACAAAATGTTGGAGTTTAGGGTTCAAAAATTCAAATTTTAAAGGAAAAAAGTCCTACAACGGTCGGCCGTGCCGGACCTGGGCCTGGCGTGCCTCCGGCGACGCGTGCCGCACGGTCGGCACGGCCCGACAGCGACCAACGGTCGGCCGAGAGGAGCGTCTGGTGCGCCTGCGCGCGTCGAGCACGGCCATGCCGTTCGCGGGCCCTGCGCCGTGCCGTCGCGTGCCGAGCTTCGCGGGCCGTGGAGCGTGCCCTTAGCGGGCCTTCGCGGGCACGGGAGTGAAGCGTGCCGTGCCGGGCCAGCCCGCGTGCCCAGCTCCGAGCTGGGGCACGAGCACGGGTGGGCCGCGTGCCGGCACGGCACGTTTCGCCGCAGGCCGGGCCGTGCTTGGGCCGTGCCAAAAGTTGTGTGCCTCGGGCCGGCCCGTTTGGCCAGCTATACCCCTGTTTCGCGGTACTCCTGGGCCACGACACCTTTCCCTGGTCTGCCTTAGTTAGCCAGTCACTATAAACTCCTAAAATATGTCAAACTTAAAAAAAAGAGTAAACTGGTCACAATTGTGCCAACGAAACACCCAATGATGATGTGTCTCACCCACGCGGCAAAGTTACGGTGACATGGCATGCTGACTGCGCTGCTTTTTGGCGAGAAGGATCTTGATAAGAACATCATTCCAAGCACGCAACACAATTCTTCAAACACGTTATGGTCGTCGGAGTTCATAGCTTGCCGTCGATGGGAATGATGGGGAGGCGTCGGGGGAGAGATCGGGTGGCGGCGGGGTTGAGCTAGTTAGGAGGCTACGCAAACCAGGCAAGCAGACGCTGGACCCTATGGTCGCCGCAAATGAGGACGGCATAGGGGATGTGCGGTGCCGAGCAACGACACTAGGTGTTGTCACATATAGATGTCCTTTTTGTGGGATGGAATTTTCATAATTTATCTTTTACGAGGTAGAATGTAAGTATATCGTACGAGAGAGCTCCTCACGGACCTATAGCCGCCACCTCCTCCTCCGCCCTAGATCGGTTCCCCCTCCTCCGGCCGGTCTTGCCGGCGTCGGGAGGGGTAGGGAACCCGATCTATGAGTAGAGTTTTTAATAATAGTTGTGTTTCAACAGATTGGTTAGGGTTTTGGAGATGGCATCGTCCACAATAAGCAATCTTCTGGCCCTCGTTCGGCGGCAAGATCTTCTTCCCGACGTCAATGGTGGTTTTGGAAGGTTAAGTTTGTCTATGTATGGTTCTTCAGATTTTGCTTCGCCAGATCGATTTTGGATTGTTTCTCATGGCTACTGCGAGGTAGATTGTCCTTGCAATATCTGTCCTGACTGCTACGTCCTCGACAATGGTGATTCGTACTATCGTCTCCCGGCGACGTCGACCAGGCTGTTCGGTTTCTTTTCCCTGGAATATCGATGTTGGTACTCTTGCCGATGTTAGTTGATTAATTTAATGGTTGCATGCGTGCACCTAGCCTTGGCATTGCGGCTCAAAATTAAAATTATGGGAGAACTTTCGTTGGTATTCACAGGTCTGTGGTTTGGTATCTTTGTCGTTCTACAGCTAGCTGCCTTAAGAAAAGTACAAGATCATGTCTTGGAAGAAGAAAGAGTTTGAAGATTTCGAAGATTTGCTCGTTTCTTTTAGACTTTATTTTGTAATGGATGTAGTCAGCTCATGTATCTCTACCATGTACTATTCGATCATATAATATATCGTGGTATTGATTGTAAAAAAAGGTAGAATGTAAGTATGAAAACGAAAATGCATAGAGGGTGTATTTTAATAGATGTATCCCATGGGGTGGGGTTTATTTTTGTGTTTGAATGTTAGTTTTAGGTTATGTCAATGCACGAACGTTTTACTGTAGGATTGAGACTTTCATAGACATAAAGCTTTTTGTGTAGAATGTAATTATGATAAAGCAAAGTAAAATATGTGTCGTGTTTCTTTAGGTTCTGCCAATACGCGGAGGCCACTTTGTATGATCCAGACGCAGTCCATCGCTAGGGAAACCATTTTGATTCAGCGACACTCCATTCTAAAAATTCCTTCTACTTCAGAGGGTTTATCGGTTTATATTCCTGCTACCTAGCACTCTCCAAAATTTGTGTTTGTTTGTTATCATACAAATAAGATAATGGCTAAAGGCAACCTTAGGAAAGCGCAGATCATAAAACCTGAAGACCGCTCCTTCCGATCTGAAAATGAACGTGTTCACAACGGCTCGGGAGGGACAACACATGGAAGAAATTGCTTCGCATGGTCGGTGCGGCAAAGCTCCTAGACCAGATCTCCGCGTCGGCAATCGGCCTGTGGTGTTGTCACACTCCGATTTGTCGGAAGCATGAGGTACGCCATGGCATATTTAGCTGCGATTATCGTGGTGCTGACAATAATGGGGAATTTAAAGATGCTTGTGCCGGATGACCAGTGGATCTCGATGGCTCATGTCGAGTTCGAGTTTTCAAGTGATGAAGGAAGCAAGTTTGGACTGGTGAAGACTGTGAAGCAGATGATTGGTGCTTTGCAGTAGTCTCGGCACGCAAGGGTAGCAACACATGGGGACTTCTTTTTGGTGGTGCTCTTTAGGCACAAAGTCTCGACTTTCGGGGTGATAACCCTATGTCTGACCTTCACTGGTTGCACCTAAAAATGGGGGATCTCAATTCGTTTCCTTGTTGAAGGCATTGCATGGAGTTCAGTCAGACTTTTTTCAGGGTGAAACCCATGATTTATGATCAGACGACGATGATATTTCTGCACGGTTCCCTTTTTAAAGACGTCGTTCTTGGAGAACCTTTTTGCAAGTCCGGATGTGGACAATGGTGGTGGTAGTTTCTGCTGCTTCGCTGATTGTTCGGCGAGTTTTATTCTTTTTCTTTAATTTTCTTTTGGCTGTGTGTATTCTTGATGTCTTGACTAGCTCATGACATTATATTATTACACAGGCTGGGTGTAATTGATATATGTTTGGTATTAATATATTCCATTTATCGAAAAAATAGGCACGTTGTGTTCCGCAATTAGCCTTAGTGGGACAAGTATCATGTAAAATTTAGAATTTTCTAGTAGAACAACCAACCACCCAAATCGAGGAAATTCCATTTTGCAATATATATAACAAGTTTCTATGTACCACCGTGACTAATAATAAAAGGCGATTAGGTGTGGTGGCTTGAGCACCTGTAGTATTTCAGGAAAATGCATTTAACTAATAAGATAAATCTGAGGACACCAGCGTTGCCACGTTGGCTCAAACTAGCTATCCCGGTGATTGATAGCGCTTAAAAGTGAGCTACTTTGATATAGCCTGCTATGCGGATTGTTGTTTTTTGTAACATATATTTCATCCGTTTCAAAATATAAGAATTTTTTAGCTTTTTCTGATTCAGATGTATTAAGACGTGTTTTAATGTGTAGATTCATTTCAGTTCTTATGTAGTCTATATTGAAATATCTAAGACATCTTATAATTTGAAACAGAGGGGGTATTTGGGTAAATCCTGAAGGAAGAAGGACATAAAGTAAAATTACACCAAATTATTTGCAAAAAATATAATATCTCAGAATGTTACATTCAACCTTATAGTTGTCCCATGCACATCAACCGAATAATCCCAATGCGGCGGAGGGTTCACAAACAGAGAGTAGAAAAATGTGAATGACGCCCGGTGACCCGTGGAGCATTTCTGCAACACAGAGGCTGAACCCGTCGTCTCTCTTTCTCCTCAGAAGCAAGCGTCCAGGAGACAACAGCAGCAAAGGGCAGCCAAGCTGTGCAACAAACAAGATCGGATCAGTATCATGGCATATAGTGACCTCGAAGTTGACAAAGCTAGCGCAACAATCCAACGTATTGACACTGTATCTACAGAAACAGGAAGTAGGGTTCTTCTTCCACCTTCCGTTTTTTCTAACAGAATTACATTGCCAATTTGACATTGCAAATTCCTGGTGTTAGTTTCAGTATAGGTATGACGATAGTGCCCGCCGGATCGTTCACATGCCAGTGTTACACTGGTTATGGCGTCAACGGTAATATTAAGTCGTAAGGAGGCATCTTCCAGGGAATCTGAAAAGAGTAAAAGTCTGAATTTTGCACTACCTAGGAAACATGGTCGCATACTCGCATGTGTAAGGCTAAAATTTAGTACTTCAGAAACAGATGACTATCTTCCTGAATTTGGGATAGCACGGATATGAAATGGGAAATGGATGAGTGGGACTTTGCATTATTGGCACAGATGCACAATGCAAATACAATTCTTACCGAAAACGAATATACCGACATTGGCATAGTTTTTTTTTTTTTGCGAGGGACAGGGGATTTGTTCTCTAGCAATAGTGCCAGCTATGCATTATAGATTTTTTTATAACAGCTATGCAGTATAGATAGTATAACGAGCTAGAATTTTTTTTCATGCTTAAAAAATATAATATAGGCTTATACCTCATGAAAACTAGTAGATTACATAACGAGCTTGAATTATAAATCGAGTAAAAACTATTACCTCCGATCCATCATAAGTGTCGCGGTTTTGAACTAATCTCAGTTCAAAACTGTGACACTTATTTTGGATCGAAGGGGGTAGTATAGATTGTATCAGAACTATGATAATATTGATAATGTTACTTCTTGATTGTTTCTTTATATATCCTTTTAGCTTATTAGGATTGCTAATTTATGGGATAGCATTCGGATATCTTATCAGGTATGAATAGACTTACAAAGCAAATACTGCTTAATTTTTTAAATGAAATTAAGCTCATATGACTATCGGAATCAGATCGGTGGGATTTGTCATTCCCGTTTGACTCCAGAATGTGATCATGATGGTTTACACGAGAAAAAAAAAATTCGATCATGATCTCTTTGACCATAATTTGCGGTTGAATCGTCATGGAAGCTTAAGGATTCCCCGGGTTGACCCGAGCCCGATCTAGTTATTCCGAGGTCCTAACTCTCTGAACAATCCGGCCTCAACTTTTCACACGATTCTCCAAGCTACGTACTATACAGTCAAAAGTATACAGGCCGATCGCGATTAAGACAGAAGAACGTACCATCCCTGCATGAATGAAGGCCCCTGTTGCTGCTGCTGGGGCGGGTAGCCCTGCTGGCCGTAGCCTTGCGGCGGGTACCCCTGCTGCGGCGGCGGGTAGCCTTGGGGAGGGTACCCCTGCGGCGGGTAACCTGAAGAAATTGATCAAGATCCACCACACATGCCAAAGGTCAATCCTGTCTCTAGCTCTCCTCGATCGTCCAAAAATGAAGCGAGAAGCAGTACACCAAAGAAAGGATCGAGGCCGATGGAGGCAGGATGTAAAGAGGAGGGAGGCTGTACCTTGCTGCGGCGGGGCGCCGACGGGCGCCTGCTGCTGGCCGTAGTAGCTCATCTCTCCTCTCCGGCCGGGGGGTCTTCTTTTTTGCTGCTACCTTGCCCTGTGCTACGGGTTTGGTCGAGTGGTTTTATAAACCAGCTACGCTATGTGCTTCATCAGATTCAGATTTGGGTTTTCTCGGTCGTCGTACCTGAAAAAATCGATTAGCGGCCATCCCTCTTTTGAATATGTATGGAGTTTTGGTGGCAGAGTTGACCGGTCAAACGTATTTGATTTGACCGACTAATGAAGCCTAAGAGGGAGGGAATTATTCAAGACTAATTAGAAGCGCTCGTGAGCTAGCTCCCAGCCTCCCACCCACCCGCCCTTCCGCCGCCGGTGGCCACCTCGGCCACGGCGCGGCAGCGCTGCCTCCCGCTCCGGGACCAGTGCCCACCCCAGCCTGATGGTGACTGCTCGCTCCAGCACGCCATGCTCGCCCGCTAGCTCGCCGGATTCTCGGGAGCGGATATGCTTCTCCACCCCATCCACCGGATCCCATGTCTCGCCGACGCCTTCAATGCCTTCCGCAGGGCCGTCCTCCTACGCGGCAATGGCCGCCCGCCCACCCACCCCTCCCCAGCATTCATTGCCCCCAGTGATGCCAGTGGCTCCCCTTCGCCCTACGATTCGTAGCCTGGTGGTCGGTCCAGATGGGACGGACCATGCCGCGCCGCAGGTTTCACAACAATGGCAAATGGTGCGGCGGGGTCGCGGGAGACAGCACGCTCCTTTGCCTCTCCTGGACTCCGCCATTGATGACGCCCACCCACCTCCGCCCCCGCCCCGCGTCGCCGCTGGCTTTAAAGAGATGATGTTTGGCCGCTGCTACCGCTGCTTCGACACAGAGCACCGGGTAATCTCCTGCACCAACCCCACCAAGTGCCTGCACTGCAAAACCTCCGGCCACTCCACCAGCAACTGCCCAAACCGCCACCTGCCGAGAGTTCCTTTCTCCGCCCTCGGCGGCCGGATCTCTGCCGTGCCGCGCCCAATCCAGCAGAGGCTTGTCTACCCTCCACGCCACCCCGACGCGCCTCGCCAATCGGCTCACTCCCGCCTCCGCTTCCCCACGCCGCCTCCGGCATCGCCGCCGCGTGCCAGCACGGTCTCTACCGCGCCGGCCGGCGACGTGGCCATGCCGGGAGCGCCGCTTGCTGCTGAGGAGGTTTTCGTTCGTCGCTCGCTCAAGACGAAGGCGGTGGTGCATTGCACCCAGGAGATGCGCGACGAGGAAGCCCGTCTCAGTGCCACTGCTCTGGTGCTCGCGGTGGCGGGCTCTCGCCACCGTCTCTCTCCGGGACAGATCGGCGAGGGGATGATGCTGGAGTTCCCGACGCTTCCGCCTCAGGCGTTCCAGGTGTCCCTCATGCAGCCCGGGGCGTTCCTCGTCAGGTTCACGGAGGCACGGTGGTGCGACCTCGTCGCTGGGAAGAGCGTGCTGCACGCCCAGGCCATCCCGGTCCTCACACGCCGATGGACTCGCCTCGCCTACACCAAGCTCCACAACTACCGCTTCAATGTCAGGTTGTTCATCGAGGGAGTCACGCCGCAGGCGTGGAATGTTGACACCGTGCAGCGGCTCATCCCCAAGTGCCTCATCCATACGGTCGCCCATGAGACACATGCGAAGCTGGATCTGTCTTACTACGTCGTCGAGGCGTGGGTGGAGGAGATGGGCGACGTTCCGACGGAGGCCACGCTGGGTATCCACGAGCCAAGGCATGCTCAGGCCTCGCAGCAGGCTGCCGTGAGCGGACGGCGAGGATGCTGCACAAGGAGCTGCTGGTCCACCTCGACTCATCTGCGACAATCCGGAGGAGGCCGGTTGCGCCGGATCAATGGAGAGGCGCCGATGGACAAGAGGACGACGAGGACTTGCCGCCGGAGGAGCGCACGCACCCCTGGACCCACGGTGTGCCGGATGACGTCTGGCACCGGAGGTTGGAGGCGGCGTCGACCGGCTCCGCCGCCGGCCAGCACAGGCCACGGCGCAGCCAGGGGCATACAGGCCGAAGCATACTGCCGTCCGTCATGCTGGAGGATCTCGGACGGAGCCCTACCGCCGTTCGGGTCCAGGAGCAAGGTGCCATCGTGGCGGACGCAGACGCCGTCCGCGCTCCGTCAGCTGGTGGGACGCCGTTGGAGGGACAAGAACCGAGGAGCTTGGCGCAGGAGCCCGTGCTTGTGACGCTGCAGGATGGGCGGCAGGCGACAGACGCGCCAGTTGTCGAGTTCTCGACCCCTGTTGACGATAGGGGCATGCCCGACACACCGGATTCTGGCCGCAGACCTTCCTCTGTTAAGGTTGGCGGTCACGGACTGCAGGGCGCGGACCATAGAGCGGTCGTCGACGGCGAGCTGGCCAATCACAGGGCGCTGACCGTGATGGACCTGCTGACTGGGCCAGAGGCTGATGCGCAGGGTGGGGCTGGCCAGGCAGATCAGACCGCGTTGCCGCTAAGGGACCAGCTCTTGGGCCAGGTGGGACAAGTTCAGGAGGATCTAGCCCAGTCCCAAGAGACCAGCGCCGAGGATACAAATGGGCCTCCATCGCATGGGCCGCCAGCTGCTCAAGCGCATGATCGGGCCCAAGACGCCACTGGGCATCTCCTACAGCTGATCCAGACGCCGGTCAATCCTGGAATCATCCCCATTCCCAGCTCCTTCCACACACCGCCGCGGCGCGCGAGAAAGAAGCCGGCCACCGCATCACAAGCCACCCGCAGAAGCCACAGAGTGAAGAATCGCAAGCTCGAGATCACCGGGGGCAACGGCAACACCATCCGCCTAGCGCGGCAACTCATTGTCTCCAAGAGGGGATTGGCGATTGCAGAAAAGGGGGATGATCCAGGAGAGGGGATCGTGGAGAAGTATGCGGCCGCGCTCGACGGGGTGCGCGACGGACCGCTATCGCCGGTACAGATGGAGGCCCTTGGCGCCCTCGCCAAGGAGGCAACCAAGAAGAGGAGGAGCCGGGTCAGCTCCAAGCCAGCCCAGGCGCAGCTGACGGTGCCTCCGGTGCAGTAGCTTGCGTCGTTGGACAGTTCCAGGTGTCGCTCTAGTTTCCCCAATGAGTTACAACTTTCTTATTTGGAATGTGCGAGGCCTCAACGACCTCGCTCGACGCGGAGTAGTTTGTTCTGTCATTAGAAAGCACAATGCTGTTGTTGTCTGTATCCAGGAGACCAAGTTGCAATTCATCGATCTAGATGTTGTTAAGCAGTGCTGTGGCTCCCAGTTTTCTGAATTTTGCTTCTCACCGGCCGATGGAACACGAGGAGGGATCCTGCTGGCATGGAGGCCAGAGGAGTTCACTCTGTTAGCGCACTCCACGACGCCTTGGTCGATTGTGGCGCAGGGCACGCTTCTGAAATCCAACACGCGCTCAATCTGGTCACAGTATATGGTCCACAGTCTGAAAGTGACAAATTACAATTTCTGCAAGACCTCAAGAGCGATGTTCAGAATAGGCTTCCCCAACAGACTGCCACAATCATCGCAGGTGACTTCAACCTGATCTTGCAAGCAACTGACAAAAACAATAGGAATGTGAACCGCAGGATGATGGCAGCGTTTCGGAATTTTGTGAATGAGGTGCAGCTGAAGGACCTGTACCTGCATGGCCGCAGATATACTTGGAGCAACGAGCAGCAAAGCGCCACCATGGTGAAATTGGACAGAGTTCTCTTTAATGGTGAATGGGATTCTGCATTCCCTGACTGCCTTCTTCAAGCCCTCTCGTCAGAGATGTCTGATCATTGCCCCATCCTTCTCACTACTGATGCTGGTTTCAAACCCAACAGAAGATTCAGATTCGAGAATTGTTGGGCTAACAGAGAGGATTTCTTGGACGTGGTGTCTGATGCTTGGAGTCGCTGCACGCAGATCATGGACCCTTTTGTGAACCTCCATGCCAAGCTATCCAGCACGGCTAAGGCCCTCAAGGCTTGGAGTTCTCGGTTCACCAATGACCTGGCCCTCCGAGCTGCAATTTCTAGCAAGCTGATTCGCCTACTGGACAATGCCATGGATTCCAGAAGCCTTACAGCAGCCGAGGTTCAGTTCAGGGCTATGCTAAAGGTTAATTGCTTGGGTATTGCAGCACTTCAGCGCTCCATGTGGAGACAGAGGTCCAGGGTTCAGTGGCTGCGGGAAGGAGATGCGAGCACTCGTTTTTTCCACTCAAAAGCTTCAGCCCGCCGCAGAAAGAGCTACATACCTCGCATTGAAACTGAGACGGGGGTGGTGACAGACCAAGAAGGAAAAGAGGAAGCAATTTGGGATTTTTTCAACAACCTAATTGGCAAGGTTCGATCAAGACCTCACAAGCTGAATACTGACACGCTGGGCATTACTGCAGTTGACCTGGCGGAGCTAGAGCTGCCTATCTCTGAGGTCGAGGTGAGGGCCGCAATCATGGATCTTCCATCTGACAAGGCTCCTGGCCCGGACGGGTACACGGCCCTGTTCTTCAAGAAATGTTGGACCATCGTTAAGTCTGACATCATGCTAGCCATCAAGGCACTGGAGAACACGACCTCGCGGCACCTTGACCTTCTAAACACTGCCACCATGATCCTCCTTCCAAAATCGCCAGATGCGGCTCACCCCAAGCAGTTTCGGCCTATCAGCCTGATTCATTTCTTTGGCAAACTCTTCACAAAGATCCTTGCAACTCGCTTGCGACCTAGAATGAATGAACTGGTAAATCCTTGCCAGAGTGCCTTCATCAAGAAAAGGGCAATCCACGACAACTTTGTGTTTGTGAGGGCACAAGCTAGACTTCTCAAGCAGACCAAGACACCAGCTTTGCTGCTTAAACTTGACCTCCAAAAAGCATTTGATTCAATTTCGTGGGAGTTCTTGCTGGAGGTGATGCAGGCGAAGGGATTTGGGCAGAAGTGGCGTGATTGGATCTGCTGTTTACTGCTAACAGCCTCCACGCGGATCCTAGTCAATGGAGAGCTTACTGAACCCATTTTCCATAGACGAGGCCTGCGGCAAGGGGACCCACTATCTCCCTCCTCTTCACAATTGCCACTGATGTGCTAGCTGCCATTTTTAACCTGGCTGACAGTTTGGGAGCACTGAAGCAGACGCATGCGTTGAACCCACAGAGAAGAATCTCTATGTATGCTGACGATGTGGTGATTTTCGCTAACCCTGATGTCGGTGAGCTGAGAGCCATCAGGCTCCTCCTGCAAAGTTTCGGCCAGGCTTCAGGGCTGTTCACTAACTTCAGCAAGAGCTCATTGATACCAATCCAATGCCAGCACCTTGACCTGACCATCATGGCTGCAGAGCTGCAATGCACAATCCAAAGCTTCCCATGCACCTATCTTGGGATGCCGCTATCTGACAGCAGACTTCGCAAGGGCGACCTGCAGCCGGCGATTGACAAATTGGCCAGCAAAGTTAAAGGATGGAACAAGGGTTGTTTCCCTTTGATGCTAGGCTACTGCTTGTCAAACATGTCCTCTCGGCGATGGCAGTCTTCCAGCTCATGGTGATTGATCCTCCAATTTGGCTTAGCAAGGCCATAGACAAGTTACGCCGCGGATTCTTGTGGAGTGATGATGAGATTGCCAAAGGTGGGCACTGCCTTGTAAAGTGGGGCTCGATATGTAGACCGCTGGAATATGGGGGACTAGGGATCACTGACCTTCAAGCCAAAGGCACGGCCATGCGTGTTCGCTGGATTTGGCAAAGTTGGAAAGACACTAATAAGCCATGGAGTCACCTGCCGCTAATGACTGACAACAAAGCTCGTGCTTTGTTCAATGCTGCAGTCAGGTTCGAGCTAGGGGATGGCAACCTGATCAGTTTTTGGAACGACCCGTGGATTAATGGGCAGCGCCTAGCTGATGCGGCACCTAACCTCTTCAAGCTATGCACAAAGAGGAACCTCACGGTGAGCCAGGCCTTGCAAGATCGAAAATGGACCAGGCACTTCAAGGCGAACATGACAGTGGGGGCCCTAACGGAGTTTCTTAGCATCTGGGAACTAGTTGAACAGGTTGAGCTTACGCCGGGCACGCAGGATACTGTCACTTGGAAGCTCACGACAGATGGCACATACACATGTGCATCTGCATATGCACTGCAATTTGAAGGTGGGATCAACTTCTGCTTCCGTAGCATCATCTGGAAGAGCGATGTCCCGCTGAAGTGCCGTGTGTTTTCTTGGCTGGCGATTTTGGGCAAATGTCACACTGCAGACTGTTTGAGCAAGAAAGGCTGGCCTCATAACGCTGCTTGCGTGCTCTGCCTTAGCGAGCCGGAGACGGCGCTGCATCTGCTCGCCACCTGCCCAGTGGCCATCAGACTTTGGGAGTTGATCATCACCACGGCGCGGCTTCCTCGGACGCTTGCGCCACCAATGGTACCCTGTCCCTTGAAGACTGGGTGTTGTCATCGCGTCAGCTTCTCAGGGGCGGAAAACAGCAGCAGAAACAATGGACAGCTCTGATACACCTCACCTGGTGGATGCTCTGGAAGGAGAGGAACGCTAGGATTTTCAGAAATGAGGCCTCCTCCCTTAGACAAATACACGGCAAGATCATCGACGAAGCAAAGACATGGAAGGAAGCTGGGCGTCCCAGCGCTGGGGACCTCTTGTTGCGTCCAAGAGAGCCGGACTAGGGCCTTTCTGCCATCTGTATTGATGGCACTGGAGAAAAAACTTCAGGCCTCTGTTTTTATTTGCTCTGTTTCGGCCTTTTTACTAGTTTTTTTTTAGTTTTCGTTCTTTCGCCTTCTGGCTTTGTACTTCTTGTACGTGTTCTCCCCATCTAAAGCAATAAGAAAAGCAGGCTATGCTGCCTTTTCGTCTTTAATTTTTTTCAAGACTAATTAAGTAGTTGTAGCAGTACATATTTGACTGTTACTTTTCTGTGTTCCAACTTGCAAGCCCAGTTGTTGTATTCGCAAAGAAGAACCGGCACACATAGATCGTGCCGAGAGCTAGCACAGCAGGCGGTATGCTGGCCTAATTATGATCGCTGTCAGTGAGATATTCTCGATCGATCGGTCAATGCTGGCCTAGTTATGATCGTTGTCAGTGAGATATTCTCAACCCATGCATCGATCAACACAAACTAGGGTAATAGCCCTGATCGATCGACTCCCCAAGAAGCTGTATGTGTCATCTTGATCTCTGGCCTATGACAGAGGACATTGGTGTTACTTTGCTCTGGTTTTTTTGTTGTTGTTGCAGGTAACTTTGCTCTGGATTTAGTGGCGGCTGAGCTGAATCGCATCATAGAAGAGGAGATAGATAGTGCAACTGACACCAAACAGTGACAGCGATGTGCCAAGATATTGACGTGACCCGGTAACAGTTCTTTCCAAGCTGAAGCTACGGAGATCTCTCCCAAGTTTGCAGAGTACAACCGAGAGCCGGAAAGAGACGCCTTGCTGCTGAAAAATAGCCTGGAGGGGTGCAGCGATGGTCTCTCGGCTCACAGCGCAGTCGTCGGTTGGCCGTGTGCAGCATTTGGGCCATATATTGTGCAAACCTTTTGGGGCGATTGGTAGTCTATATCCACTTTTGAGTCCCGTGGGGCAGGCCGGCCTGGCTAGATCTGGTGAAACCACCTGCTCAGACATGTTATGCATGTCGTTTGGCATCCTGCGTGGCCTAGGCCAGCTCCGTCGTATGCAGCTCACCCAAACAATATGCTTGTATCTAGTGATGATTACTCTCACCTATTTTCATATAGGTGAAGTTACCTCTCACCATCACACTTGTGACATATCCATGGAGAGCACCATCTCGGTGGCAACGAAGGTCACCGGCGGCGGCGGGCGGCGCCAGTGGAGGTCGCCGGCGAAGAATGCGCGAGCACAACAAGGCGCGCGCTGCGGCGGCGGAGCTGGTCGGCTAAATTTATAGAGGCGGCGGAGGAGCTTGTCGGCGAAGAGGTCGGTGAGCCTACTAGGTGCTGCTATAATGACGGAGTTCACGACGAGGAGCGGCGGTTGAGCGGGGTTGAAGAAGACATGTACAGTAAGCACAGTCTAAATACGCACACATAATATATTCGCTTACGACCACCGAAACGAAAAACTTACAACACGAGAGTTGTGTGAAATGGTGATGCGAAGCTACACCTAAAAGGAAATTTCAAACGGTCAACTGTGTGCCGTTAATTTGACGAAATTCGTCTAAAAAAAGTTAAACATGAACACGAAATTAGACGTTAACAGTTAACGAAAGTCAAAATCGATTGTCAGAATGGAACCATGTCATCATTGCGCATCATTTTCATGTAGACCTTATTTTAAATCAATCACTGTAGCCATGATTAGTAGGAAGGAGGTGAAGTGAGAGTAAAGAGGGTGAGCACAAGCAAAGAGGCATGTACGAGTTGCATGCGGAGGGCTCAGTTTTGCAGCTGGCCGACCTGGCTCCACGGACACGCTCGAATGCATGCGGAGGGCTCAGTTTTGCAGCTGGCCGGCCTGGCTCCATGGGCATGCTTAATTCGAGTGTGCCCAGCCGGCCTGGCCCGACACTGTTTTGATGAGCGCGCTTGCCTGGTCCAGGAGGCCACACATGCAACCAATCGCCTTGCTGATGTAGGTGGCGGGCATGGTCAGGCCTCCTGCAGGCCACCAAACACGCCCTTGATTATTCGCAATGACTCGGTCTACACGAGGGCGAGAACTCAGACCATAATCACCGGCGCTCGTCCGACAATGGACGGGGGATATTGGAAGCATCAACACACGTTGTCGTTCTATTGTAGCCTGTTGCCCAAAACGGCAACTCCCAATAGTCACTCGCAATAGATATTTCACCCTGTTTTCTTGACAAATACAACATATTTATACCTAAATGCAATCATATGGCATAGTTTTGAACACATAAATTAGTTCAACCGAAACATAGCAGCGGATCTAAAAAAGCGGCCACTATCAACACCCCACATTGCTCAAATTAATGGTTGTTTCCGTTAACAATGGCTTATTACTAAAAACAGAAAATTTCAGTCCAGGCCGAAGTAAAAAATTTAACTTTATATTACCAATCATAAACTTACAACTGTTATACATAGATTATGCAAATGGCATTGCACATCATGATTATTAACGATCAAAATTCACCTAAACTTTCTTCCAAATCGAAGAAGTGGTGGTGAGCATCAGATCCTTCTGCAACATGACTTCTCACCTCATCATCCAGGAGAGGAAGGAGATTTGTCGTCAAGTGGCCGCCCAGGTGATACGGTGTTCCGTCAGGCAAACCTGGGAGCACTGATGTCGAACTTCCAAGAGGTCGTCCCCTCTGCCGAGTCTCTCCAAGCGGTGGCTGGCCTAGCCGCGGATCTTGCCACAATGCTCTTTGGCGCGTTAGAGCGCGTCCTCTTTTATCTGCAAAACATTCGAGCACACCGTGCCCCAAATGTAATAAACTTGGTTAATCTCCATGCTTGCTGTTTCAAAACTCTTCATAATGCTTATGTAGCGCCCCGACCCCGGAACTATATGTCGGGGAGTTGCCCCGGGTAGGGCAAAGAGGTGGAATGGAAAGTCAATCCGGGTCTCACAAACCGGATCACTCGGACCGGACCATATTTAAAGACAGGAAGAGACCAAGAGGCATCAGGCAAAGTCTAGCCGGATCAGAGGAAGAGACCCGGCTCGACTAGCCGGGTTGCCTGGAAGAGATCCGGCTCAGCTAGCCGGGTTGCCTGTAAGAGATCCGGCTCAGCTAGCCGGGTTGCCTGGAAGAACCCGGCTTACCAGTAATGTCGGATAATGCACAGGGGCCGAGTAATGTCAGTAAAGTTCACGGGTCCTGCAGGCCTCCTGCCGAGGCTCAGAAGACACGGGATTCCTGGGAGCGCAGCAACCTAGGAGCTGACTCGGCCAATTCGGGAAAGAGGATGTGGCCTAGACCCGGGGGCTACGCCTGCCATTGCCTGAAGAGGCAAGATAGGCCTGCTAGGACTTGACAGCCAGGTCAAGCCACGGGATTCCTGGGAGCGCAGCAACCTAGGAGCTGACTCGGCCAATTCGGGAAAGAGGATGTGACCTAGACCCGGTGGGCTACAGCTGCCATTGCCCGAAGGGGCAAGATAGGCCTGACAGTCCGGCCGTTGGATTGACAGGGGCAGAGGCTTGTCCTTTTCCTCTTGGCAATGCCATTATCTCTCCGGCCAGGGGCAAAAAGGTAAACCGGTTAGTGTATAAGTAGACCACTACATCCTCCAGTGCGAGGGACGACGAAGGAGAGGCCTCATTTCCCCCTGTTCCATCTTCCTCTTAGAGCTCTCACCATTGTTGCTTCATACAGCTCGAGGAGCACTTGTACTTGTTCCCTTTGAGATATAAGAGAGTAGGCTAGTGCTGCAGTAGGGGTGTTACCTCCTCAAGAGGGCCCCGAAGCAGGGTACATCTTGGTGTGCTTGGTGTTGTTGTTCTTGGTTTGTTTTCTTGCTTGTTCTTGTGAGTTCTTGGTTGTTCTTCATGCGTGCTTCTTGAGCGCGCACACCCTCCCCGGATCCCCCAACGTCCTAGCGAGCCCCCAACTTAAGCCATCCTATGGCATCTGCCGTGACACCACCACGACAGTTGGCGCCCACCGTGGGGCAAGCAGTGGCGTTGGTTGGGGTTTCCATCCGGACGGGTTCCGTCACCAGCTCCGGCGTGCGAGTGCGGTCAGGGCTCGTCTGCAACTACGGCGGGTTCACCTTCATCAGCGACAACGCCGGCTGCTTCGCGGGAGGACCACTCCCTGTGGATGGACACTTCATCCAGTTCGGCAGCTTCCTCACCTACGTCACCACCGAGCTTGTCCGCGAGTACCCGGCGCAGGTGCTCGTGGCCGAGGATCCTCCGTCTTTCCGCGCAGCTCTCGGACGGCGTAGCGCTCGCCCCGGGAGTAGCGTGGAAGTGATGATGACCGGAGCAAGTGCTGGTGCAGGCAAAGGAGATGCCGGCAACAGCATACCCGAGGAGCTGATCACACCAACCGATCCGGTTGACAAGCCGACTCGGACGGCGAAATTCCCAAAGGAGAAACCAGATCCGGTTGGCCCACTTGGCATGTCAAGTATGGAGGCTCCCTTAGAGGATGTCCTCGAAAAGTTGGCTCGGCCAGTGGCCCGGGGCAAATGTAGAGCTTACTATAGCTCAGTTAGAGGCAGAGCGCCTGAGGTTGCAAAGAGAAGCCCGGTTGGTGGTAGAGTCTAGGCAAGCATTTGATAGAGACATGAGAGAGTACAATGCTGCCAATGGTATCACCGATGGTTTCACTCCAGTAGCGCCTCACCCACGCAAGAGCAGATTTGCGCAACAGGGGTAAGGACCTCAATGACGAATTAGCTAGAGCCGCAAGATCGAGCTCGAGTAAGGCTACTAGTCATAGATCGGGTACAGGCAAGCCGGTGTATAGCTCCCCGGCCAAAATCTTAGGGCTGCAGCGGCAGCGCGAGCCGAGTTGACCACTTTAACCGGGGATGCTTGGCGCAAGCAGGCAGAAAGAGTCAATGAGCTGGTTGATGTGTGTAACCGGCAGAATGAGGCTTTTCGGAAAGCTAATCCGGACGCTGGTGGTTCTCGGGTAGTGTGTCGGCTAAGGCTGTTAGCCAGAGATCCAAGGGGCAAGCGTCATCCCACATGTCGGAGTTGACCGGGCCAAGCGTGAATTCGGGCAAGAGCAAACAGCTGCAGGCCTATGATGCTGAGTATGCCGGCAAGCAGCTAGCTGCTCAAGGAAGAGGTGGCCAGAGCAGAAACAATGGCGGTCAAGGCAATCCGGGAGCCGGAAGGGGTAATTCGGCTGGCCGAGGTCAACCACCTCGTCCTCCTGGGCAGAATCAACCCCGGCAGGAGCAGCAAGTAATGGTGCAAGCGCAGCAGCACAAGGTGGTGGCCAGGCGGGCTACCACTATGATGATGGTAATTCGGCTATGGCGCGAGCCGGATACCAAACGTATGATAATGCACTTGCATCCAGGCTGGGACCTCGGACATTGGCTCCGGATGATCAGCGTCTCAGGTTGGATAGGATTTATCAGTCCGAGAGGCTGGAAGAGCAAGGCCCACCAGGTCCTCCGTTTGGGCCTCGGATAATGAACGAGCCAAATGTGCCGTTGTTTCAGCTTGGCCGAATCACAAAGCCGTATAACGGCAGCACAAGCCGCAGGATTGGCTGATAGACTATGTATCCTCGGTGCACATTGCGGGGGGCAATCGCCGATGGGCGGTCCGGTATCTCCCGCATATGTTGGAAGGGCCAGCCCGGATTTGGCTGAATAACTTACCAGAGGGTAGTATCAACTCTTGGATGGATTTGGAACAGGCTTTTACAGCAACTTCTCCAGCACGTACAAGAGGCCAAACCGACCTCAGCTCTTGTCTGCTGCAGGCAGGAAGAGCGGGAGACAGACCGAGAATTTTTGACTCGGTGGAGCAACATTCGCAATTCTTGTGAAGGTGTTGTGGAGGAGCAGGCCATTTCTTGGTTTGCGCAGGGTTGCCGACATGGCACCCCGCTTGGCAGAAGCTCCAGAGAGATATGCCAAAGACACTGGCGGAAATGATCCGGATAGCAGATACATATGCTCTTGGCGATCCGACGCAGCCAGCGTTGGATGCGGTGGGAACAAGCAGGAGGCAACCGGTTAATAACCGAACTGGACCATTGAGGCCCAGTGACCGACATGATTCGGTTAAAAAGGAGAGATCCGGATTACAGATACGGCTCAGACCAGGTTGCTGCAGTAAATATGGATCATCCTGATAGCCAGAGACCAAAAAATGAGGGTCCAGCTTGGAGGCCGAATCAAGGTGCTTGGCCAAAGAAAGTGTGGGATGGACCGAGTCCACCTTTAACTTTTGAGGCAATGATAGATGGGCCTTGCCGTTATCACACAACAGACCCACGCAAGCCGGCCAATCATTCAACTCGGAATTGTAGCTGGCATCATCGCATCCAGGCGGAAGGTCAGAGAGGGCCACCTCAGAGAGGTGCTCCTAGACCGAATTTCAGGCCAAATACGCCTTTATCCGGAGCCAATGCAACCCCGGTGAACGAAGGAGCTCCAAGGCCGCAGCCACAAAGCCGGTTAACCTGGTAAATATGGGAGGCAACAACAATGCTGGTCCAAGTCGGCAAGGTGGATACCCCGGAAATGATTACAAGGAAGCTCATCAAAGCTATGTGGTTTTTGTGACCGAGCCAACTGACAAGAAAAGTCAGCTACGAAGGGCGAAGGAGGTGAATGCAGTCACACCAGCAGTACCAAAATACCTGAACTGGTCCGAGCAGGAGATCACTTGGAGTAGGGCTGATAATCCCAGGGTTATGCCAAGCCCAGGAAACTACGCACTGGTGGTGGATCCGACTTTGGTTGGACCAAAGATTAATGTGAAATTCACTCGAGTCTTGGTTGACAATGGCAGTGCTATAAACATCATGTATCGGGACACAATGGTCAAGTTGGGTTATTCGCCGAATCAGCTGCAGCAGAGCAGTTGCACCTTCCATGGTATAGTACCCGGGGTGTCTTGTTCCCCAATGGGAAAGATCTGGGTGGATGTGCTGTTTGGTACCAAGGACAATCACAGACTGGAGAGTCTCGAATTCGAGGTGGTAGACTTGGAGAGCCCATACCATGCTCTGCTCGGCAGGCCGGCATTAGCCAAGTTCATGATATCCACTCATGTTGCCTACCTCAAGATGAAGATGCCTGGCCCAAATGGTATCATCACCGTTGTGGGAGATTACAAGAAGGCCATACAGTGTGCCACGGTTGGTTCCACCTTAGCCGAGTCGTTGGTGATCCAGGCGGAGAAGAGCAAGATGCATGAAGTAGTGGCAATGGCAAAGTCAGCTCAGCTCGGCTGGCCATGACCAATCCGGATGCAGGTGCAACATTTGAGGTGCCCAAGGAGACAAAGAAGATCCCCATTGACCCGGAGAATCCGGAGCGCATGGCCATCATTGGTGCCGGGTTGGGCGAGAAATAGGAAAGCGCGCTCTGTCACTTCCTCCGTGAGAATCGGGATATCTTCGCATGGTCGGCTAAGGACCTGCCTGGTGTTCCGAGGGAGTTGGCAGAGCACTCTTTATTTGTCCGGCCGGAGGTGAAGCCGGTGAGGCAACCGACTCGTCGTCTTTCAGACGAAGAAAAGTGGTGCTTGATGAGCTGGCTAAGCTACTTGCAGCCGGATTCATTATGGAGGTGTTGCATCCAGACTGGATATCCAATCCGGTTCTGGTAGAGAAGAAGAAGGATGAACCAGCGGTGGTCAAGGTGTGGCGTATGTGCATCGACTTCACCAACCTGAACAAGGCGTGCCCGAAGGATCCGTTTCCTTTACCTCGGATTGATCAAGTGATCGATTCTACTGCTGGGTGTGAGTTGTTGTCTTTTATTGATGCGTACTCTGGTTTTCACCAGATACCACTGAACCCCAAAGATCAAATAAAGACTGCTTTTATTACCCCGTATGGGGCGTATTGCTATCGTGTCATGTGTTTCGGTTTGAGAAATGCCGGTGCAACTTATCAGAGATGTATGCAGAAGTGCTTACAATCTCAAATGGGCAAAAATGTGCAGGTGTATGTCGATGATATTGTCATCAAAACTAAAGAAAAACGTACTCTCCTCGAGGATCTCGAGGAAACATTTGTAAACTTGAGAAAGTACCGGTTGAAATTGAATCCGGATAAGTGCACCTTTGGGGTCCCAGCTGGAAAGTTGCTCGGTTTCCTTGTATCGAGCCGAGGTATCGAAGTGAATCCGGCTAAGATCCGGGCCATAGAAAACATGAAATTGCCTAAATGTCTAAAAGATGTACAAAAATTTACCGGGTGTCTAGCCTCGCTAAGTCGATTTGTGAGTCGGCTAGGAGAAAAAGCCTTGCCCTTATATCAATTGATGAGAAAAGAGCACCGGGTTCACGTGGACCCCGCAAGCAGATTCGGCTTTCAATGAATTAAAAAAGATGTTGTCCACTGCACCAATTCTGGCGTCACCTTTGCCGAATGAACCAATGTTACTTTACATTGCGGCCACTAACCGAGTCGTAAGTGTGGTTATAGTGGTAGAGCGAGATGAGGAGGGTAGATCCGTGCAAAGACCGGTGTACTATTTAAGCGAGGTGATCTCAACCTCAAAGCAAAATTATCCTCACTACCAAAAAATGACATATGGTGTATACCTGGCGGCCAAGAAGTTGAAACATTACTTCCAGGAGCATCCGATCACCGTTGTATGCGAAGCTCCAATCTCGGAGATCATTGGGTGCAAAGATGCGACTGGCCGAGTTGCCAAATGGGCAATAGAAGTGTCTCCTTACACCCCGCATTATGAGAGAAGAGATGCTATCAAGTCTCAAGCTTTACCGGATTTCCTTTGTGACTGGGCAGAGATGCAATATGAACCACCCAAGCCGGATTACAATTACTGGAAGTTGCACTTTGATGGCTCCAAAACCAAAATCGGACTGGGTGCTGGGATAGTACTCACATCACCAAAGCAAGATCAGTTGCGATATGTATTGCAGATTCATTTTTCAGCATCAAACAATGTGGCCGAATATGAGGCACTGATCCATGGGCTTAATGTGGCTAAGGACATCGGCATCCGCCGGATAGAATGTTTTGGTGATTCAGATTTAGTGGTGCAGCAGTCTTCTGGAAATTGGGATGCCCTGGATGCCAATATGGCACTATATCGATTTCATGTCCAGAAAATTTCAGGGTTTTTTGAAGGTTGCGAGTACAAGCACATACCTCGGCTGGAGAACGAAGCTGCTGATATCTTGTCAAAACTCGGGTCGTCTAGGGATGCAATCCCACCCGGGATATCCTTGAATCACCTAAGGATCCCTTCAATCAAACCTTCACCTGATTCCGAGTCGATTTTTATCCCGAAGCAAGAATCTGAAGCTGTTCCTATGAATGTTGATGTCGGGTACATTTGGGAGGACCCGGGGACTGCATGGCGAGACTCGGGGACTGCGAACCGAGACTCGGGAATGCTACTCTAATCTTAGGAAAAAGGGGAGAGAAGATGGTGCTAACCGAATCTTAGGGAATGGACAAAGGCTGATAGAAGAGATAATGGCGGCCGAACCAGTGGAAATAGATGAACATTATTCCCTTTACATCCAGTACCGGAATGGGCTGAAGAAATCATGAAGTTCATGTCGGAGGGGAGTTTACCAAATGATGAAACCGAAGCTAGGCGAGTGCAGAGGAGATCCAAGGGTTACACCATCATAAATAAGGAGTTATACAAAAGGAGTGCAACCGAGGTGCTACAACGTTGTGTGGAGCCAGCCGAGGGCAAGGAGATGCTCCTGGAGATACATCAAGGAGAATGTGGGCATCATTGCAGTACAAGAGCCCTGGTGGCTAAAGTATTCCGGCATGGGTTTTACTGGCCCACTGCTCATGCAGATGCAGAGGACATAGTCCGAAATGTGAAGGATGCCAAAGGTTTGCCAAGCAGACACACCTACCCGCATCGGCGCTCAAAACAATCCTATCACTTGGCCGTTTGCTGTGTGGTGTTTGGATATGGTGGGAGAATTCAAGCCGGCTAGGGGCAACATGACACATATGCTGGTGATGGTGGATAAGTTCACCAAGTGGATAGAGGTAAAACCGATCCGGAAAGTGGATGGTCATTCGGCTGTAACTTTCCTGAAAGAAATCATTTTGAGATACGGTTACCCCCACAGCATCATCTCGGATAATGGCACGAACTTTGCTGTGGGAGAGTTTGCCCGATTCTGCATGAATAAGGGGATCCGGTTAGATATAGCCTCAGTGGCACACCCAGAGTCCAATGGACAGGTGGAAAGATCAAATGCGTTGGTATTAGCTGGGATAAAAGCCCGGTTAATAGAACCTGGTAAAGACTCCGGGGTGCTGGATAGATGAAATACCATCAGTACTATGGGGTCTAAGGACCACGCCGAATAGGTCAACTGGCTATACGCCATTTTTTCTGGTATATGGGGCAGAAGCAGTGCTACCCACTGACATAGAATATGATGCACCAAGGGTGACAATGTATACGGAAACCGAGGCAAAAGAGGCTCGGGAAGATGCAGTGGATCTGCTAGAGGAAGCAAGGGAATTGGCCCTGTCTCGGACAGCATATATCAGCAGGGTCTCCGACGTTATCATAGTCGGAAGATCAGCCCTCGTGTTTTCATGAAGGAGATCTAGTACTAAGGCTGGTGCAGCGCAGCAAGGGTCGACATAAGTTATCACCTCCATGGGAGGGACCATTCATTGTGAGCAAGGCTATGCACAATGACTCGTACTACCTTGTAGATGCACAGGAACAAAGGAAGGATGGCCTGGACAGACCCGGAGAGGAAACCAAGCGACCCTGGAATGTAGCTCTGCTTCGACCCTTTTACTCTTAAGGGCGCAATGTATGTATCTCAGTTTATCATGAATGAAATTTCGGCAATCCGAGTCTGGACTCGGGGACTGCCTTGTTCTTATGCATGTGTTTTTTACTACTGTTTTGTCCATACCGTTCATGTGTCGAATTGTTTTGAACTTCGTCCCAAAATTCAAGTAATGTATGCTGTGTTGTTGATCTCGTGACTCGACTGACAAACACCAAAATGGTAGTCAAGAGCAGAGGTGGAGAATATGGGAAACATGAAAATGGACTCGGGGACTCGGTCCGAAACCGATTCGGCACATGTCGTTTACTAACCCCTGTTATTTCTTTCTTGTTTATGTTAGATGATTCTAAACCAAAACTCGAATGTTCAAGTATTGTATGCTATGTTTCCTATCTTGTGACTCGACTGTCAAACACCTAAAAGGTAGACAAGAGCAAAGATCCGGTAAAAATAGTAAACAAGAAAACACACTCGGGGACTCGGTTTAAAATGATCCAACATAAACCTGGTCCGGATCACGTTAAGCAAAATAGAAATAGTCTCGAAGGAACTTAAAATTGTATATTACATCTGCTCCCGGCATACCGGGGATTTAACGTTTTTTCATTAAGATAAATCAGGACGAAGCCTAGGCTGCAGGCGTCTCGGTTGCAGGGATGGACTCGGATGATGGAGGAACCTCGGTTGAGATAGGGTCCTCACTTGCAGGAATGACTTTGGACGGAGAGCTTGAGGGCTTGGCAGATTCGGAAACATCCGGATCAACTGACGTCTTGGCGGTGATTTGCTCTGTGGCCTTAGCCGAATCAGTGGATGACGTCTTGGAAGTTTGGATTACAGCTTGTTCGGCAGTGTCAGCCGAATCACTGGCTGGCATCTTGGAGGTCTTGGCCGAGTCGCAAGCTGCAGGTTGTTCGGCGAAGTCAGCCGAATCACCAGAGTCGGCCTCAGACTCGGCGTAGTCGTCAAGTGAGGCATCATCTGATTCCTCCTCTTCAGAATCTTCCCCATCCGAGTAGATCGGAGCTTGCAGATCAAGATGCTTGGTGTTGGCGAATTCGGCCATAAAGTTAGCAGCTTCCTCACGGATCTTGATCCGGTCTGGATCTGAAGCCCATGAAGAACCCTGGCGAAGGGAGCGTACTGTGGCAAGATCAATGAGCTCATACCAAGACATGATGAATAGCAAACCTGCGTCAGCACCAGCGCGGGCGGACGAAGATCTCCACTGCCTTAGCCGGGTCTCTGCCGATCCAGGTCTTTGATTAGCTCGTCCGCTGACTGGGCTTGCCGAACTTCAGGAAACAAACTTGGTGGGCTTTGAGACTAGCATTGAACAGAGCAGTGTGGGACTCCTTTAAAGGAGCAATCCGAGCTTTCAGTGCAGTAATGTGGTCTTCAATATCCCACGTCTCTGGCAGAGGGCCCCAGCAATCTTAGCCCTCTCAGCTCGGGCATCTCTCACAGCTTTGGCGGCTTGAAACCGGATGCTGGTAAACTCTCCTACATATAGATGAGCTAACACTGAGTTAGACGAGAAGGAATAAAAATTATGAGGCGGATAAGAGCAGAAGGGATTCGGCAAGCTTACGATCCATGTCTTCATTGAGGATAGCGAGATCAGCAAGCCATTTCGCGCTGATCGCCTGTGAGCAGCCAGATCATCTTTCGCCGCTTGAGCTTCGGCTCAGGCTGCAACGTGCGTTTGGATTTTCTTGTCCAATTCGGCCCGCTTCTCAATCCCGGCTTTGAAAGTGTCTCGCTCCTTCTGGATCGAGTCTTTCTCCCTCTGCAGCGTATCCCGGTCTTTCTTGAGCTTGTCCTTCACTTTTCCAACTCGGTCAAGCTCCCGCAGGAGCCGGGTCACTTCTGACTTCTCCTCCGATAAAGCGCGCTTGTGCTCCTGATCTTTCTTTTTCATCTCCTCACTTTGCGCATCAAAGGAAGCTTGGAGGGCCTGGTGCTGCAGGACTAGCTGTTTAAAGATCCGGCTGCGAGCAGTTGTGGTTTCCTGAAAGAAGAGGAGTTAATGGCGTAAAAAGAGTCTCGGGGACTGGCACCCGAGACTAACAGCGTGAAGCCAAAACGAATCTCGGGGACTGGAGGCCCGAGATTAATAAAAAAGAAAGTTGACCGAATCAATTTGAAAAGAGACTCGGGGACTGGAAGTCCCACGATTTTTTGTTTGGCTAGCACAAAGTCTATGATCAAATGTTAGAGATTCAAGCCGGATGACTTTCTTACTCGAGGAGTATCAGTCATTCGACCCGAATCTCGGGGACTGGGGATAGTATAGAGTGATCATGGTGAATTAAAGCAGATTCGGCTTTGTTACCTCGAAGACCCGGTTAGCTTCAGTAACCGAGGCCTGCACAGAGTGTAGAGATTGAAACATCCGGCTAGGCCCAGCCGGATGTGGCGATGCTGTTGTAGAAGAGCCTTCGGCAAGGTCCGCAGCGTTCCAAGCCTTAACAAATTCCTCTGCGGAGCCGAGTTTGTCGCCGCCCGGAGTGCGGAGATTCGGCAAGACCTGGCCGCTAAGTCGGGCACGAGTAATCGCCTCAGAGAGCTGATCATGCACCCGAGTCACTGATGGAGCGGCGGAAGCCGGTTTACTAGCGACCATCTGCTTATCCGAGGTTGTTGGAGTTGTGCCAAAAGAAACCGGAGTCGGCTTAGGCAGAGGTGATGCGCTCGAGGTCTTGGCAGGGTCTGACTGCTTAGGTTGGTTCTGTGACGCTTGCTGGGGTGGTTTAGATGCTTCCTGTTTCTGTTTCTGCTGCTTCTCGAGAGGTTGCTGCTGCTGCAGTTTCTTCTTCTTCTGCTGCTCTTGATTCAGAGCCTTGGCGGTAGGGAGAGGATCCGGCTTAGTCAATGTCTTAGCCGAAGTCTTGGCTTTCTCCTTCTCCAACTCCTTCAGAGGACGTGGCCAAGTTGAATCTCGGGTCGAACCCGAGATTTCCTCACTCTCCAGGTCAATAACCGACTCTGGGACGAGATCCGGCGGGGGAGTTTTGGCAGTTGTGGCGCGCGGGGAGGTGGCAGCCTTTTTAGGAGACTGGTGCTCCATGGCCGTATCCAGTGGAGGAATGGGAGAAAGGATGGATGAATGGGTTTGTTCGGTGACAAGGACGTCACTGCATAGAGTAAAATAAAACAGTTAACTCGGATAAAGATGACTCGGTTAATAAAGAAGAAAGCAAATAAATTGGCATTACCCCTTGGTAGTAGGCATGGCCTTCAGCCGATTCGGTTTGGAGAGTTTTCTTCATTCTCTTGGCTGGAGGGGCATCTGATCCGGACGCATCAGGGTGTTTCCGAGATGTCCCTTGAGCATCCGGTTTGGCTGGAACACAAGGTGTGACCATGAAATCGGAATGGGATCAATAGGATCTAGGATCCAGCAATCATCATCTTCATCCTCGGAAAGGTTTGTAAATAGACGGTTGCTTACCCTTGCGATAGGCTTGGCGCGCGGAATCGGCAAATAATCGTCCGTATCCGCATCCTCTTCGCCTTCGCGCAGCGGGCTGCGGTCCCGTGCCCATACCTTGTGGAGAGATCTCCATCTTCGGTGATCTGGCGGTCGAACAGCTGCAGTAGAATCAAGGCAAATCCGGATTAGTCCATGGCATTTTTGTGGAGTATGAATCCGGAGAATGATGAACTAACCTGAGGTGGAAGTGCGTCTCGGTGGAATGGCTCCACGCCCCATTTCCACTTATCCGACATCTCGGTGTGTGCAATGGCATTCACCGTCTCTTGACGGAAGCTTGGTGAGTCATGTTTGCTGATCCGGTAGGATCTAGCAGACCCATATGGCAAATCTTGTGCTGACGTTGTTGAAGAGGACTGACACGGCGACAGACGAAGGTCGGAGGAGATCGTCCGAGAGCAGGCCCTTCTCCAGAAGATCCTCCAGAGTTTGGTGTACGATTTGAAGCTCCGCAAGAGCGTCAGCCGGATCATATCTGAAGTTCAGTTCGGCTGTCGGGGGCTCGATCTTGAACTCGGGCAGATTGAGGGCATCATGGCCTTCAGCGCTCTTCACGTAGAAGAAGGACCTTTGCCATTTCTTGCAAGTATCCAGGCCAGTGATCCGGGGAAAGATGGAGCCCGTCCGCGGTAATGCTTGACGCACCGCAGGCGGTCATCACCTTCGGGTCACTACCCGGGATCGTATGTTTCCGGAGGTGGAAGTACTTCGCCCAGGTTTCGATAGTCGGCCAGAGACCGAGATATCCCTCCATAAAGGAGGTAAAAGCAGACAGGGAGACAAAGGAGTTAGCCGGAAGGTGGTGAGGCTGCAGGCCGAAGAAATCTAGGAATCTCCGGAAGAAGTCACTCGCTGGGAGTCCGAATCCGCGCTCGAAGTGCGCCAGAAATACAACGCGTTCACCCGGTTGGATGACCGGTTGGAGTTCCTTCCCCGGTTTTCGGCATATAACGTTAGATGTTATACGCCGGGTGCTCCGCAGCCATTCCAAGTCATCGTTGGTAACATCAGAACCTCCCAACTGCCGGGGGGAAGCTTCGGCATATCCGAATCACTCCTGCAAGAAATCGGAAATAGCCGAGTTAGAAGATGTGGAATCTCAAATCCAGAGCAAGTCGGATAATGATCTAGCCGAATCAGCTGTTAAGGGATTCGGTAAAGGATATCCCGGATAGAGTTGCCCGATTACTGCGGAGAAGTGATTCGGCTGGTAACTAAAAACACCTTTTTGTAAGGATCTAGGGTTACGAAAGATCTACCGCAGCAGTAAAATTGAGATGAAATCTCGAGTAAAAATAAGGTGGAACTGTTCATGAAAGTGGCAAGCTGATCTGGCGCAAAACCTAGAAATAAGATCTAGGCATTATACTAAGGCGCGGCAATGGACTCCTTTGCTAGTGAATCTAGGGAGGGAAGTGCAAGTTCACGGCGAAAGAACTCGCTCGAGGTCGCCATGGCCGGAAGTTGAAGAACTCACGATTGTTGTACGGCGAGGAAGAGGCCGGCGAAGAAGCGGCGGCGCAGGGCGCGGTGCGCGGCTCAGGCGAGTTTTCTCCGATGTTGTCGAGGTCTCCGGCGGCAAGGTCGCAAGGGCGAGATCGCGGCGGCGTCGACGGCGCGGTTGGAGTTCTCGAAGTGGGAGGTGCGGGGAAGAAGAAGAGGAACCCCGCACCCCTATTTATAGCCCCTAGATGGTAACGGGCGCACTACCGCACGATTTCCGGGGTGTGGCTGGATCAGGTGTGAACCAAAACTTTGCGGTCGTAGCTGTGGCCGTGTATTTCAAGCACACGGTGGATCATAGAATTGGAAGCGGTGTTGCGGATCAAGTGTGCCGGTCAGCACAGAAACCGAGGAGGCGGGGTCATTTAGTCAAAAACACTCAAGTACCTGATGGATCCAGATAATATGTTGTCAGTGACATGTCAAATCAGAGACCCGGATTATGAGGCTTTGTGCAGAGATTCCCTGCCAAGTGTCCCAGGAAATCCTGAGACAAGATTGGGTGATATGGAATTCGGTTAAAGGCGTTGGTTTTTAACCTGCTACGGCCCTTCATCCGAGGCTGTAGGACCGCACCAGCTTCGGGGACTACTGTCGGGGAGTTGCCCCCGGGTAGGGCAAAGAGGTGGAATGGAAAGTCAATCCGGGTCTCACAAACCGGATCACTCGGACCGGACCATATTTAAAGACAGGAAGAGACCAAGAGGCATCAGGCAAAGTCTAGCCGGATCAGAGGAAGAGACCCGGCTCGATTAGCCGGGTTGCCTGGAAGAGATCCGGCTCAGCTAGCCGGGTTGCCTGTAAGAGATCCGGCTCAGCTAGCCGGGTTGCCTGGAAGAACCCGGCTTACCAGTAATGTCGGATAATGCACAGGGGCCGAGTAATGTCAGTAAAGTTCACGGGTCCTGCAGGCCTCCTGCCTGAGGCTCAGAAGACACGGGATTCCTGGGAGCGCAGCAACCTAGGAGCTGACTCGGCCAATTCGGGAAAGAGGATGTGGCCTAGACCCGGCGGGCTACGCCTGCCATTGCCTGAAGAGGCAAGTTAGGCCTGCTAGGACTTGACAGCCAGGTCAAGCCACGGGATTCCTGGGAGCGCAGCAACCTAGGAGCTGACTCGGCCAATTCGGGAAAGAGGATGTGACCTAGACCCGGTGGGCTACAGCTGCCATTGCCCGAAGGGGCAAGATAGGCCTGACAGTCCGGCCGTTGGATTGACAGGAGGCAGAGGCTTGTCCTTTTCCTCTTGGCAATGCCATTATCGTCTCCGGCCAGGGGTAAAAAGGTAAACCGGTTAGTGTATAAGTAGACCACTACATCCTCCAGTGCGAGGGACGACAAAGGAGAGGCCTCATTTTCCCCCCTGTTCCATCTTCCTCCTAGAGCTCTCACCATTGTTGCTTCATACAGCTCGAGGAGCACTCTGTACTTGTCACCATTGAGATATAAAGAGAGTAGGTTAGTGCTGCAGTAGGGGTGTTACCTCCACAAGAGGGCCCCGAAGCAGGGTACATCGTGGTGTGCTTGGTGTTCTTCGTTGTTCTTGGTTTGTTCTTTCTTGCTTATTCTTGTGAGTTCTTGGTTGTACTTCATGCGGGCTTCTTGAGCGCGCACACCCTCCCCGGATCCCCCAACGTCCTAGCGAGCCCCCAACTTAAGCCATCCTATGGCATCTGCCGTGACACCACCACGACACTATACAAAGATGTTGTGTGTCACCGGTCATGTGATACAGCCAGAGGTTACTAGGTTACCATCCCCAGGCCAAAACCTTTGGCAGGCGTTGCTCGGAATGGATCATCGACAACGCAACACCCCGATTGATGTCATAACGCAGGCACAACTATCAATGCATAATAGAGAGATCAAAACTTGTGGAACAACTGGCACATCACAGACTCTACGACTCAAAGCATTATAGTTCAACTCTTATAGTACAAAAAGATAGCAAATATTACAACCAGGGGTCACAGACCCAACAGTACATCATGCGGAAGCGAATTAAGCTATTCTAAACAACAAGATCCAGGTTATGGCCTAAGAGGCCTATAGATAAACATTCCCTGCGCCAGCTGTTCTGGGATGTCCCAAGCTACCACCTGGGAACCCAAAACTACTCGTCGATGTCCACAAAGAACCCACCTTCAAGGTCCGTGAAGTCCTCCTCTGAAAGAATCAACAAAGCAACGTTGAGTTCGACGAACTCTGCAAGATTACTAGAGCTACTAGCTCGATGATTGGCTTTCAAAGGTTTTATGGCTTTTTGTGTAAAGCTGGTTTTCTTTATAAAGACATAACTCCATGGCATCGACTAATCAGAATATTTTCAAAGGGGGTAAGAAGTAAACACTTTTCTTCTGATAATCTTCATCAACAACCACCATCAACCACTTCTCCTACCTACAAAGGCACCTCCCCGAATCACCCTCGAGGAAGTCGACCTTACATACCTGAAGTCAAGTTTTAATCATCTGGTTCATGTTTTCTATGGTCTCTGAATCTGGCACCAAGTCGTCCATAACCATGGACACGGCTTTTCGAAAAGATTTACCCTGCAGGGGTGTACAATGTTTACCACACGTACCGTCCGGCCCATTGCCTGTACATTAGCTCTCTTCCGTGGAAAGCCGACTGAGTGGGAGCGGTTACGACTTCTCCCTCGCTTGAGACTAACCCAGGATCATCAGTGAGGACGGGACAGGTTCAGTGCCTCCAACACCCTGTCCCGTGGCCACTCATTTTCCTAAACACCACCATCCTCATCCCAGTCCTGACCACCATCTTCACACACGCGCAAATGGAAGCTCAAACTAGAGGACCCTGGCTAGCCCCGCCCGAGTTATTTAGTTGATGGGGGTTCCTCGGCCCACGCATGGATGCACGCTCAGTCTTGGCTCGAAGGCGAGAACTCGCATCTAGGCGGCGAGAACGAGACAACACACCACATCCCCCGTGGCCTCTCATCCCCGCCTTTAAGCAGTTTATTAAAGTCACCACAATCTTCCACCACATCCGGTCATTCCATCAACTGTTCCGGCAAGGAAACATCCACTGGACATCTAAGCATTTAACTAAGCATGGCTAAGCATATACATAGCAGGTATAATTAACTCAGGCCAACACTTCAATCCTATGGATATTAGGAAGGATACAGGTAATGGCAACAGGTATCTAATGCAACTAGTAGGATACTCTAATCCAAGCAAAATACATTTAGAACCGAATGCAATATTATAGTGGAGAAAATAATTGCGGAAACATAGGAGGAGACATGCTCAGAGGGGGATTGCGCTTGCCTTGTTCAGGGGGCTGGTAATACGGGTCGTCAGGGTATTGCGGTGGAACCCCGACTGCTTGATCTATCGATGCAATAAAAACACCGGAAAGAAACAATCAATAACCACACATGCAAAACAAGTGCAATGCGCAAACACATGATGGCATGACATTTGTAATGCACTGAACTTTACTATGAAACTATCTAGCAATTTAAATGGGGTGCAGAAATATTTATTTCGACAAAAGAAAATTATACCCCACATTTAACTTAATGATTTTCCTAACTTCTAAAAAGTGCAGTACTGCATTCTTGTTCAATTATGCATGCAAATGATGTTACTGGTTAGTTCATATTTTTTATGAGCATTTTGACATGAAGAACACATTTTTCTGATGAACCAATATAAAGTTATTGAATTTAGAAACTCCCTTTTAAATCTGCCCTTTTAGCAAATTCTTTTAAACAACATTAAAACTAATTATCCATGTTTGGAGAAATGGTGAAACATGAAGTATATTAGTTGTTGGACATTTTGATAGGTCATTCATAAATTTTGGATTATTAAAACTTAAGTTATGAATTTCTCTAATTTGGTTTATATTCTAATAAAACAGCAATTAAACTAATTTAGTTGGACATGTGAATTATACCAACAGACAACCTTCATTTTTCTGAACATTTTGGTACCCTATTTGTAAATTTTGGATCAATATTTAAAAAGTTATGGATTTTACAATTTTATCCAAATTTCGGCCTTTTCTTTTATTTTCCAGAAATTTTACCCGAGACGTTTTTCACCGAGGCTGGGCTACCCACAGCCACTGACAAGTGGGGCCCAGGGCCACGGTGGCGTCCACGTACGCGTGGAGGCCCACTGCGGGTTTGACCGCGTCGATGTCAGGACCGGCGAGCGCGGTGATCACCGGCGGCGACGCACACGGCTACGGTGGAGGAGTACGCGCGGGGACGAACTACTGGGGGCATTCGACGAGCACGAGTAAGGCGAACCTATCTACGGCGGCGCCGCTACCTAACTATCACCGGAGACGCCGAATCGACAACGACGAGCAACGACGGAGCTACTTCTACGTGACGAAATATAGGGAGAGGAGGAGGGAAAGATGTCTCCGAGGACGGCGTGCTCACCCAGAAGGGTACGTGCTCGTGGCGGTGACGAAGGAGGTCGGAGATGGTGGAGAGCTTGCTCGACGTGCGGCGGTCGGAGAGGAAGAAGATGACGATGCCCCGCTTGATTCGCTACGCCCAGCTCCGATTCCTTGTACCAGGAGGAAGAGGAAGACGAGGCGAGGACGATGGTGCACTTCGATCTACTCTGGGCGACCTAGAACGGCGGCGATGTGTGACGGCGAGCTCGCTAGGGTTCGGCCATGGAGGAGAAAAGTAGAGGAGAGGGAGCAGGTGAGTAAGGGAGGGGGAGAAGAGGAGCGCCTCGGTGGCCTCCTTATCCTCTTCGAGCGGCAGGAGGGGCGTGGCACAGTGGCGAGCTTGCCACTGGCGCCATGCTGTGCTTGCGTCGGCGGTGAACAGAGGAAGAGGACGGTCGTTTTGCAGAAAACTCCCTAACCTTCTGTGAAATCCTCTGTTTCTGTTTCTTTTCAGGTTCACAAATTTGGGGCTGTTACAATTCTACCCCCCTTACAGGAATCTCGTCCCGAGATTCTAAGATTGCGGAAAGAAGTTGGGATACTCCTCACGAAGACAAGACTCCCTTTCCTAGGTTGCTTCCTCTTCGGAATGGTAAGACCACTGAATTTTGAGGAACTTGGTGGACTTGTTACGAGTCTTCCTTTCTGCTTCATCCAGGAGACGAATAGGGTGCTCGCGATAAGTGAGATCTTCCTGGATATCTAGCTCCTCATGATTGACTCCATGAATAGGATCTTTGAAACAACGGCGAAGTTGGGATACATGAAACACATCATGCACATCTGGGAAGATGGCCGGTAACTCCAATTGATAAGAAAGATCTCCTCGCTTGGCCAGAACAGTGAAAGGGCCAATGTAGCGAGGGGGCAATTTTCCCTTGATCCCGAAGCGGCGAACGCCTCGAAGGGGAGAGACACGGAGGTAAGCTTTATCACCAATTTCATAGTGAACCTCCTGATGATGCTTGTCATAGTAACTCTTCTGCCTAGACTGGGAAATCTTCAGATTCTCTCGTATGGTTCTAACCTTCTCCTCAGCTTCATTGATAACATCTGGACCCAAGAGTGCCCTCTCTCCGGTCTCGGACCAATTTAGCGGAGTTCTGCATTTTCTTCCATACAGAACCTCAAATGGGGTCATACCCAGACTAGCTTGATAGCTATTGTTGTAGGAGAACTCCGCGAAGGGAAGATACTTCTCTCAACCCTTGCCAAAGGAGATTACACATGCCCTAAGCATGTCCTCCAGAACTTGGTTCACCCTTTCGGTCTAACCATCGGTTTGAGGATGGAACGTTGTGCTGAAGTTGAGACGAGTTCCCATAGCTTGTTGGAAGCTAGTCCAAAACTTGGAGGTGAACAGGCTTCCACGATCAGAGATTATCTTCTTGGGAACGCCGTGAAGTACGACGCTCCTGGAAGCATACAGATCTGCCAACTGGCAGCTGTGATGTCAACACGAACAGGGAGAAAGTGAGCCACTTTTGATAGTCGATCAATGATTACCCAAATGGCATCGTTTGCCTTTGGAGACTTTGGTAGACCAGTAATGAAGTCCATACCAATTTCATCCCATTTCCACTCCGGGATTGCAATAGGGCAAAGAGTGCCGGCAGGCCTTTGATGTTCAGCCTTTACCCGACGACAGGTGTCGCATTCAGCAACATACTGGGTGATTTCTCGTTTCATCCGAGTCCACCAAAATTGATGTCGAAGGTCTTTGTACATCTTGGTACCATCGGGATGGATAGAGAGAGGCGATTCATGAGCTTCCTGGAGGATCAGCTCCTTCAGTTTCCATTTCTTTGGCACTACCAGACGGTCACCAAAGTAAACTACTCCAGATTCATTTTCAGTGAGGCCTTCCCGCTAGCAATGTTCTCTTTGATTTTATGAATACCCGGATCACGCTTTTGAGCCTCCTTTATCTGGTCTTCAAGAGTAGACTTGATCTCCAGATTTGCTAGATAGCTAGAGGGAACAATTTCCAGGTTCAGACAGGCGAATTCCTCATGAAGAGCAGGTTGAGCCTCCTCAACCATCAGGTTGTTGCAATAAGACTTCCGACTCAGTACGTCAGCCACGACGTTGGCTTTGCCGGGTTGATAGTTCAGACTCACATCATAGTCCTTTATTAACTCCAACCAACGCCTCTGCCTGAGATTTAAATCCGGCTGTGTGAAGAGGTACTTCAGACTCTTATGATCCGAGAAAATCTCGCAACGGTTACCAAACCGGTATGGTCTCCACTTCTTCAGAGCATAAACAACAACGGCAAGTTTTAGATCATGAGTAGGGTAATTGTGCTCATGCGGCTTAAGTTGGCGGGAAGCATACGCCACCACATGGCCCTCTTGCATTAATACACATCCCAAACCTTGCAGGGAGGCATCACAGAAGACGATAAAATCCTTGCTGGTGTCCGACAGGACGAGCACAGGAGCAGACGTGAGTTTGGTTTCAGTGTTTTGAAGCTCTCTTCAGCTTTGTCCGTCCATGCGAACTTTTTATCCTTCTTGAGAAGGTCACTCATGGGCTTAGCTATCTTTGAGAAACCTTCGATGAATCGGCGGTAGTAACCCGCCAATCCGAGGAAGCTATGAATGTCCTTGACTGACTTTGGAGTTTTCCAATCTAGAATGGATTGAATCTTGTCGGGAATGACTGCCACACCATTAGCGGATATCACATGACCAAGGAAGACAAGTTTATCCAACCAGAACTCACACTTGGAGAACTTGGCATAAAGACGGTGTTCTCGAAGTCTTGTCAGAACCAACCGAAGATGTTCATCATGATCTTCGTCGGTTTTAGAATAGACGAGGATGTCATCGATGTAGATGACGACGAACTTGTCGAGATAATCCATGAAGATAGAGTTCATGAGCCTCATGAAGGTAGCTGGAGCATTGGTGAGACCAAAGGACATGACGGTATACTCATATAGGCCATAGTGAGTAACGAATGCCGTCTTTGAGATATCCTCCTTTCTGATCTTGATCTGATGGTATCCTGACCTCAGATCCATCTTGGAGAATACTGTTGCACCAGCTAACAGATCTTCTTGATTGTCACCGCATTCAGTGGCCTATAATCAGAGACCAAATGAGGAACAGTCGAATCCCTCTTTTGACGAAAAGTACTGGACAACCCCAAGGTGAACTGCTAGGCTGAATAAAGTCCTTCACCAACAGCAGTACCTGGAATCAAATCTATGACGAACTCCACACTTCGATCAGGTACCATGCCAGACAATTCTTCCGGGAACACATCTGAGAAATCACACACCACATGTATTTCATGTATTTCAGGAGGGGAATCGCCTTCCATAAAGTATAGGCTGATCTCCGGGGAGAGGGGAATGATTGAGGATGGAGGACTTGATAGTGCAGACCAATACTCCATAATGTCACCGGAAGAAGTGGTCACGGTAATGGTCTTAGCAGCACAATCAAGATTAGCCCGGTATTTTACTAGCCAGTCCATGCCCAGTATGACATCAAAGCCATTTGACTTCAGAGCTACCAGCGCAAAAGGGAAGGACCAGTGACCTATAGTAATCTGGAACTCCGGAGTAACCCCATCGGTTTGCCATTTGGAACCAGGCGTGGAGATCACCAAGGGACGTCTCATGTTCTCGAACGGTATGTGGTGGTCTTTTGCAAATGCTATGGAAATGAATGAATGCGATGCTCCAGAGTCAAACAAAACTGTAGCTGGGTTGTCGTTGATTCGTAACTCACCCATAAGGACGCCGGGGTCCTCCTCAGCTTCTTTAGCAGAGACGTGGTTCAGGCGACCACGCACGATAGGACCAGCTTTGCCAGCTGGAGTGGCGGGGGCTCGTGCAGGTGTTAACGAAATAGGTGCCTTTTGGGGGCACTCCCTAGAGTAGTGACCAGCCTGGCCACAGCTGTAGCAAGTGTTTCCAGGTGGGGCAGGTAGCTGAGGACGATACCCACTCCCGCTCGCCCCAGATGTCGAAGTAGTGGGGCGCGGCGGTGGTGGCCTGTATCCCGCGGCCCTCGGCATGAATGGAGCACGCGGCACATCGCTGTAGGGAACGAAAACCCTGCGCTTCTTGCTCTGAGAAACCGAGGAACTCGGGTGGTCCCCTTGTGCGGACCTCTTGGAGGCCTCGAGTTCCTTCCTCCCCTACTCAAGGGTAAGAGCCTGGTTGAACAGCTCCTAGTAGTTCTGGAACTTGAAGGGCAGCAATTCATAGCGGAGTCTCGGCGCAAGCCCCTTGCGGAACTGTTGGAGAACTGGTCCCAAGGAATGTGGGGTGTCTCACTGATGCCAGGAATCGAGTAAGGGGCTGAACACGCAATCAAACAACCCTCAACAACCTCGGCGACGATGCTCGTCGAGCTCGGTGAGGGACATCACGGCAGAGAGGGGCACCAGAGTTTACCCAGGTTCAGACCCACCGCGAGGTGTAAAGACCCTACGTCCTCCTATGTTGCATTGCACTGCTTGAAGAGGTTACAGTACAATGTGCTTGCCGAGGGCACAGCTATGGCTATGGTGGACTATGGTGGAAAGAGCTTCGTCTTCTCCCTTGCGGCGCAGCCGGCTAGGTGCAGAATGAAGCGATCGATTCGGGGATCCCCTCTTTGATCGTACACTGTCTCCTTTTATACCGGCCTCGGTCCTCTTCCCCGAAAACATCAAGCGGGAAGGGATACCACATGGTGGCCAAGATGTAGTGCGGTGCACGACGTTGGGGGTGTCCATGGACGCGGTCCATGGCAGAGAGCAACGTCTCCTTGGCAGAAAAAAGCCACCGTCCATCTAGGACGATGGGCTGGCGCCGCAGAGGTCCGTGACGTGCCCCACGATGACGTCGGCTTGGAGCATAGCGGCGGCCGGTCCCCTTATCACCAAAATGGCAATCCTTGGAGTCCGCTTTGTTTGCCACAGCTTTGTTGACCGCTTTATACACGAGAACGAAACTGCGGCGTCGCCGTCATCGCGCGCAGACACGCGCGTCACTCTGCGGCGGGCGCAGAGGCCATGTGCGCTCTGCAGCGGGTGCAGAGCTTGCTTCCACTTGAAGGAACCCCGCGAGGGCTGGGTACCTCGCCGAGGTTTTGAAGTACTTGACGCCTCGCGAGGGAAGCCTTGCGACGGTGGCACGCCGCACGCTAGGACTTAGCGATATTCCGGACAGGAAAAGTCCCTCACGAGGAAAAAATCCCTCACAGGCCCGTCAGGCTGAGCGTCTGGTCCTTAGCAGAAAAGCTCAGCAGAGTGAAGAAGCCCTCGCGAGGCTCGCCAGGCTGAACGCCTGGTCCTTAGCGGAATTCTCCGCATAGCATCGAGGGTTGTGGCAGACCGGCTCATGGTACCCTGGTTTCCACTGGGCCGATAGTAGCCCCCGGGCCCGCGATGGGCACGCTGGAGTTTCGTGGACGCAGGCAAAGCGTCGTGGGCCCAAAGGAGCATGCCTGGCCCGAGACACGTGGAGAGCTGCGGCTGCCCACGATGCCACGATCTCCTTTGTAGTAACGGGCGTAGTGGTGGGACCCACCACGTCCTGGTAACGGCTCGATGAGCCGATAAAAACCGGAGAGCTCGGCACGGACGACCGTTGCTTCAATCATCCCCTTTCGCCTCCTTCTTCCCAGAGAAAAATCCCCGAGCTTCTCCTTCGCAATCCACTGCAATGGCGTCCAAGAAGGCCGTTGGTTCCAGGAAGGGCAAAGAGGTGGCGCAGACGAGCGAGCCTGTCACGATGAAGCAGGATGGAGCCTTCAAGCCGGCGTTGGTTGGGTTCCGCATCGGCAAGGAGGAGCAGCTGGATAGGGTACGCCATATGGTAGCCTCCAAGACCAACAAGCATGGTGTCGGGGGGCTGCCCCCGGGTAGGGCAAAGATGATGTGTTATGAACAGTTAAGGTCTAACCGGATCAAGGAAAGAAGAGCCGGCTAAGTTAGCCGGGTCACTTGGGCCGGATCTCAAGGCGATTCGGTCAGTCCTACTTCAAGCCAGTGAAAGAAAAGACCAAAGGGGATCCGGTGAGGTTTAACCGGATCCAGGAAAGAAGAGCCGGCTAAGTTATCCGGATCGGTCAGGAAGGACCCGGGTAGGGCAACTCGGATGATGCACAGGGCCAAGTAATGTCAGTAAAAGTCACGGGCACTGTAAGGTTGCTGACCGGGGCTCAGAAGACAGCAAGGTGCTGCCACAGGTTTTCCGGGTCACAAGCCCCTAGGCGCTGACTCGGCCTATTCGGGAAAGGGGCAGTGGCTAGGCTACTGTGGTCTACACTGCCTTAAGCTCAAAGAGGAAAGATAAGCCTGTGGTGAACAGAGGGTGAGCTGGGCTGAGTGACAGTGGCCAGTGTTTGTCCTGTTCTCCTTGTCCATGCCATTGTCCTCTGCGGCCAGGGGCAAAAGGGTAATTCGGTTACTGTATATAGGCAACACCACCTCCTCCTGTGGAGAGGATCGACCATTGTGAGCATCATTTCCCCCCCAAGCTTCATCTTCTACCTGGAGCTCTCTCCATTGTTCATCATACAGCTCAAGGAGCGCTTTGTACTTGTAAACACTTGAGATATAAGAGAGTAGGCTAGAGCTGCAGTAGGGGTGTTACCTCCACAAGAGGGCCCCGAAGCAGGGTACATCGTGGTGTTCTTCGCTGTTCTTGGTTTGCTTTGTTCTTCTTGTTTGGTCTTCATGCGTGCTTCGTAGGCACGCAAACCCTCCCCGGTTCCCCCAACGCCCAAGCGAGCCCACACTTAAGCCATACCCATGGCATCTGCCGTGACACCACCACGACAGTTGGCGCCCACCGTGGGGCAAGCATTGGCGTTGGCTGGGGTTTCCATCCGGACGGGCTCCGTCACTGGTGCCGGCGAGCGGGTCCTCTCCGGGCTCGTGTGCAAGCTCGGCGAGTTCAACTTCATCAGCGACAACGCGGGGTGCTTCTCCAACAAGCCCTTCCCCGCGGATGGCTTCCTCATGACGCTGGGCAGCTTCGTCACCTACGTCGCCACCGAGCCAGTTCGCGAGTACCCGGCGCAGGTGCTCGTGGCTGCAGATCCTCCGTCTTTCCGCGCAGCTCGCGGAGGGCGTAGCGCTCGCCCTGGGAGCAGCGTGGAGGTCATGGTGGCTGCCGCAAACGCTGCTGCAGGCAAAGGAGGTGCCAGCACGAGCGTGCCAGAGGAGCTGGCCACGCCAGTCGATCCGGATGACATGCCGACTCGGACAGCTAAGTTCCCTAAGGAGAAACCCGATCCGGTTGGTCCCCTTGGCACGTCAAGCAGGGGTGCTTCCTTAGAGGGTATCTTGGAAAAGCTAGCTCGGCCAGTGGCTCCTGGAGCAAATGTTGATCTTACTGTAGCTCAGCTTGAGGCAGAGCGCCTGAGGTTGCAAAAAGAGGCTCGGTTAGTGATAGAGTCTAGGCAAGAGTTTGATAGAGACCTGAGAGAATACAATGCTGCCAATGGTATCACAGATGGCTTTACTCCTGTAGTGCACCGCTCGCGCAAGAAAGTCGAGCTACGTAACAGAGGCAAGGACCTCAACGACGAGTTGGCCAGAGCTGCAGGTTCGAGCTCAAGTAAAGCCACTAGTCATAGGTCCGGAACAGGCAAGCCGGTTTATAGCTCCCCGGCTAAGAATCTTAGGGCTGCAGCAGCAGCGCGAGCTGAATTAAGTAACCTGACCGGGGATGCTTGGCGCAAGCAGGCGGAGAGAGTGAATGAGCTAGTGGATGTGTGCAACAGGCAGAATGAGGCCTACAGGAAAGCTAATCCGGATGCTGGTGGTTCCCGGGTAGTTGTCTCGGTTAGGGCTGCTAGCCAGAAGTCTAAGGGGCAAGCGTCCTCTCCGCATGTTGGGATTGACCGAGCCCAAAGTGTGAACTCGGGTAAGAGCAAGCAGCTGCAAACTTATGATGCGGTATACGCAAGCAAGCAACTTGCAGCCCAAGGAAAAGGCGGACAAGGCAGAAACCGTGGTGGTCAAGGCAATCCGGGTACTGGAAGGGAGAATTCGGCTGGCCGAGGTCAACCGCCTCGCCACCCCGGACAGCAAATGATGGCACAGGTGCAGCAGCAGAGTGGTGGCCAGGTGGGCTACCATTATGACGATGGCAATTCGGCTATGGCGCGAGCCGGATACCAGACGTATGACAATGCACTGGCGTCGAGACTGGGGCCTCGGATGTTGGATCCGGATGATCAGCGTCTCAAATTGGACAGAATCTACCAGTCCGAGAAGCTGGAAGAGCAGGGCCCACCGGGTCCACCATGCTTTGGACCTCGGATAATGAATGAGCCAAGTGTGCCTTTGTTTCAGCTCGGCCGCAACACGAAGCCGTATAATGGCAGCACCAAGCCACAGGATTGGCTGACGGACTATGTATCATCAGTGCACATTGCGGGGGGCAATCGCCGATGGGCGGTCCGGTATCTCCCGCATATGTTAGAAGGTCCAGCCCGAATCTGGCTGAATAACTTGCCACCGGGTAGTATCAATTGTTGGATGGATTTGGAACAGGCGTTTAACAGCAACTTCTCCAGCACCTACAAGAGGCCAAACCGACCTCAGCTCCTGGCTGCGTGCAAGCAGGAAGAGAGGGAGACAGACCGAGAGTATTTGACTCGGTGGAGCAACATGCGCAATTCTTGCGAAGGTGTAGTGGAGGAGCAGGCCATTTCATGGTTTGCACAGGGATGCAGGCATGGTACACCACTTTGGCAGAAACTCCAAAGAGATATGCCGAAAACCCTGGCAGATATGATCCGGATAGCAGACACGTATGCGCTGGGTGATCCAACACAGCCCGCATTGGATGCAGTGGGAGCAAACAGGAGGCAACCAGTTAATAACCGAGTTGGACCATTAAGGCCTAGTGACCGACATGAATTCGGTTACAAGAGAAGAGATCCGGATTACAGATACGGTTCTGATCAAGTTGCTGCGGTAAACATGGATCAACCCGGTGGAGGAGATGCGCAGAGGCAGAAAACTGATGGTCCAGCTTGGAGGCCGAATCAAGGTGCTTGGCCGAAGAAAGTGTGGGAGGGACCAAGTCCACCTCTAACTTTTGAGTCCAGATTAGATGGGCCTTGCTGTTATCACACCACCGATCCGCGCAAACCGGCTAATCATTCGACCCGGAACTGTAGTTGGCATCACCGCGTTCAGGCGGAAGGTCAAAGAGGACCACCTCAAAGAGGTGCTCCTAGACCGAATTTCAGGCCAAACATGCCGCTAACCGGAGCCAATGCGACCCCGGTCAACGCTGGAACTCCAAGGCCAGCAGCAACGAAGCCGGTTAACCTGGTGAACATGGGAGGCAGTGACAATGGTGATGGCCCAAGTAGGCAAGGTGGATACCCTGGGAATGATTACAAGGAAGCACATCAGAGTTATGTGGTTTTCGTGACCGAGCCGACTGACAAGAAAAGTCAGTTGAGACGAGCAAAGGAGGTGAATGCCGTGATGCCAGCAGTTCCAAAGTACTTGAACTGGTCTGAGCAGGAGATCACTTGGAGCAGGGCGGATAACCCAAGGATCATGCCAAGCCCAGGGAACTATGCACTGGTGGTGGATCCAACTTTGGTTGGACCCAAGCTGAACGTGAAATTTAGCCGAGTCTTGGTCGACAATGGCAGTGCCATAAACATCATGTATCGGGACACAATGATCAAGTTGGGTATTTCGCCGAATCAGTTGCAACAGAGCAGCTGTACTTTCCATGGCATAGTACCCGGGGTATCTTGTTCCCCCATGGGTAAGATCTGGGTAGATGTGTTGTTCGGTACCAGGGACAATCACAGGCTTGAGAGTCTCGAGTTCGAGGTGGTGGATTTGGAAAGCCCATACCATGCTCTGCTTGGCAGGCCAGCATTAGCCAAGTTCATGATATCTACTCATGTGGCCTACCTCAAGATGAAAATGCCTGGCCCGAATGGTGTTATCACCGTTGCGGGAGACTACAAGAAGGCCATACAGTGTGCTACAGTTGGTTCTAACTTAGCTGAATCACTGGTGATACAAGCTGAAAAGAGCAAGATGCACGAGGTGGTGGCAATGGCGAAGTCAGCTCAGCTCGGCGTGCTGGCCATGACTAATCCGGATGCGGGTGCAACATTTGAGGTGCCCAAGGAGACGAAGAAGATCCCCATTGACCCGGAGAACCCGGAGCGCTTGGCCATCATTGGTGCCGGGCTGGGTGAGAAATAGGAAAGCGCGCTCTGTCACTTCCTCCGTGAGAATCGGGATATCTTTGCATGGTCAGCTAAGGACCTGCCTGGTGTTCCGAGGGAGTTGGCAGAGCATTCTTTGTTTGTCAGGCCGGATGTGAAACCGGTTAGGCAACCGACTAGGCGGCTTTCAGATGATCGAAGAAAGGTGGTGCTCGATGAGCTGGCTAAGCTGCTGGCAGCCGGATTCATTATGGAGGTGTTGCATCCGGACTGGATATCTAATCCAGTTCTAGTAGAGAAGAAGAAGGACGAACCAGCTGTGGTCAAGGTGTGGCGCATGTGCATCGATTTCACCAACCTAAACAAGGCGTGTCCAAAGGATCCATTTCCTTTGCCTCGGATTGATCAAGTGATCGATTCTACTGCTGGGTGTGAGTTGTTGTCTTTTATTGATGCGTACTCTGGTTTTCACCAGATACCACTGAACCCTAAAGATCAAATAAAGACTGCTTTTATTACCCCGTATGGGGCGTATTGCTATCGTGTCATGTGTTTCGGTTTGAGAAATGCTGGTGCAACTTATCAGAGATGTATGCAAAAGTGCTTGCATTCTCAAATGGGTAAAAATGTGCAGGTGTATGTGGATGACATTGTCATCAAAACAAAAGAAAAACGTACTCTCCTCGAGGATCTCGAGGAAACATTTGTGAACTTGAGAAAATATCGGTTAAAATTGAATCCGGACAAGTGCACCTTTGGTGTCCCAGCTGGAAAGTTGCTTGGTTTCCTTGTATCGAGCCGAGGTATTGAGGTGAATCCGGCTAAGATCCGAGCCATAGAAAGAATGAAATTGCCTAAATGTCTAAAAGATGTACAAAAATTCACCGGGTGTTTAGCCTCGTTGAGTCGGTTTGTGAGTCGGCTAGGAGAAAAAGCCTTGCCCTTGTATCAGTTAATGAAAAAGAGCACCGGGTTCACGTGGACCCCGCAAGCAGATTCGGCTTTCAACGAATTAAAAAAGATGTTGTCCACTGCTCCAGTTTTGGCATCACCTTTGCCGAATGAGCCAATGCTACTTTACATTGCGGCCACTAACCGGGTCGTAAGTGTGGTCATGGTGGTAGAGCGAGAAGAGGATGATAAATCTGTGCAGAGGCCGGTGTACTATTTGAGTGAGGTGATCTCAACTTCGAAGCAAAATTATCCTCACTACCAAAAGATGACATATGGTGTGTACCTGGCGGTCAAGAAGTTGAAACACTACTTTCAAGAGCATCCGATTACAGTGGTATGTGAAGCTCCAATTGCGGAGATCATTGGGTGCAAAGATGCAACTGGCCGAGTTGCCAAATGGGCGATAGAAGTGTCTCCTTACACACCGCATTATGAGAGAAGAGATGCTATCAAGTCTCAGGCTTTGCCGGATTTCCTTTGTGACTGGGCTGAGATGCAATATGAGCCACCTAAACCGGATTACAATTACTGGAGGTTGCACTTTGACGGTTCCAAATGCAAAATCGGGCTAGGTGCTGGAGTGGTGCTCACATCACCAAAACAGGATCAATTGCGATATGTATTGCAGATTCATTTCTCAGCGTCAAACAATGTAGCCGAGTATGAGGCACTGATCCATGGGCTTAATGTGGCTCGGGACATCGGCGTTCGCCGAATTGAATGTTTCGGTGATTCGGATTTGGTCGTACAGCAATCTTCTGGAAATTGGGATGCTCTTGATGCCAATATGGCACTGTATCGGTTTCATGTTCAGAAAATTTCGGGATTTTTTGAAGGCTGTGAATACAAGCATATACCTCGGCTGGAAAACCAAGCTGCAGATGTTCTGTCAAAACTCGGGTCGTCTAGGGAGGCAATCCCACCTGGAATATCCTTGAATCATCTAAGGGTGCCTTCAATCAAACCGTCGCCTGATTCCGAGTCGATTTTTATTCCCAAGCAAGAATCCGAAGCTATTCCTATGAATGTTGACGTTGAGTATATCGAGGAAGACCCGGGGACTGCATGCCCGGACTCGGGGACTCCTCACGCAGATTCGGAAAATGCTAACCGAGTCTTGGGAAAGAGGAGTAGAGATGATGATGCTAACCGGATTGTGGGGAATGGACAGAAGCTGATAGAAGAGATAATGGCGGCCAAACCTGTGGAAGAAAATGAGCACTTGTTCCCTTTGCATCCAGTACCAGAGTGGGCTGAAGAGATCATGAAGTTCATCGAGGAAGGAAGCTTGCCAAGCGATGAGACCAAGGCTAGGCGTGTCCAGAGGAGATCCAAGGCTTATACCATCATCAACAAGGAGTTATACAAAAGAAGTGTAACCGAGGTGTTGCAGCGCTGCGTGGAGCCAGCAGAGGGCAAGGAGATGCTCCTAGAGATACACCAAGGTGAATGTGGACATCATTGCAGTACAAGAGCCCTGGTGGCTAAAGTGTTCCGGCATGGATTTTATTGGCCCACTGCTCATGCAGATGCGGAGGACATAGTCCGCAGGTGTGAAGGATGCCAGAGATTTGCTAAGCAAACACACTTACCCGCATCGGCACTGAAGACAATTCCTATTACTTGGCCATTTGCGGTGTGGTGTTTGGATATGGTGGGAGATTTCAAGCCGGCTAGGGGCAACATGACACATATGCTGGTGATGGTGGATAAGTTCACCAAGTGGATAGAGGTGAAACCAATACGGAAAGTGGATGGCCGTTCGGCTGTAATCTTCTTGAAAGAAATCATTTTGAGATACGGATACCCTCATAGCATCATCTCGGATAACGGCACAAACTTTGCTGTCGGAGAGTTTGCCCGATTCTGCATGAATAAGGGGATCCGGTTAGACATAGCCTCAGTGGCACATCCAGAGTCCAATGGGCAAGTGGAAAGATCAAATGCTCTAGTGTTAGCCGGCATCAAGGCTCGTCTCATTGAACCATTGTTGAAAACTCCAGGGTGCTGGATAGATGAAATCCCATCAGTTCTATGGGGTCTAAGGACTACACCGAATCGGTCGACAGGCTATACGCCATTCTTTCTGGTGTATGGGGCAGAAGCTGTCCTACCCACTGACATAGAATATGATGCACCAAGGGTGGCAATGTACACTGAAACCGAGGCAAAGGAGGCCCGGGAAGATGCAGTGGATCTGCTAGAGGAAGCAAGAGAATTGGCCCTGTCTCGGACAGCAATATACCAGCAAAATCTCAGGCGTTATCATAGCCGAAAGATCAGTCCTCGAGTGTTTCATGAGGGTGATCTAGTGCTGAGGCTGGTGCAGCGCAGCAAAGGCCGACACAAATTGTCACCTCCATGGGAGGGACCATTCATTGTGAGCAAGGCTATGCACAATGATTCGTACTACCTTGTAGATGCACAGGAATCAAGGGAGGATGGCTTGGACAAACCCGGACAGGAAACCAAGCGACCTTGGAATGTAGCTCTGCTTCGACCCTTCTACTCTTAAAGGGCGCAATGTATGTATTTCAATTTATCATGAATGAAATCGCGGTAATCCGAGTCTGGACTCGGAGACTGCTTCGTCCTTATGCATGTGTTGTTTATTACTGTTTTGTTTTTTGCCGTTCGTGTGCCGAATCGCTTTGAACCTTGTTCTAAGCTTCAAGTAATGTATGTTGTGTTGTTGATCTCGTGACTCGACTGACAAACACCAAAATGGTAGTCAAGAGCAGAGATGAGGAATATGGGAAACATGAAAATGGACACGGGGACTCGGTCCAAAACCGATTCGGCACATGTCGTTTACTAACCCCTGTTATTTCTTTTTTCGTTTATGTTGAATGATTCTAAACCACAACTCGTGCGTTTCAAGTATTGTATGCTATGATTCCTATCTTGTGACTCGACTGTCAAAACACCCAAAGAGGTAGACAAGAGCAAAGATTTGGCCAAAGTAGTAAACAAGAAAACAAACTCGGGGACTCGGTTTGAGATGATCCAACATAAACCTTGTCCGGATCGCGTTAAGCATGATAAACATAGTCTCGAAAGAACTTAAAATAGTCTATTACATCTGCTCCCGGCATACCGGGGATTTAATGTTTTTGTTAAGTACTTCAGGGTGCAGCGGACTCGGTCGCGGCGGACTCGGTCATAGGAGTTTCGGTTGCAGGAACTCCTGTGGTAGGAGCTTCGGTTAACGGAGCTTCGGGGGCACGGGCTTCAGCCACGGGTGCTTCGGTTGAAGTGGACGCGGTTACGGGAGGTTCTGTTGCTGGAGCAGACTCAGAAGATGGTGGCACTTCGGAAGTAATCTTGACTGGAGAGCTTGAAGGATGGGCGGATTCGGGAATATCCGGATCAGGTGAAGCCTGTTTAGTGATCACAGTCAAGTTAGTGGCTGGAATCACACGAGACTCGGTTGGAGTTTGTTCGGTGAGCTTGGCCGAGTCGGAGGCTGGTACCTTGCTGGATTCTTCTTCTTCATCAGACCCGCCCTCAGAATCGGCGTATTCTTCAGCGGAGGCATCGTCCGATTCCTCTTCTTCAGTGTCTTCTCCATCCGAGTAGACTGGAGCCTCCAGATCAAGATGCTTGGTGCGTGCAAATTCGGCCATAAAGTTGGCGGCTTCTTCACGGATCTTGATCCGATTGGGATCTGAAGCCCATGAAGAACCCTCGCGAAAGGAGCGCACTTTGGCAAGATCAATCAGCTCATACCAAGACATGATGAATAACAAAGCTGCATCAGCACCAGCGCGGGCGGACGAAGACCTCCACTTCTGTAGCCGGGTCATGGCTTGGTCCAGGTCTCTGATCAGCTCCTCCACAGGCACAACTTGCCGCGCTTCAGGAAATAAGATCCGGTGAGCCTTGAGACTTGCATTGAGCAGACCAATATGGGAATCCTTCAAAGGAGCAATCCGAGCCTTGAGTGCTGTGATATGATCTTCGATGTCCCATGTCTCTGGTAATGGAGCCTCGGTTAATTTAGCTCTCTCAGCTCGGGCGTCTCTCACAGCCCTGGCGGCTTGAAGCCGGATGCTGGTAAACTCTCCTACAAACAAATAAGCTAATACTGAGTTCAGCAAGAAGGAACACAAGCATATGTATCGGTTAAGGGCAGAAAGAAAAAGGGATTCGGTGAACTTACGATCCATGTCATCATTAAGGCTAGCAAGTGCAGCAAGCCATTTCGCACTGGCCGCTTTGTGAGCACTAAGTTCTTCTTTAGCCGCTTTGACTTCGGCTTCAGATTCGGCTATGGTCGTTTGAATTTGCTGGTCCAGTTTGGCCCGCTTCTCAAGTCCGGCTTTGAAAGTATCCCGCTCCTTCTGGATATATCTTTTTCACGCTTCAGCGTATCCCGCTCTCCTTTAACCTTGTTCTTCACTTTTTCAACTCGGTCAAGCTCTCGCTGGAGCCGAGTCACTTCTGATTTTTCCTCGGATAAAGCACGCTTCTGCTCTTCCTCTTTGTTATTCATCTTGAGGACCAAGGCATCAAATGATTTTTGGAGCTTGTGGTACTGGTTGGCAAGCTGCTTAAAGAGGTCGCTGCGAGCGCCCGTGCTTTCCTGAAAGAAAGTAGATAGCGTCAAAAGAGACTCGGGGACTGATACCCGAGACAAGGTGGAGCCAAAACAAATCTCGGAGATTGGTCGAGACTGACCGAATCGGTTAAAAAGAAACCCGGGGACTGGGGGTCTCAGTTTTTTCAGTTAAGAAAAAGATCATGATCAAATTTTTTAAAAGATTCAAGCCGAATGACTTTCTTACTCGGAGGAGTATCAGTCGTTCGACCCGAATCTCGGGGACTGGGTGTATACTATTTGATCATGACGAACTAAAAGCAAGATTCGGCAAACTTACCTCGAAAACTTGGTGCGATGCAGTAAACGCAACCTTCACTGAATGAAGAGATTGCATCATTCGGCTAGGACCAGCAGGGTGCGGTGTTGCAGCGGAAAAGCCTGGTGCAAGGTCCACGGCGTTCCAGGCCTCAATAAAGTCATTGGCAGTACTGAGCTTAGGCTTGGCTTGGCCGGATTGAATGGCAGAGGAGGTAGCGGTGGTTTGCTTGACAGCAATCACTTGCTTATCCGGAGTGGAGGAAGTTGCGCCAAAGACAACTTGAGTCGGCTTGGGTTGCGGTGACGCACCAGAAGTCTGCTTCGGATGTGGCTCCTTATGCTGCTTCTCGGAAACTTGCTGTTGCTGTTGCTGTTTCTGCTTCTTTTTCTTCTGCTGCTCTTGGTTCAGTGCAGTTTGAGCTGCAGGAGCAGGGCGGGAATCAGGCTTAGGCGAGGACGTAGCCGATGTCTTGGCCTTTTCCTTCTCCAGCTCCTTGAGAGGACGTGGCCAACTTGAATCTCGGATTGGAGCCGAGGTTTCCTCACTCTCCAAGTCGATAACCGGCTCTGAGATGGGAGTCGGCTGGGGAATATTGGTAGTGGTGACACGCGTTGGTGAGGTGGCAGTTCGGTCAGGAAATTGGGTTTCCATGGCCGTATCCAGTGGAGGGATAGGAGAAGAGATGGATGAATGAGTCTGCGCGGTGATGAGGACATCACTGCATAAAGTAAAGCAAACGGTTAACTCGGATAGATATGACTCGGTTGATAGAGGAAGAAAGCAAATAAAGTTCGCTCAATGTTACCCCTTGGTGGTGGGCATCGGTTTGACGCGATTTGGCTTGTCGCCGGACTTCTTCCTTCTTTTTGTCTGTGGGGCATCTGTTTCGGGCGCCTCAGCGCGTTTCCGAGAGGCCTCTCCAGTATCTTGTTTGGCTGGAACACAAGGAGGTGGTTTCCATGAAATCGGAATAGCGTCGATGGGTTCTAAGATGCAGCAATCTTCATCTTCCTCGTCGGAAAGGTGGTGAATGTCTGATTGCTTACCCTTGCGGACTGGCTTGGCACGCGGAATTGGCAAGTAGTCATCCGAATCCGGATCCTCTTCGCCCTCGCGCGGCGGGCTGAGATCCGGTGTCCATGCCTTGGTGGAAAGATCTCCGTCTTCAATAAGTTGACGGTCAAACAGCTACAAAAAAGACAATGCGAATCCGGATCAGGCCAGGATTATTCGGATGAAGTAAGAGTGGATTCGGAGAGTGGTGAGCTAACCTGTGGAGGAAGTTTTTCCCGGTAGAATGGCTTTACACCCCACCGCCATTTATCCGACATCTCATTGGCAGCAATGGCGTTTACCCGTCTGAAGACGGAAGCTTTGTCAAGCTCGTGTTTGCTGATCCGGGTAGGATCTAGTGCGCCACGCGTGTGGCATATCTTGTGGTCACGCCTTTGAAGAGGGCTGACTCGGCGAGAGATGAAGGTCCGGACGAGGTCGTCAGACACCATACCCTTCTTCAAAAAATCCTCCAGAGTGGTATGCACTGTCTGAAGTTCAGCAATTGTTTCAGCCGGATTGTAACCGAAGTTCAGTTCGGCTGCGGGCGGCTCCATCCTGAATTCGGGCAGGTTAAGAGCGTCATGGCCCTCAGCGCTCTTTATGTAAAACCAGGTCCTTTGCCATTTCTTCACCGTGTCTAGGCCGGTGACTCGGGGAAAGGCGGATCCCTGCCTTGGCGTGATGCTAACCGAACCGCAAGCGGTCAGCTGTTTCGGCTTAGTACCTGGAATGGTGTGCTTGCGAAGGTGGAAGTACTTTGCCCATATATCCACACTAGGCCAGAGACCGAGATAGCCTTCGCAGAAGGAAGAGAAAGCTGATAAAGAGACAAAGGCGTTCGCCGGGAGGTGGTGAAGCTGCAGTCCGAAGAAGTCCAGAAAGGCCCGGAAGAAGTCACTGGCAGGTAACCCGAGCCCGCGCTCGAAATGCGCTATGAATACCACGCGTTCACCAGGTTCGGGCGCCGGTGCGAGTTCTTTTCCGGGTCGGCGGCAAATGGCTTGGGGCGGTATACGCCGGGTGGCTCGTAGCCATTCCAGATCGTTTTTGGTAACATCAGATCCTTCCCATCTGCCAGGGGGAAGTTTGGCCATAACCGAATTAGTCCTGCAGCAAAAAGGCGGATAACCGGGTCAGGAAATTCGGAATCCATGGGACCAAAGAAGAATCGGATGACATTAAAGCCGAATCAGATCTATGGTGACTCAGCTAATCCTATCCCGGGTAGGGTTAACCGGGTCCGGTGGAGAAGGTGAAGCGGTTGGAAGTCGCAAACATCTTTCCGCAAGTTTCTAGGGTTGGGAAGATCTACAGCGGTGGTAAAAAAGAAAGAAAATCACGGGTAAAAACATGGTTGAACTGCTCCAACGGGGACAAGTGTATCTAGGCCAGTCTATTGCGGAACTTGGACAGAAAATTTGCGGAGTGTGCTACGGCAGGAACACGGGCTTAGATACGCATCAATCTACCAAGAACAGGTGTGTGTATTCCGAGAGTATGAACTCGCCACGGTGGCTATGGCGAGAGGAGGAAGAACTTACAGTGCGAGTCGCTCGAAGGAGGAGTTCGACGGAGAAACGTCGGAGATGGGCGCGAGGCGCGGCTCCGATGGGGCTCTGGTACGCTGTGCGTCCCTGGCACGGCAACCTTGAATGGCGAGGTTGCGGCGGCGTCGATGGAGCGGGTTAGTGGGAGTTGAGAGGAAGAAGAAGGGGAAAAACCACCGCGCCCTCTTTATAGCCTCCAGCGATAACTGCCCCCCACTACCGCGCGGTTACCGGAGCACGATTAGATCCCTTGCGTCGCGGAACTCTGTGGCAGCTTGCTGTGGCCGTGTATTTCAAGCACACGTGGCCACGCCGCAGAATTGGAAGCGGTGGAGCGGATCCTATGTGCCGGTCAACGGAGAAAACGAGGAGACGTGGTCTTCTGGTCAAACACACTCAAGTACCCGGTGGATCCGGATAACGAGCTGACAACCCGGGTTATACGGCTTTGCACAGGCTTTTCCTGCCAAATGTCCCGGAAAATTCGGTGACAGCTAGAAGTGATCCGGTTAGTGATGTTGGTTTTGAATCTGGAACGGCCCTTCAGCCGAGGCTGTAGGACCATACCAGCTTCGGGGACTACTGTCGGGGGGCTGCCCCCGGGTAGGGCAAAGATGATGTGTTATGAACAGTTAAGGTCTAACCGGATCAAGGAAAGAAGAGCCGGCTAAGTTAGCCGGGTCACTTGGGCCGGATCTCAAGGCGATTCGGTCAGTCCTACTTCAAGCCAGTGAAAGAAAAGACCAAAGGGGATCCGGTGAGGTTTAACCGGATCCAGGAAAGAAGAGCCGGCTAAGTTATCCGGATCGGTCAGGAAGGACCCGGGTAGGGCAACTCGGATGATGCACAGGGCCAAGTAATGTCAGTAAAAGTCACGGGCACTGTAAGGTTGCTGACCGGGGCTCAGAAGACAGCAAGGTGCTGCCACAGGTTTTCCGGGTCACAAGCCCCTAGGCGCTGACTCGGCCTATTCGGGAAAGGGGCAGTGGCTAGGCTACTGTGGTCTACACTGCCTTAAGCTCAAAGAGGAAAGATAAGCCTGTGGTGAACAGAGGGTGAGCTGGGCTGAGTGACAGTGGCCAGTGTTTGTCCTGTTCTCCTTGTCCATGCCATTGTCCTCTGCGGCCAGGGGCAAAAGGGTAATTCGGTTACTGTATATAGGCAACACCACCTCCTCCTGTGGAGAGGATCGACCATTGTGAGCATCATTTCCCCCCCAAGCTTCATCTTCTACCTGGAGCTCTCTCCATTGTTCATCATACAGCTCAAGGAGCGCTTTGTACTTGTAAACACTTGAGATATAAGAGAGTAGGCTAGAGCTGCAGTAGGGGTGTTACCTCCACAAGAGGGCCCCGAAGCAGGGTACATCGTGGTGTTCTTCGCTGTTCTTGGTTTGCTTTGTTCTTCTTGTTTGGTCTTCATGCGTGCTTCGTAGGCACGCAAACCCTCCCCGGTTCCCCCAACGCCCAAGCGAGCCCACACTTAAGCCATACCCATGGCATCTGCCGTGACACCACCACGACACATGGCGCCACGGTGCTCAAACCGGCGAACAACCCCAGCGGCAGCCTCTATCCCGTCTTCCTGCACACCCTCTTCACTGGGCTCGTGCCTCCCTTCTCCGACTTCTTCCTGGCGGTTCTGGAGCACTACCAGATCCAGATTCTCCATCTTCACCCCAACTCCATTCTCATCCTTTCCATCTTCGCCTACCTCTGTGAGGCGTATATCAGTGTTCCGCCTTCGGTCGCCCTCTTCCGCAGCTTCTACGCACTCCGGTTCACGGCGAACAACGAGCGGACGGGGTGCGTCTCCTTCCGCATCACCGACGACATGGGCGGCGTCTATATCCCCATTGCGTGGGCCGGTGAGATTGCCGTCTCCAATGTGACGAAGAAGGTGGATGACTTCCGAAAGCGGTGGCTCCTCATGGACGTCGGGAGCCAGAGTCCCTTCTTCGAGATGCCTGAGGTGCCCCCGATGAAGAGGGCAAGCTGGTCGAGCGCGACTCTCACGGGCCCAACGCTTGGCCCCGTGGTGAAGCGTCTGTCGGATATTCGCGAGGCTGGCCTTACTGGACAGATGGTGGTCAGGGACTTCGTGAGGCGTCGCATTGCTCCGCTCCACAAGCATTCAGATCCGATGTGGCTGCACACGAACCAGAGGGACAAGATGCGCCTGAGCGCTACCCTCTTCTCACAGGAGGAAGTGGACGGCATCATGGATTTTCTCTTCACTTCTCCATCTATCCCCAAGCCTGCCGACAATGCCGTGCCGCTCCACAGGTTCGAGCTCGGACCTCATGTTTCATTCGTGGAGACGATGCCTGAGATTGACCAATGGGGCCTGGTGTCTGAGGGGCAAGTTGGGCCCCGCGGCAACCCGAAGTCGGCGTCGCAGGCAGCGCCTGTCGATGGCGAGGAGGAGACGTCGGAGACGCCTGCGGAGTCCGATGCAGGTGCAGCCGGCTCCTCAGGAGGCCCCAATTCCTCGGCGGGGAATTCGAGCTCCTCGAGGGGCGTACCGCCTGAAGCTGAGGTCCACGAGATCTCCTCGGGCAGCGGCGACCGATATCTTATCATCCCCTCGTGGAGTATCGAGGAGAAGGAGGAGAGCGACGACGAGGAGGCCTCGCCTGGCCACTGCAAACCCCGCTCCAAGGCGATCCACGACAGGAACGCCAGAGCTCAGGAGGAGGCGGAGGCCAGTGCTAAGGTGGGCCAAGATAAGCCTGACGAGGCTCAAAAGAGCGCGGAGCCCAGTGCCCCGCCTGTGCGGCGGACGACAAAAAGGTGGATCGACACCGCCGCGTAAGTCTTGTATTTCTTTTCTTTTGGATGTGTTCTTGATTGACCCTCTCGAGGGATTTCTGAACGTTTTCTTCTCCAAGCGTCCCGCGGAGCCGAAGCGGCGGAGGCTCCTGAAGGTTGGAGAGGGCTCTGGTGCTGCAGCAGAGTCTGCAGCGCCTACATCTGAAGTGGTGCCTCACGAGGCTACCGCTCCTCCTCCTGAGACAGCGGCTCCACCTCCCGAGGCGGAGGAACGCCGCGAGGAGGATGAGGCCGAGGCGATGGTGTCGCCTGCCGCGCGGCCTAGCGCTTCTCTTGCGCAGCAGGAGAAGGCGGCGGAGGAAGATGCGGCGAAAACCGCGACGTTGGCGGAGGAGCACGCTGATGTTGAGATGGAGGAGGCCACCGCACCGCCACCTCCACCAAATGCAGGCCCTGAAGCGCCGGTGGTGGACACCAAGGCTACGGCGGGAGCGGCCTCGGTGGAGAAGGCCGATCCTGCCCCTGGAGGGGAGGAAGACGTGCCCCAGGGGCAGAAGGACGCCGGGGCTGATGGCGAGGGTGTTCCGAGCCCCCAGAAAGCCCCCAGCGCGGATGAAGAGGGATGCTCTCACCAGAGCCCCCAGGCGCGCATCGAGGCCACTCCGAGCCCAAGGCGCGACGTTCTGCAGTCCTCAGCAGGCGCCGGTGCCTCTGGGCCCCCTGGCGATGAGTGGGCCTTGGTCCTGCTGGATCGGCGCCCGATTGCGGTTCGCCGAGACGCTGTCTTTCGCTCGGCGAGGGAGGTGCTCGACGGGCTCAAGGCCCAGCTCGCCAAGGAAGACCGTGCCAAGGCGGAGGAAGACGCCGAGCTTGCGCGGGGCTGGGCTTGCCTTCAGGAGACCGTGGAGCGTTGCCGCCGAGGGACGTGGCGGCCCAGGCGCGGCGTGAGGAGGCGCAGCGCTTCGCTGAGGAGACCCGCGCCAGCGTGATCCGCGAGGCTGTAGAGACCCTCGCGGACTTGAGCGCTAAGCGCGAGGCCCTCGAGGCGGAGACCGCTACCAAGCATCAGGAGCTTGCGGCGCGCGAGGCGGCAGCCTCCACCAAGCATCAAGAGCTCATGGACCGCGAGGCAAAGATCATCGCGGAGTCAGAGACCGTGCGGCAAAACTTGGAGAAATTTCGCGAGGACCTGCACGCTCGTGAAGGGCTGATTGTGAAGCGCGGGGAGGATCTCAACTTCCGCGAGTCCGAACTGCGCAAGCGCGAGGAGCAGGTCGATCAAATCGAGAAAGACCAAGCCGCGCAGCGGGAGAGCCTAGAGTCCCGCGAGGGCAAGGTGGCCCAGGACGAGGACTTCTACCAGAAGCGCCTCCTGCAGACCAACGGGAACATCCGCAAGAAGGAGGAGAAGATGAAGGAGGAATCCGCAACTAAGGAGAAGCTCTTCCACGACAACTGCTCCAAGGGGTTCGCGAGGAAAGCCAAGTTGCAGGAGGAGCGCTTCATGAAGAAGCGCGACAAGCTCAATGCTCGCATCAGGGAGCTCGAGCGGGAGAAGAAGCGGTTTGACTCCCGTCTTCAGGCTGCCAAGGACGCCCAGGCCCGCGCGGAGCAGGACCTCGCTTCCCTGACGCTGGACATGATTGATATGCATCAGCAGGTGGCGCCTGTGGTGGAGCTCGTCGAGGAAGCCCGGGACATCGCTCAGGCTGCGCGGGTCTTGTCGCGCCAGCGAGAGCGTATGTTCCTCTCTCTGGTGGCCCGCGCGCGGGCTGTCGCGGACCGCTTAGGGGGCGAGTTCCCCGCGCTCTCTGTTGAAGGAAACGCGGACGTCGCCACGTACCTCGGCTTCTTCGAGCGGCTTCTCACCAGCCTTGAGGAGGTCGTGACAAGCCTCGATGACCTGGTCAACAAGGAGAGCCGCGAGCTACTTGGCATCGCGATTGGCCGCGTCTTCGCCAACCTCGCGTATCTCCAGCCTAGCTTCGACTTCGCGACGGTGACGGAGCCCCTGGAGCAGAGGCGCGCTGCGAAGCTGAACTCCTCGGTGTGGGAGGACGTGGAGAAGTTCGTCCAGCGCTTCCAGAGGGTTGAGGTCGAGGAGGACCCGGTCCAGGAAGGCGGTGGCGAGGCAGGCGCTGAGGAGAAGGATGATGAAGCTGTCGACGGTGAGGACAGCGACAGCCTTGCTGCTTGAGTTGCTCCTGCGGAGAGATGTGCCTGGAGCACCATTTTATCTTAGGATTTGCTATTTTCGTTTTGTAATGGCTTGTAAGACACTTGTAATATGTGCAAGTGTGAGCGCCCCTCGGGAGGCCTTTTATCTCCTTCTCATGTCTTTTTCGCTCTACGTCGTTAGGACCCTGCTTTCAGCGCAATAGCACCGCCGCTGCGGTATGCCGGAGTCAGGGCTCGACAAGGCCAGGGGGTGCGTAAGGCTTAGAGAGGTAAGAGCTCTCGAGTCATGATGCTCGGGAGCTCCCCTTTGACGCGCAAGCAGCCCATGAGGCGTACGAGAGAAAAGAGAGGCTCGAGGGGCGACAAAACCAGCGAGAGAGAAAACTCATGAGGCATAAGTTCTGGACTTAGCTTTGCGAGATGTTTGTTTCGTAGAGGGTGTTGTGTTCCCTGGTGAGGCGTTTTTCCTCTCGAGGCTGCCTGAGGCTGGTTTGGAGTTCCGCGGCCTTGTAGGGCGTCTTGTTCCCTGCGTTGGATAGAGAGGCATACCCACAAGCAATGCACGGTTGTACAACTCATGCGCGCTCATAGGTTTCCTCATGTGTATCTCACGAGGAGAGTAAGCACCAAGGTCCTTGGTGAGGTGACGTGCATGGGAGCAGGCCCATGAGTCAGAGCTCTTTGGTGAGATAACAGTCGTGAGCGGAGAACCACGAGTTAGAGCTCGGATCCTTTGGGTTTTGCGATGCTGCTGAGATGCTCCCGAGGCACAAACACCGTGCTCAGCCCCCGCTCGCGAGGTGCGCATGGGGAAGAGTGTGAGCGCAAATGAACGTAAGAAAAACAACTCACCATAGCAATATTACATAACGGCGCTGAGGCGCAAAGGTTCATGGTGAACCGAAATTGTTCATTACACTTGGCGTGGCCAAGATAAAGTCCGCCATGTCTGGGCATGGGGTTCCACACGGAGTGGCTGAGGCTTCTCGCGGCCCGTGGCGACGCGTTGTAGAGAGAGCTCAGTGGAGGTGGCCCTCGTGGAGGTAAAAGCTTTGTGAAGCTGAGAGGTGAAGATGCATGCTTCCCTCTTGAGACAAAAAATGCCTGCCGCGACGTGATCACGGGTAGAACTTGCATAGGTGCTCGATGTGCCACGGGTTTTTGACCGGGACGCCGTCTTCCGTCTCGAGCTATACCGCGCCGGGCCTGGCGATGTGCGCGACCCTGTAGGGGCCTTCCCACATGGGTGAGAGCTTGTGGAGGCCCTCTCTGGAGAGTATCCTCCTCAGGACGAGATCACCTGTCTCGAGGGTGCGCGGGCGAATGTGGCGGCTGTGGTAGCGGCGCAGATCTTGCTGGTACTTTGCCGCCCAGAGGGCAGCACGTCGACGTAGTCCATCGAGTAGCAGCATGTCATCGTTGTGGAGCTCTTCTTGGTCGTCCTCGTTGAAAGCGACGATCCGTGGGGATCCATGCTTGATCTCGGTGGGGAGGACTGCTTCAGCGCCATAGACGAGGGCGAACGGCGTTTCTCCAGTGGGCTTTGTGGCAGTGGTGCGGATGGACCAGAGCACAGATGGGAGTTCTTCAATCCAGTTCTTTCCGTGGGCCTTGAGGCGGTTGAAGCTTCTTGTCTTGAGGCCCTTGAGCACTTCAGCGTTTGCTCGCTCAGCTTGCCCATTGCTTTGTGGGTGAGCCACCGAGGCGAAGCAGAGCCGGGTGCCGAGGTTTTCGCAGTAGGCCCTGAAGATGCCACTGGTGAACTGCGAGCCGTTGTCGGTGATGATGTGATTGGGCACGTCGAAGCGGCAGGCCAGGACTCTGATGAATTTCACCGCTGATCTTGCCGGTATGCTGCGCACCGCTACGACCTCCGTCCATTTGGTGAACTTGTCAATGGCGACGTAGAGGTAGCCCCCGCTGGAGCGTGGGAATGGTCCCAGGATGTCCAGCCCCCAGACCGCGAAGGGCCAGGACAACGGGATGGTCTGGAGCCCCAGTGCAGGCTGATGGACCTGCTTGGCGTGGAACTGGCATGCTTCGCAAGCTTGGACGATGGTGGTTGCATCCTGAAGCACTGAGGGCCAGTAGAAACCACTCCTGAAGACCTACCCTGCGAGGGTGCGCGAGGAGGAATGATGGCCACATTCTCCACTGTGTATGTCCCTGATCAGCTGGCGGCCTTCTTCAAGGGGGATGCACTTCAATGCCACCCCATTTGGACGCTTGCGGTACAGATCTCCCTCGTGAAGGCATGGCCTGTCGAGCAACTCTCTCTGCTTCTGGATCCTCTTCAGGGAGGACTCCGTCCCTGCGGTACTCCTTGATCTCGTCGATCCAACCAGTATCTTGGTGTGTCATGGCTAACAACAGGCGTTCTCCTGAGGGCGGACCGCATTTTGGTGCTCCAGATGTTGGTGCCAAGGGGAGCTCTTCGTCGATGTCCATGTCAGTTACTTCTTTCAGCTGTTTCACCGACGCCCTGGTAAGCCTTTCTTCAAACACGCCTGCCTGTTGGACCTCTCTCCGCGACGCTCGCCTGGCGATGTCATCTGCCTCCTGGTTCTCCCTTCGTGGGATGTGCCTGAGCTCCATCCCCTTGAAGTGCTTCTCAAGCTTGCGGACCTCCTCGAGGTAGGCGGTCATGTGACCGTCCTTAGGTGTCGTGGGATTGTCACGCAGATGTCATGGAGATGACTTCGTAGAGTTGGAGATTAAGCGATCGAGCGTCTCTGAGCTAAAGATCGCAGGGCACGAGAAGACAATGTTTTTTACCCAGGTTCGGCCCCTCGATGCGAGGTAAAGACCTACGTCCTGCCTATCCTGGATTGATATTGATATGAATATGGTGTTACAAGGGGTTGGCGATCGAAGTATCGAGTCGCCGGCGATCGAGGTGTCGAGTCGCCGTATGTTCTAGGTTTTTTTAGCTTGTCCCTCTAGTCCTGCGAGTCCTCTTCATATATCCAGAGGCTCGCTAGGTTACAAAGGAATTACTTGGAGACTACTTTTCTTGCCTTCCAAGTTAAGCCATCTTGGATCTTCTGGATTCTTCTTAAACCATGCTGCGACTCTTCGTGTCGGCCCACCTCAGTGCAAGCCCATTGATTATAAGCCGCATTATTTGTGGACCGCGGGTTAATCTATTTATCATTCCCCCGACATTAGCCCCCAAGCTTCTGGGTGATTCGTAGAATCAGGCGGAAGATTATGTCTTGATGATGATCTTGCGGGCTTGCGTGTGTAGTTCTCGCCGACTTGTCGATGTTGCACTTGGCGACTCGCTGATGATGAGTCGCACACGTAGCGACTTATTGATCCGCTGATGTAGAAGCGATGAGTCGCTATCTTTGCGGCTTATGTAGCCACTATGTTGCCAATTGAGCACTTCTGTCTTGGTTGCATTGAAACTGCAGAATCGCGGTGAGTTTTTTGCGAAGCACTTGGTGAAAACCACCTTTTGGGTGTAAGACTGAGCTGAAATCATAAGAATAATAACTTATGAGTAACAAGATAAATCAATCAAATGTGTATAAGGTGCTGAGTCATAGACATCGAAGCATAAAAGACCATAAGCATAAATAAGCTGGTCAATCATTAAAATAATAATCTGTCATATTTTCATAACGAGCCATCTAAACGCATGTTGAGACATGACGACTCAAGGGCATATAGCCACAACCTGTATTTAAAGATTTTCGAGTCACTAATTTGACTCGCAAATGGATATATATATATATATTCTCATGTGCTGCAAAAAATGAAATCTGCATATAATCATGGTATATGAGTATAATAAAGACCGCCAAATATGGTGGATATGTAGCCCCGAGGGCCGAGCTGTATGCATGGTCATGCTGCTCGGGACTCAAAAATATCTCAAGTTAGACAAAAATTTAATTGTCCTAGCCCCCAGGCATTGCGCAGGCATGCTTTTGTCAACCTGCTTGATGGCATATCATTGCAATTTGATCCTACAACAGATTGACAAATATTTTTGCCACAAGATAATAATGATATAAATTCCACTTGATGTGGCTGTAGTTAAATAAATATTGGTGGCTTCATCAGCCGATATAAGGAGATAATTATCTCAATCATAAAAAATTTGGCCATGCCAATTCAAACTCGTATGGCCAAGTTATAGGTTCCTGTTAAACCAAAAGGCAAAGCCCCCAAGGAAGCAATGATGATAATTTGATGATAATATGTAAGCCTTGGCGGCTGGTAATAATTATGATAAAAAGTTAGTACTCCGCATAATAGCATATGGTACCCTGCATGATAACATAGTATAATCTGCATAATAGCAAATGATATATCGCATGATGCAAATGATATGTCTCATGATGCAAATGATATGTTGCATGATGCAAATGATAAGTTGCATGATATTTTGCGTGATAGCAAATTGTATTTTGGATGATAGCAAATGGTTGCATAATAGCAACTAGCTGCATAATAGCAACTGGTAAGATGCATGATAGCATATTGTACGATGCATGATAGCATATGGTACTTGACTCAGTATTTCCCAAATCTAATGTGTGTTCAGGGTCGAGAACGGCCATGATAGGCAGCCATGATAGGCATTCAGACTCGATTGACGCCACACGCGGGTACTTTAGTCCTTCTGAATTATCTCTATTACCGTTAAGTAGGTCTTCGCGCGGCTCAGTATTTCCCAGGTAAAAAATGCGTGTTCAGGTCGCTGGCGGCCATGATAGGCGATCACACTCGATTGACACCGCACCCTAGTACTTTGGCCGCATAGTGCAAAGATACTTCTGACTTAAGGCGAGAATAACCAGGATTATTGCTTTTATCGGCAGAAATAGCCGTGACGAGCTCTAATTAGCTTTGATGATAACCAGCTCTGATTAGCTATAGATGTGGTACGGCGACTCACCTGTTTTAACTCAAATATTTGATAAGATAATGATTCATCAATGACTCATAAACTGATGTAATGATGAGCTGTTTGCGACTCATAAAATGATATGGGGGTAAATCGCTATGCGACTCATAAATTGATATGACAATAAGTCGATGGTGATTAATAAAATGATATAACGATCAGTCATAAATTGATATAATGATAAGTCATAGAATGACAAATGAATCGCCAAATATCAATGCTTGAACATGTAGTGGTGATCTTGATATTCAATGCAAGCTGTAAATAGCTAGACTTTGCAATGCGAGTTATAAAGAACTCTAATTTGACGAATGTATTGAGAAGTAGATGTAATTAAATCTACAAAAGCTGATATGAATTTAAAGTCTACGACATGATATGATATAATATGAGTCGCAAAAACATTTAATAAAAGGCATAATAACCTAAATATGCAGCCCCCGAGATAAACTCGACGGTGAATTTAAACTTTTTGATGAAAGTAAAAGGCTGCGAAAGTTGAGTACACTAGCGACTTATCTTGTTTTTATTCATTGATGACGCGATGTAGGCTGCAGGCCCTTGTTGGAGTTGGCTGATTTAGAGCTGGTGCGTCCAATTTGATCATACTGACACATGTCTGTGGGGTCGGACGTTTGTCCGTATTGATATTGCTAAAGCGGTGAGTCGCTTTCTGCTGACGCACGACCGAAGTCATGTAAGTTGGTGGTGATCGTCATAACTGAGCTGTGCATGCTTGAGTCGCGACATGCGTCCAAAGTCGAGTATTCTCTTTTTTCCTTGCTACCTTGGTAGGTCGCAGTTCCTTGATTCCTTGTACGTAAATCCCATGCATGCGTGTACTTGATGTCCATGCGAACAGTAATGTGCTAGCAATTCTGATCACTTATTTTCTTCCTTCAATAATTTTCTCCAATCCCGGCGCGACTCAAAGGGCAGGAGTAGCTGGCACGTAATCCTTTATTGACTTGAACTTAATCCCTGAGTCGGACCTCTGGTCAGATTTGCTAGGTCTAGTTGATCTTGTTTTACGTGATCAGCCACACGCCTAGGATTTGTTGAAGGTGAATCCTGGGTGCTGATCTGCAGATGATTGCAAAGTTTGGCGAAGCCTGATATTTTCCGCTTTCTTTCCATGTGCAGTGGTGCGATGGATTGACAAACTAGAAACTCTGTATTTCCCTTCCATCCTTCTCCTTTCACGTGAGCTCTCTATGCAATGGTAGTAGCAATTAGCAGTAACTTTAGATCATTCTTTCCTTTTCTCTGGCCGGGGCGTACACGACGCTTTGTACCCTGAAGTTTGGAGCGATCACGCCTTCCTTTTGTCCCTGGATTTTGATTCGGTTTCCTTTGCCTGTTTTCTCTTGAAAGCTTGTACGCATGTGTCAACTGGGTCCTGATCACCGATGACTTAATCTGATTCTTGGAAAGTACGAGCGTAGTGCTTGAACTCCTGATTGAGCTTGACTCGGACGAGAACTGCATCGTGCTAGTTTGGATTCGCGAACTCGCGCTGATACTAATCTTTGTTGCAGTATTTTAGCCGCCGGCGGAGATCTAACCGTTAGAATTGGCTCAAATTTGTTGGAGGGCTTCGGTATTGTATTCCGCAGGTTTCCACCAGAGGGATCTTCGAATTGATGTCCGAGTTGACCTTGATAATTAATTTCCGAAAGTCGCGCGGAGTTCCGTCAGCTTTCGATAGGGTTTCAGTGTTTGAGTCGCCCACGGAGATCTAACCATTGGAATCCGATGCGCTTTGGACAGCAGCTAGGAAACTCGATTGCGCATCTTTCCACCGAAGGGATCGTCGAGATGAGTTTCGAGCCGCCGCCGGTGATGTCCGCCATATGGTCTGCTGTCCTGTAACCCGCGCGTGAGGGACGTTGTCGAAGTTGAGCCCCGAATCGCGCGGTCAAATTTCTCCACGCTTTCTACTCGAGCTTGAGGTAGATCTTGATGTAGATGTAGATACCGCCGAATCGTTTAGACCGACGTGATGTTGAAGTCGCCGATATAGAATCGACGACGAGATCCTCCGTCCCTGGCACAGATCCAGCGCGGAACGTGACGCTCTTGACCGCATGCCCCACGGTGGGCACCAATTGTCGTGGGATTGTCACGCAGATGTCATGGAGATGACTTCGTAGAGTTGGGGATTAAGCGATCGAGCGTCTCCGAGCTAAAGATCGCAGGGCACGAGAAGACAATGTTTTTTACCCAGGTTCGGCCCCTCGATGCGAGGTAAAGACCTACGTCCTGCCTATCCTAGATTGATATTGATATGAATATGGTGTTACAAGGGGTTGGCGATCGAAGTATCGAGTCACCGGCGATCGAGGTGTCGAGTCGCCGTATGTTCTAGGGTTTTTTAGCTTGTCCCTCTAGTCCTGCGAGTCCTCTTTATATATCCAGAGGCTCGCTAGGTTACAAAGGAATTATTTGGAGACTACTTTTCTTGCCTTCCAAGTTAAGCCATCTTGGATCTTCTGGATTCTTCTTAAACCATGCTGCGACTCTTCATGTCGGCCCACCTCAGTGCAAGCCCATTGATTATAAGCCGCATTATTTGTGGGCCGCGGGTTAATCTATTTATCATTCCCCTGACATTAGGCGTGTAGCTTTTGTTGGAGAAGTTGACGAGGAGCTGAGAATCGCCCTTTATGAGCAAGTGTTTGATGCCGAGGGCGATTGCTGCTCTGAGCCCAGCGAGGAGGCCTTCGTACTCAGCGATGTTGTTGGAGACTTTGTCAGTCGTGAAGCACAGCTGGACGGCGTAGTAGAGCTTGTCGCCTTTTGGTAAGGTTAGGACGACGCCAGCCCCTGCGCTCTGGCATGCGAATGCCTCGTCGAGGTGCATCACTAGTACAAAACGACACATCGAAAACGGGCCAAACACCCCTTCGGCAACGGAGAAAGGGTCCATGTCCCCGCCTCTGTCACTGATGTGAAGGCCTTCATCGGTAACGGAGGCCAAAAACCGTTTTTGATGAGGTCTCCATTTGGCAACGGTTGTGCGCAGGCCTCCGTTTCCTTAGTTTTCCTTCATCAGATACGGAGTTTTCCATCCACCCGTTTGCACTGAGCATTTCTCATATTTCGGTTACAGGATGCCACGTTTACAAATGGCACTAGATACTTAAAATCTCACAGCACAAGCTCAAATACTAAAACGGTAACATATTTCATTCATATCACAATGTAACTTTACATTTCCATCACAATTTCACCTTTACAATTGCATCACAAGATGTTACAAACATAAGAGGTAAAACGATAACAGATTTCATCTATACTAAGCCTATCATGTCAAAGGACGGAAATAATATATGATTTCTTCCCTACATCCTTTTCCACAATCCTCGCAGGTGTCACTCTAGCTATCTCTTCTTATCTCAACTTCTTGAGAGAAGGATGTTGAAGCTTTGGACCCTATACATTAGTAAATAGAGTTACAATTGTTAAATACATATGCTAAAACAAATACACTATGAATTTAAGCAAACTGAAATGATATCTTACCTATGTCTTGAGGTGGCTCTTATTGATGAACCGGAGCAGCCATCACATGGCTTGTCAACAAGATATTGCGATGTCAGCAGCTTCATAGGATGCCTGACAACGATCATCCTTTCCATGGAGGCCACCACCGGCTCTGGATTTTTTATGCAGTGTCACCGAAATCTAATCTAATACGTCACCGATATGACATTTCGGCGACACTGTATAAAACACTCTTACTTAAAAAAGTATTTTATGCACTGTACCAAAACGTCACAATAGCGATGGTGGATATATATGGTGGAGTTTGAAAGGGAACAACTTGATATCCCTAAATGTAAATAAGGATTTATGTTAGTTCTGACACTACTTGATAGAACAAACAATTTAACACAATAATATGAAGTATACAGTAGTATATAGTGTGTACTGACCTGTGTATATAATTGGAGGCCATTATGGAAAAGTCAACAAACACTACTCTCTTGAGTAATGTTCGTTGTTTGTTCTGTGTCTCCGACTTTTTTATGCAGTGTCACCGAAATAGACTCCTGTTTTCACATGGACTAGTTAGCTAAACTACAACTAGTTGCAAGTGCACAATAGGCAAGTTAACTACATCAAGAAATGATCTAGATAGAACTACCGGATGTGAACTGAACTACTATCAACAAGTTAGCGACACTACAACCGGTTGCAAGTGCACAATAGGCAAGTTAACTACATCAAGAAATGATCTAGATAGAACTACCGGATGTGAACTGAACTACTTTCAACAAGTTAGCTAAACTACAACTAGTTGCAAGTGCACAATAGGCAAGTTAACTACATCAAGAAATGATCTAGATAGAACTACCGGATGTGGATCTGATACCTTCTTCACGTCGCCGTTGGATGGATCTAGCAGATCCGGAAGTGGTGGAGGCAGAGGAAGCGGACAGAGCGACGACCTTGCCGAGTCGGGCGAGATGGCGAAGACCTCGCTGTGTCGGGGGACATGGCGAACACCTCGCCGTGTCGGGGAAGATGGCGAAGACCTCGCCGTGTCGGGGGAGATGGTGAAGACCTCGCCGTGTCGGGGGAGATGGTGAAGACCTCGCCGTGATAGCCGTCGTCTGGGCGGAGACGGCGCCGCCACGGCGCCGGCGATGGCCGCAACGCCAGGAGGCGCCGCCACGAACATATCTAGCATACTGGGACAGAGTGAGGAAACGAGTGTTAGGTTTTGCTCTGTACGCCCATATATATAGGTAAAGCATAGGAAACGGTTCTTTAGAAGGACCGTTTCCTTTGTGTTTCTTCCACTGAGGTGTGGGACCTACGCGCCCACTCTGTGGAATTTCTTCTACTCTCTGGAATAATATTTTCCTAATCTCTACTATATGGAGAAAACCACTTATATGATACTTATATTAATATTAGTGATTACTACATTACATACGCAGTACATATTAATAATAATAAAGTAAATTACAGTTGGAGAACTTATAGAACTACTACTAGCTACTTCTTGTTTCTCTTGCGCCCTGCTTTCGCGCAATCCTCGTCCTTCTCACGGCCTCGCTTATTGGGGGCCATTGGAGGTGGTGGTGGCGGCGGCGGCAGCATATCGAAGGCGGTGGAGGCGGCTTTGTTCTCCGTCATCGGGGCTCTCTTCTTCGGGACCGGTGCCTCCGCCTTGTCCTCCTCATCCTCCTCCTCCTCCTCCTTCTCCTCTTCGGTTGACTCATCATCAGAATCAACCTTCAGCGGGCCCAGCATCAAGGTGGGATCATGGAAGTTGGCGTATTCGTCGTCGCTCGTCTCCGGCGTCGGTCCTTCAACGGACTCGCCGCTGACGGGGGGACTGTCCCGCGGCGACTCAGTGTGCTCCTGTGTGTCATTGCTGCGAGGCATCTTCGCTAATCAGTAGGAGGGAGCGAGCGAGCGAGAGAGAGAGAGCAGATTCGGTGGCGTCTTGAGCTAGCAAGGATTGGGGTTTTCAAGGAGTAGTGGGCGGTGCCACTACGCCATGGCATTTACTCGCCTCATATTGGAAACAGACACCCAAAAGTCTCCATTGCTATAGAGGCACATATCGGAAACGGAGCCGGAATTAAGACCGTTGCCAATACTATGGGTAACGGAGTTAATACTTTCTCCGTTACCTATGTTGACGGGCTAGCCGCGGCCCAAGTCAGGTTTGTACGCACTGGCCGTGCGGAAAGCACGATTCTCCATCACCTAACGCCTGCCGTTTCCATAGAGGGGTATCCGATGTGTCGTTCTGTACTAGTGCATGGTCCAGTGATTTGGCGCCGTTTCTCCAGACGGCGTGATCTATGCCTCTCGAGGCTCTTCTTGCTACGGGTCCGTCCACTCGGCGACGAAGTCGGCCAACGCTCTTCCCTTGATGACTCTGGTAGTGTCGAAACGCAGGCCAAAGGGCTGCAGCTTGATGTTCCACCCTGTGACACGATCAATAGCGTTTGGGTTGCGCAGGATTTGCTCCAGGGGAAATGATGTGACCACCGTGATGGGTGACCCTGGAAGTAGTGGCACAGCTTCCTAGAAGCGATGAGGAGCGTGAGGAGGAGCTTCTGCTCCATGGTGTATCACTCGCGAGCGTCCCGCAGCACCATGCTGATGAAGTAGACGGGATGCTCGACAAGCGTTGTCGATGGTGTTGCAGGGCTCTTCGCGAGGCTCTTCAGGGGCCTTGTCGAGGTTTTCTTGCGGCGAACCCTCGACGAGGGTGCCTACTGGTTGCGCGGGCTCGACTTGAGGCTCCGGGCCTGAAGAGGGTGCTTCCTTGTCAGGAGGCTCTGGGCTTGGCGTGGCAGTGTCCTTCTTGGCGAGGACTGGCTCTTCCCTTTCCGCCACCAGGACCGAGCTTGCTGTTTGCGGAGTGGCAGCTAAGTACAGCTTCAGATGCTCGCCGGGCCTTGGGGCGACCATGACGGGTGGGCTAGCCAAGTACTTCTTCAGGGCCTCAAATGCCTTGTCCGCCTCCGATGTCCACTTGAACGTGCCAGACCTCATCATGATTTTGAAAAATGGTAGCGCCCTCTCGCCGAACTTGGAGATGAAGCGGCCTAGGCTGGCCATGCATCCCGCCAGGCGTTGCTTGTCCTTGAGGCGACGAGGTGGCTGCATTTCTTCTATGGCCTTGATCTTGTCGGGATTTGCTTCTATGACGCGGTGGGACACTAGGAACCCGAGGAGTTTGCCTGATGGTACCCCGAAGACGCACTTGGCGGGGTTCAGCTTGATGTTTACCTTGCGCAGGTTGGCAAAGGTCTCCTCGAGGTCCTCCATGAGGGTGTGCTCTTCGCGAGTCTTGACCACGATGTCGTCGATGTAGGCTTCTGCGTTTCTCCCCATCTGAGCCCCCAAGGCCGTCTTCATGAGCCTATGGAAGGTGGCGCCGGCGTTCTTCAGGCCGAAAGGCATGCAGACGTAGCAATACACACCACAAGGGGTGAGAAATGCTATCTTCTCCTCATCCTCCTTCGCCATCTTGATCTGGTGGTAGCTTGAGAAGGCATCCAGAAAACAGAGGAGATCGCAGCCGGTGGTGGAGTCCACGATTTGGTCTATTCTGGGCATCGGGTACGGGTCCTTGGGGCAGGCCTTGCTGATGTCGGTGTAGTCGATGCAGAGCCTGCCGCCCCCGGTGTCCTTGGGGACGACCACCGTGTTGGAGAGCCAGGTGGGGTGCGCAACTTCTCGAATTATGCGTGCTTCTTTCAGCTTCTCTACTTCCTTGATGATGAACTCTTGCTTCTCTGGCGCCTGGCGCCACGCTTTCTGCTTCACTGGGCATGCGTTTGGACACACGGCTAAGTGGTGCTCAATCACCTCCCTCGGTACTCCGGACATCTCTGACGGTGTCCACGCGAACATGTCAGAGTTTGCCCCGAGGAAGGTGTCGTGGGATTGTCACGCAGATGTCATGGAGATGACTTCGTAGAGTTCGGGATTAAGCGATCGAGCGTCTCCGAGCTAAAGATCGCAGGGCACGAGAAAACAATGTTTTTTTACCTAGGTTTGGCCCCTCGATGCGAGGTAAAGACCTACGCCCTGCCTATCCTAGATTGATATTGATATGAATATGGTGTTACAAGGGGTTGGCGATCGAAGTATCGAGTCGCCGGCGATCGAGGTGTCGAGTCGCCGTATGTTCTAGGGTTTTTAGCTTGTCCCTCTAGTCCTGCGAGTCCTCTTTATATATCCAGAGGCTCGCTAGGTTACAAAGGAATTACTTGGAGACTACTTTTCTTGCCTTCCAAGTTAAGCCATCTTGGATCTTCTGGATTCTTCTTAAACCATGCTGCGACTCTTCGTGTAGGCCCACCTCAGTGCAAGCTCATTGATTATAAGCCGCATTATTTGTGGGCCGCGGGTTAATCTATTTATCATTCCCCGACATTAGCCCCCAAGCTTCTGGGTGATTCGTAGAATTAGGCGGAAGATTATGTCTTGATGATGATCTTGCGGGCTTGCGTGTGTAGTTCTCGCCGACTTGTCGATGTTGCACTTGGCGACTCGCTGATGATGAGTCGCACACGTAGCGGCTTATTGATCCGCTGATGTAGAAGCGATGAGTCGCTATCTTTGTGGCTTATGTAGCCACTATGTTGCCAATTGAGCACTTCTGTCTTGGTTGCATTGAAACTGCAGAATCGCGGTGAGTTTTCCGCGAAGCACTTGGTGAAAACCACCTTTTGGGTGTAAGACTGAACTGAAATCATAAGAATAATAACTTATGAGTAACAAGATAAATCAACCAAATGTGTATAAGGTGCTGAGTCATAGACATCGAAGCATAAAAGACCATAAGCATAAATAAGCTGGTCAATCATTAAAATAATAATCTGTTATATTATCATGATGAGCCATCTAAACGCATGTTGAGACATGGCGGCTCAAGGGCATATAGCCACAACCTGTATTTAAAGATTTTCGAGTCACTAATTTGACTCGCAAATGGATATATATATATATTCTCATGTTCTGCAAAAAATGAAATCTGCATATAATCATGGTATATGAGTATAATAAAGACCGCCAAATATGGTGGATGTGTAGCCTCCGAGGGCCGAGTTGTATGCATGGTCATGGTGCTCGGGACTCAAAAATATCTCAAGTTAGACAAAAATTTAATTGTCCTAGCCCCCAGGCATTGAGCAGGCATGCTTTTGTCAACCTGCTTGATGGCATATCGTTGCAATTTGATCCTGCAACAGATTGACAAATATTTTTGCCACAAGATAATAATGATATAAATTCCACTTGATGTGGTTGTAGTTAAATAAATATTGGTGGCTTCATCAGCCGATATAAGGAGATAATTATCTCAATCATAAAAATTTTGGCCATGCCAATTCAAACTCGTATGGCCAAGTTATAGGTTCCTGTTAAACCAAAAGGCAAAGCTCCAAGGAAGTAATGATAACTTGATGATAATATGTTAGCCTTGGCGGCTGATAATAATGATAGAATGTTAGTACTCCGCATGATAGCATGTGGTACTCTGCATGATAGCATAGTATAATCGGCATGATAAATGATATTTTGCATGATAGCAAATGGTATGTTGCATGATGCAAATGATATGTCCCATGATGCAAATGATATGTTGCATGATATTTTGCATGATAGCAAATGGTTGCATAATAGCAACTAGTTGCATGATAGCAACTGGTAAGATGCATGATAGCATATTGTACGATGCATGATAGCATATGGTACTTGACTCAGTATTTCCCAAATCTAATGTGTGTTCAGGGTCGAGAACGGCCATGATAGGCAGCCATGATAGGCATTGGACTCGATTGACGCCACACGCGGGTACTTTAGTCCTTCTGAATTATCTCTATTACCGTTAAGTAGGTCTTCGCGCGGCTCAGTATTTCCCAGGTAAAAATGCGTGTTCAGGGTCGCTGGCGGCCATGATAGGCGATCACACTCGATTGACACCGCACCCCAGTACTTTGGCCGCATAGTGCAAAGATACTTCTGACTTAAGGCGAGAATAACCAGGATTATTGCTTTTAACGGCTTCAATGGCCGTGACGAGCTCTAATTAGGTTTAATGATAACCAACTTTGATTAGCTGTAGATGTGGTACAACGAGTCACCTGTTTTAACTCAAATATTTGATAAGATAATGATTCATTAATGACTCATAAACTGATTTAATGATGAACTGTTTGCGACTCATAAAATGATATGGGGGTAAATCGCTATGCGACTCATAAGTTGATATGACAATAAGTCGATGATGATCAATAAAATGATATGATGATAAATCATATAACGATCAGTCATAAATTGATATAATGATAAGTCATAGAATGATAAATGAATCGCCAAATATCAATGCTTGAACATGTAGTGGTGATCTTGATATTCAATGCAAGCTGTAAATAGCTAGATTTTGCAATGCGAATTATAAAGAACTCTAATTTGACGAATGTATTGAGAAGTAGATATAATTAAATCTACAAAACCTGATATGAATTTAAAGTCTACGACATGATATAATATGAGTCGCAAAGACATTTAATAAAATGCATAATAACCTAGAAATGCAGCCCCCGAGATAAACTCGAAGATGAAATTTAATCTTATTGATAAAAGTAAAAGGCTGCGAAAGTTTGAGCATGATAGCAACTTATCTTGTTTTTATTCATTGATGACGCGATGTAGGCTGCAGGCCCTTGTTGGAGTTGGCTGATTTAGAGCTGGTGCGTCCAATTTGATCATACTGACACATGTCTGTGGGGTCGGATGTTTGTCCGTATTGATATTGTTGAAGCGGTGAGTCGCTTTCTGCTGACACACGACCGAAGTCATGTAAGTCGGTGGTGATCGTCATAACTGAGCTGTGCATGCTTGAGTCGCGACATGCGTCCAAAGTCGAGTACTCTCTTTTTTCCTTGCTACCTTGGTAGGTCGCAGTTCCTTGATTCCTTGTACGTAAATCCCATGCATGCGTGTACTTGATGTCCATGCAAACAGTAATGTGCTAGCAATTTTGATCACTTATTTTCTTCCTTCAATAATTTTCTCCAATCCCGGCGCGACTCAAAGGGCAGGAGTAGCTGGCACGTAATCCTTTATTGAATTGAACTTGATCCCTGAGTCGGACCTCTGGTCGGATTTGCTAGGTCTAGTTGATCTTGTTTTACGTGATCAGTCGCACGCCTAGGATTTGTTGAAGGTGAATCCCGGGTGCTGATCTGCAGATGATTGCAAAGTTTGGCGAAGCCTGATATTTTCCGCTTTCTTTCCATGTGCAGTGGTGCGATGGATTGGCAAACTAGAAACTCTGTATTTCCCTTCCATCCTTCTCCTTTCACGTGAGCTCTCTATGCAATGGTAGTAGCAATTAGCAGTAACTTTAGATCATTCTTTCCTTTTCTCTGGCCGGGGCATACACGACGCTTTGTACCCTGAAGTTTGGAGCGATCACGCCTTCCTTTTGTCCCTGGATTTTGATTCGGTTTCCTTTGCCTATTTTCTCTTGAAAGCTTGTACGCATGTGTCAACTGGGTCCTGATCACCGATGACTTAATCTGATTCTTGGAAAGTACGAGCGTAGTGCTTGAACTCCTGATTGAGTTTGACTCGGACGAGAACTGCATCGTGCTAGTTTGGATTCGCGAACTCGCGCTGATACTAATCTTTGTTGCAGTATTTGAGCCGCCGGCGGAGATCTAACCGTTAGAATTGGCACAAATTTGTTGGAGGGCTTCGGGATTGTATTCCACAGGTTTCCACCAGAGGGATCTTCGAATTGATGTCCGAGTCGACCTTGATAATTAATTTCCGAAAGTCACGCGGAGCTCCGTCAGCTTTCGACAGGGTTTCAGTGTTTGAGTCGCCCACGGAGATCTAACCGTTGGAATCCGATGCGCTTTGGACAGCAGCTAGGAAACTCGATTGCGCATCTTTCCACAGAAGGGATCATCGAGATGAGTTTCAAGCCGCCGCCGGTGATGTCCGCCATATGGTCGTTGCTGCTGTCCTGTAACCCGCGCGTGAGGGGCGTTGTCGAAGTTGAGCCCCGAATCGCGCGGTCGAATTTCTCCACGCTTTCTACTCGAGCTTGAGGTAGATCTTGATGTAGATGTAGATACCGCCGAATCGTTTAGACCGGCGTGATGTTGAAGTCGCCGATATTGAATCGACGACGAGATCCTCCGTCCCTGGCACAGATCCAGCGCAGAACGTGACGCTCTTGACCGCAGGCCCCACGGTGGGCGCCAACTGTCGTGGGATTGTCACGCAGATGTCATGGAGATGACTTCGTAGAGTTGGGTATTAAGCGATCGAGCGTCTCCGAGCTAAAGATCGCAGGGCACGAGAAGACAATGTTTTTTACCCAGGTTCGGCCCCTCGATGCGAGGTAAAGACCTACGTCCTGCCTATCCTAGATTGATATTGATATGAATATGGTGTTACAAGGGGTTGGCGATCGAAGTATCGAGTCGCCGGCGATCGAGGTGTCGAGTCGCCGTATGTTCTAGGTTTTTTTAGCTTGTCCCTCTAGTCCTGCGAGTCCTCTTTATATATCCAGAGGCTCGCTAGGTTACAAAGGAATTACTTGAAGACTACTTTTCTTGCCTTCCAAGTTAAGCCATCTTCGATCTTCTGGATTCTTCTTAAACCATGCTGCGACTCTTCGTGTCGGCCCACCTCAGTGCAAGCCCATTGATTATAAGCCGCATTATTTGTGGGCCGCGGGTTAATCTATTTATCATTCCCCGACAGAAGGCGACAAGCGCGCTTTCCTATTTGGGAGGCAAGCCAGCGCCTATGGTGACGCTAGCCCCCGAGCCGCTGGCGTCCAGTGACACCTTCTTCGTAGCAGCCTGCTCCTGTGAAAACAACTGCTTCTTCTTCGCTGGCCTCTCGAGAGGCTCCATGTCCTCGTCAGCAGGGAATGCCACGGCACCGGCCTTGTAGGCGGTCTCGACAGAGCGCATTGCGTCCTGGACTTGACCGTGGATGGAGATGGTGCCGCCGCTGCCTGGAATCTTGACGATGTTGTACGCGTGGTGAGTGACGGCCATGAACTTCGCGAGGGCGGGGTAGCCGAGGATGGCGTTGTAGGCAGGCCGATGTGCGCGACGTCGAAGTCGATTTGCTCGGTGTGGTAGTTCTGCGGCATGCCGAAGGTGACCGCGAGCCTCACCTGCCCCAACGGTGTAGTGGAGCCGTTTGTCACCCCCCGTGAAGGGCCTGGAGGGCATCAGCCACTCGTACGACACTTGAAGTTGTTCGAAGGTCTCGACAGAGATGACGTTCAGGCCTGCTCCCCCATCTATGAGCGTCTTGTTGACTGCGATGTTGTGGATGGTGGGAGTGCACACCAGAGGGGGATGGTGCCGACGGCCTTGGTTGACCTTGGGTGGTCCTTGGAGTCGAAGGCGATGGTCTACTGCGACCACTTGAGGGGTTGGGACGCCTCAATCCCTGGGAGTGCGGTGTTGACCTCGCGAGAGAACTGCTTGAAGTGGCTGTTGGACTTGGGCGCCTGAGACCCGCCGAGGATGCACGCTATTGTCCCCTGGGGGGCCTGATAGCCTCCAGGGTTCTCGTCAGGGAGATTGCTGTTTCGCCCGGCGGGGTTCGCCTGAGTCCCCTGGTGCTGGTAGGTGCTGCGACGCCCGCCCCCCGCGGCCGCCATGGCCTCCGCCGCGGCCGCCGCGGCCTTGGTTCTTCTCACATTCCTTGCTGAGCTGCTTGAGCTCCCAACAGTCTTCAGTCGCGTGGTTGTGCCTGTTCTGGTAGATGCAGAATGGGCGATTATCTACTTTCTTCTCGTCAGGTGCCGGGGAGCCCTCGCGAGGCTGTTTGGCGCCCGGCTCTGCCGCGAGGACCGCGGTGGTCTTGCGCTTCTCGACAGGCTTCCTCCTGCTCCGAGACCCCTCAGGAGGCTCTTCCTCCGTTTCATGCTTGACGAAGAGGAGGCCCTCTTCAGCCTTGGTGCACTTGTCTGCCAAGTCGAAGAGTTTCACCACCGAGGTGAGGGTGTCGTGGATGCCGAGCTTCTCGAGCATCCCGCGGTTCGTGACGCCCTCTCTGAAGGCGGAGATGACGTGCGAGTCCGAGATGTTCGGGATCTTGTTGCGGACCTGGCAGAAGCACTGGATGTACCTACGGAGGGTCTCGTCTGGCTTCTGGCGCACCGCGTGGAGATCGTTGTAGGTGAGGGCTCGCTCGTACGTGCCCTTGAAGTTCGCGACGAAGACCTTGCAGAGCTCCTCCCACGTGTCGATGGTGTTCTCGGGGAGGTTCATGAGCCATGAGAGCGCTGAGTCCTTGAGGGCCATGGAGAGCCAGTTGGCCATCACCTTGTCGTTGCCTCCTGCGGCTTGGATGGAGACGGTGTAGAGCTGCAGAAACTCCAGAGGGTTGGTCCTGCCGTCGTAGCGCGGAGGGAAGTCTGGCTTGAACTTCACCAGCCAGACGACGCGGCACAAGTTGCGGGTGAAGGCGGTGCAGCCTGTGGCATATGTCACAGCGCCGCCGGCGAGAGCGTTGCGGTTCTGGCGGCCGGCGGCAGCAATCTCCTGGACGGCGCGGTTGTGGCGGTCCCGCTCGATCTCCACGCGCGCATCTGGAGGTGTTCGCTGCACGATCTGGCAGTCATGCAGCGAGGATGCGTGTGACGCGGCGCGGTGATTTCCCGCCGGTGCTCCAGCTGGAGGAGGAGGCGGCGGCGGAGACGGAGGGGGAGGAGGAGCGACGTGCACTATGCTCCCTCCGCGTCCGGAGTGGTGCACCAGCGAACGAGAGGGCGTTGGCGTTGGAGTAGGTGCGGCAGGGACGGCGGCGGCGTTGATGAGCTCCTCGAGGCGCCCGAGCCAGTTGTCGTGGCCCGCCTGCGTGGGGCGATAGCGCAGCAGCTCCTGCGCCATGAGTAGCGTAGTGGCTGGGCTGGGTGCTACCGGTTCTGCGTGGAGGCGCTCACATGCCTGGACGGGTGCTGGGAGGAAGCCCCCTCGCCATCGTCGTCGTTGCCGCCGTCGTTGCCGCTGCCGTTGCCGCCGTCGTCTTCAGGGTGCTCGACGTGCAGCTCGTCGTTGCGCTCCGAAGCGCGGTTGGTGCGTGGGCGGCCACGCGGTTGTTGTGGGCAGGCTCGGTGTTGGCCCTGCCGGATGTCCGTCGGGCGAGACGCTCTGCTCGTGTGTCAGCCATGGTGCAGAGAGGTCGAAGAGGTTGAAGACGCGCCTAAGCCCCCTACCTGGCGCGCCAAATGTCGGAGAACTGGTCCCAAGGAACGTGGGGTGTCTCACTGATGCCAGGAATCGAGTAAGGGGCTGGACACGCAATCAAACAACCCTCAACAACCTCGGAAACGATGCTCGTTGAGCTCGGTGAGGGACATCACGGCAGAGAGGGGACACCAGAGTTTACCCAGGTTCAGGCCCACCGCGAGGTGTAAAGACCCTACGTCCTCCTATGTTGCATTGCACTGCTTGAAGAGGTTACAGTACAATGTGCTTGCCGAGGGAACAACTATGGCTATGGTGGACTATGGTGGAAAGAGATTCGTCTTCTCCCTTGCGGCGCAGCCGGCTAGGTGCAGAATGAAGCGATCGATTCGGGGATCCCCTCTTTGGTCGTACACTGCCTCCTTTTATACCGGCCTCGGTCCTCTTCCCCGAAAACATCAGGCGGGAAGGGATACCACATGGTGGCCAAGATGGAGCGCGGTGCACGATGTTGGGGGTGTCCATGGACGCGGTCCATGGTAGAGAGCAACGTCTCCTTGGCAGAAAAAGCCACCGTCCATCCAGGACGATGGGCTGGCGCCGCAGAGGTCCGTGACGCGCCCCACGGTGACGTCGGCTTGGAGCGTAGCGGCGGCCGGTCCCCTTATCACCAAAATGGCAATCCTTGGAGTCCGCTTTGTTTGCCACAGCTTTGTTGACCGGTTTATACACGAGAACGACAACTGCGGCGTCACCGTCATCGCGCGCAGATGCGCGCGTCACTCTGCTGCGGCCGCAGAGGCCATGTGCGCTCTGCAGCGGGTGCAGAGCTTGCTTCCACTTGAAGGAACCCCGCGAGGGCTGGGTACCTCGCCGAGGTTTTGAATTACTTGACGCCTCGCGAGGGAAGCCTCGCGAGGGTGGCGCATCCGCGCGCCAGGACTTAGCGATATTCCGGACAGGAAAAGTCCCTCACGAGGAAAAAATCCCTCACGAGGGCCTTAGCACGACGATTTTCCGTCTACTCCCTCCATTCCAAAATACTTGATATGGATTTGTCCAAATTCTGATGTATCTGCGCACTAAAACACATCTAGATAGATCCGAATTTGGACAAATACACGTCAAGATTTTCGAACGGAGGAAGTATCTACTACAACAAGCTCTACTAGACAAGCTTTACCCGACTCCGGTGAGGCAGGGGTGAGGACGGCGGCGTGTCTTCGGCTCGCTTCAGTGTTTGTAGTCGTTGCTAGGTGGTCCGAAGAGCAATTTGTAATTTTTATTACTTGTGGGATTATTTATACCTTTGTTGATGATGTTGATGACCAATAGATTAGTTAGCCTTTTCGAATAAAATAGAGATATGCCAAAAAGGACAAAAATACAGCTGTGGAACATGACAAGTTGATGGAGAAAATACCCACCGTTCTTTCTTTCTTCGGTCGCAAGAAAAGCGAGCATGGTTGAAACAATAACAATGCAAAAAACGCAATGGCACATGTGAACAGAATCCAACCACGTTGTGGATACTAAACGACTTTCGAACTTTATCAGGGACCAAAGTACAAACAAACCCCCTACATAATGAGGGCGGACAATCTTCCCAAATTACAACGACAGAGAGAACTCGGAAATTCAGAAGAAAACGCAGGTCGCTAAAACTTCGAAGGGGAGAGCAGGAGAAGGCGAAGCTAATGGCGGAGACCCCGAGCAGGATCGAATCCGCGAGGAAGTGGGTCGTCGATCACAAGCTCCGAGCCGTAGGTAATAATCCGCGATTATCAGAATTTTTTTCTGCGGATTTGATTTACTCTGCCGGATCTAGGTATTTAGGGTTGGCTTCCGATGCATCCATGTTATAAAGCGTCAGACAAATCCCTTCCAAGTAATCCGCGATTATCAGAAGTTTCGCCGTTCTATTTATCCCGTTTTACCTGGCGATTCTGAGTCGACTTATTTGTTTACGGGTTCCATGGGGGATTTGTTGGCATGTATTATAATTTGTTAAATTATTTTTGTATGGCGAGGAAAGGTTGCCTGTGGCTTACTGGGATTACCAGCTCGATCGCGTACAACTGGTCGCGGCCCCAGAAGACCAGCGTCAAGATCATCCACGCAAGGTTTGCACATTTCTTATCTGACCTCAGTCCTTATTCAGTAATGCACCTTTCTGAACTATAGTATAGATTAGCCTGTCATAACTCATATCATGCGAGAATACCACAATGGAAGATTCTTCCGAAAGACTTATCATTCGAAAGATTATGCCGCAATAAAAGATTAATTTTGTGCATAATTTACAACAGAAATATTGATTAAAATGCTGATATCCTTTCTATGCATACGCTTATTTCCTGGAAAGCCATTCAGGGTTATATTGGGATTTTTGACACACTCAAGCAATTCATGTTGTCCGCAATTAAATATAGGAACGAATTCTCAACACCCTTCATTTCTGTTTTATTATTTGTTAAGTACATACGTTTTATTTTTTAGACGTGAAGGTGAAGATACACTTTGGTTGTCCGAGCAATCATTGTTTGGTTCAGTTCTGCCCTTAGTAAATTCAGGTTGTTGCTGATATATGCTATAATGCTACTATGGTTGCGCGTGTACGGTAAGCTATGTGAAGTAATTTAGGTGACCTCTTATTTCTAGGATTCCTGAGACTTAAAACATGGTTGTTGACTAAGAAAAATAATTTACTGACCATGGAAGGCTGCACCACGACAGTACCAGTCGGATGCTTTCTCTAATTCCATACGATGACAGAATGATGCATTTTAAAATCGATCATTCTTTCCTTGTGTATTCATAAGTCAACACAGTGCTTGCCCTCTCTGATATCTTCTGCGCCGCTAAATGTTCTGTGCTTGGTTTGTAACCCCTTTTTGCTCCAACAAGTATTTGCCAAAATATGTACATGCTTACTACACTTGGCACATTTTGTCAGGACCTTACTAAAATTTGGCATCTCAGTAATCCTAGCTATCAATTTCTTGGTTCCAGTTTTTTATATGAATTTTTTGTCAGCTTAATGGTGGTTGTGGCAGGTGACATAAATCAAACAAAAACACGTTAAACCCACAGGGGTTGAGTAAACATATGAAAAATGGACTCCCACAAGTTTTTTTTCCGCAAGTTTACCGAACTCGGATGACAAGGTCAGAAAATTAGAGGTTACTTAGTTTCTAAACTCGAACCGCCAACACATTCTCACCAGTACTATTAGCACCTTTTAATGAAGTCTCCCGATCCACACAAATGCGACACAAGTTCTTCATGCAACCAATACATATGGTATTGTCCGTCTATTTCTAGCTGTAATCCAAATGGTGTAGTTGACTATAATACTTTTATAGGATCCGACTTCAGCTAATTGATTTTTCACCTTAGTTCCCCAGTGTACCCATTAACTGAAATATACAATCCTTATTTCCAGTGTTGGTATTTCAGTTGTGCTCTTTTGTTTTCTATATGTATGTCATCATACATGTGCTTTGCTTGCACCTCATGAAATTCGAATTTAAAGATGGTGTACTCCTAGGACCTGGGCACGCCTGATAATGTTTGCCTGCAACTATTGCCTTTTCATGTACCATGTGGACACAATAGAAACTTAGATAGGGTTGAGTAGATTCCAGATGACTGTACCTATGAATCTTGTTGCTCATGTCATAATTCGAAATTTCACAGTCATCTCATCTGAAAAACTGTTTGACCATGCAGGTTGCATGCGCAGGCTCTAACGCTGGCTGCCCTAATTGGTTCTGGATTAGTAGAGTACTATGATCGGGAGTATGGCTCTTCTGGACCAAAGGTAGATAGATACACACGCCAATACATCGCCCACTCGCATAAAGATTAAAGATCTTCATGTTCCATGTTGGATACTTGATTAGTCTTAAGTTCTTTTGTGGGCGACATCCCTTGAGCCGCCATTGCTGCGAAATGAAATGATAATTGCCAGGATTTTCCTGAGCAATGAGGGCGTAATACATATATGGTCTGCACAACTTAAACCACAGAATGCATCCTGTACCAAAGTTTGTTGGCAGTCTTGGTGTTATTATTTCTTTTTCTTTTCTGGTAATAAAAATCCTATGTTGCACTGAATTATCTGAGATATTTGTTGTCAAACTCCTGTCCGTCATTCTTTGTATAAGTCTACTTCTCTGTGCCGAATCACCATTTACCAAGGAAGATAAAAATGTGTCTGGACTTTGTTGTCAGAAAGCGTCTGGAAGCTGGAATTGGAGGAGAATTCAAGTCGGTATCTACTAGTCCTGAGAACTTTGTTTAAGCGTTATAAGTTGGAGTACGATTAACCACAGGGGAGAATTCAAGTCGGTATCTACTATTCCTGAGTTAACCAATTGGAGTACGATTAACCACAGGGGAGAGTTCAAGTCGGAATCTCTTGAAAATATTTTCAGAAAGTATAACGGGAGACTGTTAGGAATTTAATCTCCACGCATTAGTTACACCTAGCAGTGTAATACCTTTTGAATGGATCTGACAAGGGGGCAAACAATCATGCCAGTAAAATAAAAAAATCGAATATTAAAAATGTTCTATAGCCATTGGCTCGTATCGACCAAAGCTTCAGATGTATATATATCACATTATCACATAAGAGTGTATTTAAACAAAAAAAATTGGGTTCTTTTGTGATCATATAACACTAACATATAAGTTGACAAAACTGTTTTGTAAGAAGTCACGTGTAACTTTAGTAGCAATACAATTACAACTTTATAAACCATAGGGTAGCAACTTTTGAAGATGAAATAAAAGTTTGTCGAAACATAAAAACACAGGCCTAGTTTCAAAGATCTTGTTCACGGAAATCCGACAATGAAAATAAATCGTAAATTGGCTACACGGTTTAAGAGTTGTAACCTTTTGAAATTTTGAACATGGAAATTGATAATTTTATCTCCTTTTATCTTAGCCCCTGCATCACATTGTGAATAGTACCGTCATGACACTATGTATCAAGCTGTGAGTTATGTCGTGGTGGGATCACGGCAGATGCCATGGGTATGGCTTAGTTGAGGCCGAATGGTCGTTGGGGGAATCCGGGGAGGGTTTATGCACTCAAGATGTGCACAAGCAAGAACATGCAAGAAACCACAAGAACATGAACAAGAAGCCAAGGAATCCAAGAACATAAGAGACACCACGATGTACCCAGGTTCGGGGCCTTCGTGAGGAAGTAAAACCCCTACTCCTGCCTTTCCTCTCTCAATATATCAGTGTCGTTCTCAAGTATAAGGTGCTCCTCGAGCTGTATGATGCTGCTCAAGTGAGAGCTCTAGGTAGAAGATGAAACTATGAAGGGGGAAATGAGCTAGGGTTTTTGCCGTGCCCCTCCCTGGAGGTAGAGATGCTGCATATATACATAGGCCGAAGTACTGTTTTGCCCCTGCCTCCAGCTAACAATGGCATGGCCAGAAGGTAGAAGACAAGCCTCTGCCTCCTGCCAGCTCAACGGCCGGACTGTCAGGCCGGACATGCCTAGCTTTCCTCTTCCGGTCATACTCCAGTAGCATGCCGAGGTCTAGTCCGTAGACCTTTCCCGAAATAGCCAAGTCAGCTCCTAGGCCCCCGAGCTTCCGGGAAACCCGTGGACGGACCTCGCCGTCCTCTGAAGCTTCGGGCCACGCGGTACCTCTCTCCTGCCTTCCTCACCTTCCGAACTTTACTCCAGCAACCAGCCGGAAACGCGCTGGTGCCGCAACTCGGCCGCCGAACCATCCGCCACTGGAGCCTCCGGACCCACTGAGGCTCCGGTCAAGAGACGCCGGCTGAAGAAGTCCGGACATCCTCCTCATGCCCGGGGGGCAGGAGGCTTCCTACCTCGGATGGGTAATGCTTTGCTTCTATAGCCAACAATGTTTGTTGCTTAAACATATTATCTCGGTATTAACACTTGACCATCTTCTTTCGTTGCAGTGCCCCCATAGACGTGGATCAGGAGGTATCCTCCATGACTGCACCCGTTGGTGCCTCTGAAGCCACGACCTCCCCGACGAACTCTCGCCCCGGATCTCCTCCACCGAGGTCTGGCCCGGCTTTGGGGAAATCTGCCCCCACCCGAGGTCAGACTTCTCCGCGTCCTCAAACGGATGCGGAGACCAATCGCGCCAGGACTTCGGCTACCACCTTGCCGGAGCCTCGACTCTCCCCCGAAGCCAGACTGCCCGCAACCAACAGCAGCAACAGCAGAAGCATCAGCAGAAGCAACAGCCCCAAAAACCACTCCGCCAAACCACCTTGCCGTTGGAGAAGGGCAAGGAGAAAGAGAAAGAGGCGGTGAAGTCCAAGGTCACCCCCAAACCAACATCTGGGTCTGGCACCCTGACTATCTCTTCTCCTTCAAGGATCCAACCGAGGTCTCCTCCCCCGGTGACACGCCGAATTCCTCCATTCGCCGCACCCATTGATGAGACTGCCCTCCGGCCGAAGAATATGCTCGGAGGGCATCTCTCATATTGGATAATCGGCCTGCTTCAAGTTCCGAGGCTGCTTTGGCCGTGGAGGCCTCGATTAGGGGCATCGAGCAGGGCGGACCGTGGGGATTTCCTCCTCTGCGCACTGATAGTGGCCAGAGCCTCGGCTCCTTGGAACATTACAATGCAGACTGGAATTCTGCAGACGAGGTCTCCTCGGCCTCCTTAGCTGCTCCGGTGGCTGAGCATCCCGCGGGAAACAGCGCCTGCGGCCGAAGCGTATATGATCTATACACTACTGCCCTTCGTGCTGGTCAAACCATCGACGTAAGTCCTATTCTCTTTACTTTCATGCAGTATCTCATCTAATATCCACCATCCCCAGTCCCCGAGATTCGAGGTAAACTATTGACGCTCCGTCGGAGTTAAAATTGTTTGGCTTGAATCTCAACTTCCATTTTCATCCGACGTATCCAATCCATTTTATCTCACTTTAGCATGCACCTCGGGTACGAGTCCCCGAGACTCATGTCGAGGCATACCCCGACAACATTTTCCCAATGATTTGACTCCGAGTCCCCGAGACTCTTGTCGAGGTATAACCTTTCTAACCGAGCTATATGTTTCTTCCTTGCAGAATACTATGAACGTCCGTACGGACGTCTTCCACTCTCTCTTGTTCGCACACAAGAACCTCCATGATGCGCACAAGGCCGCACTTGCAGCGAAGAAAACGTCGGATGACCAGCTAGCGCAAGAGAAAGCCGAGGTATCTCGGCTGGTAAAGGAACTGAAGCGCATTGATGGACTCCGGAAATCAGAAACGGAGAAGCTGAAGGATGAGAAGGATAAGGCCGTCGAGGCAGAGAAGAAACTTCGGGAGGACTCTGCCAAGGACCACCAAGAAGCTCTCCAAGTAGCCGAGGTCCGCGCCAACTCGGCCACAGAAGCTTTGGAAGCTCTGCAGGCGCAGGTCAACCAGTTTCTCCCGACGCTGCAAACTATCAACAACGAGATGGACAGTGAGTTTCTTGCCTCCCTTAGCTTTTCTTTGTCCTCCACACCATTGGTTTTCTGCCGAACCATTTCTCACACTGATAACAGGCTACCCTACTATAGAGCATTTTACCTACACCCAAGTTGCGGCCCGCAGCATCACTGGTCGGCACAGGGAGAGGCGGAACGAACAGAACCCCGATTGGACCGTTGAGGACCATATCGTGGCCATCAAGTCTAGGATCAATCCCTTGAAGACCATTGGGTCAGAACTCCTCGACGCAGGTCTGTGTGCTTTCAAAGCCTTATGGCCTCTTGCTGATGCTCCGAAATCTACCGAGGATCTTGCCTCCAAGCTTCGTGAAGCCGAACAAAGACTCCGAGAGTGGCGTTCATCTTCAGCTCGCGCTGGAGCTGATGCCGCTCTCAAATTCATCATGACTTGGTGCGAGAAGATCGACCTCGAAAAGATGGACACTCTTCGCCGAGGCTCGCCCTGGTCCTCGGACCCAATTCTCATCAAGCGCCGCGAAAAGATGGCTGCCTTCTTCGCTGGATATGCCAACACGAAGAACTTGAGCGAAGGAGACACCTACTCCGACGCCGAGGATTACGCGCCAGAAGACGAGGAATACGAAACAGACTCCGACGTCGAGGCCGAGCAAGGTGACGACGGTGAAACCCGCGAAGCAGAAACCGAGGCTCCTCCCCAACCTGATGCCGAGGTTACTGCCGACGTTGCCAGCACTTCCCAGGCTACCTCGGCTCCGGACGAAATCCCTGCTGCATCGGCTGCTGCCGACGTAATTCCTGACGCCTCGACCTGAACTTATGCTTGGCCAGAAAACTTCATTAAATCCCCGGTATGCCGGGACGCAGATGTAATCAAACTTAAGTAGTTCCTTTGCTACCTCTATTACTATTATGCTCATCCGAACCATGCTTTTCTAGGCTTTATATCGAATCCTTTTGAACAAGTGCCCGAGTTCACTTTCGTGTTTACTATAGTTGGCAGTCTCTGCTCTTGTCTGCCATTCTGGCGTTCGACAGTCGAGTCACAAGATTGTTGTTCATAGCATACAGTACTTAGTAAATTCCGAGGTATAGTTCAAAGTCATCCGACATAAAGAAGTAAAAAACAGGGGTTAGTAAACGACATATGCCGGACTGTCTTTTTGGACCGAGTCCCCGAGTTCATTTTCATGTTTCCCATGTTCTTTCGTCTTTGCTCTTGACTGCCATGCTGGCGTTCGTCAGTCGAGTCACAAGATTAGTTACACAGCATACAGTACTTGAAGTTTGAGACGAGGTTCAAAATAGTCCGGCATACGAACGAAAAAGAAGTACAAACATAAAACAAGCATGCATAAAGCGAGGCAGTCCCCGAGCTCATTTTTAAGGTGCCGAGGTTTTTATTAAAGATCAGCCGAGGTACATACATTACTTCCTTCAACAGTAGAAGGGTCGGAGTAGAGCTACATTCCATGGACGCTGAAGCTCCGCATCGGGTCTATCCAGCCCATCTCCCCTTGGCTCCTGTGCATCTATAAGATAGTACGAATCATTGTGCAAAGCTCGGCTCACAATGTATGGTCCCTCCCATGGAGGTGACAACTTGTGCCGACCTTTGCTGCGCTGAACAAGCCTCAGCACTAGGTCTCCTTCATTAAACTTTCGGGGTTTTACATGCCGGCTTTGATAGCGTCGGAGACCCTGCTGATATATTGCTGACCGAGATAAGGCCAATTCTCTTGCTTCCTCAAGCAGATCTACAGCATCTTCCCGAGCTTCTTTAGCCTCGGCTTCTGTGTACATTGCCACTCTGGGCGCATCATATTCAATGTCGGTTGGCAGCATTGCCTCGGCCCCATAGACCATGAAGAATGGCGTATAGCCTGTTGATCTGTTCGGTGTGGTCCTTAAACCCCACAGAACTGCTGGTATCTCATCGATCCAACACCCCGGTGTTTTCAACAGTGGTTCTATAGCCGAGCTTTGATTCCGGCCAATACCAATGCATTTGACCTTTCTACTTGCCCATTAGCCTGTGGGTGAGCCACCGAGGCTACATCAAGTCGAATTCCCTTACTCATGCAGAACCGAGCAAACTCTCCGACAGCAAAGTTCGTGCCGTTGTCTGTAATGATACTATGAGGATATCCATATCTCAGGATTATTTCCTTCAAAAAGGTCACTGCCGTATGACCATCCACTTTCGGATTGGCTTCACCTCGATCCACTTAGTGAATTTGTCCACCATCACCAGTATGTGAGTCATATTGCCTCGGGCTGGCTTGAATTCTCCCACCATGTCCAGACACCAAACTGCAAAGGGCCACGTGATAGGAATGGTCTTGAGCGCCGAAGCTGGCATGTGCTGCTGCTTGGCGAACCTTTGGCACCCTTCACATTTCCGAACTATATCTTCTGCATCGGCATTGGCGGTGGGCCAATAGAACCCGTGCCGGAACACCTTGGCCACCAGAGCTCTTGTGCTGCAATGATGTCCACATTCTCCTTGGTGGATTTCTAAAAGCATCTCCTTGCCTTCAGCTGGTTCGACACACCTCTGCAACACCTCGGTCACACTTCTCTTGTATAGCTCCTTGTTGATGATGGTGTATCCCTTAGCTCTCCTCTGGATTCTCCTTGCCTCGGTTGTATCACTTGGCAAACTTCCGTCAGTATGAAGTTCATTATCTGCTCCGCCCATTCCGGCACTGGATGCAGAGGAAAAAGGCTCTCATCTATCTCCATTGGTTCGGCCGCCATGATCTCCGCCATGATTGCCTTTACCATTGCTCGGCCAGTCCCCGAGTGTTGGTGCGAAGTCCCCGGGCCAGATCCGAAGCTCCCACCATCCACGTCCATGGAAAAGCTCCATCAGTCCCCGGGTACTGCGAAGCAGTCCCCGATTTCGGCCAAACGCATCCGACGTCTACCTCCATAGGCTCAGGCTCCGGATTTGGTGGTAAGAAAATTGATTCGGAATCAGGAGAAGGCTTGATTGAAGGAGTTCTCAAATGATTCAGTGCTATCCCCGGTGGCACCGGTTCTTTGGATGAACCGAGCTTGGACAATACGTCGGCGGCTTCATTCTCCCCCCGAGGTATGTGCTTGTACTCACATCCTTCGAAAAACCCAGACACCTTTTGCACATGAAACCGATACAACTCCATGTTCGCATCCAATGCATCCCAAGTGCCGGTGGATTGATGCACCACCAAAGCTGAATCGCCGAAGCATTCTATACGCCGGACGCCTATCTCCTTTGCCACCTTGAGCCCATGGATCAGGGCCTCATACTCCGCCACGTTGTTCGACGCCGAGAAATGGATTTGCAGCACATACTTCAACTGGTCTTGCTTCGGCGAGGTTAGGACTATGCCGGCACCTAATCCGACCTTGGTCTTGGACCCATCAAAGTGCATCTTCCAATAATTATAGTCCGGCAAGGGCGGCTCATATTGCATCTCGGCCCAATCGCATAAAAAGTCCGGCAGCGCCTGCGACTTGATTGCATCTCGCCTTTCATAATGCGGAGTGTATGGAGATACCTCGATCGCCCATTTGGCAACTCGCCCAGTTGCGTCCTTGCATCCGATGATCTCCGAGATTGGAGCATCACATACCACCGTCATGGGATGCTCTTGGAAGTAATGCTTCAGTTTCTTAACCGCCAGGTATACTCCGTACGTCATCTTCTGGTAGTGGGGGTAGTTTTGCTTCGACGTGGATATCACCTCGCTCAGGTAGTAGATTGGTCTCTGCACCGATTTGCCTCCTTCGTCTCGCTCCACCACCACTGCAACACTTACGACCCGGTTTGTAGCCGCAATGTATATCAACATCGGTTCATTCTGCAAAGGGGATGCCAACACCGGAGCAGTGGACAACATCTTCTTCAGCTCATTGAACGCCGCGTCCGCCTGCGGGGTCCAAGTGAAACTGGTACTTTTCTTCATAAGTTGATACAATGGTAAGGCTTTTTCTCCTAGCCGACTTACAAACCGACTTAAAGATGCAAGGCATCCCGTGAACTTCTGCACATCTTTTAAACAGTTCGGCAACTTCATTCTTTCGATAGCTCGGATCTTAGCCGGGTTAACTTCTATACCTCGGCTCGATACGAGGAAACCGAGCAATTTTCCAGCCGGGACACCAAAGGTGCACTTGTCCGGGTTAAGTTTCAACCGATACTTTCTTAAATTTGCAAATGTCTCTTCGAGGTCTTCGATGAGAGTATGCTTCTTTTTAGTTTTGATAACAATGTCATCGACATACACTTGCACATTCTTGCCCATTTGAGAATGTAAGCACTTCTGCATACACCTTTGATAAGTTGCCCCGGCATTTCTCAAACCGAAACACATGACACGATAGCAATACGCCCCGTACGGGGTAATAAAGGCAGTCTTTATTTGATCATCAGTGTTCAGTGGGATCTGGTGAAAACCAGAATATGCATCAATAAAAGACAACAGCTCACATCCAGCCGTAGAATCGATCACTTGATCAATCCGAGGTAAAGGAAAGGGATCCTTCGGGCACGCCTTGTTCAGGTTGGTGAAGTCAATGCACATGCGCCACACCTTGACTACCGCCGGTTCGTCCTTCTTTTTCTCCACGAGGACTGGATTAGATATCCAGTCCGGATGCAGCACTTCCATGATGAAGCCTGCAGCCAGTAACTTCGCCAGTTCTTCGAGTACCACCTTTCTTCGGTCATCTGAGAGCCGCCGCGTCGGTTGACGCACTGGTTTCACCTCTGGCCGAACAAACAAAGAGTGCTCTGCCAACTCCCTCGGAACACCTGGCAGGTCTTTAGCCGACCATGCAAAAATGTCCCGATTCTCACGGAGGAAGTGACAGAGCGCGCTTTCCTATTTCTCGTCCATGCCAGTACCAATGATGGCGAAACGCTCCGGGTTCTCCGAGTCCAGCGGGATTTTCTTGGTCTCCTTGGGCACCTCGAATGAAGCGCTCATGTCCGGAGTAATTAGTCCGGACATGCCGAGCTGAGTAGACTGCGCCATTGCCACCACCTTCTGAAGTTGCTTCTTCTCCGCCGCGATCACCAAGGACTCGGCTAAACTAGATCCCGCCGAGGCACATTGCATAGCCTTCTTGTAGTCACCAGAAATGGTTATTATTCCCTTGGGCCCCGGCATTTTCATCTTTAGGTAGCCACATGAGTGGAGATCATGAACTTGGCCAAGGCTGGCCTTCCCAGCAAGGCATGGTAAGGGCTCTGCAAGTCCACAACCTCGAACTCAAGACTTTCAACTCGGCTGTTATCTCGGGTACCAAAACCCACGTCGACCCAAATCTTTCCCATAGGTGCACAAGAGACCCCGGGCACAATACCGTGAAATGTACAGCTGCTAGGCTGCAACTGGTTCGGTGAGTATCCCAGCTTGACCATTGTGTCTCGGTACATGATATTTATGGCACTCCCATTGTCCACCAAGACTCGGGTGAATCTCACATTGTTGGTCGGCCCACAAAACGTCGGATCCACCACCAGTGCATAGTTTCCAGGGCTCGGCATGATCCGAGGTGTATCTTGCCTGCTCCAAGTGATCTCTTGCTCGGACCAGTTCATGTATTTCACCACCGCCGGAGTTACTGCATTCACCTCCTTGGCACGCCTCAGCATACTCTTCTTATCAGTTGACTCAGTCACAAACACCACGTAGCTCTGATGTACTTCCCTATAATCATTACCGGGGTTCTCATACCTCTGATTCTCAAAGGACCACGTTTGGCTTTGGCCGGCACCACCGTTGTTGTTGTTGCCCTGGGCACTCACTGCATTCACCGGTTTCGCCTGCACCGTCTTCTGGTTTTGGGCCGCATGCACCGGGGTTGAATTTGCTCCGGTTAAGCTCTGATTCTGCGCCGCTATGGTCGGCTTATGCTGCTGCTGCGTTCGGATATTGAGGTCTACGCCATTGGTTCGGTGGCCCACTCCGGTTTGCCCCAGCTTTCGCCCCTTCTGCAGCGGTTCGGTGATGAAAACTACACTGCAGAGTGGTATGGTTGGGTGTTCTGCCATTCCTGCCATGATAGATACATGGTCCATTCACCAATGACTCGTAAGTCACAGGTGGTCCGGCCTCCTGCCACTGCTTCGCACCACCTCCCTGATTCTGGTTCTGGTTCGGAGTCCACGCCTGACCCTCAGTCTTCGGTTTCTGGGCGCCTCCAGGTCCGGACTGACTTGGGTTTACAGCATTGACTTGGAAATCTGGTTCTCTCCTCTTCTGCCCGAACTCTTGACGGTTATCAAACCTCGGTCCGTTGTTGCGATTGTTCATCGGATTCCTCCTGTTCCGGGCATTCCCATCCAGCAGAGGCTGCATCGGATCGCCAAGGGCATAGGAATCAGCTATCCGAATCGTCTCGGCCAGAGTCTTTGGCATATCTCTCTGGAGCCTCTGCCACAACATGCTACCATACCGACATCCATCAGCAAACCACGCTATAGCCTGTGCTTCGATAACTCCCTCACAGGAGTTCCGAACATTGCTCCACCGAGTCAAGAATTCTCGGTCAGTCTCATTGTCCTCCTGCTTGCACGCCTGCAAAAGCTGAGGTCGGTTTGGCCTCTTGTAAGTGCTGGCGAAGTTGCTATTGAATGCCTCCTCTAAATCCAGCCAGCAATCGATGCTATTCTCCGGCAATTGTTCAGCCAGATCCGAGCAGGACCTTCCAACATGTGCGGGAGATACCGGACCGCCCATCGGCGATTGCCCCCCGCAATGTATACTGCTGAAACATAATCAGCTAGCCAATCTTGCGGCTTGGTGCTCCCATTGTACGGCCTGGTACTCCGACCCAACTGAAACTGAGACACTGGTGGAGGTGGTTCCTTCATGATCCGAGGTCCAAAACACGCCGGACCAGGAGGGCCTTCCTCCTCCAACTTCTCGGACATGTAAATCCGATCTAGCTTGTAGCGCGCATCACCTGTAGGCAACGTCCGAGCTCCGATACGCTCTCCCAATGCACCATCCACTCTATAGAATCCAGCCCGCTCCATGGCTGAATTTCCATCATCATATCGGTCGCCACCTCGACCGACGTTCTTCGGCTGCGGAACATACTCCGGCTCTTGCTGATACTGCTCCTGCGGCCGGGGTTGCTGCTGATGCCTCGGGGGCTGAGGTGGTTTACCTCGGCCAGCCGACGCTGCTTGCCCACCGTTCTGATTTCCCTGAGCTGAACGGCCTTTAGCTCGGCTTGCATCACCTGGGCCGGGGTCTCCATTGGCTCGGCTAGCGTCGCCGACCTTTTGCTTCCCAGCTAACACCGGATCGTACACTTGCAGCTGCATCTCCTTGTTCCGACCTGAAGTGACACTCCGGGCACGATCGGCTCCTCCGACGTGTGGAGACGAGGCTTGCCCCTTGGACCCTGGCTAACTGGCCTAATCGAATGGACCGCCTGCGAACCGCCAAGCCCGGCCTTGCGGAGGGCTTCATTTTGCTTGCTGGCCACATGCACTAACTCATTGAGCCGCTTCTGCTGCTCACGCCATGCATCTCCGGTCAACTCCGATAGCCCGGCCCTTACTGCTTCGGCTGCTCTAAGGTTCTTGCTGGTGAACTATACACCGGCCTACCAGTAGCCGACCTGCTACTTGTTGCCTTACTCGAGCCCGAGACTGCAGCCCTAACCATCTCCTCATAGAGGTCCTTGCCTCGGTTGAACAGAGCAGCTTTCTTACGCCGCACAACCGGAGTAAAACCATCTCTATACCATGTGCAGCATTGTACTCCTTCTGCTCCATATCGAACTGCTGCTTAGCCTCGGCCAGCAACCGAGCTTCTCTCAGCACTCTGGCGCTCTGCCTCTAACCCGGCCACCGTATGCTCCACACTTGCCTCTACTGCGAGTGGCCGAGCTAACCTATCAACGATAGCTTCTAAGGGAACTTCTTCCCTTGGCATGCCCAACTGCTCATTCTGACTAGGTTTCTCGTACGGAAACTTCGCCGCCCGACCTGATTTCTCAGGCAGCGCGGTTGGCGTCGCCTCCACCTCGGCTAGCGCGACCTTGCCAGCATCTGCCTTGCTAGCTGCAGGCTTGGTACCAGCCACCATCACCTCCACACACCTCGGAGGGCGAGTGACACGCCGGCCCAAAGCCGCCAGGAGAGGAGTTTCGTCGTCCACGAGCACCTGCTCCGGGTACTCGCGAGCCACCTCGACAGCAACGTATGTGGGGAAGCTGCCGAGCATCATGAGGAAACCATCGGTGGGGAAAGGCTTGCCGGCGAAGCACCCCGCATTGTCGCTCACAAAGGCGAACTCGCCGATCTTGGTAACAAGGCCAGAAAGAACACACTCAGAGGAGCCCGTCCGGATGGAAACTCCACCCAACGCCTCAATCTGCCCCACGGTGGGCGCCAACTGTCGTGGTGGGATCACGGCAGATGCCATGGGTATGGCTTAGTTGGGGCCGAATGGTCGTTGGGGGAATCCGGGGAGGGTTTATGCACTCAAGATGTGCACAAGCAAGAACATGCAAGAAACCACAAGAACATGAACAAGAAACCAAGAAAGCCAAGAACACAAAAGACACCACGATGTACCCAGGTTCGGGGCCTTCGTGAGGAAGTAAAACCCCTACTCCTGCCTTTCCTCTCTCAATATATCAGTGTCGTTCTCAGGTACAAGGTGCTCCTCGAGCTGTATGATGCTGCTCAAGTGAGAGCTCTAGGTAGAAGATGAAACTATGAAGGGGGAAATGAGCTAGGGTTTTTGCCGTCCTCCTCCCTGGAGGTAGAGATGCCGCATATATACATAGGCCGAAGTACAGTTTTACCCCTGCCTACAACTAACAATGGCATGGCCAAAAGGTAGAAGACAAGCCTCTGCCTCCTGCCAGCTCAACGGCCGGACTGTCAGGCCGGACAGGCCTAGCTTTCCTCTTCCGGTCATACTTCAGTAGCCTGCCGAGGTCTAGCCTGTAGACCTTTCCCGAAATAGCCAAGTCAGCTCCTAGGCCCCCGAGCTTCCGGGAAACCCGTGGACGGACCTCGCCGTCCTCTGAAGCTTCGGGCTACGAGCTCTGCGGCGCCCGTGACCTCTCTGACATGCCTCGATCCTTGCTGCCAACCTCGGATAACACTCCTGATCCTATACCTCGGTAGAGAATACCTTATTCCTGTGGTAGCTAGCTGACTGCCCCGAGGTTGATACCTCGGAGGATATACCTCGGAGAATATACCTCGGACGTACCTTACGTCGGATGACGCCTCCTGCGTCCTTGCTCAATCGTTACCTCGGACAGCTTACTGCCTTAACCTTACATGTCTTTACCTCATCTTTACCCTACCCGGGGGTAACCCCCCGACAAGTTAAGTCCAGACTTCCAATCTTATAGCATTGTAGATATATATCATCTCTGTGTGTGTGAATAGCGCAAATTTTTCCGTCAGCCGCCCCAAATCTCTCCCCTCTAAATTAGATCTACACCTCCTATCGGTGAGGCCGGTAGTCTGCTCCGGCGGTGGGAGTTGGGGAACTTCAGTTCTCCGCGTTCTGCGTGTAGTTAGGGTTAGATTCTGGTGTCGTGGTGTCATCATTCAGATTGGGACATGGTTACGTAGAATAATGGTATCAACTTTAATCTCATATATTGGGACATGGTTGACATCGTCGAGGAGCGAATGGGTCTGTGTCACCGGGCTCGTGCTCCGACTTTGTGTGGTGTTGGTCTCATCGCAAGCATGTTGATTTTGTCGGCAACATTTTTTTCTTATGTGCAATGTGCAGTGGGCGTATGCAGATTGAGCCGTCGGTTCCCAACGAGCAACTCCAGCTAGACCGTCAACATAGATTAGAGCGTGTCTCCCACGGATTCGATTTCTTCCCTAGATCTCGTCGTACTCGACGGGTGGCTATCGTGACTACTTTTACAAGAAATATCCTACTTAGTTACTATTATGTCACTATTCACTCTACCCCGCGATGATGCGATGGCGACCAAACGAGTGGTGGCAGATTCAAATGCAAAAGATTTTGTTGGGGGTTTGGATTTATTTCTAAATCTTCTCTAGGTCTTTTCAGTAATTTAGGGGGCAACTGTTTTAATTACCTGGAGTAATCGTTTTTCTCAATTAATATAATCCAGGTGTTAGTCTAGTAAATTCTCTCTTTGCCATAATTTTTTTTGTTTCACACTTTTTTTTGGCGGCCTGGTGCAGTGCTACGCAAGTGCGGGTTCTGTCGTCTAAAACGCATCAGAACGCCTTAACCTTTGCGGCGGCGGCGCCCCTTGTGTTAGAATGCCCTTCCGATGAGAAGCTTGGAGAGCATCGGCCCGGTCCTCACCCGCTATGCCGCCTCGCAGTCTCTGCTCCTGGGAGCCCACATCCATGCCCACCTCCTCAAGTCCGGCCTCTTCGCCGTGTTCCGCAACCACCTCATCTCCTTCTACTCCAAGTGCCGCCTCCCCGGCAGCGCCCGCAGGGTGTTCGACGAAATCCCGGACCCGTGCCACGTGTCCTGGTCCTCGCTCGTCACCGCCTACTCCAACAATGCCCTGCCCCGGGACGCGCTCAGGCCTTCCGCGCCATGCGCGCGCTCGGCGTCCGCTGCAACGAGTTTGCCCTACCCGTCGTGCTCAAGTGCGCGCCGGACGCCGGGCTCGGCACGCAGGTACACGCCGTCGCGGTGGCCACGGGGCTCAGCAGGGAGATCTTCGTGGCCAACGCGCTCGTCACCATGTACGGGGGGTTCGGATTCGTGAACGATGCGAGGAAGGTGTTCGACGAGGCCAGCAGCGAGCGGAACGCCGTATCTTGGAACGGCCTCGTGTCGGCTTACGTCAAGAATGACCGGTGCAGCGATGCCATCCAGGTGTTTGGTGAGATGGTGTGGGATGGGGTACGACCGAACGAGTTTGGGTTCTCTTGTGTCGTGAATGCCTGCACCGGGTCCAGGGATTTGGAAGCCGGCAGGAAGGTGCATGCCATGGTGGTACGGACGGGGTATGAGAAGGACGTCTTCACAGCCAATGCGTTGGTCGACATGTACTCGAAGCTGGGGGACATTCATATGGCAGCTGTTGTTTTTGGCAAGGTACCCAAGACGGATGTCGTCTCGTGGAACGCTTTCATTTCTGGGTGTGTGCTTCATGGACACGATCAGCATGCACTGGAGTTGTTGCTGCAGATGAAGTCTTCAGGACTGGTGCCTAACGTGTTCACGCTGTCCAGCATCCTGAAGGCATGTGCGGGTGCTGGTGCATTCAATCTGGGCCGGCAAATTCATGGGTTCATGATCAAAGCCTGTGCAGATTCAGATGACTATATCGGTGTTGGTCTTGTGGACATGTACACAAAGTACGGTCTTTTGCATGATGCGAGGAAGGTGTTCGACTGGATTCCTCAAAAGGATTTGGTTTTGTGGAATGCGCTGATCTCAGGTTGCTCTCATGAAGGATGCCATGGTGAGGCGTTGTCTCTCTTTTGCAGGATGAGAAAGGAAGGTTTTGACGTCAATAGGACGACACTGGCTGCTGTTCTCAAGTCAACAGCAAGCTTGGAGGCAATCAGTGACACAAGTCAGGTTCATTCTCTTGCAGAGAAGATAGGATTCATTTCTGACTCTCATGTTGTCAATGGTCTTATTGATTCATATTGGAAGTGTAATTGCCTCCATTATGCAAATAGAGTGTTTGAAGAACACAGTTCTGATAACATCGTATCTTTTACATCCATGATCACAGCACTCTCACAGCGTGACCACGGCGAGGATGCAATTAAGCTGTTCATGGAAATGCTAAGAAAGAGTCTCGAGCCAGATCCCTTTGTGCTAAGTAGCCTCCTGAATGCTTGTGCTAGCCTGTCAGCATACGAGCAAGGGAAGCAAGTGCATGCTCACTTGATCAAGAGGCAGTTCATGTCAGATGTGTTTGCGGGGAATGCTCTTGTGTATACATATGCAAAGTGCGGGAGCATAGAGGATGCAGATCTTGCTTTCTCTGGACTGCCAGAGAAGGGAGTCGTCTCATGGTCTGCAATGATTGGAGGGCTAGCACAACATGGGCATGGGGAAAGAGCATTAGATGTGTTCCACATGATGGTTGAAGAGCGTATTGCTCCAAACCACATCACTATGACCAGTGTTCTCTCTGCTTGTAACCATGCAGGGCTTGTCGATGAGGCCAAGCGATACTTCAGTTCAATGAAGGAGATGTTTGGAATTGACAGGACAGAGGAGCATTACGCGTGCATGATTGATCTTCTTGGCCGTGCTGGTAAACTAGATGATGCAATGGAGCTTGTCAACAGCATGCCATTCCAAGCCAACGCAGCAGTTTGGGGGGCACTACTAGCAGCCTCAAGAGTGCACCGAGATCCAGAACTGGGAAAGCTGGCAGCTGAAAAGCTCTTCATCCTGGAGCCAGAGAAGTCTGGCACACATGTGCTGCTTGCAAACACCTATGCATCTGCAGGCATGTGGGATGAGGTGGCTAAGGTGAGAAAATTGATGAAAGACAGCAATGTCAAGAAGGAGCCTGCTATGAGCTGGGTTGAAATGAAGGACAAGGTGCATACCTTCATTGTCGGTGACAAGAGCCATCCAAGGGCAAGGGACATATATGCAAAGCTAGAAGAATTGGGAGATCTGATGAGCAAAGCTGGTTACGTTACGGATGTAGAGGTTGATCTCCATGATGTCGACAAGATCGAAAAGGAGTTGCTTCTTTCTCATCACAGTGAGAGGCTGGCTGTCGCATTTGCATTGATCAGCACGCCAGCTGGAGCACCCATTAGGGTCAAGAAGAACCTGCGCATATGCAGAGATTGCCACGTTGCATTCAAATTCATTTCAAAGATCGTTTCAAGGGAAATTATTATCAGAGACGTCAACCGGTTTCATCATTTCAGTGACGGGGCATGTTCTTGCGGTGATTACTGGTAAAACCGGTTACACATGACTTTTTTTTGTGTCGCTTGTTACTGAGTGATGAGTAGAGAAGTTACATTCAGGGAGGTTTAGAACTCAGAAAATGTGGTAAGCCATTACCCTAGTGTTGCATCATCATTTTAAGAGAAACCTGCACTACTGCAGTAAAGCCATGGTTTCTGCAACTGCTTCTGCAGGAAGAAAAAGCTCTGACGTATGCCAAAAGAGTTGTAACATAGGTATATTCGGCATGTACATCATGATTCAAACAATTTTATTTGTTAACGTTATTGGCTACAACAAAATAAAATACTAACAGATTTCTGCTGGGTGTATGGGGAATATCAATACCAGTGTGTGCTTATCGAAGGATTAGCTCTTTGTGAAATGAATCTTATGAATTGTCATTGAAATGAATCTTATGAATTGTCATTGATCAACACGTACATACATTCTTCCTGACTATCGAATTATGAACAGCAGATTCTTCATCATACACAACTATACACAAAATTAGTATATTTCATATTTTGAAATTTTGATTTTGGCGTATAAATTTCACATTCATGACCGTACTTGATATCAAATGGAAAGAAGGGCCAAAGAAATATTGATATACAAAAATAAGGTTTCCTTCATTCTTGCCACAAAACTAGAGGGTCGTGAACTTCTTCGTATGAACCACTCTGGTACTTGATAGTATCATATTTCTTATAGTGACCATTTGGAACAAATCACCGAGTATATAATGCACACAATAAAGTTTATAATAAATCGACAGAGCTCGCATGAAACAGTGTCTTCTGCAGATATATGATACTGTCCATAGTTAGACATCTATTATTCAGTAATCATAGCAACTGTCCCTAGTTAGACATCTGTTATTCAGCAATCATAGCAACTGAATATCGGTGAAAAAACTGTCTGAAGAATTCATTTCCGAATACTCGAACAGTATATACAGATATTGAAGCAAAACTTAAAAAACTGCACACAGATGAATATCAACGACAATTCATAGACCTCTTTAGCTTTTGTTCACACAACAATGACAAGCCATGGGCTGGTGGTTGTAACTTGTACCACTACCAGTGACTCCGTGCATCTACATACCACGATCAGGACAGCTACAACCTTATCCTACATAGTTGATCAGAATATGACCACGGAGCGGCATAAGTACAAATCCAAGAGATTATCTATTTGTAATGCTACAGGTGCCTATGTCTTCCTAGCATCGCTCGAGTTGGCGCGGGTTAGCTCCCGACTCCATTTTTTTCTCACAGTTTGAGCAACAGAAGCTTGCTTTCGACGACGCCTGTAGGCCTCTCTTTTGCTGTACAGCACAGAGAACAAAAAGTTTGAGGTTAAATAGAAAAGTAGGTGCAAAGAAGTGAGAACTTCAACCTTTGCAGGAATCAATTTAAACCCTCACACCAATCTAGCTAGCCATGACAGGAAATTGCAATATTGTGCAATTAAATCTAATTTTGTTTAAACAGATCACTTATACAGGCATGCTATTTCCAAAAACGCATTAGACAAATTTCTAGCCTGCAGCAGATGCGATAACAACCAACTGTACCCTGAAAATTGGAATATTAAAAAAAAAGAGGAAAATAATAAAATACCTTATAAAAATAAGGCCTGCTGTAAGAACCATTCCTCCGATTGCCCATGATATTCTTTCACCGACAGGCATTTCTTTCGCCCATCTCTTATAATCGTTAAGATCCCAAGAGGTCACACCATGTAATGTTGGGCGGTCTTTTGAAGATGTCCATGTATCAGAGATGGAATCCAAACTTGCTTTCCCACCATAGCAGAAAGTCTCAACTTCATTAGGACTGGCATCAGAAACTTGCACAGAAAAACCAGCAAGTCGACATAGCTCTGTGCCATTAGAAACCCACTTATGTGCTTTGCCACAAAGGATGTCGCCTAAACCACAAGGAGATAAGGCCTGACATAGCAGTAAGGGAGCAATCAGCAATCAAACTATGATATGTACCAACAAAAAAGATCTGCTAGCTACTAAGGATTTCGACAAACAAAAGAAAAACAGGTTTCTGCAGTATTAATAGCTATTTCAGAATGTACTGCACATTTTAGTGAACATGATTGCCAAGCAATCGTTTGACTACAAAATAATCTGGCAACTGCATTTGTACTTTGCACAATAGTAAATGATTTGACATAGTTTCAGTTAGATATAACTCACATAGCTTCAGAAATGGGTCTACCTGTGTTTTCATATCAATGGAGAAGTATGCCTCCGAACAAGATTCGAAAACCATATCGCAGAATGATGCACATATAACTGGAGGTCCAGGCCTGACACCCACCCGTGGATCACAAATTGAGCACTCAAGCAATTCCCACAAATGAAGGCATTCTCCACTGCCTTCGCCGGTTGACGAGAGCTTTCTCACTGAAAGTAAGGCAGGAAATGTCTGTGTCACGTCACAGCATGTGTTCTGGCGGAATATCCTACATAGTGCTAGATCATTGCGCCCTTTTGCTGATCTTCCAGGAGGGTTGCCTTCAGATGAGAAAGCAGGGAACCGCCCACCAGGTGAAACACATCGACCTTTCGGTTGTCCTGTAGAGCCAGAAAATTAAACAAACATAAGTGTACATTCAGATATTTGAATTGTTTGTCCATTATGCGAATCACAATGGTTAATGCCCATTTTCTCATCCAAATAAGATAATGCCAAACCTCCTATACTATCTCAACAATACTTACCCAATCAATCTAAAATCACAGGGCTCATACACAAGCAAGAAAAGTCAAAGCTATCGTGCTGCTCTTTATCTAAAAAAGTACTTTTGCTCGTCTGCCTCATGATATGCAGAAATGCCAAGAGAGTGAAATTTATTAACGAGTAAGATAATAAAGCTTCTAGCAGAAATGCCAACAGATCTTCCTATACTAAGCTGAATTAACTGATAATTCGTACAACGCGTGTCATGGGTTCGAATGGGGTCCTAAAATGCACATAGATCACAGGCATTTCTGAAGCACCATCCAGGAAAATGAAGATTTTAAACTAACACCTAACTAAACCTATACATTCAGAGAGACCGACACTAGTACCTTAGCGCAGACATACACATCAGTTCCAGCGACTAATCAGACATAACACATCAAGGATCCACTTAAACCCACCAAAACTCGCTCAGCCACATACACACCACTCAACAGAAAACTCATACCACCGATGAAAAAGCAACATAGTACCAAGGAACGAAGAACAAGCGTACGAGATCACGAGACGCGATTGACCGTACCAGCCGATGCGATTGGCGAGAAGAAGAAGAGCGGCAGCAGAAGCAGCAGGCAAGTAGGAGCCGCTCGCGACGTCGGGGAGGGCGGCCCATCGGAGTCAACCTGCCCGCCGGCAGGGTCTCACGGCCGCGAGCGTGCGGCCGGCCGGGCAGCCGGCGTGATCCGTCGAGCGGATAGGCGAGGGAGGAGGGGAATCAATCTGTCGATTCGGTCGCGGCGCCTGGACCAGACAAGTCAACAGGCTCTAGCAAATCTCTTCTCGTTAATGGGCCGGCCGCGGCATTTGAGCCCGATAACGCAGCAGGGCCCGTTTACCGCCGAAAGAAATACAAGCCCGTTTCCGCTCGGGGCAGCACGAAACATTAGTCCCACCTCGCCTGGCGGGAGGAGCAGAGGCGGGTATAAGAAGAGGGGCAGCGCAACCGGAAAATTCATACGGAGTACCTTTCTTGGCCTTTTGGCTAAGATTAAGTGTAGTATCTGTTCTTATCAGTTTAATATCTGATATGTGAGGCTACGCCCCACTGATATTAAATTTATTTTTCTTGGGGGAGGGCTGGCCAAAGTAGCTTGCTGCTTGGGCCCTCACGTGTTGACCTGGCGTTGCACTGCTGCTAGGGCCTGGCTCACCCCATCCAAAGCAAAGTTCAAAGTTTTATACAACTTGGCCAGATCCATTCTGCTAATTATTCTTGGGAGGCATGTTTGAGGTGCATTTGATGTGAGGTGTTTAGAAGAGAGTTGGAGTTATCAGCTGGAAGATGGTGCATAAGGATGGCGATGGGTAGGGTATGGGACGGGTACACCAATACCATACCCATACCCGTGTAGTCAATGGGTACAAAATTTTACCCATACCCGTACCCGCGGGCATAAAACTTTACCCGTACCCATACCCGGTGGATACCCATACCCATTGGGTACCCAACGGGTAGATCAAATAGTACACAAGTTACTCATAATTTTACATTCATCGTTAGATTTTTGATAAAAGAAAAACATTTATCTCAACTCAATAACATATATTTGAGTACGTGACAATTATGTCAACTCAAATTGATAATTGATGATAATTTCACATAGGTTCACAATCTCATGAGACTAAATGTTGGACCTCCACGAGTAAGGTATATAAACGGGCAGGGTATGGGTATACCCATGGGTACGAGGTTATACCCGTACCCTACCCACGACTTAAACGGGTAGGGTACAGGTGCCACCCATGGGTATAAAATTATACCCATACCCTACCCGTGCGGGTACGGTACCCGCGGGTACCCGTACCCATGGGTAAAATTGCCATCCTTAATGGTGCATGGGTTCTCTGGTTTCGGCATACATGAAGATAGTGATGAAGACAAGGCAGCATTCGAACAGATACACAGTTAGGTAGGGGTACGGTGCACAATGGCAGACAAGATCACCAAGAAGCAAATAAAAGAGAGCGGTACAGGTGACACCAACATCTCATTAGCCAAACAATCTACATCAGTCAATACCAGCTGCCGCTGTTTTAACCAGAAAATGAATACAAACATAAAAAGAAAACACAAACCCACTGGTTAAAAAGAAGGAAAGAAAGAACCCCACCCGTCTCATACGCCAGCTAGTCATGTCAAACCTCACTATCCTAATCACTCAATCCGTATACTCTCGCTCGATCACCTCCCTCTCGCCATGATTAGTTTATTCATCAGCTTTGCGTGCAGAAGCTAATCTCCACCGGGCCGAGTGGACGTGACAATTAATAAAATAAAATAAAAATATTGAAAATGCGTCGTCAGTTTACTGGATCGATCCTGATCCGCTTCAGGTGGGCCCAGCTGTCCCGGCGCATCTTATCCGTTAGGTACGACCGGGATACACGTAGCGCGTGGGCCCCACGCCGATGAGCTGTCACGTACCCCGGTGCTGCTCTCTCTTTCATTTTCTCGTCGCTTTTGCACACGTACGTTACGTACGTCCATGTACATCCGGTTGTTTGTTGGTGGTGACACATCAGTACGCGAAGCTGACGCCGCCGCCGCCGGTGGCACGTCGGCCGGAGCGCGCGGCGGAGGCTCCATTGGCGCCGCAGAAGCTGCTGCCGGCGTCCTCGTCGATGAAGATCTGCCGGCACCGGCACTCCACGCTGCAGAACGCCTTGTCACCTCTGCACCATGGATCCATCAACGTAACGTCGTCAGACATGCATAAACTAGCTAGCCATGCATGGTAGCCATGAACTTAAGCTGCACGAGAGAAAACCTAACCTGTACATGTAGATGTCATTGTTCTCGTCGAGATCCTTGTGGCACAGGAAGCAGCGCTGCAAGAAGGAGCCAGTACTGCCTGCGGTGGGGTTCGCCGCCGGTGACCACGGGGACGGGGAGGAGGGAGGGATCTTGGGGCTATGGAGCGTGGCCTTGCTGATAATCTGGTGCTTGATAGAGTTGCTCTCGTGGGTCTCTAGGAGAACACTCAGGCCGGCCATGAGATGAAGGGGATGTGTGTTTCTTCCTCCTCTCGCTAGCTAGGTATCAACTCCCCGTCTGCTCATGCACCTAGATCCCCTCTCTCTACTTTCGAGCTAGTGTGAGATCTCTTCTGAGTGTAAGGAATTGGTGCTTATAAAGAGAGAGAGGAGTGCGTGGGTTACACTATGGAGCTGGTTATAAGGAGTTCTTTTCTAGGGGCTGGGTGCTTTACTTGAGATAATAGTGGATTCTCGGTTTGTCACCAAAGCACTAAACCAAGTTATGAAAGTACACTTCCCTCAAAAAGCTATGAAAGTGCGTTAACAACAATAATATAAGGCAGCCCATATTAAACGCTTGAGAGGGGTGGGGCAGTCGACTTAAGAAGAAACAACAGCTGCGCAGAAACAGTTAATCCTGTGTCGACTTGGAATAATATCATCTTAGTTTAAAATCAGTTTCTTATGTAACATCGAACAGAGTGGTGTAACATTTTAAAGCTTATCCGCAACTTCATGTTTAGCAAAGTAGACGCACTGCATATTTTCAGATCTAAATTAGGTTGCGAGAAAATAAATGAAACATTAGGATTGGGATATTTACGGAATCCATCGTAAGATTCTTCTCTCTTATCCTTAAGCATAGTTGATTGTGATTTATTTTTTCTCTTTCATTTGCATTTTGTTTGTTGTGAGAAACATATCGTCTGATTCTGCTTCTATTTATTCTTTTCCATCGAGAACGGGCAAACTTTGATTTGATGACATCAATCGAAATAAAATATGTTCCGAACGACTTAAAAGTACCAATTCAAAGCATCCACAATTGACTTAATTCCTCATTGTTAGAAACATAGTAGGTTTGATTCACATTATATCGTATGCGTTGCGGATTCTTTGAATTGCGGATGCATTGAAGTAGGTTTGATTCCTACTAAATGGCTGAGAAATGAACATGTAGATGGTATACATATATCAACTAATTCCCCATCGTACGCATCTTAAAAGTATCCGCAATTCAAAGGATCAAACGTTAGAAAACCTCCGCTGGATTTTAATCGTAACTGAAAACCTACCGAGGATGCTTAATTTGTAAAGGTTTAAGAAGGTTCATTAATTTTTTCACTTAATTTGGTTTTTGGGTGCAATAAACCAAAGAGCTCATAGGGTTACAAACCTGTATCTCTCCTATCTATAATGTCATTTTTTCGAATTCTGCAAATCAGAGGGTACGTACCACCTAAACCATAAATTTTGAGAAAGGAGACGCCTAACCAGACCCTCCCTCCACGTATGCCGGCATGTGCTGTGGCCTTAAATGGCGTGCTGTTAGATCCTGGGGACAGCCCATCAATCTAGCCGGCCCTGTCGGGCCGGCCCGGCCGAGCACAGCAAGGGCTACGGAATTGGGTGGGCGCACTGTGTGGCCGATGCGATGCAGGAGCTAGCGCACGTCCGGACGTCTCTACGTGGCACGGCCGTGCTGCCCGTAGCGCCCATTGGAGGACGGGGCCCTCTCACCGGATGGGTCAACTAGTATTGTCGTTTCTTGGTTGCTTCTCCAGTTGATCTGGTTTTGTTGGCGCCAACACTTCACCTTACGGTTTTTTTTTTTTTGCGGAGAATAAAGGTGATATATTAAAACTTTGCTCTTACAGACAGATCCAGAAAGAAAAAGAAATTACAACGAAGTCCAACTTCTTCCTCCTCCGGAACTCGCCGACGCCGACGCACAGAGGCCGTCGGTGGCGCGCCGCTGCCGCTGCTCCTTGAACCATCTTTAAGCGGAGTCAGCCTCCTGGCCAGCGGGAAGTCGCCGAGCGTCGAATCCGAGGATCCTACCGCTGCAGACGCCGCCGACGACGCAGAGCTTCGAAAGAACACCTCCATCTTCATTTTCTGAAATTTCTCACACCAGATCCGCCGCCGACGAAGCAGCCACGGATCCACCACCCCATCACGGCACCGCACGAGCTCACCACCGTCTCTGGGGAAGAAGATGGCGCGGAGACGACCAGCTCGCAGGACGGGAACTCCACCACAGGCCGCCGGCGTCGCCATCTTGCCAGCCACCTGCACGGAGTACATCAAGCCCACCTCCTCATCGACGAACACGTCGCCAGACCAGAGAAAGGAGGAAGGCGCTTTAATCTCCCTAGTCGCCGGCGTCAACTCTGGAACGAGACCGGCGAGGGAACACAACAACAACACGACGGATCGACGGATCCGCGGCCACACAACACCAACCTTCTGCCGTCGCCGGCCAGGAAGAGGAAGGAAGGTGGACTTATTCTTCCACGACGCCATCGATCCCCTCTCCAGATCGAGGCGGAAGGAACCTAAACTAGACCTAATCTACAGCTACCATCCCGCCGGAACGAGAACCGGAGCTTCCCCCCGCCTCACAACGCCGCAGCGGCGCCGGAGGCGGAGGGAAGCGGCGAACTCGCCGGCGAGGACTCGGTCGCCTCTCTCTGCACTGTAGCACTGGATAGGGACGGGGACTAGGAAACTAGTTGTGTCCACACCTTACGGTTTGATTTGAAGCCCGTACTGAAATTTTAGCTCCTAGAGCCAGCCAACGAGTGACTGTCTAGCCGTGGTTTTTTGTTCTGAAAAGCATTATTTATCAGTAGTACCTCTTGTCAGCTTGATGCGAATGCGAGGTTTCATAGGGGAAATGAGATCGTTCGAAGACGTGTCATGGTAGCACCAACGCCAACTCTTGCCTACCTCTGTACTACACTACTACTGCTGCTGCTAGCTTGGAGATGAGGACACCAGGTAAAAAAAAAAATCATGTACGATCGCTGTTTTTTTTTTTTTTTTTTGTGTCAAAAAAAAAAGGTACGAATCATGTACGATCGCTGTTACCGCGTCGCAATAGGCCGTCCTTTTCTTCTTGATGATATCTGATCTATCTCCCGCAGCACACAATAAAAATATCTACCTGTTTGACGAGTAGATTTTGGTAGGACTAAATTATCCCAGCTGCAAATTACATGGAGCGATGTATTGGCAGATCTAATATCTGAATCTCTCAATCAATAGGCTGTCTTCACAGGACAGTTCAACTGTCCAATCAACCTAGCCAAGGGGGTTTGTATAGGTTTCTGAATTCTTTTTCTTGATATAAAACGGACATTGGTTGAACCAAAGCATGGATTTGTAGGGTTCTCCACATCACTAAGCATCTGACGTGTAAATGGGCGTACAAAGGACAAATCTTGATAGATGGATGCAACGTAAAGATGCACGACCCTGTGCTAGGTGCGGTGTGCCCAAAATCGTAAAGTGGTGTCGGGGGTACCGGTATGGTGCACTGCACCCGCGGGCACTGCCCCACCGCGATTGGCATAAAGCAACAGGTAGCTCGTGCCAGTGTGCGGGGTACAGGAAACAAATACAGGTATATAGACATTTAGCCAGATGGCTTGTCGACTGGACAGTTGAGACGCGCCCAACAGAAGGCTGGACGATGTGGCAACTGGCAAGTGATTCAACTCAACAATTTGTATCCCAATCCAACTCCATTCTCATACGCAAAAAAAAAAAAACTCCATTCTCGAACACAGAATTGGAACCCAGATTCTGTGTGATGTTATGATCTCCAAGCAGAAACATAGAGTCCAGAAGAGCGAAGTCATCGGATTCTATGACAGGACGCGTCCGGCTGCACCGTATCGGAAGGGCGTAAGGAGACAAAGAGGCAGTTTTAGTTTTTGTCAGAGCACCACGGCAGGGCAATGTAATGAAGTAACCACATGATTCTCCGGTTCTGGGGTCAAAGCTTTGAGATGAGCTCGGTTCGGATGTCCTTTGGTGTCTCAGCTTCCTTGGCATCAACGTCGGATGGAGGAACGTCAACAGCAGGTGAACAGTTGAAGAATCCATGAGGCTGGAAAAATATTGAGTAAAGAGAACTATTTATCTCGAAACCAAGGAAATAATGTAGAAAGATCTGAAGGCTACCATGAGCATGAAGCCGCTGTGTTCCACTGGCATGACAGGCCAGTCCTCCAGCCTTGGGATATGGGTGATCCCGAAGACATACCTGCAGTTGCAGAATGTAAGCAGTTCAAGAGACACAGCATATAATCGTTGCAAACCCAAATGAACCTGAAAATCAATACCGTCTGGCAGGAGACGGCAAACGTACCAGAGAACTATGTTGGTTTCCTCCAAGGATCTATCCTTCTGGACCCATGTAGCTAAACCCTCGTGGATGCGTGGGTTCTGATTAGGAAAGTCTCCTCCAGGAAATATCTCATCACTTTTGTATGAAGTAACCCAAAGGTTATGCTTCAGAAATCCAGCTCTTCTCAGGAACTTTGCCTCTGGCAGACAGAATGGCAGACAATTTGAACCAGGTATGAGCTTGTAACCTGTTGGTTGCCCAGTGCGATTTACTGTCCTTGTATTCCTTACCTGATCAACATGCAAATAACAGCTTATCAAATACACTATGCAAGAAACAGTGTAACAGAAAGTTTACAATCCAAATTGCTTAACTGATGTGTGGTTCAGATGCAGAAATTAAGAGGCTGAAATGTCACACATTCTTTTACATAGACACATGCTTGTGAACGATCAGAAGCAACACAACGTAATTAGGAAAAAGAAAGAGATCTTTCGAATGCACTTACAATCCAATGTCGTGCAGATGAAGGGTCACAATCACGCATCGCCTGCAACTCAGATTTCAGAAGCTCTTCTTCGGCGTAGAAGGCATTATTATGCATGTTATTTGGGCCTGCACTTTCAACTTTAACATTTACCTCAACCACCTGTGATGGAAAAAAGAAACAATAATATCAAAATCATAAGCCAGATGACAAATTCATAAAAATGCATGTTCTTCATGCAGAGTAGACATCAATAAAAGCTTAGATCCTCGTTTACTAATAATGGCAGCTAAGAACTTAAGACTCAATAAATTGATGTAAAAGCTAACGAGTCAAAAGGCATAGCACATATGCTGGAAGAAGCAAGATGGAAGTGGATAGGTAAGATTGCAAGATCTTCAAGCAAGATTCCTTTCACTACCTGATTATAAGCCTCATTAGGTTTGCAGTCCACTGCCATGTCCATACGGGCAACAAAGAAATGTTGATGAACTGGTGCATACAAACTAGGAGCAATTGTTGTGCCATATTTCCTTTGTTCACCAGGCATTAGAGCTCCCAAGCTAAGAATTCCAGTAAGCTTTACTTCAGATTCTATCTTACCATCCTATTAAGAAGAAAATAAATATCGATGCTTAGAAGAGAAACTATAATACAGTTGACAAAACAAAACTTTGTTTCAGAACTGGAGTTAAGTACAATTGTAGTTACACCATAATAAGAAAAAGGTAAACTGATGCTCACTTGATAAAAGTGCCAATAAAACCCATATTCATAGTTAGCAATTGTGCATATAAAAGACACAGTAAGCCTCCTTGATCGTCTAACTTCAGCTAATCCTGTTCTCCAGTCTTGATGTTTCCAGAGAATTCCATGATCCTCCTCATGTAAACAAACACAGTTTTCTATTGTCTCCACACCACCAGTAAAATTTGTAAAATGTGCATCAAAGTATTTTATGTAACCCAAGCAATCACATCCCTACAAAGAAATTAGTTACATAGTTAGATTAAACTGTAACAAGTACCTCCAAAAGTATACAAAAATAACAGGATGAACAACCCTTTGAGTCCAACCATGCAAAAACTTCTTGACAAGTGAGCTTCATCAAATGATAATCACCAACATTTTTGGTAACATGGTTCAGGGTGTAATCAACCATGCATACAGAATTCCATTTCAAAACTCAATTTATGTTCAGAGAAATAGAAATGACAATTTTTCAGAAAATCATAAACTAATAAGCATAAGCAAAAGAACACGATAAATGTATTCTCAGAAAAATATAGAGCAAAAGCTATTATTCCTGGTAAATTTCCCGTGTTGCTTCACTTTGCACATGTAAATCTTTGAGTAGAAATTTAATACTCCCTTCATTCACTTTTATTAGACCTTTTAGCTTTTCTCAAAATACATGTATCTTTAGTGTGTAGAGTCACTCATTTTGATACGTATCTAGTCCACATTGAAATATATAAAACGCCTTACAAAAGTGAACAGATGGAGTACTTAATATAGTACACTGAATAAAAAAACAGAAAATTCTGAGTTGATTTGATACCCAACCAAGATGATTTGCGTAAAATGCAGAGGGGTTACTATATATGTCCACATAATCAAAATGAAAGACAGTGTTCACAGGAAGCAGCCAACGGACCTTCTTAAGAGAGTGTGCATTCTTTCCAAGCCCATCTTCTCCAGCATCAAATGCATTCTTCCGGTAATGTGGTTCGTTCGGATCTCCATAAGGAACAACCATTTCAACAAAACTCAGCCTGTGAGCGATAGGACGACGTCCACGGTTTCCATCAACATAAGCAACAGAATGGATAACTAAACCTTCCTTGGGGGTGAAGCCAATACGGAAGTTCCACTGGTAAACAGAAAATATACAAGTGATAATTCTACACTAGGTTTTGTTTACTATTTTTTTTTGAATGGTCACCGGGGGAGGGAGAAGACCCTCCACCTGAATTGTATTCATTTTCTGTTTAAAGGGTTCAAGTGAACCAGAATTACAGGGATGCACAAAGGGGGAAATAAAATAAAAACAAGTCTACAACATGGCACTAAGCACTAACCCCGCAGGGAGAGCCTTCAACCCTCATCTTCTTCCGGTTACCGTTGGACGCCAGTGCACAGGAAACTTCACCGCCGTAGACGAAAGGCTCCGAACAGCCGAGACCAGCCACGATGGTGCTGGAGCAGCCGAAGGGCAGCACATCGCCGAGTCCTCACCTTAGGACGAAGGGCCATGCGCCGCCGAGGCTAAACACAACAGCCAACAGCGTAATCGAAGGGCGCCACACAGCCGAGTCGACACCCAGGAAGCTTCACCGGCCCTGGCCCGGCCGTTAACCGTCGTCAGAGGAGGGACTCCACGGAGAGACGACACCGAGAGGAGAGCAAGAAGAGGGGCCCAACTGCTGAAACCCCACCAGACGAAACCTGCTCCAAAGCGAAGCCCTCAAGAGGGGAAATGACACAAGGTGCCATCGTCGCATGATCCGGGAAGCCGGATCAGAGGTTTCCCCCGGAGCAATGGACAGGAGGGGATTGAGCACAACACAGCACAGCGACAACGCCTCAAGAGGGAACGACGCCCGCAGGCGCCGTCGATGCCGGATCCAGCGGATCGAACCTTCGTTCGGTGCTGAGTAGTCGCTCCCCTCCGACCAACAGAGTTGGAGGCCCAGGGAACCATCGACCTTGCACCCAGAGCTCTGCACCGTGCGGAGCCATCGGGGAGAAGATGTACGGCACCTCCGAGCACCACGCCAGCAGGAGCACCTGACACCTCCAAACTCCGGAGAGCACCGCACCAGCCAAAAAGGAAGTCCGCGTCGGCACAGCCGAGCACCGCCAGAACGACGGCACCCCCGGGGCCGGGATCGACGGCCGGACCACCGGGACGCAGAGCACGCATCCAGGATGCGGAGGCAGCAGGGCCCCTCCCGAAGCCGGCGCGGAGCCAGGAGCACCACGGCCCGCCAAGCCCATCGGGGCCCAGACGGGCCTGGCCAGAACGACGCCGCCGCCCCTGCGCCGCCACGACGCGCCAGCGCCGCCACCGCGCCGCCACACCACGACGCCTCCACGCAACCTCGCCGCGCCGCCCCGAGCCAGCAAGGTCGCCGCCCGAGCTTCCGTCGAGAAGGGCAGCCCCGCCGCCGCCGAGCCGCGCGGGCTTTGCCCGGCGACTCCGACTGGGCGGCGGCGAGGGAGGTGGTGGTGGCTGGGGAGTTGCTGGCGGCGGCGGCTAGGGTTCGCTCCTGGCCGCCCGCGGGAGCGACCAGGGAGCGATGTCCGTATCCAAGCCCGAATCGTTTTGTTTACTATTAACAGAACAGTTTGAATATTGGACAACCACTTTACCTTCTGCCACTCCACAAAGAGCCAGTAATACGGAAACTTGGGCCTTCAGGTTGACTGATAATAAGAGGCTTCACATCACTTCTATCAACACCACCTCGTGTCTCTCCAGGAGTGTAGTTTCTCAAATGATCTGGTGGGGGAAGAGGGACAAACTTCCTATCCTCAAACTCTATTACAACATTGTTCTGCATATCAACAATAACATGGATCCCTTCAACAGGCCGAGCATAGCCATTCTCCATAGGGCTATCACTTTCAGTTCTACAAAAGATCAGAGGCTTGCCAAGTCTTCGGTTGGGAGCGTCCGCATCACTGTAGTAGCCTGCACACCTACAAGTTTTAGAAGAAAAGTTAATGTTTAAAGTTCGATTGTACAAAAAAAAGCGTACAATGATATCCTTCAATAAATCTTTAACTACAGGAAAAATTTAGACATAGCATATATACCATGCATCAACCATGACAAGGTCCATGTCATCAATGCCTCTTTTCTTCATGGCTTCAATAAAAGGGGGAAATCTTTTACAGTAGCTTCACATTCAGCATATTCCATCGCATCCTGTAAACCACTTAAGCCGTGTGAAACTAGGTCTACAACTTGACTCAATGTAGGGAGATAAGAAAAAGTTCTATGTTGCAACACTTTCTTAATAAACCTATGACTTGATTTCAAGAGTCAACTATTCAGGCTGTTATGCTACTTAGTGCAACAAAATGCTAATGCCACAATTCACCAGCAAGAATTTAGAAGAGATAAGTAGATATCAGAATTATACCACATGGTCATTACACAATAAACTTGCTGTCCTAAATTGAAATTAAGTGCAAAATGAACTGCCTAAAATGGTCAAAGCATGAAAAGGTTTGTCCAACAATATATGAAAACTAAAGCATACCATTGCAGGCTGAACATCTGGAACAACTTCTGATGATATAACCTTGCCTCTGTGGTGTCCACCTCTAGTAGCAGCATGAACTTCAGAGAGTTCTACAACCCAAATGCTAGTCTCATTCGTTTGTTTGTTGTAGACAACAAGCCTGGCCCTCCTAGGTGGAAGCCTGCTTGGGATAACAGGACCACCTTTGGTTCTGGGAAGCAGAGATGGTTGGAATGGTGGAAAGAAGTATGCATCAGCTAATGCCACAACATTCTTTTCTGGCTCCAGGAGCACAACTTCAACAAAGCGCATGCTGTCTCGTACCTATAATTTTGGAAGTGACGTGTAACTTATATATTTGAATCACGTGTCATAGTTTAAGTGAAAAAGGGATAGGTTAACAAACTTCAGGAGTTCTTCCAGCAGCTCTAACAGTTGCTACAGCCACAGCAATTTCAGCAGCAGATAATGGATCTAAAGGGTGGCTTCTCTGGGCCCTCGTCATGATAGGGATTCCTGCAATTTAAGAAATACATTACCGTTTTTAGGTGAGACAGAACATCAGACTCGACATATCTGCAGTGAAGAAGGTGATGATCTTGATAGCAACCTGCTAAAATCCAAGGTTAAATTCAACAGAAAATCATGAAACTTTTCAGATATGCAAGTTATGACTAATGGCAGGTGCAAGGAATGACACAGGAATTGCTAGCTGCACTTTACGGAAGTTAAGTTAGGAAGGGAAGGATGTGATCAATGTGACAATAAACGCTAATCGCACAAATGAGCCAGATAAAAAGCACATTAAACAATGAAATAAGCCTGTGGAACTCGTAGGTTTTTTGTATCAAACGTTTCTATTTGGTAAATTGGCAGATTTTTTTTTAGAACCAGTTTCCATGCTTCTTGGGGTTACCTGTAGACTTTTTAGTTGCACCAAATGGGCACATCATACATGTCATGCTATCAATGCGAATCTTAAAATACTGTAGTATCCAACGTTAATCCACATCTTGTTTCGCTAATTCCCTTTAAATTATCATTCATCCAATTTCAAGTTTCTCGGTGCAAAGCAAAAGAAAGACGCACGGTAACAAGGAACAATGTGAGAGAATAAAACTAGCCAGCTAAAAGTTAACAACCATTTTTCTATTCATTACATGAACATAATTAGCTGCACATTATCAGTTGTCCCTCCAATAAATTTAGAACTTGTTCATTTACAGGGATAATCCAAACATAATTAAAACCAGTGAAACGCCACAAATAGCATTGAAATATAATCAAGTATAACAAAGTCAAGCTTCTCAGTCGAATGGGACTCTTGATTCCTGTTTTAGTTTTCTGTTGATACAATTCATGCTAAAACAGATAAGATGAGAAAATATACAATTGATTTTGTGGTTGTTACAGAATATCTTCAAAAAAAATAGAAATTTGGTTAGACTCCACAAAAACCTGCAACTTGGAGTAGTTGGGCAGTTATTTTTCTCGAGCACACATCCAAATGTGTCAGAAAGTAGGTAATTATGAAAAGACTAATGCACATGGTCCTCATCTAATTAAGCACCCATGACTAGCTATACACTAGTGCATTAGTCCAACACCGTCACTGCAGGCCCCACGCCGACTACACTGATATAATATGTGCACAGCATGTGTTTGAGTCATTTGTGTATCATTTGGTGTCACCTTCCATGCAAAACCTTCTAGTGTCCCATATCGCTAAGAACGTTGCTGTGTGCCTTCATAATATGCATCAATATCCCAATCCAGATAGTCCGCTTACTTCCTGGACATATCACATTGATGTCAACAAAGAAAATTAGTAATTCCTGCAAGGATCATCCAACTAGACGCTTCGCTGGGCAAGATTTAGCAAAATGTTCCTATCCCGGACACTCTCGCTGCTCTACCGCAGGCTTAATTTAGAGAAAATTTATGTTTACAGCCTAGCACCATCACCAACTTGCAGTGTGTTGCCGCAACATTCCCCATGGGCTATAATTGTCTTAACGTTGTGTTACAGTGTGTTGCAGGAAGCAAACAAATACTCCAGTGATTGCGTACATGTAAAGTGGAAGCACAACCAACAGGCAGTGCTTGCAATGCTTCAACAATACAAGCACGGATCCAACGCAAATTCAAACTAAATATGCTTCCACTTTCAGATCCACGTCTTAAGTTCTTCACGCCCAACATGCGAAAATTAGTACAGCAGCCTTATGCAACGTCCTTCCATACAACAATCTGACATCAGGAGAGTGATCGCGATCAACAGAACGCTCCCTTTTAAGATCTATTAAGGCACGTCACCCTTCAGCCCCCCAGACATTTCCTGGAACCCCCACCAAATCCATAAATAATCACGAGTTCACGTCATCGCATAACCAAATCCAGCAACGAGCACGCGAGTTGTGGCGTGATCCAGATGAACCCACTCACAGAGCAGAGCAACACGACAGAGGGAGGGAGGCGAGGACGAGTTCACGACTACCGAGTATACCTTTGGCGGAGGCCTTGGCGGTGGTGGACGGGGAGTTCGTGATCTCCTCCATCACGGCGCCGCCACTCGCCGCCGCGGGGACGGCGACCTTGCCGGCGGGGGCGCCGCCGCAGCAGAACCCCTGCGCCTTCTCCTTAGCCGCGGCCATGGGAGACCGCGCCCGCACGCCGCCCGCCTCGTCCTGCTGGCCGCCTCCGGTGGCGACGATCGGGTATGCGGCGCTGGCCCCGCGGCCTTCTCCCCCTTCCTCTGCTTCTACGCCGCGGAATGGGGCTGGTGTCGCGGCCGCGAGACGACAAACGGCGGACGAGGGACGAACGGGGGTTTGGGGTTTTTGGGTGGGCGTTTCACTGCTGTGCAGCTTCGCTTTTTGGGACGCCGGTGAGTGCGGAGGTGGGGGCTCGTTTGTAAAGGTGCCTGCGCCAGCTGTACTGTACAGTTGTGGCTTGGCTTGGCCTGCTAATGATCTCCGCAGCGGGTTCGAGACGATGCGTTTTGGTGATACCGTCTGAATATTGGGCAGCTACATACTTGCAATGCACTTCACTTGTTTCTGAATTATCTTCACAAATGTTGCATTTGGCTAGCTAGAGAATTATCGTGCCAAACCAAATCAGAAAATGTGTAAATAGCGCCAATTTTATTTGATCAACTATGTATGCACTCTAAGAGCATCTCTAGGAGATTCTTAAAGTGGAAAATCATTGAATAACCGCTATTTTATGGTTTTGGATAAAAGAAAGTCCAGATCAAATCACATAAAACTTATAAACCTTTAAAAGAATTACAGCTCACCCTAAATCGACCGGCGATAACCTCTGATTGTCAGTATTTGTGTTTCAGCCCCTATAACCCAATGGTTGGCATGAGGGAAATTTTAGAGTCAGACGGCGGACAAATTCCGCCATGTGGCCTCAATTTTATCCAAAGCCCCGGCGAACAATCCTAATTACGATGGCGGACCATGTCACGGAGGAATACGAGCTCAGACATAGAGAGCTTGTGGTCTGATGCTGGCCAACGTGTGCCTGTGAGGAACCGGTTTGAGGACTACACTGGAGCATAGAGGGAGCAGGGCATGTCAGCTTTGACCCATAGGAGGGCCAAGCGAAAGAGGCAGAAGGCGGCTAATGTCGAGTTCGATGCAGGAAAGGAGCTAGAGGAGGAATTGGAGGCGTTAGTGAGAAGCGGCCAGTGCCATGCAAGGTCGCGCAGCCAAAGACGGCTAGGCGGCAGGAGGTGGAGGCCAAGCGGGGTGGGCTTTGTTCTGGCAAGAGGTTGGGTGAGGTGGCTTGGCATGGAGGCGGGGTGCGGTAGTGTCGTGCGGAAAACGGAATGTGAGAAAGATGGGGAGGAAAAAAAAGAAATAAGATTGTAGGTCCCACGTCATATTGGGACCGGTTTTTATGGTGACTGTTTTAGAAGACACTTCTCGTACCTTAAAATCATTTTACGGTATATCTTAAATAAATTTTACGTTCTAAAGTTTTAAGAGATCTGCTGGAGATGGAGTAGTTTGTATTTTGGACTGGCTTGGAGTAGTTTTTTTTTTTTTTAGATTCACTGGCTTGGATAGGGGTGGAATCGAGCCGAGCCGAGCCGGCTCGTGGCTCGGCTCGGTCGAGCTCGGCAAAAGTCGAGCCGAGCCTGGCTCGGCTTGGTGCATTAAAACTTTTGAAATCGAGGCTCGTGGCTCGGCTCGGGAAGCTCGCGGCTCGGCTCGGCGGCTCGTCGAGCCCAACGCTACAGTTTGTTTTCTTCCTCCCTGATACCTCAGTTTCTTCATGATTCCTTGCTCCAAAATCGCAGGGCCCTGCCACCAACGCCGGCGGCCACCATCAACGCCGGAAGCCACCGCCGACCTCCGACCGCCGACCGCCCCATCTCCTCCTCCTCCTCCATGGCTCCCTCTACGAGCTGCTCCTCGTGGATTCGTTCACCGCGGGCGCGCGCGGCGTCTCTTATCTAGGGTTAGCGGCGGCCGCCGCCGGCCGGCCGTCCGCCGCCCTCCATCATCCTCCGCGGCGGCGGCGCCCCCCGCTGCGCGACGAGTCCTGGGGCCCCGACGAGCAGCGCCGCGCCTACGAGGCCATCGCCATGTTCGAGCGCGACGGCCTCGACCGCCTGATGTGCTCTTATTTCAGCGTCTGTTTACGAGGCCATCGCCAGGTTCTTATTTTAAGCAGGGAGCAAAGATGATGTGCTCTGTTTGCTTATGGGGGTGTGCGATTTGCAGGGGCCTCCGAGCTCTGCGGCTTCCTCGACGCGAGGCAGATCAGGTGAACTTGTGTTCGTTCAGAAATGTACCTAAAGTTGCAGGCTTGCAGCGTCTGTTGCTCACTTCAGTTAGTTTTTTTAGTCCACTATGAACTCAGTAGCACTTGTATTCTTAGGATTGATTTAGTGCAGGCACAATGTTTTCTGCATCTGCTAGGCGGTAGCATGATGCGGTTGCTTCAAAGTTGGTTGATGTCATGATTTTGGGGCTTTGCTGTATGATTAGTGAACTACTGATTGATATACGGACCAATATTTCAGGAAGTTACACAGGTAGATTATAGATTGGATTTTGATCTGCACTTAGATTCCGTTCTTTCTGCTCTATGTTGCTTATCACAAATTCAGTCACACAATACACAGTTGTCTGCTTTTACGTAACATTCTGCCTCATTCAGAATATTTTGCTTTGTTTCGAGTGACCAGTAGGTCTTGGTCTTGCTCGGTCAGCGTTTTGGCACAGTCCTGTTTCTCAAAGGAATGTCCATACATCATTTGGTGGAGACTCCAGTGCCTGAATCCATAAATATTGTGTAACAAAATCCTACATTTGTATGTGCTTGCTGAAATTTGTTTGTGTACACTTTAGATTCGACATGGCCTCTAACAATTTTTTTATTTCATCGAGCCTTCGAGCCGGCTTGCGAGCTTCACCGAGCCGGCTCGTCGAGCCTCGAGCCTTGTCCGGGAGGTCAAGGCTTGGCTTGCACCACCTTCGAGCCGAGCCGAGCCCGAGCCGAGCCTCGAGCCTCGAGCTTTAGGTCCAGCCCTAGGCTTGGAGTAGGTGAACACTGTGAGAACAAACTGGATCAACAAAAAATTCCAAGTGTGTGCGCCGGCCCAGAAAATTGTAGGCAGATAGCCCAAGACGAGGCTTCTTGGACCTCTGCACCTCTGGGCCTTAGGCCTAACATAAGCAAAGTATATGCCATCTCACACATGTACTCTGAACGGTTATGGTCTGCTTGCCATTTACAGCTCGGCGACACCACTCTAGTCGTCACGAGGCAAAATTCAGTCAAAGAAAAATAAGAGTGTTCCAGTTTTTTACAATAAAAAAAAGTCTAGTATGAGTTATTAGCTCGGAAACAGTAGATCAAAAAGCCACTGGTATACTGAACTAACAATCGTTAAAAGAAGTAATTTGCGCATAGCGCACAGGCTTGCATGATATGTTGCCTGAACGAGCGAGCCAGAGAAAATGGAAGCAAGTTATCCTGTCAAAAACTCAAGGCTCTGCAATTATTACTTCAGAAGAGATAAAAGGCAGGCGAGAATGCCTGATACAGAAGGTAAATACTAACTATCAGGGTCCGATGGGAAAGAAACAATCGGACGTCCCAGACACCGTCGATCTGGTCCCGATCGTACGATTGATTTTGCATTTGTTCCCCTCCCCACAATTACGCTCCCCTAATTTAGCAGACGCATAACCGCTCCCCTAATCTAGCAAACAGACTGCATCGACCCGCACCAAGAAGAAAGTAGATATTTGTATTACTGATCATTTGTAAAACATGTAACTTCAAATAAATTTGTATATGGAAGCAATTCTTCATTTGATAGAAGCAAAATATATATTCTTTCTTAGCGCTGGAAAATATAGATATTCGAGTAATGTTGGAAGCACAAGTTTGGTCTATACTATGATGCTTCTGAAACTTTTTTTTCATTCACCATGGAAGCACAGTTGTAACCTGATTCGTTTGATCTAAGATATAAATCTTGATCTTATCAACGCATCTTTCAGTCTCAAAGGAAGCAAACTATAATAGTGTTGGAAAAAAATTTGCTTGCCTAAGAAGCACAATGCATACGTGAAATTAGCTAGAGGAAACAAATTTACTTGCCTAAAAGCGGAACAAATATCGGAAACTCCATAGTGCACCCGAGCTCACATGCTCCTGCCCCCATTAAAAAATTCAGAAATATAGTAAAACTTTTTGAAAAATTCTGAAACTTTTGGGAGATGAACATATACAAGTATTTGACAAACATGGGAAGTTTCGCGGTGAAATGACACTACTGGTACTCTGTGCAAAAAAAACAAATCACTGACAAAACTGAGATGCATAACTCTAGATTTTTCAGACCACTATTTTCTTCTTTTTGCTCCACGCACCACAAGTGTCAGTTCACTGTGAAACTTGACATTCTTGTAGAAAACTATCATATGTTCGTCTCCAAAAAGTTTCAGAATTTTTTGAAAAGTTTTACTATTTTTTCAAATATTTTAATCAGCCAGGAGCAGGTGCTCCCAGTGCACAAAATCCGCGTCCAACAAATATGGAGTAATTACTAACAAATTCCACTTAATTATCGTTTGCAATTAAGACGGACGTGATTTAGGGAGTAGTTTTAGGAAGCAGATCATGCAAACTGGTAACTAAGATCGCTCGGTTCAAAACGCTCCTAACCCTAGCCGCCGCCGCCCCACGTCGCCCCCGCGCGGGCGACGGGGGCGATCCCTAGCTGCCGCCGCCGGCCAGCCCAACCCCCCTCCCTCCCCCACCCCGCCGCTGGAGGGCGTTGCCAGGCAAAGCCTGGGCGCTGGCGGCGGGGATCCTCCTTCCCCCGCTCATGGAGGCGACGGCGCGGGCCGGGTGGCCATGGCGGGCGGCCTGCTCGGTGAGGGGCACGCCGGCGCGGCTTCTGCTGCGCGGAGACCTTGCGTCGGAGTGTGGACGACGGTTGCCCCCGACAGCGGTGGTGACAGCCTGAGCTCCGCTATGGTTTCGGGAGACGTCGTCGGGATGGCGGAGGCGGCGTCGCGTCAGAATAAGGGTGCTGGAGCTCGATCCCCATATCGGCAAGGCCACTTGTGGCGGCGCCGACGAGCTGCTGGCCTGGTATCCTCTCAGATCTGCGGTTCTGGGGAGGTTGGTCTCTCCGGGCGTGGTCGTTTTTCGACTATGCCGTGGAGGTTCGGGAGTCGGAGGGCTGCTGTTGCTGTTGTCTTCCCCTCGGCCGGACGTGGTGGCGAGGGAGTGGAAGGGGATGGTACAAACGCCTTCCTTGTTAGGGTTTATTATGGTCTTTTTTTGAGATGCGACTGTCGCGTCTTGAAACTTCTTCTGACCGGCCATGGTAGCGAGGGGAGGAGGCGGCTCGACGTGGCGTCGATGGTTGGGACCTACTGCTCGGGGATCTTAGATTGGAGGTACTGCCTGGTCTCCCTCATCTCCTGCCTGCCCGATGGTCTGGAAAAGTTTTTTAGCTCTCACTCCTTGGGGTGGGCATTCATGCGGTGTTCAAAGCCCAATGTGGCGAAGGTGGCGGCTAGGCATGCAGGCGGACGTCCGCCCCAACGAAATTTCAGTCCGTCACGATCTGCTCATTAGTGATTATTCGATTGGCTAAACCAGATTGCTGAACACGATTAGCATAAAGCGTGTCGGAACGGATTGTCCGTCACGTCCGCCGGACTGTCCGCCTGCATGCCTAGTGGCGGCGGTGATTCGATGGTGGCTGAAGATGTGCTGCTTCTGGATTTGGTCCCGGTACTTGGGTGGTGACGATGAGGACGATGGGCTTGATCTTGATTTGGAAGTACGGTGTGTGCGATGGGCTTGATCTTGATTTGGAAGTACGGTGTGTGGTCTTCGGGGTCCATGTTGTATTTTCCTTTTTTTGTGGAGTCGTTTGTAATCGGTTTCACCATTGCTGAAATTCCATCAGTTGTTATCTAAAAAAAAAGATCGCTCGGTTCAAATAAGAAGAATCCTACGGTGCTAATCTGGTCCGATCGGAAGCTAGAAATCGGCATCCGATTCCTAGTGCTTTGTCGATACAGAAAGCACAGGAGAAGACAAGCTCAACTATCCCATATTTAATGATCTGATCCGAGCCTCAAAGGACAAGGACGCCGCTGATACCTATCCGCGGCCGCTGTAGTACAAAGTTTTCCCGCTGTGGTCCTTTACTCCTCGGCTAGCAGCCGCGATTTACGTGAAACAATACCCTGAAAAGTCCATCACTCCACAAAAAAAAAACACTCTTGTGCATTGTTCTCAGTAAATATTTCTGAAACTGGTTTAACAAAACAGGTACATTAAGAGCAGTAAAAATAGCTGACGTCCTGACATGACACTCGCGCAATTTACCCAATCTAGCACCAGGCAGGAAACCACATAAGGAACAGAAGAAATATCTTCAGGACATTTTAAAATCCAACAACCCTGAGAAGATGCGATTGCCAAGCTAGGCGCTACAGTGAAGAATCAAAACAACAGGAAGACACATGTACTCAAATCTTCAGAGCAAACAGGCTGGAGGGAAGGGAGGCCCAGACGATCCATCCATGCAACTGAAAACAGTCAGTCGGCTGGAACCTCAGATTATGGATTAGGCAGGAATCTCGCCGATATCCCCTTGCACCACTCATTCCTTCCCGCCACTCGTTCGTCTCAAGCCTGAGCTGGGCCACCACAGAAAGCAAGCTCTTCCTTCCATCCACATGACGATCACTTCCTCCCACAAACTCCTATGGCCACCCCTTCTTCCCATTAACCATCTCATCTCTTTCTTCTTGGTGCTTCCGCACTCGTCGCCGCCCTGGTTTCTCCTTCTGCCACTCCATGTCTCAATCTTCTCCTTTCTTTTCCATTGCTCGAGCACATGCTGGAGCAGGAGGGCGAGCTGCGGCTGCCGCTCTCCTGCTCCATCGCCCTGCCGCTCAGCTGCCACCCAGCATTCACTGTCCGAGGTGCTTCCCTCTGGTTAAACTCTCACCTGCCAAGACAGTGAGCTCGCGCCTGGGGATTCCACGCGCCACACTATCCTCCTTTGCAAATGCTGACGATGGCTCCAGTGCAACATCAGATGCCTCGGAGGAGCAGAACGGGGGATCCGAGTTGTCAGGGATGGCAAAGGCATTCCATATTTCACCACGGATGGCGATTTCGATATCCGTGGTGATTGCATTTGCAGCACTCACCGTGCCACTGGCGATGCGTTCACTGATCTTTCATGGGACGACCAAAATGAAGGTGTTGGCATACCTGACCCTGTTGTCAGGATTCTACATGGCATGGAATATCGGAGCGAATGATGTGGCAAATGCCATGGGGACGTCAGTAGGATCTGGAGCTTTGACAATCCGGCAGGCAGTGCTTACTGCAGCTGTGCTAGAGTTCTCTGGTGCATTCCTTATGGGTACTCATGTCACCAGCACCATGCAGAAGGGCATCCTAGTCACGTCTGTCTTCCAAGGAAATGATTCTCTGCTCTTTGCTGGATTGCTGTCCTCCCTCGCTGCTGCTGGTACATGGTTGCAGGTAACATCCCAGAACCCTTTTGAATTTGTTATGCCACGCCAATCAGATGATACAGTTCCATTAGCATCACAGAACTACTGAAGCCTCCCCTAGTTTCAGTCTACAAGAAGGAAAATGTAAGGCACCTTCAGTGGCATATTTGTGACACTAGAATAGCTCCATCTATCTAACAGGGAAAACCTATGCACTTGTAGATGCTACTTGATGGAGAACTTGCAAGTTATACCATGCAAATGCATAACCTACTACGTGACAACCTTTTAGCCTAAATGAAGTAACAACTCAGCAAAGGGAAAACAACGTAACAGATTCAATATTTAACTGAATAATTTGTGGTTTCACCCTGGTTGATATGGAAATCTTATATCTACGTTTTGATATTTGGAATCAAGTTGTAGGCAAATTCAGGATCATCATAAAAACTTCATATGCACCTCACTTCCAAATAACAGAGGTTCATACCTAAACGTTGAATAACTATTTCAACTACGGAAAGTACAGAATATTATGCTGGAGTATGACAATCTTGGTGGATCATTGATTGCATTATTCCGTAATATGTGCCGTCTGTTTATGCAACAAAGTTATGATATTGATACAATTGAATGAAAATTCAATGCGATTAACAAACTGCCAAAAATTTCTTTCATTATCACCAAATCTAATGTATCCACTACAGTGCACTTGGTTTTACTGGCTTGCAAATATAGCATATTAACATCCATAAGCATCTGCTTGAATCTCCGGTTCTTATTTCTTAGGTTGCTTCCTCTTACGGCTGGCCTGTGTCAACTACACACTGTATTGTCGGGGCCATGGTTGGTTTTGGACTGGTATATGGAGGGGTCAATGCAGTTTTCTGGAGCTCCTTGGCTAGAGTATCTTCATCCTGGGTTATTTCTCCATTAATGGGAGCAGCAGTCTCATTTCTTGTTTACAAGTGCATACGCAGGGTGAGTATTATACAAATTTTACTTGCAACATGATCAATAATAAAACAAGATATCTTTGCAAAATATATAGTCAGACATCTTATTGGGCAGATAGCACAGAAACTAGTATGTCATAAATAGAAGACACAAACATTATACCATACAAAGACAGAAAGGTGAATTCCTACTAACCATGTTTCACTTCAGTTTGTATACAGCGCACCAAATCCAGGCCAGGCTGCAGCTGCGTCTGCACCAATTGCAGTTTTTACTGGTGTCACTGCAATCTCGTTTGCTGCATTCCCTCTCAGCAAGACACTTTCCATCGCCGTGCTGCAAGCATTAGCTTGTGGGGCAATAGGAGCCATCTTTGTTAGCAGGGCAATAAAAAAACAGCTTGGTGACCTACTGTCTTCAGAAGCGGAAAAGATAGCATCTGCTGACAATACAGATGTTCAGCAAGCTGGATTTGACGTTGCTGGCCCTAGAGGAGCTCAACTGCAGATTGTCTACGGCGTATTTGGCTACATGCAGGTCCTGTCAGCATGCTTCATGTCATTCGCTCATGGAGGCAATGATGTCTCCAATGCCATAGGGCCTCTGGCTGGAGCTTTGTCCCTTCTTCAGGGCGTAGCAAGCAGCGCTGAGATAGTCATACCGACTGAAGTTCTTGCTTGGGGTGGTTTTGGAATTGTCGCAGGGCTTACAATGTGGGGTTATAGAGTGATAGCAACAATTGGCAAGAAAATCACTGAATTAACACCAACGAGGGGGTTTGCAGCAGAGTTTGCGGCGGCTTCTGTGGTCTTGTTTGCATCTAAGCTTGGGTTGCCAATATCTGCTACACATACACTTGTCGGTGCAGTGATGGGTGTGGGATTTGCAAGAGGGCTCAACAGAGTCAGAACAGAGACAGTGCGTGAAATTGTGGTCTCATGGTTGATCACAATTCCAGTGGGTGCTTTGCTATCAGTCTTCTATACATTGATCTTGACCAAGATTCTGAAATACTTTATGTGAGTACTTTGTGAGATATAATTGCTTTTTTGAGAGGTACAGTCTGATGCCCCCAATTTTTTTTATTATTGCAAGAAAGAATGCAACAGTGAATAAATGAGCCCCCATGAAAGTTATCCAGCAGAAAACTTGAAAAGATTTGTCAGGGCAAATAATCATTTTCCTGGCAACAAAGCACATGATTGAGAGAAAGGGTTTATGGTTATGATCATGTTACAGACTCCAGCTCCTTCGCCTTTTTATCTCTCGTGTACAGTGTACTATCTACATCTTTTCTTTTCTACCATAAGGTGGGATATCATAATTTCTTGTAGAGATATGATTAAATGATCATACATAATAGACAGATGATGGTTTACTATCCTTGTAATTATGCTACATTGAGGATATTGTTGTCTCAGAGCCACTATAAATGCGAACATTTTTTTTCTCTGGCCAAAATGGAAGAACCACATGATTAAAACTAACAGCCTGGTTGGTTGAGGGGAGTTACGAGCAGGAATGGGAATTGATGGGTGTGAGACCAAAAATCCCTCGCATGGTTAAGAGGAATGGGAGTTAAGGACGAAAATGGAAGGGAATTCAGTAGTCCAATTTCCTCTAATCTCTTCCCCTGGTACCCCCAGGTAAATGGCAGGGGATTGAAAACAAAAAATATAGGCGTTCGTTACTCTCAATCCCGCTGTCATCACCGTGCACATTGTTGTTTCTCTCCCCAATGTCGCCATGGTCCCTCGGTGTAAGCTCCATGCCCTTCTTGTCGCAGGCGAACCGGCATCTGTCAAAGTCATTTGCCGCTCGCAGGAACTGCTTCCCATGCAAGTGTGCGGCGAAACGCCAGCCAAGCCGCGGTAGCTGGAGCTCCACCAAGCGATGAACCACTCCCTGACGGAGAATTCCCACAGCTCCACCAGGTGCGGTGTATCGCGCACAGCAAGGAGACGGTTCCACAGCTGCACCATGCTCTGTTCCCTGGGCGCTATGCAAGCCCCCTTACGGCTGCATCTGCAGCATCCTGCGCCATGGCGCCGGGAAGCAACCTGATGTGGTGGCATGTGTTTGACTGAAGACAGCTCCAGCTTAACCTCACGAACCAAAACTTGATGTAAAATTCCCATACCAGTCTCACTACATACCAAACATGGGATTGGGAGTACTAATCAATTTCCCAAGCCAAATCTCCTAATGAACTCCCAACTCTAAATTTCCATTCCCTTTCGTTAATATATCCAAACACGGTGTAAGAAGCATGTTCAGCATTGTAAAAATGTAGAATTGTCGAAAATCAAAATCAAAATGAGATTAAGGGAATGAGTTATCAACCCATGCACCACTATAAACGCGAATATTTTTTATTTTCTTTTTCTCTGGTCAAAATGGAAGAACCACATGACACGTTCAGCATTGCAAAAATGTAGAATTGTCGAACTTCAAAATAGAGATGAGATAAGGGAACGGGTCACCAACACATGCGCCTGCAAGGGCAGGATTTTTTTTTTTTTTTGAAAAGCGCAATAAGTAGGAATGGTTCAAAACGACCATAAGGACTAACCATATAGAAGAAATATAGAAATATTAATACATTATGTACAGAAATAATAACATATTAACATTTACGATTTTGAGGTCCACAAGGCCGAAAACCATTATGTTTTTTAACTAGTCTAGAGATGGTTATTGCGCACGATTTACTAATTGCAACATGACTACCTTCACATCATGGTATCATTGTTTCACTAAGTTTGTATTACTGTGTTTGAACTCTTGTTGGAATTGAATAAAACATCAGTATTTCAATGGTGAAGACGTGATGGGACATGTGTTTTGTCAACGCCACGCACTGTTTTTTGGTGGCATAGCAGGACTTTCTTTATTGATGAACACATGCGCGGATGTAATTAATTGGAATGGATCAACACTAAACTGCTCTTTTTAGTCCTACAGGGATAGATTATATATGGAATCCTGACCGTCCAGGCTATATCGTGCATGAAAGAGTGGAACTGAAAGGCTTACTGCATGGTATGGCTCAGGGGCATGAAACTATAGATAGATAAAGATGGCACACACGATCACACATTGAAACCTACTAATACTGATGGGTTCAAGGATGAACAGGGGCATGTTGTTATTCGGCATCAATGGTGATTGGTGATAAGCATTTATGTAGGACTAAAACTTCTAACAGGCACTTCTAGGTCCTCAGGGATTACTCAATCACCGGTGTCACGTCGTTGTGCCTCTTCCCGCACTCGTTGCACGTTCTGTAAAAGCTTCTCTACAATCAAGTAATAGAAGTCTGTAGCTGGAATACACGCATGCCAGCCACTAAAGTCCATGGCTGCACCATTAGAAGTCATGCATGATATCGACTCCTGTTATAACATGCCAAGAAAATTCCATGGCAGAACAAAAAAACATTGAAACTATTTCAGAGAGAGATAAATGTAACCACACATAGACCTTGTAATACACGATTACACGTGGAGCACCAAACGGATTGGAAGAATCCTAATGCTATGGAGGTCACTAGGTCAGCGTCAGATTCCTATTGCCACACAAGATTCTAAAAGCTTGTATGGCTATGATAAAGTGGATTAATGTCGTGGCTATAAAGGGACCACAAGTTGGTCAATGTAAGATTCAACATATTAATAAAAGCACAATTTGCAAACGAAATACTGTAGTTTAAATTCTCAACTACACGACTCTGGTTGTACATTGTACAGAGATATCCCTGCAGAAACAAAGGAAAATTGCATTTTGTAGTTTATTTGCTGATGTAATGATTGTTTCACAATTGCAGGATAACTAGACTAGACAACAGTAAGAAACACTGAATAACTTCTTCTTTTCAAGAAAAACTGGTGAGGAGCCACCCTATGGATTTTCATTAAAGAGAATGAAAGGTCTTGTGAAGCGATCGATGAAATTGAACCAACGTGCTAAATTCCACGGACACTGGGAGTCGAACCTGGGCCGACGTAGGCAGGCCGCTGCGCCTCCACCACTGGGCTACCACCCAGTGCCTATTGTTTGCCCAATACTAGATAAATGCGCCCCCTTATATAGAGATGACCTACTTGGAACCGACATAACTGATACCTCAGTGAACCCTATCTCTAATTCAAAGGCTGCTAGCCCGATCCAATCTATGTCTCTAATATTATCTCTTAGCTAAATAACACTAGCACACATTGCCGGTCATCACAGTTTACAGACATGGTGTTTCATAAAAGGAACATAAGGTACCCATGACATTTTCCTAGCTTCCAAACATACATAGCCAAATCACTGTGAAGAAACTTGACAAAGAAACAGCAAGCAATAAGGCATCCACATAGAGTGATGTATTTCGATAAATAAGTGACAGCATTAACATGCTAATCCAACGACCAGGAAGCCCCCGAATCATCGAAACACCATGTAGCACAGTAAAGTATGATAGCTCGGACAAATCGACCTACTAACGAGAGGTAATTGGGGATCTCGGGCTGCAACAAGCGTACAGATTAGTTCGCAGATAGGGCAACATCTGAGGACACGCCGCGTGGAGCCCGGGGGAGCTCAGCCGGTCTCCTGGTCGAAGTCGTCGCCGTCCGACTCATCGACGTTGTCGGCGTCGTCCTCCTCCACCTCGGCGTCGTACTCCTCCTTGACGTCGTTGGTGGGCTTGCCTATGATCACCAGGTTGCTGTTGGTCTTGCGGATCGCGTTCAGCTGACAGGAAGGAAGGCGTTAGTGACGCGGGGAGCAGTGGGGGGGGGGGGGGGGGGGGGGGGGGGGGGAATGATATGATACGGACAGCAAGCGGAAGAAGCGGGGTGTGTGTAGTACCTTGTCCTCGAGGTCGGACTCGGCCATGGCGAGCAGGAGCAAGTCCTCCTGGGTGGTGGCTGGCACGGGGAGGAGCGTGGACGCCGGGATCAGCGGCGGCGACGGCCACTGCCGCATCATCGCCGGGAACTGCAGCATCTCCGCTTCACAACCTCCGCCGCCGCTAGTTGGGTTGGGTTGGGGAGGCCGGGAGAAAGGGCTTCGACTGGCTTCCAACTGAAATGTGACCGGCCGTGTGGAAGTTTTCCTTTATTTCTTCCACTCGAATGCAGTGGGCTGGGAGCTGCTGGGCCAGCAGGAGGGCCGAACCCGACGAAACCTAGAAATCGATCACACACGGGTATAACTAGCTAGAGGTTCCTGTCGAGGTTTGCCCTCGGCAAGTCCTAGGTTTCGAGTACCCAGGTTGATTATAAAGGAGAAGATGTACGCGCTGGTAATTCCGGACGGCTGACAAGCAAGGATTTACCCAGATTCGGCCCCTCATCGTGAGGTAAAGATCTACATCCTGCTTGTCTGATCTTGTATTGATGATGATATGAGATTACATGGTGGCCGTGATGGCGATTGTGGAGGAGAGATGTGGCTTCTCTATGCTATGCCGTGTCTGCAATGTCTAATTGTGTCTGGATCTGTCTATGGGGTGCCCCTGCCTGGCTTTATAAAGGGAGCCAGGTAGGGTTTACAAGAGTCCTAGTAGACTATGACTTGGAGTCCTTGCCTTGTGCTTGAAGTAATTGCTGGGCCGCCAGGCGGGCCTTTGTCTTGATTGCACCAGGTATACCAATAATAGGGGACCCGAAGGGTATATCCTTGTCACTAGTCCCGAGTGTCTGGTCGATTCGAAGAATCGAGTAGAGACTCATAACAGTATGTCGAGTAGACGTAGTTAATCCGTCGAGTATGTTGATGACCATGTGATGACTGTATTATCTATTCTTCGTGAGTTGAATCATTTATGAGAAATCCAGTATATATGTATGAAATCCAATAATAATAAATCCGGTGCGGGCTATAGAAAACCCGACTTTGATAAATCCGTGCGGGCTATAGAAAACCCGACTTTGATAAATCCAATATGAGCAATGAAAACCCCAATTTTGATAAATCCAATATGAGCAATGAAAAATCCAACTTTGATAAATCCAATATGAGCAACGAAAATTCCAACTTTGATAAATCCCATACGAGTTATAGAAAATCCAACTTTGATAAATCCCATACGAGCTATAGAAAATCCAACTTTGATAAATCCAGTATGAGTAATGAAAAACCCGGTTTTGAGGAAAATCATTTGCACTCGAGCCAGCGGCGAGTGCCCTCCCGATGGGAGTAATCGATGAAGCTGTCCAAGGATGTTCTCAACTTGGGCTCAGTTTTCGCGTGCCGCATTTTCTGATACTTTTGACTCGGTAATTCGTCGATTGATGTTTTGCATGAACTTTGTTATGTATTTTTGAGTCGAGAATGCCTCGATTGTGCATGCTGAGTCGGAAAAAACGTCGACTAATGCTTTGTTTATTTTGCCTAGGGATTATGACTTAGTAGGCCTGATTCACTCGCAAATCGAGCTCAGTTAACCGCACATTCGGGCGAAACCATACTAGCCTTCAATCAGATTCGAGTCTCCGGACTCGAATCTGGAACACTTTGAAACTTTTGTCTAGGGATATTGACATAATAGGCATGATTCACTCGAAGATCGAGCTCTGTTAACCGCACATTCGGGCGAAACCATACTAGCCTTCAATCAGGTTCGAGTCCCCGGACTCGAAGCTGGAACATACTGGACATACTCGACTCAGGCCGTTGTAGGTCTTACTGACTCGTTCTGCAGTTTAACTTTTGATACCTAACGCGTCCGTCAGGATTTTCATCATGTCTGTTGACACGGAAAATTTCAAGGGAAAACACTGTTGGAGCGTCCCTCGGACCAGCTCGATTACTCGGCGGGTCTTTACCTTTGCATTTGCGTATGCAGCATCCGAAACATCTGCGATTGGCATAGTCCGGGAATTTATGAAGTATGATTCTTTGATTTGTGAAGTATTTAATGCATTTAGTTGAGTCTGTAGTCGAGTGAATTTCTTTCCTTCTTTTGAAATCTATGGGAGCGCGACAGCGCTCCCATGGGAGTAGCCCCCGAGATTGTGGTTTATTGTCTTGTAATAGAGGACAATCTCAAATCATCCTTCTATACTGCTTTTGTCAGTCGAAATTTTTGCTTTTGAAATCTATGGGGTGCGCGACAACGCTCCCGATGAGAGTAGCCCCGAGGCTATGTGCAACTATTTGTAGTTGTGTATAGGCTCAATTTGTCTTCCTTTTTGTTGTTGTCGATTATCCTTCGAGTGCTTCAGTCTTTGCGTCTGCTCCTTGTCTATGAAACGGCCGAGTGACCAATTTGTCTTAATTTGATTGCCACCGTCAAAATCGACGAGGCGGTCGAGTGACCATACTTGGCTTAGTTTGATTTTCATCTTCGAAATCAACGAGGAGGTCGAGTGACCGGTTTTGGATTATTTATTACGACCTGTGCGGCGCAGCCCCCGAGCATCGGGTGCGGCCAAGGTGAACTTGTCACGACATGTAGGCATAGCCCCCGAGCATCAGGTGCGGCCAAGCGAATTATGAAGTTTGACTTTGCACGGCGCAGCCCCCGAGTGTTCGAGTGCGACCAAGGTTTTGCGAGTTGGGACCTGTGCAGCGCAGCCCCCGAGTATCAGGTGCGGCCAAGTCTTGCAGTGTCTAGTCGGAAGAAATCGACGTGGCGGACCGAGGTCGACGCGATGGAGGTGTGCGGCGAAGAGGTCTACGCGGCGGACCGGAGTCGATGCGGCAGATGTTATGCTGCATGGTCAGTCGACGCGGCGGACCGGAGTCGACGCGGCGGGTGTTGTGCTGCTTGGTCAGTCGACGCGGCGGACCGGAGTCGACGCGGCGGATGTTGTGCTGCGTGGTCAGTCGACGCGGCGGACCGGAGTCGACGCGGCGGAGTCGAGAAGCGCCAGCCTTCGAGTGTTGGATGCAACCAGAGCAGGTTTATAATTGAAAAAATAAAATATGAAACTGACTTAGCTGTTCATGAGCGATGGAAATCTGTAGACTGTTGTTGTTTGTCGTTGATGACGAAGCGCCAGCCCCGAGTGTCGGAGGCGGAGTCGAGTATGTGGAGTCGAAGAAGTCACGGGTGTCGCCTTGTCGAGTGTGTGGAGTCGACGACGGCACTTGAGTCGCCTGTCGAGTGCAGCGATGAAGTTGATGTCGTGGTTGATGATGCTGAGTTGATGAAGACACTGGAGTCGCCTTGTCGAGTGTGATGATGTATTTGTTTTGTCGTATATGAGGAATCGCCAGCCCTCGAGTCTCGGGTGTGAGTGCAAACGCCTCCCTCTTCTCGAGTCGACGGTCTGTCGGGTGCGCGGAGTCGAAGTTGATGTCCTTGTTGATGTCGAGTGCTAGCCCCCGAGGGTACGTGGTGCCCTTCTAGGGAGCGGGCTTTGTGTGCTGGTACCGCCGTGTTGGTTGATGATGTCTAGTGAGCCGAAGTTTGCCCGCAGTAGGGGTGTGGCGATGTCGATTCTTTGTTGTTGTAGAGGTCGAAGAAATTGAAGGAGTCAAAATTTGCTGTCACCCGAGTTGTCGAGTCCTCGACGTCGCCGAGCTAGCTGCTTGCTCTTTTCCTTTTTCCATTGCTCGTACGTGAGCTTGTGCATGCATATGTGATTGGCATTCCGGCCGCTTAATTCATGTATGATGATGAATTGATGATCTTCTTTTCTTTTTACTTCTTTTGATTGTCGACGTGATAGCTTTGTTCTCCTTGGCTTGATTTGATCAGTGACACGTGAGGGCGATGCTGGTGTCGAGCCTTCGGGTGTCGATCTGTGATGGCCAGTCGCCGCTTGTAGGGTCCACGCAGTCGAAGATTTGTCGGGTCGTGTGGTCGGAGCTGATGCTATTTGTTGATGTCGAGTGTCAGCCCCCGAGTGTACGTAGTGCCCTTCCAGGGAGCGGGCTTTGTGTGCCGATGTTTCATTGTTGTCGCGATGATCGACGAAGTAGAGGCAGTCGAATTTTGCTCGAGTGGGCTGATGACGATTGCGATGTCGTCGAGCTGGTCTTGAGTGGTTACACGTGCGAGATCGTTGCACTGATCGTTGCTTTTGGCCTTCATGGGAGTTCCCAATGCACAATGAATAATCCACGCGTATCTTTTCTTCAGGATCTGGATGAGCTAGCAGATTGCGCTGCTTGTGCTTGTTCTTGACGTGCACGTGAAGATGGATCTTCTGGATATGCTGGATCGGAGGCGTCTCGAAGAGCCTCGTTGTGCGCCGTGTCTTGGTCGTCTTTGATTCGATAGTGATTTATGTAGACGCTGTAGCGCAGCCATACTCGTCGTATCCGATCAAATCTGTGTACGGTGTTGAAGAATTGTGGTGCTGCTCGAGTCGAATATGCAGCTTCGATCTCGTTGACCAGACCTCGTACGTGATGCAATCAGAAGGTTTAGTAGATGGAAAAAATAATAATCTAGAGTAGTAAGACGAGATAGAAAAGCTGGCAAATTAAAGGAGAAGGCCGATCCATCCATGCATGATGCATGCACATGAATGGGACCATATGTGGCTGGCCGGACGTGGACCTGCCGTGGGCATGTGTGGCTTGAAACCAGCAGCAGTAATTTGATCGGATGGCCAGGAATTTGGACCATGCGTAGCTCCGCGCTGCCGCCGCTCTCGATGAAGTCATCGACTGCGACGCAGTTTGGATCGCACGGGACGACCCCGCCGATTGGATCGCGGCTGCTGCGCCGTTGCTGCCGTATTTGTTGATGTAGATTGGATCGTCGATTTTGCGTACGGGACGTCGCCGCCACCCGATGAAGTCGCCGGCTGTTTGTTGATGGTGAATTTGATCGCGTCGCTTGCGATGTGAGTAGATTGGATCTGCTATGTACGGAACGCCGCCGCTTTTGCTGATGAAGATTTTGTCGATGAATTTGTGCCGAATAATATGATGGAGCCGCCGAAACCGCGATCCAGCACGCGTTCTTCCCACAGACGGCGCCAATTGTCGAGGTTTGCCCTCGGCAAGTCCTAGGTTTCGAGTACCCAGGTTGATTATGAAGGAGAAGATGTGCGCGCTGGTAATTCCGGACGGCTGACAAGCAAGAATTTACCCAGGTTCGGCCCCTCATCGTGAGGTAAAGACCTACATCCTGCTTGTCTGATCTTGTATTGATGATGATATGAGATTGCATGGTGGCCGTGATGGCGATTGTGGAGGAGAGACGTGGCTTCTCTATGCTATGCCGTGTCTGCAATGTCTAATTGTGTCTGGATCTGTCTATGGGGGTGCCCCTGCCTGGCTTTATAAAGGGAGCCAGGTAGGGTTTACAAGAATCCTAGTAGACTACGACTTGGAGTCCTTGACTTGTGCTTGAAGTAATTGATGGGCCGCCAGGCGGGCATTTGTCTTGACTGCACCAGGTATACCAATAATAGGGGACCCGAAGGGTATATCCTTGTTAGTTCCCTTTGCAAAGGTCCATCCGTGCGTCCGTGCGTGACTCTGCTACCACCACGTGTCGCTGCTGTCGTAATTTGCGGGTACGAGCGTGCACATGGGCAGGGAGGAAAAAATCAAATTGGCCACTGCCTCGTATACGTGCAGCGTGAGCTGACTCCAACGCTAGGATCGAACCCTAGCAGCGAACGTGTACATCCGTCCGGGCGCTCGCGAAGCCCGTGTACGCGCATACGTCCATGTACTTCTGTACGTCACGAGCTGGATGGCAGCACACAGGGTCGGCTCTCTCCCACGGATGTACAAGAAGCTGATGGTTGTACGAGCTGGATCCCCTGTATATGCTGCGCGTACAACGCCATCACCATTGTACACCCAGGCTATACAGTACAGGTTGTACAGAATCTGCTACACGGATGTACAGATCCACACGAAAAATCTAAAATTCTGAGACGTGCAACTATACAATACATGTTGTACAACTAACAGGTTGTACAACTAAACAAAAGGTTGTACAATTGCATAACACATGTTGTACAACTAGACAGAGATAGGTTGTACAACAACACAACACAGGTTGTACAGACACAAGTTGTACAGACACAAGTTGTACAACTAGACAGACACATGTTGTACAGACACAGGTTGTACAGACGCAGGTTGTACAACTAGACAGACACAGGTTGTACATACGTAGGTTGTACAGACACAGGTTGTACAGACGCATGTTGTACAACTAGACAGACACAAGTTGTACAACTACACATACACAGTTTGGGTTGTACAACTACAGACACAGGTTATACAACTATACATAACCGGTTGTACAAAAAAAAAGTTCGTCGAAACATATCAACATGGGATCTAGTTTTGAAAATCTCGACGCGAGGAGCTCAAAAGTGAAAACGGTTCGTAATTTGGATAAACGGTTCTCAAGATATTTCGTTTTTAAAATTCGAATTTGAAAAATAAAAGGCAAAAGGCAAAATTGTATGCCCACGTTCGTGCATGCCCTCCCTTTCTCTCTCATACTCCCCCACTTTCAATCTAATTGTGACACATGGCAGACATGCAGACAAACAAAATTGGATCATGTGAGGAGAAACCGACACTTGTCACAAAGGGGACCCTTTTTCTAGTGATTTCCATCACACACACTTCTTCAAAAGAAAGTATAATGTCAAAACAAATAGTTGCATCAAATATTCATTTTGATTCGCTGTATAGGCCGAAGATTTTTCTAGTTTATTTAAATACCACGGTTTCTAAAAAATGGTTTTGAAGGAACATACATGGTTCAAAGAGAGTTAATTATATTTAGAAAAATATTAGGAAAACATACTGCAAAATATACCCGATAACATTTGTCGATGCTCATGCTGGTATTTTTTTCCCTATATTAATGGTTATATCTAACAATGTTTGACCGACACAAATGCTAAATTTCTTATATTGAGTAGAGGGTATTTCCCTTAAAAGTTTAATATATTAGTGTTGTCTTTTTCACCAAAAATGAAGATAATTACCTACAAGAGCGGCAAGAGATAGGTTCATAGAGTGTGGCCCTATGCGCTCTTAAGGAGATGCTTCCTCTGATCCTCTTTGATGTTGGAATGTTGGGAACCTTACCACACCTCCCAGATTGCGGAAAATTTTATGTCTTATTTTATATATATTGTAAAGAAAAGCGGTAGTTCTACATCGGATAATGAATTTACATTTCGTCGAAATATTCGTTGAATCAAAAAAATTTGGCATGGGAGTACATAATTAGAGGGATTTAAGTTACATTGAGATTTCATCTGTTTTTGCACGTTTGTAAATTGCTTAGGCTCGGAAGGCATTTAAGAGTTTGGAATGTTTGAATTTGGAATTATAGTCTATGCCGTAAGTAGCTATTTTTTTTATTTGCGGATGTTTTCATGTATTTTCCATATTTGTTTGGACAGGTATATTTGAATACAAAATTTAAATATGAGAATGGCTATATTAAAAATCTGTGCGGCTTTTTCAATTATTGAAGTACAAAAGAAGTGTATGTTCAGGTTCTAAGAAGCACTCTACTTGGTAAGCTATTCACGTTATATTTGGTCGGATGGGTGTATTTGAATAAAAAGAATCCAATTTCGAAGTGGGCACATTAAGAAATTGTCCGGAATTGGAAAGTATTGGAATTTAAAAGAAGCTGGTGTTTAGAAATTGCCCATGTTTTAAAAATTCTTCTAATGGATATGCTGTTTCCAGATTTGAATTATGTCGACGTTCATAATTTGCTTAGATTTGGAATGTCATGTAAATAAGCAGCATTTTTTTTCGCGGTTATTTTCGTATGCTCAAGTTTTTTTTGTTTGTTGTTGTCAACAATTTTTTCATAGTCATTTGGATGGACACAAAAACTACAAAAGCATTTTAAGAAAGGAAAACAGAAAAAGGAAACAGGCAAAAAAAAAGCAGGGGAAAAAAGGGCGAGGCGCCAGCCCAGCCCAACAGGCGGCCCAGCTGGCCAGCCCAGGCCCGCTGGCCGTCGCGACGACGTCAGCAGAGGCGGAGCCGCCGCGGCGGCTCGGACGTGGCCGCCGGCGCGTCACGGCGAGGTGAGACGCGCGCGTGCGCGTTCGATGCACATCGACGCGAGGAGTCCAGGGGTGGCAGCGCCGCCCCGTTTTCGTCGCCGTGGCGCCGCCGGAGGCGCGCGAAACGCTGCGGAGGGCCGCGCGGCGGCGGCCATTCCGGTGACCTCGCGGCCTCCCGGGATGCGATCCGCGGCGAGGAGGGACTTGACGCGACGGCGGAGCTCGTCCTGGGAGCGGATCTGGCCGGGGAGGGGCGGAGCGGCGGGGCGGGGAGGCGGCGGCGGCGACGATTCCGGCGGCGCGCGGGAGAGAGGAGGAAGAAGGGGGGAGATGTGACGATTTTCTTGGAAAGTCCCTGGATTTTGCTGGAATCACGAAGAAGTCCTTCCGCAGGGGGCGCGCTGTAGTAATTCTGGGCTCATGTGGACCGTTTTGCGAAATGCCGGCGCGTCGTGCGGCTGACAGGTGGGGCCCACCGTGCTACTGTAGCAGTGAACAGTGCGCAGGGCGGAGAGGCCGCGATTTTGGCCGGCCATTATATAGTTAGTAATGTTGCATTAGGAGGAGGATATGTAATTCCTTCATATTTAAACTTGCAATTTCAAATGGGCCAGAAATGGAGTATACTAGATGGAGGGAATACAAGTTTAAAAAAAAAGGAACTTAGATCCTATCAATCTCCCAAAATAATATTTCCTCCATGATTCCCATCATCACCACTCCATCACTCCCCGTAGCTTCAGAATTCACACACACCCTCCCCCTATATAATACCCCGACTACCTCCCTCCAAATCACCAACACACAGAACACTTGCAAACATCAACAACACCAGCAGCAGCAGCAGCAGCTTTCTCCCTCATCATCAAACATTCCCAAGAAACTAGCCGGCCAAGCAACCAACAACAGAGCAGCCAACCATGGTGCTCCTCCCCAGTGATCGCATGGACAGCCTCTTCTCCCTTCGCTGCGTGTGGGTGAACGGTCCCATCATCGTCGGCGCCGGCCCCTTGGGGCTCGCCGTCGCCGCCAGCCTCCGGGAGCAGGGCGTGCCCTTCGTCGTCCTCGAGCGCGAGGACTGCATCGCCTCCCTCTGGCAGAAGCGCACCTACGACCGCCTCAAGCTCCACCTCCCCAAGCAGTTCTGCCAGCTCCCCAGGATGCCCTTCCCGGCCGACTACCCGGAGTACCCCACCCGCCGCCAGTTCATCGAATACCTTGAGACCTACGCCGCCACGTTCGACATCAAGCGGGATTTCGGCAGCACCGTGCACTCGGCGCGCTACGACGAGACATCCGGCCTCTGGCGCGTGCACTTCTCCTCTGCCGGCGCCGGCGAGATGGAGTACATCGGACGGTGGCTCGTGGTCGCCACGGGCGAGAACGCTGAGAGCGTGGTGCCCGACATCCCCGGCCTGGGGGCCTTCGCCGGCGAGGTTGCCCACGTTTCTGAGTACAAGTCCGGCGAGAAGTATCGCGGAAAGAACGTGCTGGTCGTCGGCTGCGGAAACTCCGGGATGGAGGTCTCCCTCGACCTCTGCGACCACGGCGCGTTCCCGTCCATGGTCGTGCGCGACGCCGTGCACGTGCTGCCCCGCGAGGTCTGCAGCAGGTCCACGTTCGAGCTCGCCACCATGCTCATGGCGTGGTTCCCGCTCTGGTTCGTGGACAAGCTCATGGTGCTCTTCTCCTGGCTCATCCGCCGCACCCCAGTCCTCAATACCGGCGCCATGGCTAAGATCAGGTCTGGCGACATCGCCGTCGTACCGGGAGTCGCCCGGTTCACCAAGAACAGCGCCGAGCTCACCAACGGCACGGCCCTCGAAATCGACGCCGTGGTGATGGCCACCAGCTACAAAAGCAACGTGCCGCAGTGGCTCCATACCGTCGGGGCCAAGGACGGGTGGAAGGGCCAGTCGGGGCTTTACTCCGTCGGCTTCACCCGCCGCGGCCTCTCCGGCGCCTTCGCCGACGCCGTCCGCATCGCCAAGGATCTCGGCCAGGTGTGGAGGGAGGAGACCAAGCCCGCCAAACGGGCCGCCGGAGCCTGCCGCCGCCGGTGCATCTCAGTCATCTTCTGAGCTAACCACCATGGCCGGCACGGCCCTCGAAATCGACGCTGTGGACCTGTGGTGATGGCCGGTTACAAGAGCAACGTGCCGCAGTGGCTCCACACCGCCGACGGCTTCGAGTCGGTGGTTAAATAGATGCATATTGGTTAATTTACGCATTGTGTTTCATATACTCTGAGAACTTGCCTGTGGCAAGATGGTTAGGTGGGTGGTTGTACCCCCAGCCCACCAGAGTTCAAACCCCAGGTTTGACGCTGGTGTTTCTCATTTAGGCGGAATATTCTTTCAGTGGGAGGCGACGTTCCCGTCGACAGCGAGGCGCCCGTGGTGACTTCGTCAATCTCAAGACCCAACCGCCGGCTCAGTCTTTCGGAGGTGCTCATAGGGGTAGGGTGTGCGTGTGTGCGTTCATAGGGGTGAGTGTATGCGCGTGTTTGTGAGCGTCTGCGTTGTACTGTGTTTCTCAAAAAAAAAGTGTTTCATATACTCCGTATTTATCTACCGTTCGTCTTTCACTAGAACCTAAGAAATAAGAAACTGAGATAAGAGAGAAAAGGTAGGCTAGTAGGAGGTACTTACCTTGATTGGATCAATCTGTTGTAACTATGCATTTAGGCCGAAAGCGTATCCTACGTCGCATTTTGTTAACTTTGGGTACCTTTTCTTTATGGAATTGATTGTGCGTACGACATGGGGACCTATCTCCAAATAAATTAAGAATGATGATCGATGCAAGTTCATGAACCATAACCTAGCTCGATCGACACTTGTGGAAAGATCTTCGGCACACCAACCTTATGATTGCACTCATAATTTATTTTATATTCATATGAGAAAATTGCTCCGCAAGTCTTCACAATATACCATTTTAATGCCATGAAGGAAACTAAGGTTTTGCTTCATAAATTAATACTCCCTCTGTTCCAAATTAGATGACTTTCCTTTCTCTACATGTGAATGTATCTAGACATGTTACATGTATAGATACATTTGCATGTGGACAAATGGAAGTCATTTAATTTGGAACGGAGGGAGTAGTAATTAATTAACCTGAGAGCATATGAACAACGGTATTTTCACTCATGCCAGTGTAGAACATGTAAAGTTGTACTCCCTCCGTCTAAAAATAAGTGTCTCAAATTTGGATAAAAGTGGATGTATCTATACATGAACATGTATAGATACATCCACTTTTATCCAAATTTGAGACACTTATTTTGGGACGGAGGGAGTACATTTTAAAGAGAAAAGTGAAGATTCAGTGTGGTGTAAGTATGCACACAACCCTCCTATCTTGCACATGATCTGTAAAGGAAAAATATATATGTGACCTTTGTCAACGCGTTATTTCTTATTTTCCTTGGGAAAATAGACTTGAACCTATAATTAGTGTGGTGCAACGTTTCGTGAATATTTTTTTCCGTGGACGCGGAAGAATCTGTAGAAACCTGAAAGAATGGCAAGGTTGAGAATAATAGGTGCAAGCTTTGGCTTCTAGGATGAGAACAAAGATGAAAAGGCCCAAAAATTCTACGTTAGGTATGCGCAGAGTGGCAGTACTCCTAAACGCGCCAAATAAAGCTAGTATTAAAACAACTAGTTGAATTTCAGCACGCCGTCACGACGCGCCCTTGGTGGATTTTGGAGGTACATGAATGCTTGAAATATTCATTTTTGTAATTTGGTCATGTTCAATAAATAGTCAATTTAGCATTTAGTAATTTTGTAAAAATGTTTGAATACCTTAAAACAAAATGTACGAAGTGTTATAAACTATGCAAAGCATGATTTATTTTAGAATTTGATTTGTAATCTTAATAGGCAACTGTAGCGCGGCATTTTGCCGCGCACGTGTTTTTGAATTTGAATTTGAAAATAACGGCACTCTAAAGTTGTCTAAGTTTGGAAATTATTGAAATTGAAAAATGCTTTCGTTTTAAAGATGGTAGCTCTTTGGATATTGCTTAAATTTCAAAATTAGTGTAATTCAATTTTAAATGTGTTTGCTTTTTTGTGTGAAAATACTCTGAAATAGTTAGTATTTTTTTGATTTTTTTGCACATTTTAGAGTCCCATTAAATATTTAGCAAGTTGGAATGGCTATGCATGTTTGTCTTTTGTCGAAATAGTTGTTTGAGTTTCATAATTCTTCAAATTAGAGTAATGAAATGTCATAAATATTTATTTCAACTCCATAATTAGAGAGAATGCAATATGTGAGATAAATTGTGGGATATAAATTTTTTTAGAGTATCTCTAATTTTTTAGTAAATTGAATTTTTTTCAAATGTGTTGCATGTATTTTTTGTAAGGACTTTGATATACTTTACCGTAGTTGCAAATATCTAGAAAATTGATGGCATAAGTAGTGGGCATTTTTTTTTGTGTGCATGTTGACATATTTGACACATTTTTAAATACGCCGCACGTGTTGTAATCTAAAATATGGAAATATGTTTAATCTAAAATAATTTGGGCAGGTACATTTGATTTTTTTCGTAATTTTATACTAATCTAAAAAGTTTAAATATGTTTGTCCTGTGTTGTAAATAGTTGGCTCATTTTTCTTTTTTTTCTTTGCGGATATGTTGATATATTTAGAAATATTTCCTATTTTTAAGCAAATTGAAATGTTTGAATATGACAGTACTGTTCATTGCCATTTTTACAAAATTCGTAATGACTGAAATACATATTTGTTCATTTGAATTTTATAGCTGCATGAATGTTTTAAATTCAAATTTATGTAAGTTGGGCAAGTGTATTTTTCCCCAAATTTTGACCAATTTGAAATGTGTAAGTGTGTTCACAATTAGACATAATTAGAAGGTTTGATTTTTTTTGTTTATAGCATTTATTATTTTCTGCAATTTGTGTAAAAAATATGGAGTCCACTTGCCAGGAATTTAGCATTTTTTCCGAAAACAAAAAAAAACTGACAACCATGGCCCACGCTGACGTTGTGATGACGTCAGCCGTGGGCGAGGCTGTGACAACAACGGCAGCGACGGCCACGGCGCCGCCGCGCGAGGGCGAGCCGGGATGCGCGCCGCCGCGCGTCCGACGCGGCTGGACGCAAGGGTCTCGGGAGCGGCGGCGCCGCCGGATTTTCGTCGCCGGAGCGCCCTTGGCGGCAAGCAAATGCGGCGGCGGACAGCGGAGTAGGCGGCGCTGATTCCGGCGAGCTCGCGGACTCCCAGGACGCGGCGCTGGGCTAGGAGGGAGCGGCGGCGACGGCGCAGCTCCCCGTGTGCTTGGATGCGTGCGGGGAGGTGCCTAGCGGCGGAGATGCGCGCCGGCGCCGGCGGCGATCCGCGGCGTCGCGGGAGAGAGGGGGAAGGGAGATGTGCCGATGGTTTTGCAAGGAGGTCCTTCAGGTTTTTGATATTTGCAATAAGGTACCTCGCTTCGTAAAATCGGAGGTCGCGCTGCAATTTCTTGGCTCGCTTGTCGCTTTTTTCAAAATGGCCGCGCGACGTGACGCTGACAAGTGGGGCCCACCCGGGCACTGTAGAACACTGTTCATTTTCTACAGTGCTGCTACAGTATCAGGATCGCTGCTAGGCCGCGAAATTGGCCAGCTTTGATATAATGAGTTTGTAATAAGGTACCTCGCTTCGTAAAATCGGAGGTCGCGCTGCAATTTCTTGGCTCGCTTGTCGCTTTTTTCAAAATGGCCGCGCGACGTGACGCTGACAAGTGGAGCCCACCCGGGCACTGTAGAACACTGTTCATTTTCTACAGTGCTGCTACAGTATCAGTGCTGCTACAGTATCAGGATCGCTGCTAGGCCGCGAAATTGGCCAGCTTTGATATAATGAGTAATGCATGGCAGAATCAAAGGATCGACATTCTATGGCTTTTACCACATACGACACAATTCCTGCGATTTTTGTTTTTCTAAACCAAACGATACATGAGCCAATGCGTTTCTCGATGTTATGGGCGAAACTTGATCCTTTTAGATTTTAGAGCATCTCTAGCAGAGGCTGCAAAACGCGAACCCACAAAACTGTTTTGCAGGTCGCGGAACGCACATTTTTTGGCTCAAAACGACGCCGCGTAGAACAGAAACCTTAAAACCAAACTTCAAAACAGAATATGCTGTAGAATATTCCTTCTTCTTCTTCCTCGCCCCGTTTCAGCCATCGATCTAGCTCAGCTCAGCTAACTAGCTAGCTAGCCAACACGGCCGGCCGGTGCGGATCAATCTAGCTCAGCTCAGTAGCTAGGTAGCCAACGCGGTCGGCAGCTCGTACTAGTTAGCTCATGCGGGGATCGATCGATCGATGTGCTGCTAGCTCTCGTACTAGCTAGCTCATGCGGGGATGGATCGATCGATGTGTAGCTAGCTAGTTGCAGCTCGTGCTAGCAGCCCCGCTCCGGGAGCGGATGAAGCCGGTGGCCGGCGGTCGGCAGCCAGCGGCCGGGCGAACTCCGGCCGGTGAACGGCGACGGTAGGATGGGGAACGCACGGTGGGGATCTCATCTCACGAGCGTTGACCAGTTTCCAAGCTCCCTCAAACGCACCCTCAAATTGCCTCCAAATCTCCATGTTTGCAGTTCTGGGCTAGGAATTCACGGGCGCCCGCAAAACTTTTTGCGGTTTGACCAGTTTTGCGGGATCTATTCGGAACGTTTTTCAGCAAAAACTGTAAACTTACAGGTTTGACCAGTTTTGCGGGCTCTGCTAGAGATGCTCCTACTATTTCCTATACCATTCTTCATTGGACGGCAAAGTTTTTGGAACCAGCAGGGAGGATGAGACGGGGCCCGTTTTTGTTGCATGTCGTTCTTCTTTGATGTACCGAGCACCCACATAGCGGGCCGACGCCAGGGCGAAAATCCCGGCAGCTGGTCGGTAGTTACTGATTGCATGCGCAGAACTGAACTATTGTTATCAACAATACTTACATTTTATTGCTTGCAACGTGGAAATTGAAGGCATCTCGTAGTGCTAGTAGCGTCTCAACAATAAGGCCTATAGCAGTTGCCATGTCAGCAAAATCCAATGTGAAGGAGAAAAAGTGGAGCGGGTTCTTCATCAAGCCCCTGGCTATCGCACATGGCACGAGAAAAAGCTGCTCGGATGCAGCCATGTAACCAGCGCGGGTTCAAACCTACCGATTCATTGGTCACCGCATGCATGCCAGCGTAAGTATTATACAAATCTGGCTATATGGTGACATGGCAGGGCACTAGACCCGCAGCCAGCTCTCCTATTGCCCATGTTGTAAGGATGACTCCAACCGGCCGACACATCGAGTTCGTGTCGGTCCGTTCCTGTCCGCGAGGGCCAAAAAGACGACCCAACGGGGCGACGTAAACGGACCGCGCATCGCTTTTTGGTCCGCCGCGCGTCCGCCCCGACGCATCGGTTGCCCAGACGTGCGGCGGAGAGAAAACGCGTCTGCGTGCCCATGCGTCGTGTCCGCCCCGTCCCCACCTGGCAGCGACCCCGCGCCGGTCAGCCTCCCTGACCCAGTCCTTTTTAATGCCAGGGGATAGGGACGGGCAGCCCCCACCCACCCTCTTCACTCCCCACGGCGCTCCCTCTCCGCCGACCAAACCCCGAACCCAAACCCCAGCCCTCCCGCCGCCCAGCTCGCCGGAATGCCGCTCCGGTGGCCTGGATTCGGGAAGGGCAAGAACAACCACGAGGCGGGGTCCTCGGGTGGTTCTAGCTCGCGCCGCCGCCGCCGCATGCGCACGCCCACCCCGACCCCATCCCATCCCCTTCCCCACCCGTGCGCCGGCGCCGCTCCCCGCCGCAGTCTTCCAGCTCGCGCCGCCGGGCGCGGCGTTGCGCGAGCGCGTGTACGTGCGCAAGGAAGACTGCGAGTGGTACTGGAACCACGCCACCCCGCTGCCGTGGCCAGATGTCAAACTCCCTGAGCATTGGCATCTGAACCCGCAGCGCATCCCTGTGCCCCCGATGCCGACGAGCAAGCGGGCACGGGATGAGGAGATCGCGCGGCGCCGCCGCCGCCTCCCCCGTGAACTACGCGCCGACCCCGCCTACGCGGCCACGTCCTCCAACTGGGGGCAGTGGTTCGACGACGAGGACGACCTGCGGCGGCAGGCCTACTACACCGTGCCGCCTACGCGGCCAACTGGCCGGTGGTCTCCGCCACCGCACACACGGCGCCGTAACGCGCCGCCAGTGCCGCGCCAGATGCGGATTGGGTCTCCGCCACCGCCCCCGCAGCGCGTAAAGACGGAGCTCACCGAGGAGGAGGAGTGGGAGGCCGTGAAGGAGGCCTCCCTCAGGCAGATGGCCGAGGACGAGGCCAGGCGCTGGGCCATGGTCCTCGCCGACGTCGCCCAGGAGCAGGCGGCGGAAGGCGCAGCAGGCGGCTGTCCTGGAGCCCCAGCAGCCATGGTACGAGGCCATGGAGGTGGACCTACCACCGGCGCCACCGCTGTCAGCCGGCCTTCTAGGGCAGCGCTGGGTCTTCAACGGCGGCGCCTGGGAGGTCGAGCACGCGCCGCCCGTCGCAGAGGAGGCGCAGGAGCAGCGGGGCACGCCGCCGGCCGCCGTCCCACATCGAGGAGGACTACCGGCGCACATGTGGAAGGAGCCGGAGTACATCATCCTCGACAGGGATGACGACGACAAGAAGAAGAAGTAGAAGCCCGCGAAGGGCAAAATACTTAGGCTTTTTAAAAAAATTTGTTTTGAAAAAATATTATGTAAACAAGCCGTTTGTGGCCCACCTCCCCTATATATGAATGAAAATAGCCCATATAGGGCCTGGTTAGTTGGAAAAAAATGCAGGGCGGACTCGATGCGTCGTGCGTTGGGCGCACTGGCACCAAGGGCGGACAAGGCGGACTGGGCCTGTCCTTTTGTCGACGCAAACGGACCAAACGCGGACCAAACGCGCGTCCGTTTGCATCGGCCCGTTGGAGTCATCCTAAGAGCGGAGGCACTGGCGGAGCTATGCACAAGTGAGAGGGGGCCACCGCCCCTACCCCCAGCCTAAATTATTTTAGCCTAACCACCCTACATACTTTAGGTTTAGGTAGATGAAAAAAAGATAACTAGCCCCCTCCCCCTCCCTAGCCAGCCAGTTTTGTGCATGCACATGGAGCATGCACACTGAGCGGAGCGTTACGTGACTGAGCGCTTCCATCCCCTACATGTTTTATTACGGTGATTCATTTTTATTACTCCGTCCGATCCATATTAGTAGGCACAACTTTGTCTAGATATACATGTATCTAGTCTAAATATTTAACTAGATACATATGAATTTAGACAAAGCTATGCCCACTAATATGGATCGGAGGGAGTACTTAAACGATAACTAAGGACCTCCATTTTGAATGCTTTATCCATCAATCCACTATGTTCGCAGCTTCGCGCCCCTTATGGATGACAAAGCAGCAAACGGTTCCCTCCCTAGAATAGAAGCAGCAATGCCCACCGTTTGAATTACCACATGTGATCCTTACTAAGAGATGAGACATTTTCGGAGCAGGTGGCTCAGTTTTTTACGGTTATCTACAAGATAATATGTGGTAATAAAAAATCAATATGAATGGATCTTCATGAACATGCTAAATTTGGAAAGTGTTGAAAAGCGGAATTTCAATTTTTGCGGTGTAAACATAACCATGGCTTTACAAACAAGGTCAGCGCTACGCGTCAGTCGGGTGTAACGATGGTACAGTCGCCTTCCGCACTGTCGGATCAAGTTAAGTGAATCGATCTCGCGCGTTTGATCTATGTAGAAAAAACGTTTCGCGCGTAGCACTGTTTGTCTATGTATGTAACATCGCATGTAGCAACAATTTTTTTAGAAAATATTAAATATTACGTGTGATGAATGTAGCAAAAAAAAAGTCAAACACAACAATTTTGTTTGCACATGTAGCACAGTTGTGTAGAAAAAAATCCGATCTGTAGAAATACCAACATGTAGCAAAACAAAATTGTTGTAGCACTTTAAACACATCCATGTAGCAAAAACCAACAACGTATCTAACAAATCCCAATTTGATTACACAACAAAAAGTTGGTGTAGCACTTTTCTCATACTTATACACCAAAAACAATTAAAACATGTAGCATCCCAACAGAGCGTTTGTAACATCGAGAAAAGCCCCATGATGGCAGTATGTACTAACCTCCACCAGAGGCCATGGAGCCACAGCCATGGCCGATTCAAGCAGTTCGGCCACACATCCGACTCACTGGAGGTCGTCGTAGCCGGATCAAATCACCTCGCATCGCTGGCCTCGCCGGCGCTCATCGAAGTTCCGGCGGTGGATCTGTCGGGGGAGGACGAAGCTGGGCGTCGAGGGAGCTCCTCCCGGTGCTGGCGGCAAACACAGATGGGGGCGACGTCGGCTGCTGGCCTTCGAGGTGAGGAGCTGCGCAGCTCCAGACCAAGAAAAACGGGGGTATCCAGGGCGTTGACTCCAGGGGGACCGCAGAGGTGGTCTCCGTGGCGGCCGGCGGCGGGCAACCGGCAGGTTGTGGCGCACGCCCGACGAGCAGGAGCGTGAGGCAGGAGGCGCGCGCGGCCGGACAGCAGGAGGTGATAGGCGCAAGGATGGGAGGTAGGGGTGGTTCGTCAGCGCTTGCGTTATGAATGAGAGTCTGCGCGTGGTCGAACGACCCGGGTATAGCTATAGTCGGGTGATAGATGGCGATTTCCTACAAACATTCAGTTATGGACTTATGGTGTTCCCGTGCTCCACCACATCACAGCAATTTGTTCGGTTTGAAACTTTGAACGGAAAGAAACAAAAAACAACGCGGCAGGCGATCCTCCAATGCTGCCCGATCTGGACCGTCGATGCGCTGAAGATTCAGCTCTCGGCTTCTGGATCCCTCCACGTCGCCCGGCCACATATAAATACCGAAAGTACATCTGTGATCCTCCTGTCTCGCTAATTCGCTGTACATCTTCCTTCCATTCCGAATTTCGATCACCTCACCCTGATCAAACCGGAACCGCCATTCCATTCCGCCGTCGCCACCATGGATCCGTCGCCGAGCTCGCACCGATCCTCGCCTACGTGCTCAAACGCCTCCCCTCGATCAGGACGGGGTCCCCGAGGCTGCACGACCTCGAGCAGCCGCCGCCGCCGTCTCCGTCGCCGCGCGCCCCGTCGGGCCCCGCGGAGTTCGAGCTCGTGGAGCGCATGCCGGGCCTCCGCCACCCCTCCGTCCTCGCGTCCATGACGCGCGCCGTCGCCGACATCACCTGCGCGCGCGACGCGATCCGCCACCTCGACCCGCGACCCGACCACGAGCTCGTCGACTCCGCTCGTGCTCCCAGGGAGACCCCGCCGTCGAGCCGGGGACGAACGAGGAGGAGATGGAGGAGAAGGTGGCGGCGAGCCGGGAGGTGGTGCGGCTGGACGAGGAGCACGAGGCGTACGGCGCCCTGCTGCGGGAGGCGGAGGAGAAGCTGGAGCGGGTGTACCGGATGGCGATGCACGGGAGGGTCGTGGTGGAAGTGGAAGGCGGCGGCACGAGAGGGGAGGACGAGGGGTCGTCGGACGTTGTCGACGAGGAGGTGGTGCGGGTGCTCAAGGAGGCGGAGGAAGGGAGGGTGCTGGAGCGGGTGCTCCTCGCCGACCGGCAGCTGCGCCACCTGCCCGAGCATTTCGGCCGGATCCGCGGCCTCCTCGTGCTCGACGTCTCGCGCAACCAGCTCCAGGTCAGGATTCTCTTACGCCACAATTAATTGCTCTGTCTGACTGTCTTCGTGCTTGTCGATCGCCGGCATCCGTTAATTCTACGCAGCGTGGTGTAGTGATTGATCGATGCATGCGAGATTGGAATCGTTCGTCCGATCCGGGAAATCGGGTGATCGGGCGTTCGAGCGTTAATGTTGATTTTTTGGCTATAGCGTTCTAGGTACAACTAAAATGTTTTCTCATATGATCCATCGCCCACAATGCAATGCTGGTCAAAATTGCTATATTATTGGCTAACAAAATGGTGGCAATGGATGATGGACCCGTCTCTCGTCTACGTTAGGAGAATTGTTGCTTCCCAAGATCAATTGGTTCAAATATTAGATTACGAGAGATACACATGGTTTCTGTGATTCTGTCACAGGTTTGAAAAGAGAAGTTGAATTACCAGACCGGTAAAAACACCGTGGGTTACTGAAATTTGATCGCCTGAACTCTTTGGATTTCAGAAACTTATTTGATGAATTCAGGCTTGCTGGTTTACAGCCAGCAGAACTCGTTGTCTGTAGATTCCGTAGTTTCTACTGAAGTTGCGAATCTTGTCTGTCGACAAAACAGGGCACCTGGAAGAACTCTGTGTAATCAGTAGTTTTCACTGAATATCGCAGGCTGTCCCAGATGCCATTGGCGGGCTTGAGCACCTGGAAGAACTCCGCCTCGCTTCCAACGCCTTGGTCGCCCTCCCAGACTCCATCGGGCTCCTCTCTAACCTGAAGATCCTCGACGTCTCCGGAAACAAGCTGAGGTCTCTGCCCGACAGCATCTCAAAATGCAGGTAACCGGCCATCAACCTCCCAAGCATTGATGCTGCATCTTCTTGACATTAGAGTCATTCCGTTTTGCGTCCGTAGCACAGTATATCCAAGCTAGATAGAACTGCTAATCGCTCGATGTTGGACCTGCTTCAGGTCACTGGTCGAGCTGGACGCGAGCTACAATGTCCTGGGGTACCTCCCGACGGACATCGGCCACGAGCTGGTGAACCTGCAGAAGCTCTGGGTTCACCTCAACAAGCTGCGGTCGCTGCCGTCCTCCATCTGCGAGATGCGGTCCCTGCGCCTCCTGGACGCGCACTTCAACGAGCTCCACGGCCTGCCCTCCGCCTTTGGCGACCTGGCGGCGCTCGAGTCGCTCAACCTCAGCAGCAACTTCAGCGACATGCGGGACCTGCCGGCGTCGTTCTGCGACCTGCTCGGCCTGCGCGAGCTTGACCTCAGCAACAACCAGATACGCGCCCTGCCGGACTGCTTCGGCCGGCTGGACAGGCTGGAGCGGCTCTGTCTGGACCAGAACCCAATCGTCGTGCCGCCCAAGGAGGTGGTGGACCACGGCGCGTTCGCGGTGAAGGAGTACATGATCAAGAGGCTGCAGGACGAGGAGGAGCGGCGGAGGAGCGCCGCCGTGGCCGCGGAGAGCCCCAAGGCGTCGTCGCCGATCGCGTGGCTGACTCGCAGCGTCTCGTCGCTGAGCACCTGGGCGAAGCAGGAGGAGGCGGCGGAGGAGGACAGGTTCCTCGAGCAGGAGCTGTGAGCGAGAGCCAGCCAGCTCCTATACGTCAGTGTGTAGATATACATTTCGCTTCACGTCACAGGTGACAGGACCATTGCTGGAATTACATGCCAGAATGGGACAACCGGAGAACTACGTGACTACGTGAGCCGTTTTTCTTTCCTGGTCTTAATTCCTTTAAAATGTTGTTTTCCGTTTGCTAGTTTCACTTGCCATGTTGCATTGTTTGGTAATGGAACTTTCGTCGCGCAGTTAGGTGTTGAGAGAAGGCACGCTGTTGTAGAAACAACAGGTGATTACTAGTCTAAGCAGAGTGCCATCGACTCGGGATGATGGACATCTGTATCCTCCTTTTGTTTGTCGTTATTAAAGTTTTTCTTTGAGACGGGCTTGCAACCGGTGTTTCGTCTCTGAAAATTTCAACTCATGTCAGCTCCAAATTTCGTTGTCTGGTTTATGTTACTCCTGAAATGGGACACTTTTCTTTTCGAGTAAAGGATGGTTTGTTAAGCAGATAGGGTTATTGCAGCTCAGTCATGTTCTCTTTTCGAGGCCCCAAAGGGCTCCCAGTTTCAATTAAAAAATTGGATGTTGTCCAACAAGCTCCACATTATTACAAACTACTCCCTCCGTTCTTAGATATAAAACGTTTTAGTTGTTCCACATTTGTCTAGATGCAGATTAAAGTGAGTGAATATACATAATAAAACGTGTATTGATACATATAGATATATGTAAATGTGGACAAATACTACTCCCAAGCACGGAAATTTTAGAAATGGACAGTCAAATTAAGTAACATCCAGTACTACGTTAAGCTCTCATGAACGGAGTAAAAACATAACAAGTTGTTAAATAACAGGATCCGTACATTGCAGAATTGAGCAGTTTAAGAGTGGGTTGGAAGAGGAAGCATATCAGTTGAGCAGAAGACATCTTCACTGGCAGATCTTCCGATTTCAGCTATGTATCGCCCAAAGATTTCTTCGCCACTAGAACCAGCCTACTAGCTAGCCCCCCTGCAGTAGTATTCTTTGAAGCTCGTTTTTTTAAAAAGTTTCGCCCAAGCACGACGAAAATTGCACATAAAAAAAACATTAGTAGGATCTCCTAGACCATTTTTCTGAAAACACGACTCATTTCTTGTTTTTCTCACTCCCCAAAAGATATCTATTGAACCAATTATTATAATCCAGACATATCTAGCCAGGGGACACAAAAGAAATAAGTAGTTTCACGACAGTCACAAAAGTCATACAACAATTTTTCCCACTACCTTTTTTTTCAAATTTCCTGTCAGCAACCAGCAGAACACTTTAATCCTCAAAGGTAATTTAAGTTTCCACAATTTAGAACAAGGAAAAGAACTTGTTTAGTAATAATAAAATAGTACATGGGCTTGACTAGAAAATTGCCACATCTTGTCAAAAGCCATCTAACCCTACCTGGGTGTCCTTCAACTGGACAGTACTACAGATACCTAACAGAGTAACGGTTGTCCCCATATCACTTTGGATCTTCACAATAAATCTTTTAAATTTAAAACTGTCTCTAGCAAAAACTTCATTAACAATAATATTGTGACAATACCAAATGCTTCACAATCTAGGAAAACGTTGACAGAGTGACTTTTGTCTCACTTATATATCCTCCCAAAATCGAGTCTTCTTACCGCCACCTAGAAGAATACACTCACAACATTGGTAAAAACTATTCTATGTGGCTATTCCCTCGGCTCCATATTAGTTGTTGCTGAATTTAGTATAAATTTGTGCTAAATCAGAGACAACTAATATGAAAAGAGGGAGTACCACATCAGACAAAAAAAAAAGAGAATGTAGGGTAGCGTTGAATAAGAGTACCTTCCCTTATGTATTTTGCTTTTACCATGTCCTGCCACACCCCTCCTCATTCTCTAGCCGCCAAATCCCTCCCCTGCCCCATCTTTAGGTTGATAGACAATTTTCCAACTAGCTAAGTGGTAAGTGCTACTTCTTAACGTTTGTTTTCTCTTGCTAAAGGAACCAAAAAATCACATCTCACGGTGACCCCTTTCGGCATCAGGAAAAATGATAACTTTCTATCCAAAAAAAAGGGTAACACATAAGTGGGGGCATTGCTTAAGGAAATAACTAATAAGAGTTAATCTAGAGCCAATAGAAGTTAAGTTCCTTTTCCAACTAGATTTTGTTCTCTATTTTATCCTCTTTGTCTTTCCAATCACAGCTTGCAAGTTTTTCGAAATGCATTGGGACTCCAGGATACTTAAAAGGAAAATTCGAGCTACACGGGCTCCGCAGCGGTGGCGTTACAAGTGGTGGTGGCGTCTCTTCTTGGCTATGTGGGAAGCAAGGGGAAGGGCAGAAGGTGATCTTGGTGTTGTCATGTTCGTGGTGGTGGCTCCCTAGTCTAGATCTGGAAATCTCGAGCTGGCGGCAACGGTGTTCTCTGCGGGTTGTTACAATGACCCTCGAGTGGAACGGGTGAGAATCTGACCGAAAGCTCTGCACTTCGGCGCTGGAAACAGTGACACTTCCAAGTGTCATTTTCCTCTTGGGGGCGCTGTTGTGGGTTTCCTCCTAGTACCAGAGTTTCGGGGTGAAAACCCTAGTCCGATTCTTCGGTCTCGGCAGTGGCAGTGTCACGCGTCGTTACCCTCTTGGGGGCACTGTCATGGGACTCAGGCTATTGTTTGCTTCAGCTCGAGTGTGCCTTGTTCCCGACGTAAAGCTCCTTCGGCTCTTAACCTAGGAGGACCTTGCTGGTCTCCTATCTTTTACACTTGACCTCGTTGTCACCGTACTTGGTTCTTGCTTTTCGTTGGCATGATTGACGCTCTGCGGCCCGGAGCGAGAGAGCGGGCGTCCCTCTCCAGCAATGACTTGGTAGGTTTCGTGTTTTTTCAGGAGGCGCAATGTCTATCCCTGCTCGCTCGGTAGTGTAGGTTACCTAGTATTAGGTGTGGCTTTTCTGGTTTTTCTTGCTTGGCTTGGAGATGGCAGCGTCCCGCTGCCATCTCGTCTTTCATTTTCTTTGACTTGCTTTGTAAGAAGTTCTCCTCTGCACCTTTTATCGGTTCATCCGTTTAGGACTTCATTTATAAAACGGGACAAAACTTGTTTCGAGGATACTTAAAAAGGAAAATACCATTTTTACAAGTTAAGTTCTACCAACTTGTGTTGTATGGCAGTGTTCACCCTTCTTCGTGCTTCTGAATAACTCTTTCTTCTAGCAATACATCGAAACTCAAGGGTTTTACATTTCAGCAGAGCATGTAATTAGATCCTCAATGGATCTGGCCTAATGCGATAAAATAATCGACACACTTCTATGGAGTACACGCATAATAAGGGCATGTATAATCGGAAAGTGGTTTTTGTTCCCAACCTCCAGTGATCGATCTATATTTAAAAATCAAAATTGTATTTAAGAATCTAAAAAAAAATCGTGCATATTTCAATGATGTATTGGTGTGCACTACAGACGGGAGCACCGGAGTTCAGGTGAAAAAAAAAAGTTTTCTTAATTAAGAGATGATCACTTAGCAACGATCTTTCACCACATTTTTAAACATGTCTGTTTACCAGAAGTAGAATCGAGACATAATCATTGTTCTCGTGTTCCATACGCTATATTTTAATAACATGGCAGGATTAACAAGAATCAAGAAATAACTCATTGTACTCTTGTTTCATAGCTATATATATACATTACATGGCAAGATTAAGTACGATAGTAGTGTCAACTGTCAACCATTGTAAGCAGAGAAGTTACACCACACAGAAAACAGCTTGCGACGCCCCAAACAAAATCACAGATGATTTAAGACACGAAACACAAAGAATAAGAACATAGATCCACAGATTATATTAAGGTTTCATATTACAAGTCACGATAGCAGAAAGAGCTACTAAGCCCATTAACTTAAACCATACGCAGCTCACCAACTAAGGTCACTGCTATTCAGGTCGCGCACGCGAACAGTACATAATAGAGATCACAAGCGCACACAGATCATAGAGTTCACACCGCACAAAGACTCAGCACCAGCAACACGGTTCACCATAGCAAAATAAGCAAACTGCAAGACATACTGGAGCAGCACAGCGGCAATACCAGTTGTCTCGTTATTTACGCGCAGATAATTAGATATAGATAACTACGTGCTCCAGAGCACACGATCTTCTTCACTTGTCCTTCTTCTCCCTGGCGATGAGGTCCATCACAGCCCGCTTGATGCTTCCTCCATTCTTCTCAAGCAGCTCCTTGTTCGTCTCCCTGTCATCAAACCCCTGAAAGAGGTAACAACACTATGTTCAGGAGCTTGCCACACAGATCATCCATACCGGAGAGGTATTCAGGCATTGGGTCTTACCATTTCGTTCAGTTCCGCAAGCAGAGGGTCCCATTCATTGACGCAACACAGATCATCCACGGACTGCTCCAGGTTGTACTTATTCTGCCTGAGAATCTCCTTGTTCAGGTCAACCTGTTTGAACCCCATCTCCTCCAGCTCCTGCAGCAGTTTCTCTTCTTTAAAACTGTCAATGTCCGCATCCACAGGTGGGGTTGCAGATACAGCCACATTCACAGGGACGCTTGTAGGAGAACTTGTTGGAGCATCAGCGGTTGTAGGCACAGTTTTTGGAATGATTTCAGGTGCAAGCACATGAACACTTGGCACAAAAGTGGCAGCACTAGGCACGGTCCTTGGAATGATTTCAGGTGCAAGCACATGAACACTTGGCACAAAAGTAGGAGCACTCCCACTGGAGGAGGGAACATCGACGAGGGGGTACAGAGGAGCTGTTGCGGATGCAGAGGCAGATTTCTTGGGCTCATTGGCTTCATTGTTTATTAAGGGCTGCAGTAGTTCCACTTCAGTGCCTTTGATAAGTTCACCCAAGAGTTGGTCAACAGGCTCTATGTTGACATCAATCAAATCAGTAGCGACACTGGTGTTGCTTTCATGGGGCAGATTCAGGTCTATAGCAGTAGTCCTGTTATCACTGACAAAAGATGGATCTTCGACCTGTGGATGCATTTAGGATTCAGATGAAAACTCTAGATTATGCATTGACTTAAAGAAGAGGAATGGTAGGGATACCCACCTGGATATGAACCCAAACTCGCTGACCAAATTTTTGACCAGAAGGTGATGCCAGTCTCCAGTAAGATATATACCTCCCAGGCCTTGCAGGTGCCACAAAATCAACAGCAACGTCCATCTCCTGATCCACTGGAAATCCATTCAATGGAATCTGCACAAGCATACAAATTCAGAATCAGAGAACTTCTGTGTCACAGCTGACGTTCAGCTGAACATACAATTGATACAATAACTAAAACAACATGCATGGTAGCTACCTCTAGTGGGACAGATGTCTGCAATGCAAATTGATCTCCACCAACCCAAATCAGCTGTGTACCCAAGGGCCAAATGATAGACCCATTGTTGTGCATGCGCCAAATCTTAGTAAATGGGCTCGAAGGTGGCATAAGAGTCCCATCCAATACAGTTACATCCAAAATGAAGCGGCTTTCAAGTTTCTCACGCTTTGACTTCATTGAAGCACGTGAATGGACCTTCCGGCACTAGAGTAAGGAAAATAATTAATTAACTTATTTCAGGAAAATACACAATGTATATATCATTATTATTCTAAGGATACGTCATTCAACACTGAGATATGCATAATTTATGAAGAACGAGTCAATGCTCAAGTGCAACAAATTAGTCTTCAGGGCCTCAAAGATTGAAGCAACTTAATATTAGAAGGGCAGAAATGCCTCAGCTAGTTCACACCTAGCAACTTATTCATACGACTTAAGCAACTTACCAAGTTGGGGTGAGATAACCTGTGTGGCAAGATTGGCTTGTCAATTCTGGTGTACTCAACCTCACTGCCCATACGGCGAAAGCAGGTATCACACAGGTCATAATCTTCTTTCCTGATGGCAAAGAGGAAAGATGTCAGAGTAAGAACACCAGAGAACAGCTATTAATAAATTATTGTTGTGACCAATGAAGATCTTACACGTTAGACTTGAAGCGTGGACCAACTATTGGTTGAACTCCACAACCATCACACTGAATCCATCTGTGTGAAGTTCGTGACGTGTTCTCGCTGTTATTGCCATGATCTCCATACAGACGCCCAGTAGATAGAAGGCGGCCAGGGTAAGGAAATCGTGGACAATGTCCATAGCCCAAGGGTGCGTGGGGCACTGGTGGCGATGGATGGTGCTCTTTATACATTGGAATACGCCAATGATGATCACTAGATGGTTTGGATTTAGCTTCAGGCTGCCTAATGGATCTCGGCTGGGACCATTCATCAGCCCATTTTCGTGCCTGGGACCATTCATTTTCAAATCCATTGAAAGGAGTACTGAAGTCAGTAGCATTGAAAGGAGTTCTGAAACCAGGATTTCTGAACTCAGCAGCATTGAAAGGAACTGTGAAGTCAGGAACAGTGGGAGGGGCGAGAGGCGCAGCAGAGGGCATAACAGATTTTCCCTTGGTAGCTGTGAAGCCAGTGGGAGGGGCAAGAGGCGCAGCAGAGGGCATAACAGATTTTCCCTTACTTTGAGCATCACTCATTCCCTTGCTACCAGAACTGTTGCTACCTGTATTAGTGGTGAACACCAAGCCCTCAACAGAAGGATATAATGATTCTCGTTGGCCTTGAGAAGCAGGAGCATCAACTAACACACTCTTAAGGCCTCCTATCTCAGAAGATGATCCAGGGCTCCGTGCTTTCAAGGTTCTTGAATCCCTTGCCTCAGCTTTGGGCTGGTCATTAGCTTTGAGACCAACCTGTGCTTGCTGCACATCACTGGAGGAGCCAGACGGGCTATGAGCATGCCCAGCAGATTGGCTACTGTTGGTTGATGTGATCAAGTTCACAAAAGGTTTAATCAGTACAGCTAATTGCGGTGGTGCTGCATCAAGTACTTCACGTGAAAGCTTTGCAAGGGATTCAGGAATTGGCTCATGGATAGCCTTCATTGATTCCTCAAGAGCTGATTTTACATGAGCTAGTGGATCTTCCCTTGCAGTGGATCTCAAAGATTCTGATATGGGCTTTAAAGCTTCATCGATAGCTGATTTTATCTGAGCTAATGGATCCTGAGTGGTGGCCCTAAGAGGTGTAGGATCCTGCTGGTCAGTCTGAGACGCACCTGTGTGGCTGTTCTTTAACTGAACACTAATTCTGAGAGGGTTTAGTTTCTGGTGGATGGCTGCATCGTGCAAGTCCTCATCATCATCCAGCATGACAACATCCCCATCATCATCAGTGTAAGTGAGAACGAAGTCCACATCAGGGCCGAACTTAAAAGCACTTGCAATTTTGGACCGGAGAGCAGATAGATTCAGAGTGAAGTGTGTCCCATTGACATAACCATTGAACCTCTTAAGTGTCCCACCATATTTGACCTGGAATTCAAGAAAGGAGGAAATGAGAACTCCGTGAATGACACAGTTAGAACATATGACACATGAGCATACAAACATCAAGACACATCAAAAACCTGTCATTAAAATCCTCACAATCATCTTGGAATAACAAAGATCCAAAATGTCATAATTGTTTTTTTGTCAACGAGCAATCATGTCAAAACAATAGTTCACAAATTTGCTGCTATTGATATTACTACATGGTTTTAAAGGATAGTCACACGATCAACACTCAAAAAGCATCTGATGATGGTTACGTACGTCATGTCCATATAATAATACACAGAAAAGGATAACTCCTCCTGAGAGTTTGTTATGTTGGCAACAGTGTAACACTGCGCTAGAGTAGATGTGAGGTCTGTGAGCATAATATTTCTTACTACTGGTGAGGGGGAAATTTGCGAGGTAAGTATTTCAAACTCGATTATTACATTGATCATCTTTTCTTCTTTTCTACCAATCAGGTAAAAGGAGTAAGAGCACAGATCAATCTTTGCAAGTATTATAGTTCTAGATTATCAATGCACAAAGAGGGAAGTGCATTAGATTAAGATTATGTGACATTAGCCTATGCGAGAGACAGGAACATCTATCACAGATAAAGCTGCAGAGTGTAGATTATCAATGCACAAAGAGGTGCACAGATTTAGATTATGTGACATTAGCCTATGCGAGACAGGAACATCTGGAACATCTATCACAGATAAAGCTGTGGAGTGTAGAAACGAAAACTTGTATCCTAATGGATGCGATGTTTGACATCTTAAAGAGAGAAACCCCAATGTAAACAAAATCAGTCCAACAACGAAACAACCAATATTAAGATTATATATGCTAATCGTTCATCAAGTCATAAAGTTTGAAATCATTCAGAAGGATCTGTCCACAGGGATACAAATCAGAGCGTAACTGGAAGTAACTATAAAGCTATATTATCTCAACACAACATAGTAAGGAATTCGATTGAAGCAAATTGTGTACACTGCACTACACTACAGTGACATGTAATGGACAAAGGACTAGTCAACTGACCAGTGATTACTTGAACAAAATGATACAACACACCCCATAATCATGAAAATTACTAGAAACCAAATGATATCCAAACTGAGATTATCCGTTGGGACTATGTTACAGTGGTAATTACCATTAGACAGAAATTCACTTTGTGCTTTGACTATATCCTATAGAGAAATGCAAAATGCACCGATCCATGATGAAATAATGATACTGAGTTATCACTGGATAAATAAACACGATCTAACAAACAGATTTTGAGAATAATGATACTGAGTTATCAGTGAATAAAGAAACACGATTTAACAAACAGATCTTGAGGTAAAACATGGGCAGGTCCATGTTTCATCCACAAACAGGAGCAACGCGAACGCCATCCAACCCCAATCTCCAGTACAACATCTCATTTGCAGAGCGACACCACGCGCAAAAGCTAAGCTTCGTCCAAATTTGACCCCAGGAGAGAAATGTCTCACATATATATATATATATATATATTCGACCGCTGAGAAACAGAGGTGTCTCAGCCAGTCGACACGCGCAACCTGTTTTAATCGATCTATCTCTCACATAATCGAATAATCGATTGTAAACAAAAATAACTAGAAACCCTATTATGTTTACTGTCATATGGTCATGGTATCTGTACCACAAAACCTAGCACGAGAAATCAATCTGATCGGTGACCGAATAAGCCGTCAGAAACCCCCAGACGACGACAATCAAACCCCAGCAGGCCCGGTTCCTCTCCCTCTCACACGTTCCATCACCAATCGCGAAAAAATAAACCACGGGACGAGGTCACCAAGAGGACTCACCTTGACGACGACGTCCCAGGGGTCGGGCCCCGACGCGAGGCCGTCGAACGGCGAGCCGGACATCTCGGCCGGCGGGGGAAACCCTCGGGTCGGGAGGACGAAGCGACGATCGATCGTGCGGGTCAAACCCTAGGCGAAGTTAGCGGCCGGGAGCCGTGGAGAGCGGCGGCGGCGAGGCGGGGGGACGGGGGCGAGCTGCGTAGCCGTGAGCCGCAGCGGCGGTGGTGGTGGTGGCGTGGTGGGAGTGGAGATGTGCGGTGCGGCCGAGGCCTGGCGTACCAGAGTCCCCTTTTATGGGTGCGAAGGATGGGAGAGAACACCGTTGGGCAATTAAGCCCCCGGCCCCACGCGCCAGCGACGTACCGTACCGCGGGTAGGAGGGGCTCAGTGTAAAGACGTCTACTGGATTGTGGGTCTCGGTCAGATTTGAGAGAGCGTCGAGGGTGAGAATGCGTTTAGCGCCTGTCCATGTCCAGCGTCACGTCTTGTCTTGTGGGTGCCGTCGGTCCCACCATCCGTCCGGTGGGACCGACGTGTCAGACGGTGGTGTATGGATAAGGGGCACGAGCGTTTTGGGTATTTTCATCCTGGCATCTTCTTTGTCCGCAAGGCGAGTGAACCTCGGGCCTTCTGGATCCGCCTGGGGTGGGTGGATCTACGTGTGCCGATGACGTCTGGGCCCTGGTATTAGTTTGGGACTTTGGAGCATTCAACTCATGTCGACTTGGGAGAGGGGGTCGGACGATCTTCTTGGCCTGTAAAGTTGAGCGTTGCGTTTCATGAGCGAGCTAAGGAACGGACCGTGGTGACGCGTCGTGAAGATCTGCACCAATCAGAGCCCGCTCGGAGACACGAGTGCTGTGACGGAAGCATTGGTCCTCAAAACTGTGATCTTGCGTGCATGCGCGTAAATTCATGATAGTAGCACATTACTCCATCACGATTCTATCTAGAAACGTTTTACTGTGCCTGTTAACTTATTTCAGTCGGTATGTAATGCATATTGAAATATCTAAAACTTCGTATAATTAGGTAGGCATAGATGAGGGACCGTTAGATATAACGATGGTATGCCCTCAAATCCTAATCCGACAGCTAATCCCAACACGCCACTTGTATCTTTGTCCGTAAATTTAAATCATCTTGCATCAAAATATGCAAAAGCAGTAAATCGTGAGCATTATTTCCTCCAAATAAACGAACCGTAAGTTTACTACAAAGCACTTACTAATACGGCATGTACTCGTGTAATATCCAAGACTTCATAGATTAAAGCATGCACAATGCTTTCGAATCTTGGAAAACAGTTTATTTTTTATTGCTTCCTACTCATTGGTCCCTATTATGGTCCGGGACAGATAAATCATAACAATACATATTAGTGAAAGAATACTAGAATATAGAAATGTCCTAGGTGTAACCCTTTTTCTTGAAAAAAAGGGTGGTGTAAAATATTATGCTAACCAAATGGCTTATCGTTGTGTTCCCTATAACTAGTTTGCATTATCTATCACAAAGTCGACTTGCGATTTAGGGAATCTAACAATCCAGTAAGTTCACTATAAATGGTGAAAATGCTATTTATTTCAAAGTGCAAAGCCAAAATGGCATGTAACGAAGCAAAAACAATGTACTGATCCAAGAATAATGAAATGGAACAAAAAAAAAAGTATGATCCAAGAATAATGAAATGGAGCAAAGATAGTGTATTGATTAAAAAATAACTGGGTACAACACATGGCACTAAAAGTCATCCTCATCAAATTGTCACCATAACTGCACCTTATTAGAGATAATACAACTATCATGTAGTTAAACACGATACGAAGAACAACCGACACACACATAAGGGTACTAAATGTTTGGAAATGTTATCTTATAAAGTGTTACTAATCGTTGATAGGAGCCCCCTATGGAGCCTGCTCTGAGCCGCGTTCGTCGTTGGTGATGGCTACGTCCATACCATCGACATCTGCTGAAATATTTGGCCTTTAGGCCCATTAGTATTTCCAGAAAATCCCTAAAGGCCCATGTTGTGGGAAATGGTGTGAGTTTAGTCCCACATGACTAGTTTAGAGAGATGTACACCAGCTTATAAGGTGAGCTCCTCTACAACATGTATGAGGTGTTGGCTGTGAAGAGAAAGGAGGCGTTCCACACGCGCGCTCCTCCTCCTCCTCCGCCGCTCGCCTCGCCTCGTCACGACGCGCCGCGGGTTGCGGGAATCTCGCCGAGCCGATGTATTCTTTTTGTCACGCAGGAAAATTATGAACGGTCAACTGAAACGTTTTGCCTTAATGTAAATGAATACAAGTTGTAACGTCTCTGTATTAAGTACGGGGGTTACCAGAATTCATTGTGATTCATTACGTGCGTTTCTGTTGGACCGGTCGCCTCCTCCCGTGCCTATATAAGAGAGGTCGCTCCTCTCCTGAATACACAACAGAACAGATTCATCTGCTCGTGCCGCCACCATAGTTCCTCTCTCTGTTGCTGCTTCCGGTGATCCCATCCCGTCCACCGCGTACACGGCCGACGGGAGAGCATGCCTCCGAAACCCCGCCTCTCCACATCCTGTATGGGAGAGGGGCGATTAGATTTTTGGGGAGTGTCTCCTACGCGACTGCTCGCCTCTCTGTTCGCCTCTGCATCCACTACTTCTGCGTCGCCTTCATCATCATCATGAGCACCACCGACGACGCCACTGTTGTTGCTGCTGCCGCCGCCGCTCAAGAGGCTGCCAACGCTGCTGCTGCGGCTGCCTCCGCTGCCGCTGCGGCCAACTGGCCTACTGGAGGGTATAACATGTTTATCCCTCTCCTGTTTATTTTCATGTTTGCCGTATTAGTGATTTGTGTAGATGTTTCTACTATATCTCTAGTACATGCTTATATCATCAAGTTTCAGTATGTCATTAGCACTGTTTATGCCATGTTCATGATTTATTCTTGGATTAATTTAATCGAACAATTGATTAAATTCTCAACAATCCAAAAACCTAATATGTGTAGGCAATTTTCGGTCAATGGTTTTGCTGCTGCACTGAAACCAGCCCGTTTACGGGGACATATTTTAAGCGTTGGCAAACCAAAACCACCTTATGGCTCACTGCAATGAACGTGTTCTGGGTCGCCGGTGTTACTCCCACTGGAACGATTGCTCCTGAACAGGAGAAGGCGTTCAGGGATGCCACCGTCGTCTTTGTTGGAGCCGTTCTGAGCATGATCGGAGATAAGTTGGTTGATGCATATTTATATGTGCGGGTTGCCAAGGACTTGTGGGAGGCGCTCGAATCTAAATTCGGCGCAACTGATGCTGGAAGCGAGATGTACACTATAGAGCAGTTTCATGATTACAAGATGGTTGAAAACCGTTCTGTATTGGAACAAGCTCATGAGATACAGTGCATCGCTAAGGAGCTTGAGCTTCTCAAGTGTGTGCTACCGGGCAAGTTTGTCGCGGGATGCATAATCGCTAAGCTGCCTAATTCCGGGAGGAACTTTGCTACTACTCAAAAACATCAGAGGCGTGAATTCTCAGTGGAGGATGTCATCGGCCATCTGAGTGTGGAGCAGAACTCAAGAGCAAAGGACTCAAACGGAAAAGGGAACGAGGGATCTTCTGTCGCCAATTTTGTACAGAAGAACTCCAACTACCACAAGCCCAAGGGGAGACCTAGTGTCAGATGTCTACGTGTGCTTCTATTCTTGTAGACAGTGTTGGGCCTCCAAGAGCAGAGGTTTGTAGAACAGCAGCAAGTTTCCCTTAAGTGAATCACCCAAGGTTTATCGAACTCAGGGAGGTAGAGATCAAAGATATCCCTCTCAAGCAACCCTGCAATTAAGATACAAGAAGTCTCTTGTGTCCCCAACACACCCAATACACTTGTCAGATGTATAGGTGCACTAGTTCGGCGAAGAGATAGTGAAATACAAGTAATATGGATGATTATAAGTAGTAACTGCAATCTGAAATAAAGATGGCAGCAAGCAAACATGTAGCAGAACTTGTTGTAAACGGTGTTTCAATGCTTAGAAACAAGGCCTAGGGATCATACTTTCACTAGTGGACACTCTCAACAATGATCTCATAACTGAATAAGTAAAAGCTACTCTTAAACACTCTCTTGTTGGATAACAAACACCATTCATTGTGTAGGGCTACAAAAGCACACCTCAAGCCGGAGTAAACAAGCGCCAACGTCATAAAGGAGTCACACACGGTGCACACACTGTCACCTTTACACCGTGGAGAGTACCGGAGTTCATATTAAAGTAACCTATAGAGTGCATAATAGATAAAGAGTAACATCTACATATTCAACTAGATTAGCACAACTGAACACAAGTAAATACTACTCGGGATTATTCTCCTTCTTGATGAAGCAAGAGTACTATGCGTAGGGCTGCAAAAGCACACCTCAAAGTCTGAGTAAACAAACACCACAGTTCCCAAGAACAAGCCATGATAAATGTCTAAATTATTCATAGAGTCACACAAGTACCCACACTGTCACTTGATACCGTGTTGTCACAATGACTCCAGAAACTAGACAAAATCACTTGAGTAGCATAAACATTATTAATGTATTCAGCGATACTAGCAATACACATGATCACATAAAGATCACACCATGGGAGAGAGAGATGAACCACATAGCTACCGGTAGAGCCCTCAGCCTCGGGGGAGAACTACTCCCTCCTCATCATGGGAGTCAGCAGCGGCGATGAAGATGGCGGTGGTGTCGATGGAGATGACTCCGGGGGCAATTCCCCATCCCGGCGGCGTGCCGGAACAGAGCCTTCTGTCCCCCGAAACTTGTCGTCGATGGCGGCGGCGCTGCGGAACTCTTCTGGAAATATGACTTGGTATTTAGGGTTTTCACGTCTCGGGGAATAAATAGGCGAAGGGGCGATGTCGGCGGAGGTCCTGGGCTCCCTCCTCCCTCCCGGCGCGCCTGTGGGCCCAGCCGCGCGAGCATGTGGTTTGGAGGCCGTGGGCCTCCCCCTGGCTTGCCCTTCTGGCTCCGTGTGTCCCTCGAAAAATAGGAGGTTTGGCTTTTGTTTCGTGAATTCCGAGAATATTCGCAGAAGTACTTTTCTGGAACCAAAAACAGCAGAAAACAGGGAACTGGCACTGTGGCATCTTGTTAATAGGTTAGTCCCAGAAAATGCATAAAAGTGATATGAAGTGTATATAAAACATGTAGCAATGGTATAATATAAGCATGGAACATCAGAAATTATGGATACGTTGGAGACGTATCAAGCATCCCCAAGCTTAGTTCTACTCGTCCTCGAGTAGGTAAAACGATAACAACAAATAATTTCTGAGGAGACATGCTTTCACACAATCTTGATCAATATATTGCAAGGCTCATGTCATGAATGAAGTGACTCAAAGCAATGGTCTATAGTTTGCTAACAAATAGATAAAGAGTAAACAATGAATCATATAAGCAAAAACTTTTCATGAATAGTACTTTCAAGACAAGCATCAAAAAGTTTTGCATAAGAGGTAACTCATAAAGCAATAGATTCAAAGTAAAAGGCATTGAAGCAACACAAAGGATGATTAAGTTTCAGCATTTGCTTTCAACTTGTAACATGTATATCTCATGGATAGTTGTCAACATAAAGCAATATAACAAGTGCAATAAGTAAACATGTAAGAATCAATGCACACAAAGTTGACACAAGTGTTTGCTTCTAAGATAGAAAGGAGTAGGTAAACTGACTCAACATAAAGTAAAAGATAGGCCCTTCGCAGAGGGAAGCAGGGATTAAATCATGTGCTAGAGCTTTTTAAGTTTTCGAAAGCATATAGAGAGCACAAAATAAGTATTTGAGAGGTGTTTGTTGTTGTCAACGAATGGTAGTGGGCACTCTAACCCCCTTGTCAACCAGACTTTCAAGAGCGGCTCCCATGAAGGACGTTATCTCTACCAGCAAGGTAGATCATCCCTCTTCTCTTTTGTTTACACATGTATTTTAGTTTCTTTATAGATGACACTCCTCCCAACCTTTTGCTTACACAAGCCATGGCTAACCGAATCCTCGGGTGCCTTCCAACATTCACATACCATGGAGGAGTGTCTATTTGCAAATTAAGTTGCTTACTGATAAATCAGGGCAAAACATGTGAAGAGAATTATTAATGAAAGTTGTAATTAATTGGGGCTGGGCACCCCGTTGCCAGCTCTTTTTGCAAATTATTGGATAAGCGGATGTATATGCCACTAGTCCATTGGTGAAAGTCTGTCAGAAGTAAATGACAAGATTGAAAGATAAAACACCACATACTTCCTCATGAGCTATAAAACATTGACACAAATAAGGAGTAATAAAGTTTTGAATAGTTTAAAGGTAGCACATGAAATATTTACTTGGAATGGCAGGAAATACCACATAGTAGGTAGGTATGGTGGACACAAATGGCATGGGTTTTGGCTCAAGGTTTGGATGCACGAGAAGCATTCCCTCTCAGTACAGAGTTTAGGCTAGCAAGGTTGTTTGAAGCAAACACAAGTATAAACCGGTACAGCAAGAATCACATAAAAACATATTGCAAGTATTATAAGACTCTACACTGTCTTCCTTGTTGCTCAAACATTTTACCAGAAAATATCTAGACCTTAGAGAGAACAAATATGCATCCCAAGTCTCAACAAGCTCTACGGTAGTTCTCCACTACTAGGCTTTAACTACATGATGCAAGAGCTTAAACATGATCTACTTGAGAGCTCAAAACAATTGCAAAGCATCAAATCGAAACAAGACAATGATCTACAAGAATGCATATGTCTTTTCCAATACCAACTACTACATGTAGCATTTTCTTTCTTCCAAACAAACACCAATCAATTTATTTAAACATAAACTCTCCAAATGATAATATAATGCAGCAAGAGAGTATTTATAAACAAGTGCTAACAGCTCGAAGAGATGCATGAAAAACAGGAGCTAAAAGCACTGCAGTAGCTAGTTAAGAATACTCAACAAATATAAGTGAAGAACATGAGTATTCACATGAAAAAGCGGAGCGTGTCTCTCTCCCACACAAGGATTGCTAGGATCCGAATTTATTCAAACAAAAACAAAAATAAAAGCACACAGACGCTCCAAGTAAAGCGCATAAGATGTGAAAGAATTAAAATATAGTTTCACTAGAGATGACCTGATAAGTTGTTGATGAAGAAGGGGATGCCTTGGGCATCCCCAAGCTTAGACGCTTGAGTCTTCTTGAATATGGTGGGATGAACCACGGGGGCATCCCCAAGCTTAGGCTTTTCACTCTTCTTGATCACATAATATCACCCTTCTCGCTTGATCCTTGAAAACTTCCTTCACACCAAACTCAAGACAGTTCTCATTAGAGGGTTAGTGCATAATCAAAAATTCTCATATTCTGTAATGATACAATCAATCCCAAAGCTTCTGGACATTAGCTACAGCCACCAATGCTTTGTGGAGCAAAGAAATCCACACAAACACAGTAAAAGAGCGAATGCAAAACAAAAGGCAGAATCTGTCAAAAACAGAACAGTCTGGAATGACGAATTTTTTCGAGGCACTTAAGTTGCTCAGATGGATCTGGCCCAAATAATGAAAGTTGCGTACATATCTCAGGAAGATGCGTGATTTTTCGTAGAATTTTTGAATTTTCTACAGGAGAAAAGCTCAAATTCGTGACAGCTAAAAATCTGTTACTGCGCAGAAATCCAAATCTTGCATCAACTTTCAATATAGAACTTTACTTGGCACAACAATGCGATAAAATAAAGATACAAAGGAGTTGCTACAGAAGTAACAAAACTCCTTGACTCAAAGAAAATAAAAATAACATAAAAACGATGGGTTGTCTCCCATAAGCGCTTTTCTTTAAAGCCTTTTAGCTAGGCATGATAATTTTGATAATGCTCTCATATGTATAAGAGTTGAATATAGAGAGCATCAAAAAAAATACCAACACATTTAAGTCTAACCCACTTCCTATGCAAAGGAATCTTGTAAGAAAATAAATCAATGAAGCAAAGTGACTAGCATAGAAAGGCAAAACAAGTGCAACTTCAAAAATTTCAACAAAAGAGAGGAGACTTAATATTATTGTGATATATGAAATCGTGTCTCCCTCTCTCATAAGGACCAGTAGGTCTTAAAGTACCCAGCAAATAAAAGCAAATCAAGAGAAAGCTCAAAACATTCATCATAAAGAGAAGAAATTTAGTAACATGAAGATTTCTATAACCATACTTTCCTCTCTCAAAATAATTTTCAGCGGCATCATGAATAAACTCAACAATATAGCTATCACATAGAGCATTCTTATCATGATCCATATGCATAATAGTATCATTACTCTCCACATAAGCATGAACATTATCATTAGTAATAGTGAGAGTAAAAGTATCACATCCATCATTGCAATCATCAAAAATTGGAGGCATAGAATAATCATAATGAATTTTATCCTCAATAGTAGATGGACTGAAATATCATATTCATCATTGTAAACATCATATATAGGAGGCATATCATAATCAACATAAACTATATCCTCAATAGTAGGTGGACTGAAAATATCACAATGATTATAATCATCATATATTGGAGGCAAAGTATTATCAAAGCAAATTTCCTCCTTAAAGCTTGGGGGACTAAAAATATCATATTCATCACAACTAGCTTCCCCAAGCTTAGACTTTTCCATAGCATTAGCAATAATGGTGTTCAAAGAATTTATAGTAATACCATTGCTACCATCATGCAAACAAGCTCCATAGGTTTTTTAATTTTCTCTTCAAAAGCATCATGTCCTAATTCAATATAAAGTTCATAAAGATCTCTAATTTTTTTGTTGTTTTCCATTAAGCCTAACTAGTGAAAATAAAAACAAGAAACAAAAAGAAATAATTGCAGAATCTAAAGGAATACTTCGAGCACTCACACACTAGCAACAGTACTAGAAAATAGCTTAGTAGCCAGAGGATGTGAATACCTTTTACCTTACCTCCCCGGCAACGGCGCCAGAAAATAGCTTGATGTCTACGTGTGCTTCTATTCTTGTAGACAGTGTTGGGCCTCCAAGAGCAGAGGTTTGTAGAACAGCAGCAAGTTTCCCTTAAGTGAATCACCCAAGGTTTATCGAACTCAGGGAGGTAGAGGTCAAAGATATCCCTCTCAAGCAACCCTGCAATTAAGATACAAGAAGTCTCTTGTGTCCCCAACACACCCAATACACTTGTCAGATGTATAGGTGCACTAGTTCGGCGAAGAGATAGTGAAATACAAGTAATATGGATGATTATAAGTAGTAACTGCAATCTGAAATAAAGATGGCAGCAAGCAAACATGTAGCAGAACTTGTTGTAAACGGTGTTTCAATGCTTAGAAACAAGGCCTAGGGATCATACTTTCACTAGTGGACACTCTCAACAATGATCTCATAACTGAATAAGTAAAAGCTACTCTTAAACACTCTCTTGTTGGATAACAAACACCATTCATTGTGTAGGGCTGCAAAAGCACACCTCAAGCCGGAGTAAACAAGCGCCAAAACTTCATAAAGGAGTCACACACGGTGCACACACTGTCACCTTTACACCGTGGAGAGTACCGGAGTTCATATAAAGTAACCTATAGAGTGCATAATAGATAAAGAGTAACATCTACATATTCAACTAGATTAGCACAACTGAACACAAGTAAATACTACTCGGGATTATTCTCCTTCTTGATGAAGCAAGAGTACTATGCGTAGGGCTGCAAAAGCACACCTCCTTCTTGATGAAGCAAGAGTACTAGGTATTCCAATTCTTTAGTGACCCCTCTTATTGCTTTTGATTCTTTGGTGGTCTCTAAAAGGCACAAGCTTTGCTTTTCATTTGATATTCCTTTTTGGACCTTAATAAGCTTGTGGACCTATTTGCTTCAACTTTTGGGTTGTGTTTATGGAAAGACATGATATGCACTATGTGCCACTTATTTTGAAAGACTGTGTTGATGCCTTGGCTCATCGTTGTATTAGTCTCCAAAAATGTCTTTCTATGTCACACCATCTATTTTATTTGTTGCAAGTTATATTGCTTCTTTTCTTATATATGCTCTCTTGCACGTGTTTTTGTTCAAAATTATCTAAGAGGGAGTGAGGATTCCATGTTGTGCACACTATATTAAAATGCAAATCCTACTTTGTGCACGTACCTTGGGGAGTTCCCTCTCGATTGTTAGAACAATTTGTTGATCTTATCATAATATCTTCTTATGTTCTATTGGTTTTTCGGATCCTTTTTGTTTGCTTGCTTCTTTCGTCGAAGTATCTTTCTCTTTGATATTCTTTTGCAACTTGTTGGATCCTCAATATAGTTTGATCTCCCTTCATCTATTCGTCATTGGATATGTGCATTTGATTTCACTCATATTATGAGAAATGCACACATTATGGGGGAGCTCTTACTATATTGGCCTTCTAAATTTTTCCTCCCATTTCGGCAATCGATGCCAATGGGGGAGAAGTTTAGAGGGTTTATGGGAATTTGGTGTTATGCTTTAGTTTCGTTCTTAAGCATTTGCCTTTCATGCTCTTGCATCCTTGCTCTTTGTGTTGCATGGTTGCTTAATTCATTATATAAACCCTCGTAAAAGGGATTGTCATCAATTACCAAAATGGGGGAGATTGAAAGTGCATGTGTTGCCCCATGCGTGGTTTTGGTAATTAATGACAATCCTTATGGACTAATGGTTGCATTGAGATATCTTTATAGATCTTGTCCGTGAAGAAGATTGGAGTTCATGTGTTGGACTCTAGAAGATTACATGATGATCAATGCTCTATTCAAGGGTTTATATGAAGAATGGTCATCGAGAGTTGAGCTTATTGCAAGCATGGCTTGGAAAAGAAGATTGAGTGAACATTTATGTTTATCTCCAAGCCATCACCTATATCAAGAGAAGAAGATAAAGTGCAAGTGGATTTATGAAGACGGAGCTTAGCAAGGCTCTCCCATAATGGTGTATGGGGGAGCATTTGGAGAAGTCTTCATCAAGCATGTGCTAGCAAGCACACAATCAAGAAAGGTGTTCCAACTTGAGGGAGTCAAGATCGTCCTCATCTAGCTCAAGTGGAATGCGCAAGGCAAAGGTATGATCTTGATAGGGTTTCTATTTTACCGGTCTCATGGTGTTAGTGGGAGACCGGGTTATAGGATAGACGGCGTACTATCAAGAGGGGCTCTCAAGTGAGTAACTTGATCGCATCTTTGTGGAGAGCTCAAACCTTTGCATACTTGGCATATCATCTTTCTTGGTTCTTATTTGGCTTTTATCCATGTGAGAATTTAGAGCTTGTGTTCATCTCCATACCAAGCTCTAGTTCACCGAAAACGGATTTCGTATTGAAAACTTGTTGCGTTTTCGGTTTTGAGGTTTTGCCGGTTCATCTTCTTTAGAGAGGTTTTACCTTTCTACATTTGGTCTTCTCCTCACATGATGGACTATGATGTTTCTCTGCATAATCTTGAAGGGCTCTTCGTTGCGATTCCAACGAGCCCAAGATCATCGAAATCGGAGTCCGGATGAAAAAGTTATGGATGTTTTATTTTCGGGTTCTGCTAGGCCGGCCCACAGGCCGGCTCCCAGGCCGGCTGCCTCGGGTGGCTGCCCGGCCCACAGGCCGGCCAGGCCGGCTCCCAGGCCGGCTGCCTCGGGTGGCTGCCCGGCCCACAGGCCGGCCAGGCCGGCTCCCAGGCCGGCTGCCTCGGGTGGCTGCCCGGCCTCCAGGCCGGCCCCCAGCCCGGCCCCCAGCCGGCCAGGGCCGGCCTCACAGTTTTCTCCAACAGTCAGTTTTTTTAGGGGACCTATTTAAGGGGTTTCTTCCCCAACGGTTCCCTAAGCTCTTGAGCACGAAAAAGCCCCCCATTGTTGACCTTCTTGAGCTTGGATTTCTCTCTATTCCTCCATGATTCTTGCCTCAAATTAGAGGGAAAGAGAGAGGAGATCTAGATCCACCCTTCCACCAATCAATCTCTCCTCTAAGTGAGGGGAAGCCTTTGGATCTAGATTTTGGAGGGATTTGGTGTTCTTCCTTTGTTCTTCCTCTCTTCTCCCCCCATAAGCATTAGTTGCTTGTGGTGGGATTTGAGAGTGAAGGATTTGAGCACTTGTGCTCTTGCCTTTTGCATTTGGTGCATCGGTGTGCTCTCCACGAGGATTCGTGGAAGTTGAAAGCTTGTGAACTTGTTACTCTTGGGTCTTCGGGCCCTAGACGCCTTTGTGGTGGTTGGACCCTTGTGTGGTCACTTGAGAGCCATTCGGGAGCCCCCAACCCATTGTGGGTTGTGCCCCGGATTGTTGTTGAAAGGCTCCGGATTCCGCCTCGAAGGAATACCGATAGTGGATGGTGAACCAAACCTTTGTGGTGCGGTTCATCGGAGAATAGGGTGAGCCTTTGTGGCGTTGAGATCGACCTTTGTGGTGCCTCACACCTCTCCAACGAGACGTACTCCCTTTCAAGGAGGAACTCGGGAATACTTCCTCGTCTCCGCGTGCTTCGGTTATTTCTATACCCGAGCTTTTTACTTATGCACTTTACATTGTGATAGCCTTCGTGCTTGAAGTATTCTATATTGCTATCACCTTGTTGCTTGTCTTGCTTAGCATAAGTTGTTGGTGCACATAGGTGAGCCTAGTTTATTTAGGTTGTCGGCTTGTTAATTTAAACACCTAGTTTTATTCCGCAATTAGCAAGCCTAAACCGGAAAAGTTTTAATCGCCTATTCACCCCCCCCCTCTAGGCGACATCATTGTCCTTTCAATTGGTATCAGAGCCTGGGCTCTCTTTTGGGCTTAACCGCCTAGAGAGTAAAAGATGTCGTTTAGAGAATTAGTGCACGATCCCACTTTCATATTCGATGGCACAAATTATGATGTTTGGAAAATTCGCATGCTTAATCTTTTTAGGGCCATGGGTCCAAATTATATTAAGAGGATTGTGGATGTGGGTTTTTCTCCTCCAAAGGATTCTCAAGAATTATCTTTAGAGGATGAGGAAAACTCTCATCTCGAGACTCTAGTTTCTAATGGTCTTATATGTGTTTTGAGCGATGTAGTTCTTGCGTCAATCATGCCTTTTCGGAACGCTCATGAACTTTGGACCAAGCTTCAAGATATATATGAAGGGTCCAAAATTATTGAGGATGATTGTTCTCCTTCCACTTCCGGCCGTGATGAGTTCACAACTTCCACTTCACCAACATGTGATTTGTCACAAGGTAATGATATGGTGAGTGGTGATAGAAATTGCATTGGTGATGGTGAACTTACTATTGATTATACTTCTTCTCTATCTCATTGCAATGTTCTATCTTTGGACTTAAACTCGTCTAGCACTCCAAATGTCATACATGCTAGAGTTGATAGTCCTTGCATATCATGTAATAGTTGGTTAACTAAATCTCATGATGATATGCTTCATATGTCTTGTTGCCATGAAAACAATACTTCTATATCCTCTATTTCTTGTGTGACTAACAATGTAGAGGAATCCCAACATGTGTTGGAACAAGACATGGACCTAAATGGTGCTTCATGTAATTCTTCATTCTTTAATCATGTTTGCCTTATGGCTAAGGATTCCGAGGTGTCTCCCACCTCAAATCCAAATTGTGATGATGAGGATGAGGATTCTCATGAAGAAGGTTTTGATTTTGAATCCTTAACCAAGATGGGTGAGATGGTACTTAGTGCTCTCCCCAAAGGTAGTAATGCTATCCCTCCTCTATGTGAAATCATTGCTTATGTTAATATGAGTAGGGAGTTTATTGAGGATTTGGAAAGTCAATTTGATGAGAAATGTCAAATTGAGAGGGATGACTCTATTACTATAGCTTCCTTGAAAGCTTCTCTTGAAGAAGAAGAAGAGCTTAGGTCTTCTCTTGAAGAGAGACTTGAATCTCTTGATGAGTCTAATGATCTTATTGTTGCTAAAATCATTAAGGAAAGAGATCATGCCCTTGCTAAATATAAAGTGCTTAAAAAGGAAAAAGTTGAATTTGGTGTTGGCAATGCTAGACTAAGTGAGGACATAGAGAGACTTGACAAAGCTCACAAGGCTTTAGAAAGTGAACACTCTCTCCTTATCAAGTCTCATGATCAACTCCAAACTCAACTATCTAAGAATGATAAGCTTGCCAAATTGTCTCCTTCTATTTCTAATATTAATGATGCTTGTGCTACTAACTCCACTTCTTGTGAAGCATCTATTTTGAAGGAGAATGTTGAGCTAAGGGCTCAACTTGAGTTGCTATCTAGCAAGTATGGGAAATTGGAAGAAAGTCATGAAAAGCTTTCTAGCTCTAATGATGATCTTCTAGCATCCCATGCTAGGCTAAAGTTAGCTCATGAGGCTATTATGTTAAAGGTAACATCTTGTGAGCCTCATGTGGAAATTGGCACAACTTCTTCTAGAAATGCTTTATTGTCTTGTGCTAGTCCTAGTGATTCATCCACTCACAATGTTGCTACATCTTGTGATGAATTACTTTCTTGCCTTGTTGCTCTAACAATGAAGCCTCTACTTCCTCTAGTGTTTTTGTTGATACTAACCATGTAGAGGAATTAAATGAGCTCAAGGCCCAAGTCACTTCTTTGAAGAAAGACTTGGAAAAGCGTCATGTTGGGGATTCTACACTTGACAATATGTTGAGTGTTCAAAGACGCCCCAATGACAAGAGTGGACTTGGATTCAACTCCAATATCAAGATCAAGTCCAAGCCTATCAAGAAGAACAAGGGCCAAGAACAAGTCAAGGATTCGGCCAAGATTGTTTGCTTCAAGTGCAAAGTTGAAGGGCACCATGTTAGATCTTGCCCTTTGAAGAATAAATCTCTTAGTGAGAAGCAACAAGGAAAGAAGCCTCAAGCTCAAACTCAAGCTACCCCTCCTCAAGTCAAGACTACAACTAAGAAGAGAGGAGGAAGTAGATGTTGCTACCTATGCCGTGAGAAGGGTCACCTTGCTTCTTCATGCACAAATGGTACCTTATCCAACCCCATTATTATTAATGATGATTATTCTCTTCGGAAGGATAAGGTTGGCAATGTGTTTGCCAAATATGTTGGTACTCAAAGTGGTGTCAAGAAAAGAACCATTTGGGTTGCCAAACCTATTGTGACTAACCTCTTAGGACCCAACTTGGTTGGGGACCAACAAGCCAAAACTTGATCAATAGGTGTTGTTGGAGGGCATTGGAGACTTGGCTATTATGAAGAATTAAGGGATCTTCATCAATTATATTCTCGCAAGTCAAGTCATTTGGATTATATTGCTCTATCTCATATCCAATGTTCCTCCTTGCGGTAACTTTTATTTAAATCATATATACATTGAAAGTTGCTTGCACCCTTGCATGTGTTAGGTTTTGTACCTTACAGTGTTGGTATGTGTTGTGCTCTCTACTTACTTATCTTGAGTAATCAAGATTGTGTATGTTGGTTTGCACACCATGTATTTGTGTTTGAGACTTATTGCTTTTATTTGATATTTTATCTTGTTGGCTCTCTTTTGAGAGATTAATGGACTATCCTATTTTGGGGGAGTGATATGCTTCGTGCACTTCACAATCCTAAAATGTGTGTACATGAGGAATACCACTTAGTGTTGATATATTAATATTATCTATTCTCTATGTGGTATGTCATGCTCATGAGAAATTCAAATTCTATAATGTCCATTAATTTCTCGAGTTGGTTTTGTTTGCCTCTTGTTTTTAAAATTAATGGATTATCACATTATGGGGGAGTAATAAGCTTTGTGCATATTACAAACCTAGAAAATGTGAACATGTGAGGTATTGCCACCTAGAATTGATATTGCTAATTATCTTGTTCCTATGTGGCATGTTGCTCAAACAAGTTCCATATTTGCTTAAATCCTTTTGTCTCTCGCTCGTTGGATCTTGTTTGTGATGGAAGTTCTTGATATGGTTTTCCCCAAATATGTTCGCATATCCTTTTGGGAAATCAATTGCTTCAAGCTACTCTTAGTAGTGGCTTTGCATGATCGCGTGAATATTTGAAGCTATCAAGAATATCTATTTATCTAAGCATGGTTTTTAAATCTTATCCTTTGTCATATGCTTATTTGTTGTGAAGTTGGTCTTCAATATCATTCCTATACACCACCGAGAAATATCTCTATACTCCTTGTCCTTGACAAGTGATACCCATAATTGTGGTGGAATTTGTAGACTATCTTCACTTTGGTTCTTGCTTTGATTGCCTTATTTCTATTGCCAAGGATTTGGTTTGATCTAAATCCTCTCGTCTTCCTTGTATCTAATGGATCTTTGTTTTACTCTACTCAAAATTTGTTTTGTGCCTTCTTGTTTTAGGAAAAGCAATGATCCTATTCTAGTGCATGTACTTTCAAAGTCATACCTCTAGATAATGCACCATTCTTGGGGAAGCTATCCTACATTCTTTAAATTGGTTTTGTATCTTTGCTTTCCTTGAACATGACTAGTGTTTGAATTATATGTATGGAGAGTGATGATCCCATTTGTGTGCATTTTGTATTCAAATGCAAGATCATAAATAATGCACAAATCTTGGGGGAGCAATCCTATATGTTTTTTGAACATTAGTTGTGTTCAATTGGTATTTGATCCCGATGACGTGTCTCTTTGGAAGACAAACATTTCTCGTCTTGGTACTTTGTGCCATCATGAAAAGTGTAGAGGGTTTGGTTTATTCCTTGATGATATTTTCATCATTTGGTATCTTACTTTCATTTGGTGTATTTTCAAAGTGGTATCTTCAATCATGTGTTGATTTGGATCTTTGATATAATTTGGGCAATTTGTTTTCTTGTCACATTTGTGTGTGCTTTGTTTGTTTAATTGGTGTTTTGTCCAAATTGTATTTCATTTGGTTCTTGAAAGTCTTGTGCATGCATATTTACTATGTATATCGTATGGCATGGTTACTTTCGTTGATCCAATATATAGGATAAACTCCATCAAATCCTAAATGGGTAAGATGTGCATGAAATTCAATTTCATATCAATATGCACATATTTATGTGGAGTTTGTCCTATGTATTGTAGTTGCTCTAACTACTTTGGACCCAATGAGTTTGGGTACCATTTTGTACTTGAATTTGTTTTAGGTACATTAGAAGTGCATTGGAAGCTTGTCTCATTTACAAGGAAGGTGTTATCACCATGTGTTTATTGGAGCCAAGCTTGGATGATCATGAGCTCCTATCTTCTACATCACCAATGCTATCTCGGTAACAAGTATCTACCTCATGCATACTTTTCTAGCTTTCAACCTTGTGTAAGATAAAATTGAGCTTTGTGCTATGCTTTTAAGCAAAAATCTTATTGGTGTATTTATGACTTCATATCATGTTCTTTACCTTTGTACCTATTTTGTGTGTACATGTTTATTTGTGGACTTATATCTTTGTGATTGGTGTCTACTTAGGAACTTATACACATGAGAATAGTTACATCTTTAATTGGTATTCCAATTCTTTAGTGACCCCTCTTATTGCTTTTGATTCTTTGGTGGTCTCTAAAAGGCACAAGCTTTGCTTTTCATTTGATATTCCTTTTTGGACCTTAATAAGCTTGTGGACCTATTTGCTTCAACTTTTGGGTTGTGTTTATGGAAAGACATGATATGCACTATGTGCCACTTATTTTGAAAGACTGTGTTGATGCCTTGGCTCATCGTTGTATTAGTCTCCAAAAATGTCTTTCTATGTCACACCATCTATTTTATTTGTTGCAAGTTATATTGCTTCTTTTCTTATATATGCTCTCTTGCACGTGTTTTTGTTCAAAATTATCTAAGAGGGAGTGAGGATTCCATGTTGTGCACACTATATTAAAATGCAAATCCTACTTTGTGCACGTACCTTGGGGAGTTCCCTCTCGATTGTTAGAACAATTTGTTGATCTTATCATAATATCTTCTTATGTTCTATTGGTTTTTCGGATCCTTTTTGTTTGCTTGCTTCTTTCGTCGAAGTATCTTTCTCTTTGATATTCTTTTGCAACTTGTTGGATCCTCAATATAGTTTGATCTCCCTTCATCTATTCGTCATTGGATATGTGCATTTGATTTCACTCATATTATGAGAAATGCACACATTATGGGGGAGCTCTTACTATATTGGCCTTCTAAATTTTTCCTCCCATTTCGGCAATCGATGCCAATGGGGGAGAAGTTTAGAGGGTTTATGGGAATTTGGTGTTATGCTTTAGTTTCGTTCTTAAGCATTTGCCTTTCATGCTCTTGCATCCTTGCTCTTTGTGTTGCATGGTTGCTTAATTCATTATATAAACCCTCGTAAAAGGGATTGTCATCAATTACCAAAATGGGGGAGATTGAAAGTGCATGTGTTGCCCCATGCGTGGTTTTGGTAATTAATGACAATCCTTATGGACTAATGGTTGCATTGAGATATCTTTATAGATCTTGTCCGTGAAGAAGATTGGAGTTCATGTGTTGGACTCTAGAAGATTACATGATGATCAATGCTCTATTCAAGGGTTTATATGAAGAATGGTCATCGAGAGTTGAGCTTATTGCAAGCATGGCTTGGAAAAGAAGATTGAGTGAACATTTATGTTTATCTCCAAGCCATCACCTATATCAAGAGAAGAAGATAAAGTGCAAGTGGATTTATGAAGACGGAGCTTAGCAAGGCTCTCCCATAATGGTGTATGGGGGAGCATTTGGAGAAGTCTTCATCAAGCATGTGCTAGCAAGCACACAATCAAGAAAGGTGTTCCAACTTGAGGGAGTCAAGATCGTCCTCATCTAGCTCAAGTGGAATGCGCAAGGCAAAGGTATGATCTTGATAGGGTTTCTATTTTACCGGTCTCATGGTGTTAGTGGGAGACCGGGTTATAGGATAGACGGCGTACTATCAAGAGGGGCTCTCAAGTGAGTAACTTGATCGCATCTTTGTGGAGAGCTCAAACCTTTGCATACTTGGCATATCATCTTTCTTGGTTCTTATTTGGCTTTTATCCATGTGAGAATTTAGAGCTTGTGTTCATCTCCATACCAAGCTCTAGTTCACCGAAAACGGATTTCGTATTGAAAACTTGTTGCGTTTTCGGTTTTGAGGTTTTGCCGGTTCATCTTCTTTAGAGAGGTTTTACCTTTCTACATTTGGTCTTCTCCTCACATGATGGACTATGATGTTTCTCTGCATAATCTTGAAGGGCTCTTCGTTGCGATTCCAACGAGCCCAAGATCATCGAAATCGGAGTCCGGATGAAAAAGTTATGGATGTTTTATTTTCGGGTTCTGCTAGGCCGGCCCACAGGCCGGCTCCCAGGCCGGCTGCCTCGGGTGGCTGCCCGGCCCACAGGCCGGCCAGGCCGGCTCCCAGGCCGGCTGCCTCGGGTGGCTGCCCGGCCTCCAGGCCGGCCCCCAGCCCGGCCAGGCCGGCTCCCAGGCCGGCCTCACAGTTTTCTCCAACAGTCAGTTTTTTTAGGGGACCTATTTAAGGGGTTTCTTCCCCAACGGTTCCCTAAGCTCTTGAGCACGAAAAAGCCCCCCATTGTTGACCTTCTTGAGCTTGGATTTCTCTCTATTCCTCCATGATTCTTGCCTCAAATTAGAGGGAAAGAGAGAGGAGATCTAGATCCACCCTTCCACCAATCAATCTCTCCTCTAAGTGAGGGGAAGCCTTTGGATCTAGATTTTGGAGGGATTTGGTGTTCTTCCTTTGTTCTTCCTCTCTTCTCCCCCCATAAGCATTAGTTGCTTGTGGTGGGATTTGAGAGTGAAGGATTTGAGCACTTGTGCTCTTGCCTTTTGCATTTGGTGCATCGGTGTGCTCTCCACGAGGATTCGTGGAAGTTGAAAGCTTGTGAACTTGTTACTCTTGGGTCTTCGGGCCCTAGACGCCTTTGTGGTGGTTGGACCCTTGTGTGGTCACTTGAGAGCCATTCGGGAGCCCCCAACCCATTGTGGGTTGTGCCCCGGATTGTTGTTGAAAGGCTCCGGATTCCGCCTCGAAGGAATACCGATAGTGGATGGTGAACCAAACCTTTGTGGTGCGGTTCATCGGAGAATAGGGTGAGCCTTTGTGGCGTTGAGATCGACCTTTGTGGTGCCTCACACCTCTCCAACGAGACGTACTCCCTTTCAAGGAGGAACTCGGGAATACTTCCTCGTCTCCGCGTGCTTCGGTTATTTCTATACCCGAGCTTTTTACTTATGCACTTTACATTGTGATAGCCTTCGTGCTTGAAGTATTCTATATTGCTATCACCTTGTTGCTTGTCTTGCTTAGCATAAGTTGTTGGTGCACATAGGTGAGCCTAGTTTATTTAGGTTGTCGGCTTGTTAATTTAAACACCTAGTTTTATTCCGCAATTAGCAAGCCTAAACCGGAAAAGTTTTAATCGCCTATTCACCCCCCCCCCCTCTAGGCGACATCATTGTCCTTTCAAGTGGCTCCTTTCTATGTAGAGAAGGGTTTAAGTTGGTATTTGAATCTAATAAAGTAGTTGTTACGAAATATGGACTATTTGTTGGAAAAGGTTATGAATGCGGAGGCTTGTTCCGCTTTTCCCTCGCTGATTTTTGTAATAAAGTCGTGAACAATATTCATTCGAATGTTAATGAAACAGAAGTTTGGCATTCACATCTTTGTCACATTGGTTTCGGTTGTATGACGCGGTTAGCAAAATTGAATTTAATCTCGAATTTCACTTTAGCCAAAGGTTCTAAGTGCCTTTCGTGTGTGCAAGCAAAGCAACCTCGCAAGCCCCATAAAGCTGACATTCTCACCTTTGTGAGATGAATGGCATGTTGACTAAAGGTGGAAAAGATACTTCATGACACTAATAGATGATTCCACTAGATTTTGCTATATATATATGTTAAGCACTAAAGATGAGGCTCTACACTACTTTAAAATCTATAAGGCAGAAGTTGAGAATCAACTTGAAAAGAAAATTAAACGAGTCCGGTCAGATCGTGGTGGAGAGTACTTCTCACATGAGTTTGATTCTTTCTGTGTGGAACACGGCATTATTCATGAGAGGACGCCTCCCTATTCACCCCAGTCAAATGGGGTTGCTGAACGGGAAAACCGTACTCTGACAGATTTGGTTAACGCCATGTTAGATACATCGGGTTTATCCAAGGCATGGTGGGGGGAGGCTGTATTGACGTCATGTCATGTCCTGAATAAAGTTCCGACAAAAGACAGTGAGATCACTCCCTATGAAAAATGGGAGAAGAGAAAAACGACACTCTCATACTTGCGTACTTGGGGATGCTTGGTGAAAGTCAATGTGCCGATCCCCAAAAAGCGTAAGCTTGGACCAAAGACCGTGGACTGTGTTAATTTGGGCTACGCTAAGAACAGCGTCGGCTATAGATTTCTAGTAGTGAAATCCAAGGTACCTGACGTGAAGGTCGGTACAATTATGGAGTCTAAAGATGCTACATTCTTTGAGGATATTTTTCCTATGAGATATATGCAAAGCACTTCTAGACAGGAATCTGATGAGACTCCTGAACCTGCCATTCCAATGGAATATTATGAGCAAACACATGATGAAAAACCTGAGGAGGATGATGAGGAAACCCTTGGTAGGGGGCAAGAGACAGAGGACTGCAAAGTCCTTTGGTGATGATTTCCTTGTGTACCTTGTGGATGATACTCCCACTTCTATTTCAGAGGCTTATGCATCTCCGGATGATGATTACTGGAAAGAAGCAGTTCGTAGCGAGATGGACTCCATCATGGCTAACGGAACATGGAAAATCACTGAACGTCCCTATGGCTGTAAACCATTGGGATGTAAGTGGGTGTTCAAAAAGAAGCTTAGGCCCGATGGTACAATTGAAAAGTACAAGGCTAGACTTGTGGCCAAGGGTTATTCCCAGAAAGAAGAGGAAGATTTCTTCGATACTTATTCACCTGTGGCCAGACTGACCACCATACGGGTACTACTCTCGTTGGCGGCCTCGCATGGTCTTCTCATCCACCAGATGGATGTTAAGACGGCTTTCCTAAACGGAGAGTTAGACGAGGAAATCTACATGTAACAGCCTGATGGCTTTGTATTAGATGGTCAGGAAGGAAATGTGTGTAAGTTACTAAAATCTTTATATGGCCTGATGCAAGCACCTAAGCAGTGGCATGAGAAGTTCAATACAACTTTAACCTCTGCTGGTTTTGTTGTTACTGAAGCTGGCAAATGTGTATACTATCGCCATGGTGGGGGCGAAGGAGTTATACTGTGCTTATATGTTGATGACATACTGATATTTGGGACCAACCTCAAAGTTATTGAGGAGGTTAAGTTATTTCTGTCTCGGAACTTTGAAATGAAAGACCTAGGTGTGGCTGATGTTATTTTGAACATCAAGCTATTGAGAGACAATGAAGGTGGGATTACACTTTTGCAATCCCATTATGTTGAGAAGATTTTGAGTCGTTTTGGATATTCGGAATGCAAAACTTCTCCAACACCTTATGATCCTAGTGTGCAGATTCGAAAGTTCAAAGGCACACCTAAGGATCAGCTGAGATACTCTCAAGTCATTGGTTCACTCATGTACCTAGCAAGCGCTACAAGGCCTGACATCATGTTTGCTGTGTGCAAACTGAGCCGGTTTGTTTCCAATCCGGGTGATGTGCATTGGCATGCGGTCGAAAGAATTATGCGCTATCTGAAAGGTACTGAGAACTATGGACTTCACTATTCTGGAAGCCCATCAGTCCTTGAGGGGTATTGTGATGCGAATTGGATCTCTGATGCTGATGAGATGAAATCCACAACGGGTTATGTGTTTACCCTTGGAGGTGGTGCTGTTTCCTGGAAGTCTTGCAAGCAAACGATCCTGACGAGATCGACAATGGAAGCAGAATTAACAGCATTGGACACATCTAGTGTCGAAGCAGGATGGCTTCGAGATCTTTTGATGGACTTGCCTGTGGTTGAAAAGCTAGTTCCGGCTATCCTGATGAACTGTGACAATCAGACAGTGATTACCGAGGTCAAGAGTTCAAAGGACAACACGCAGTCCAACAAACATATAAGAATGAGATTAAAAGCTGTCAGACATTTGAGAAACTCCGGAGTTATAGAGTTGGATTATATCCAGTCGGCTAAGAATCTGGCAGATTGATACGTCTCCAACGTATCTATAATTTCTGATGTTCCATGCTTATATTATACCAATTGCTACATGTTTTATGTACTTTATATCATTTTTATGCATTTTCTAGGACTAACCTATTAACAAGATGCCACAGTGCCAGTTCCTGTTTTCTGCTATTTTTGGTTTCAGAAAAGCTGTTCTGGAAAAATTCTCGGAATTTCACGAAACAGGAGCCAAAGTCCCTATTTTCCAGCACGTACACGGAGTCCGAAGGAGAGACGAAGGGGGGCTGTGGGCCGCCCTCACCACGTGGCGGCGCGGCCCCCCCTTCTGCCACGCCGTGACGTGGTGAGGGGCCCACAGGCCTCCACCGACGCCGCCCCTTCGCCTATATATTCATCTTTTCGGGAAAACCCTAGACACCCGAGCCAATATTTCAGAAAACATCCGCCGCCGCCGTCGTCAACCCTAACTCGGGAGGGTTCTGAAGCTCTCCCCGGCACCCTGCCGGAGAGGGGAATCATCACCGGAGGGCTCTACATCGCCATGCCTGCCTCCGGAGTGATGTGTGAGTAGTTCATCTTTGGACTATGGGTCCATAGCAGTAGCTAGATGGTTGTCTTCTCCTCTTGTGCCATCATGTTTAGATCTTGTGAGCTGCCTATCATGATCAAGATCATCTTATTAAAATGCTACATGTTGTGTTTGCTGGGATCCGATGAATATTGATACTTTGTCAAGTTGAATACTGAATATTATGTCTATGTCATTTATGATCTTGCATGCTCTCCGTTACTTGTTGAAGCTTTGGCCAAGTGAATGCTTGTGACTCCAAGAGGGAGTATTTATGCTAGATAGTGGGTTCAGTATCCATTGAATCTGGGGGAGTGACAGCAACCCCTAAGGTTGTGGATGTGCTGTTGCCACTAGGGATAACCTAATGATGCTTTGTCTAAGGATGAATGTGTTGTTTACATTATGCACTTTACTTAATGCAATTGTCTGTTGCTTGCAACTTAATACCGGAAGAGGTACGGACGTTAACCTGAAGGTGGACTATTTAGGCACAGATGCATGCTGGATAGCGGTCTGTGTACTTTGTCGTAATGCCCAAATGAATCACATAGTAGACACTATAACTTGCACATGCACGTTATGCACTTATCAATATTGTCAATTGCCCAGCTGTAATTTGTTTACCCAGCATGTTAGTTATTTATTATGGAGAGACACCACTAGTGAACTGTGGACCCCGGTCCATTCTTTTACATCTGAAATACAACCTACTGCAATCATTGTTCTTTTTCATTCTCTGCAAACAAACATCATTTTCCACACTATACGTCTAATCCTTTGTTTTCAGCAAGCCGGTGAGATTGACACCCTCACTGATTCGTTGCGACAAAGTAGTTTGATTGTCTTGTGTGCAGGTTCCACGTTGGCACGGGGATCCCTGGTGTTGCGCCGCACTACACTCCTGCACCAACAACCTTCTGAAGTGTTTTCATCTCCTACTGGTTCGATAACCTCGGTTTCTTACTGAGGAAAGACTTGCCGCTACACTCATCAAACCTTACTCTTGGGGTCTCCCAATGAGCGTGTGGTTTACACGCGTCAAGCAAGTTTTATGGCGCCGTTGCCAGGGAGGAGAGGAACTTCTGGAAGTCTTGCACTCACCGACAAGACGCCAAGTTTTCTGGCGCCGTTGCCGGGGAGATAAGACATTTCGGTTCAGCAGGTTTCTATCTCCCCTAGGCACCAGAAGTTTTCTGGCGCCGTCATCAAGGAGATCAAGCCTTCTGTTAAGGGGAGTCTCTCACTTCCAATCTCTTTACTTTGTTTTTGTCTTGCTTAGTTTATTTTTATTTTGTCTTGTTTGCTCTCTTTATCAAAAACAAAAAAAATTAGTTACTTGTTTTTTGTTATTTCGGCCTAGTTTTTTTGCTAAAATGAGTACTCCTGAGAACACCAAGTTGTGTGACTTCACTAGCACAAATAATAATGATTTCATATGCACTCCTATTGCTCCACCTGCTTCTAAAGCAGACTTTTATGAAATTAAACCTGCTCTATTAAATCTTGTTATGAAAGAGCAATTTTCTGGTGTTAGTACTGATGATGCTGCTGCCCATCTTAATAATTTTGTTGAACTTTGTGAGATGCAAAAGTATAAGGATATAGATGGGGATATTATAAAACTGAAATTATTTCCTTTCTCTTTGAGAGGAAGAGCTAAAGAATGGTTGCTATCTTTGCCTAGAAATAGTATTGATTCATGGACTAAATGCAAAGATGCTTTCATTGGAAAATATTATCCTCCTGCTAAGATTATATCCTTGAGAAGTAGCATTATGAATTTTAAGCAATTTGATAATGAACATGTTGCCCAAGCATGGGAAAGAATGAAATCTTTGGTAAAAATTGTCCCACCCATGGACTGACTGCTTGGATGATCATCCAAACCTTTTATGCAGGACTAAATTTTTCTTCAAGGAATTTTGGATTCGGCCTCTGGAGGAACCTTCATGTCCATCACTTTGGGTGCTGCAACAAAGCTTCTTGATGATATGATGATTAACTATTCCGAATGGCACACCGAAAGGCTCCTCAAGGTAAGAAGGTAAATTCTGTTGAAGAAACCTCTTCTTTGAGTGATAAGATTGATGTTATTATGTCTATGCTTGTGAATGGTAATCTCATGTTGATCCTAATAATGTTCCTTTAGCTTCATTGGTTGCTCAAGAAGAGCATGTTGATGTGAACTTCATTAAAAACAACAACTTCAACAACAATGCTTATAGGAATAATTTTGGTAGCAATAATTATAAGCCTTATCCTTCTAATGGTTATGGCAATTCTTATGGTAATTCCTACAGCAACAATAGAAGTGTACCTCTGATCTTGAAGCTATGCTTAAAGAATTTATTAGTACACAAACTGCTTTTAATAAATCTGTTGAGGAAAAGCTTGGTAAAATTGATGTTCTTGCTTCTAAGGTTGATAGTCTTGCTCTTGATGTTGATCTTTTGAAAATAAAAGTTATGCCTAATGATGTTAAAGAGAACAAGACTTTTGCTACAGCAAATGCTATCCAAGTTAAAATTGATAACAATATTAGGATGTTGGCTGAATTGCATGCTAGGTGGGAAAGAGAGGATAAAATTGAAAAAGAGAATAGTATAGCTAGAGTTTGTACTATTACCACCACTAGTAATGCTAATGTTTCACATGCTAGTAAGCCTCCTACTATCAATGGTAATGTTATTGGTGTTGGCAATGTTTCCACTACCTGCAAAGCGTTTGAAATTGCCTAAAACTGCTGAAACTGTTTCTGATAAGAGTGCTGAAATTTTTCAAACTATGGGAGACAATGGTTCCTTTACCATTGACCATAATGATTTTGATTTTGATGATTGTAATATTTCTGAAGTTATTATGTTCTTGCAAAAGCTAGCTAGAAGTCCTAATGCTAGTGCTATTAATATGGCTTTTACAAAACATATTACAAATGCTCTCATACAAGCTAGGGAAGAAAATTGAAACATGAAGCTTCTATCCCTAGGAAGTTAGAAGATGGTTGGGAGCCCATCATTAAGATGAAGGTGAATGATTTTGATTGTAATGCTTTATGTGATCTTGGTGCTAGTATTTCTGTTATGCCTAAGAAACTTTATGATATGCTTGATTTGCCACCTTTGGAACATTGTTATTTGGATGTTTTCTTGCTGATAATGCTATGAAGAAACCTTTGGGGAGAATTGATGATGTTCTTATTATGGTTAACAATAACCTTGTCCCCGTTGATTTTGTTGTTATGGACATCGAATGCAATGCATCTTGTCCTATTGTTTTGGGAAGACCTTTTCTTAGAACTGTTGGTGCCATCATTGATATGAAAGAAGGAAATTAGGTACCAATTCCCACTCAAGAAAGGTATGGAACACTTCCCTAGAAAGAGAATGAAGTTGCCTTTTGATTCTATTGTTAGAGCAAGTTATGATGTTGATGCTTCTTCTCTTGGAAACACTTGATTTTCACTTTCTGCGCCTAGCTGAAAGGCGTTAAAGAAAAGCGCTTATGGGAGACAACCCATGTTTTTATTTCTGTATTTTTTTTTTTTGAGTCAAGGAGTTGTTACTTCTGTAACAACTCCTTTGTATCTTTATTTTATTGCATTGTTGTGCCAAGTAAAGTCTCTATTGAAAGTTGATGCTAGATTTGGATTTCTGCGCAGAGACAGATTTTTGCTGTCCACGTTTTGAGCTTATTCACTCAGAAAAATTGAAAAATTCTGAAAAAATCACGCATATCCTCATATATGTACGCAACTTTCATTAGTTTGGACTTTTCGCATCTGAGCAACTTAAGTGCCTCGAAAAAATTCGTCTTTCCAGACTGTTCTGTTTTTGACAGATTCTGCCTTTTATTTGCATTCTCTCTTTTACTGTGTTTGAGTGGATTTCTTTGCTCCACAAAATATCAGTGGCTGTAGCTAATGTCCAGAAGTTTGGAGATGATTGTGTCATTACAGAATATGTGAATTTTTGATTATGCACTAACCCTCTAATGAGAATTACTTGAGTTTGGTGTGAAGGAAGTTTTCAAGGATCAAGAGAGAAGGATGATATGATATGATCAAGAAGAGTGAAAAGCCTAAGCTTGGGGATGCCCCCGTGGTGCATCCCAAGCATATTTCAAGAAGACTCAAGCGTCTAAGCTTGGGGATGCCCAAGGCATCCCCTTCTTCATCAACAACTTATCAGGTCATCTCTAGTGAAACTATATTTTAATTCTTTCACATCTTATGTGCTTTACTTGGAGCGTCTGTGTGCTTTTATTTTTGCTTTGTTTGTTTTTTTTCTGAATAAATTGGATCCTAGCATTCTTGTGTGGGAGAGAGACACGCTCCGCTTTTTCATGTGAATACTCATATTCTTCACTTATATTTGTTGAGTATTCTTAACTAGCTACTGCAATGCTTTTAGCTCCTGTTTTTCATGCATCTCTTGTTCAGAGCTGTTAGTTCTTGTAGAGAAGTACTCTCTTGTTTCATTGTGTATATTTGGAGAGTTTTATGTTGAAATAAATTGATTGGTGTTTGGTTGGAAACAGAAAATGCTACATGTGGTAGTTGGTATTGAAAAGACATATCATTCTTGTAGATCATTGTCTTGGATAATTTGACTTTGCAATTGTTTTGAGCTCTCAAGTAGATCATGTTTAAGCTCTTGCATCATGTAGTTAAAGCCTATTAGTGGAGAACTACCGTAGAGCTTGTTGAGACTTGGTTTGCATGTTTGTATCTCTAAGGTCTAGATATTTTCTGGTAAAATGTTTGAGCAACAAGGAAGACAGTGTAGAGTCTTATAATGCTTGCAATATGTTTTTATTAAGTCTTGCTGTACCGGTTTATACTTGTGTTTGCTTCAAACAACCTTGCTAGCCTAAACTCTGTACTGAGAGGGAATGCTTCTCGTGCATCCAAACCTTGAGCCAAAACCCATGCCATTTGTGTCCACCATAACTACCTATTATGTGGTATTTCCTGCCATTCCAAGTAAATACTTCATGTGCTACCTTTAAACTATTCAAAACTTTATTACTCCTTATTTGTGTCAATGTTTTATAGCTCATGAGGAAGTATGTGGCGTTTTCTCTATCACCTTGTCATTTACTCATGACAGACTTTCACCAATGGACTAGTGGCATATACATCCGCTTATCCAATAATTTGCAAAAAGAGCTGGCAAATGGGGTGCCCAGTCCCAATTAATTACAACTTTAACCATTTGATTCTCTTCACATGTTTGCCAATGATTTATCAGAAGCAAATTCAAAATGTTAAACTTTATCAAATAGGCACTCCTCCATGGTATGTGATTGTTGGAAGGCACCCGAGGATTCGGTTAGCCATGGCTTGTGTAAGCAAAGGTTGGGAGGAGTGTCATACCAATTTATAAATATGCATGTGTAAACAAAAGAGAAGAGGGATGATCTACCTTGGGTAGAAATAACGTCCTTCATGGGAGCCGCTCTTGAAAGTCTGGGTGATAAGGGGGATAGAGTGCCCACTGCCATTCGTTGACAACAACAAACACCTCTCAAAACTTACTTTATGCTCTCTATATGATTTCAAAAACTTAAAAAGCTCTAGCACATGATTTAATCCCTGCTTCCCTCTGCGAAGGGCCTTTCTTTTACTTTATGTTGAGTCAGTTTACCTACTCCTTTCTATCTCAGAAGCAAACACTTGTGTCAACTTTGTGTGCATCATTCTTATATGCTTACTTATTGCACTTGTTATATTACTTTGTGTTGACAATATCCATGAGATATACATGTTGAAAGTTGAAAGCAATTGCTGAAACTTAAATCTCCTTTGTGTTGCTTCAATGCCTTTTACTTAGAATCTATTGCTTTATGAGTTAACTCTTATGCAAAGCTTTTTGATGCTTGTCTTGAAAGTACTATTCATGAAAAGTTTTTGCTTATATGATTCAGTTGTTTACTCTTTATCTATTTGTTAGCAAACTATAGACCATTGCTTTGAGTCACTTCATTCATGACATGAGCCTTGCAATATTATTTGATCAAGATTGTGTGAAAGCATGTCTCCTCAGAAATTATTTGTTGTTATCGTTTTACCTACTCGAGGACGAGTAGAACTAAGCTTGGGGATGCTTGATACGTCTCCAACGTATCTATAATTTCTGATGTTCCATGCTTATATTATACCAATTGCTACATGTTTTATATACACTTTATATCATTTTATGCATTTTCTGGGACTAACCTATTAACAAGATGCCACAGTGCCAGTTCCTGTTTTCTGCTGTTTTTGGTTTCAGAAAAGTTGTTCTGGAAATATTCTCGGAATTTCACGAAACAGGAGTCAAAGTCCCTATTTTTCCACACGTACACGGAGTCCGAAGGAGAGACGAAGGGGGGCTGTGGGCCGCCCTCACCACGTGGCGGCGCGGCCCCCCTTCTGCCGCGCCGTGACGTGGTGAGGGGCCCACAGGCCTCCACCGACGCCGCCCCTTCGCCTATATATTCATCTTTTCGGGAAAACCCTAGACACCCGAGCCATATTCCAGAAAACATCCGCCGCCGCCGTCGTCAACCCTAACTCGGGAGGGTTCTGAAGCTCTTCCCGGCACCCTGCCGGAGAGGGGAATCATCACCGGAGGGCTCTACATCGCCATGCCTGCCTCCGGAGTGATGTGTGAGTAGTTCATCTTTGGACTATGGGTCCATAGCAGTAGCTAGATGGTTGTCTTCTCCTCTTGTGCCATCATGTTTAGATCTTGTGAGCTGCCTATCATGATCAAGATCATCTTATTGTAATGCTACATGTTGTGTTTGCTGGGATCCGATGAATATTGATACTATGTCAAGTTGAATACTGAATATTATGTCTATGTCTTTTATGATCTTGCATGCTCTCCGTTACTTGTTGAAGCTTGGCCAAGTGAATGCTTGTGACTCCAAGAGGGAGTATTTATGCTAGATAGTGGGTTCAGTCTCCATTGAATCTGGGGGAGTGACAGCAACCCCTAAGGTTGTGGATGTGCTGTTGCCACTAGGGATAACCTAATGATGCTTTGTCTAAGGATGAATGTGTTGTTTACATTATGCACTTTACTTAATGCAATTGTCTGTTGCTTGCAACTTAATACCGGAAGATGTACGGACGTTAACCTGAAGGTGGACTATTTAGGCACAGATGCATGCTGGATAGCGGTCTGTGTACTTTGTCGTAATGCCCAAATGAATCACATAGTAGACACTACAACTTGCACATGCAAGTTATGCATTTATCAATATTGTCAATTGCCCAGCTGTAATTTGTTTACCCAGCATGTTAGTTATTTATTATGGAGAGATACCACTAGTGAACTGTGGACCCTGGTCCATTCTTTTACATCTGAAATACAACCTACTGCAATCATTGTTCTTTTTCATTCTCTGCAAACAAACATCATTTTCCACACTATACGTCTAATCCTTTGTTTTCAGCAAGCCGGTGAGATTGACACCCTCACTGATTCGTTGGGGCAAAGTAGTTTGATTGTCTTGTGTGCAGGTTCCACGTTGGCACAGGAATCCCTGGTGTTGCGCCGCACTACACTCCTGCACCAACAACCTTCAGAAGTGTTTTCATCTCCTACTGGTTCGATAACCTCGGTTTCTTACTGAGGGAAGACTTGCCGCTACACTCATCAAACCTTACTCTTGGGGTCTCCCAACGAGCGTGTGGTTTACACGCATCACAGATCCCTTTACTAAAGGGCTATCACGTGTTGTGATAGAAAATGCATCAAGGGAGATAGGGATGAAACCCACATGAGTTGCCATGGTAGTAACCTAACCTATGTGATCGGAAATCCCGTGAAGTAGGACCTGGGAAAACAAGCTGGTAGTTAACTGAGGAGAGTACTTTTACTAACCCACTCTGTTGGAGATGCAATACTCTCGGTAACTGTATGGCATGTTGACATTTGTCTTAATGTGTTCCAAGGCTTGGTATAAGTAAGATGCTACCCTACAGAGCGATCTTTGAAGGAACACACCTATATGAACCTGACTACTGGTCACAGTCTATGAGATTGGGTTGATCTCTAGTAAGTTCATGAATAGGTCAAGAGTGTGACTAATATGCTCTACCCGAGGGGTCAGCCTTCGGCAGCCTAGTACTAGTAAGACGTCCGGTGAAACTACTTTACGCCAAATTGACAATTCAAGGCATAGTCCATTGTCAGTTGTGAAGGAGTGCAGCTATTCGCTCTAGGTGGAGCTCAACCTTAACAGGTCTCCACTGAAAATACTGGTATATCAAAAACAGTGTTTGGAACAAAAGGCAATATCATGGGTCTTTGGGATCTGGTGGGGGATTGCTGAAATATTTGGGCTTTAGGCCCATTAGTATTTCCAGAAAATCCCTAAATGCCCATGTTGTGGGAAATGGTGTGAGTTTAGTCCCACATGACTAGTTTAGAGAGATGTACACCAGCTTATAAGGTGAGCTCCTCTACAACATGTATGAGGTGTTGGCTGTGAAGAGAAAGGAGGCGTTCCACACGCGCGCTCCTCCGCCGCCCGCCTCGCCACACCACGCCTCGCCTCGTCATGCACGTCACGACGCGCCGCGGGTTGCGGGAATCTCGCCGAGCCGATGTATTCTTTTTGTCACGCAGGGAAATTATGAACGGTCAACTGAAACGTTTTGCCTTAATGGAAAATGAATACGAGTTGTAACGTCTCTGTATTAAGTACGGGGGTTACCAGAATTCATTGTGATTCATTACGTGCGTTTCTGTTGGACCGGTCGCCTCCCCCCGTGCCTATATAAGAGAGGTCGCTCCTCTCCAGAATACACAACAGAATAGATTCATCTGCTCGTGCCGCCACCATAGTTCCTCTCTCTGTTGCTGCTTCCGGTGATCCCATCCCGTCCACCGCGTACACGGCCGACGGGAGAGCAGGCCTCCGAAACCCCGCCTCTCCACATCCTGTACGGGAGAGGGGCGATTAGATTTTTGGGAAGCGTCTCCTACGCGACTGCTCGCCTCTCTGTTCGCCTCTGCATCCACTACTTCCGCGTCGCCTTCATCATCATCATGAGCACCACCGACGACGCCACTGCTGCTGCTGCCGCCGCCGCTCAAGAGGCTGCCAACGTCGCTGCTGCGGCTGCCTCCGCTGCCGCTATGGCCAACTGGCCTACTGGAGGGTATAACATGTTTATCCCTCTCCTGTTTATTTCCATGTTTGCCGTATTAGTGATTTGTGTAGATGTTTCTACTATATCTCTAGTACATGCTTATATCATCAAGTTTCAGTATGTCATTAGCACTTTTATGCCATGTTCATGATTTATTCTTGGATTAATTTAATCGAACAATTGCTTAAATTCTCAACAACATCTTGGTCTCCATCGCAACATTGTCATTCCTATGGCAGCAGGATCATGGCCGTTGCGGAGCCCATGGATCTCCTCGGTTTTGACATCATATCAATTATAAAGGGTGCTCCGAGCTAGACACCTTATTGTATGCGATTTTGGCCAATAATTGGTCAATAGGTAGATCTGCTAAATATGTCTAGTTTACTGTATGCAATTATATTTTTAGTGCATTTGTGATGCTGATTTTTTGAATATTCATCCAGAAATTGCTTGATATTCCAACAAAAACACACCAAAGACACCTCTGACTTTCTCATTTTTGTTCATCTACTTTAGACTGCAATATTGCATATTGATAGTATTTCTTTATCCAAAAATATATTTTTCACGGACTCTTATGATACCAAAATGTTAATATTTTTTAAATTACTCTCTAGCTTTTTTATGTTTTGAGAATTTAAATTACTCTCTAGCTGAGTTAGTTGACTGCAAAAGAAAACTGTAAGAGTGTCGGTAAAAACTTGGGCCAATTGCACGCATGTATGGGCCGTGCTATCTAAGGGCCTGAGAAGTTAGGCCAGCCGCCAGCGAAGCCTGTAATGCTAGCCCGCTTCCGTGCAATTCGTAGGAGCAGAGCTGGCTAGCATCCGCACGAAATCCCCCCAAACCCTGCAGAGGCTACGCCGCCGCTCCGACTACCGCCGCCGGCCTCGATGGAACCTCAGCAAGAGTCGACCGCGGGTGGTCGCAAGCGGCGTCGTAGAGGAGGAGTCAGGAATCGCCAGAAGGCCAACTCTTCCTCACAGCAGGCGCCTCCGCCCGCCCCTCCGTCGGATGCGCCTTCCCAACCGGCGAAGCGGCATCGCAAGGCCGGCGAGGCCGCCGCCGTACCCAAGGGACGCAAGCCTACGAGCCTCGTCGACAAGGTAATGCCCTCGTAGTGGTAGGGATTCCTGGAGCTTGATGGGTACAATGAGGGCTGTGGCCTGTGGGTAGCGGAGTCTTCATTTCCTTTGCAAAGTGGTGTGTGTACTGTCTGGTGAGATGATAAAGCGGATTTGGTGCACCCCTAATTACGAACCGATGGTGGTTTTGACTTTTGAGTGCTTGTTTAGTTCGTTAAAATCCCACAAGATCAATAACACTAGAACATACTAGAATACGGGCGCATGGAAACAATTGTACACGATTATGATAAACTAATTTCGGGGATTATGATTATATGTGTACTGTGCAAAATGTACTGTATATGTAAAAGAAGTAGACTCACATTACAGACTGAATGCGATTTTTTTGTCCCGCGCAGAAATCCTCATGTTTTGTTTGTGTATACACATATTCTATTATTCTAACATGTTCTCCAGTTTTAGTAGTATGAAACATTCAGGAATCTCTGTAATGGAGATGTATTTGAACACGGAAAGGGTGGTATGAGGTCATATTTAAGGATGTGATCGCTGTACGAGGTTTTTGGTAGGACAAACAGGTTTATGATCCTGTGTTGTTAATGTCGATGCCTAAGACTAGCCATAGTGGAGAGTATGATACACTAGTATCATGCATATGATACTTGTCTATGTTACTACTTACATAGTGGGTAGTGACATATTTGTGGTATCATATACTAGTGCATTTATTAGGTTATACACTCATATTGTCTTGGAATCCATTATGTTACGGTATCTACCTATGATACCACTATCATCTCTCTCTTCCTTAATTGCATGCCACGTCATCATTTTTGCCTATGTGGCGCTTATCTTATGTTACTCCCACTATGGCATGAGAGAGATGACAGTGGTATCATAGCTAGATACCGTAACATAGCGGATTCCAAGACAAAATGAGTGTGCAATCTAATAAATACACTAGTATATGATACCACACATATGTTACTACTTACTACCCACCATGGATACAGTAACATAAACTAGTATCATATGCATGATACTTGGCTAGTTTAAGCTACAGATCTTAGTATGCTTCAATATTTGGCTGACTTTAATACATGACTATCACATAAAATGAGCATTTTCTCCCAGTTTGTTACCCTTCAGAAATCCCACAATTTATGTGTACTTTGGATGAAATGATTATCAGTAAAAACTGAAATAATAAAGAATAGATGAAGCTGTAGAAACTAAATTGATGAATAACTGTGAAGTTCTTAAGGAGTATGATTTTGTTGACTTACCAATGATTGGGATTCCGGGGCAATGTCATTCGAGCGATGATGTTTAGTTGAAACATCAACTGTGTGCTTTTAGATATTAGTTTCCTTTCTTATTCACTTGGTCATGTCGAAGTGCTTCTTCAGTCAAGTAAACCTATAATGGACATTGGGGCTGGGTTTTGTTTTGTTGTATTGAACACCTATGATTTCTAGTAATGGAAACCGATGACAACCCTTTTCCCCAAAAGCAAAAAAGAAGAGAAAAGATTGGTATCGATATGATTGTGTTGGTTATACCTTTGATTTCTTTCTTTGACCTTTTTTCATTAGTTAATTTCATGTTTTTTGTCTGGTGATGTCCATCTGTAGATGCGTGCGAGATTATCAGGTCATTTCAGAATGTTAAACGAGAAACTGTACACTTGCAGGTTCGATTTCCTTCCACAAAACACATCATTTTGTTTAAGTACTTGGCAGGATTGCATTCTCTAACTGTATCGGATAGTTTGGCCAATACTTAAGCTTAAGAACACGGTAATACTTCAGTTTTATATTTGAAGTATATGGTATTCACGACCAACCAGATTTTTTAGGTACAAATATTTGCTAAATATTGATCATGAAATGTGATAAAAGTTGTGTACAGCAATTGTTAATGTTAACACCGGTAATATCCTCCTTGCATTGTCGGACCTGGCACTGCTAATTATCTCCCATATCTAGTGGTAGCCTGAAAACATGGGATTACTTTCTCGTTAACCAAGCGGTGTGTGTGCCTCTACTCTTGGAGGTGGAATACTTGAACCCCCATAGAGCCAGAGCATCAATATTCACGTGATTTACACTAATTCTCATATGTGCTTTATCTTTTTCAGCGGACAGGATGCATTTGACTACTTTAAAACCGAGCCTAAGCTTTTTGATGTGGTATGTTATGTTTTTTTTCTTTTACCAGATTAACATTTTCATCTGCTAGAATATACGTTTTTGTCTTGTCAGCACATTGGGTCTTGACAACAAATTTTTAGTATCTGGGCGGTTGAGGTGTTGCATGTGATGATATTTGACATCCCAAACACATAAATTCAGTGTCCATTGTTTGTTTTTCTTGTGCTTTTATCTTTGTCTTTTGAGGAGTCCTTTGCTTCCATCTGTATGAGTCTCTTCGTCATTGTTCTTTCTTTCTTTTGAACATGGTTTCTTGTTTGCATATTCCATCTGAAACTACCTTGCAGTGATCGATATGAGGAAAGTTTGCTGCATAGCTGACCCTGGGGAAGCAACTCCATATGAACCATATGCATGGTTACAATCTCACCCTGTTCCCTTTTAGTATCATGCAGGATATCAAGAGCAGATGTCACATTGGCCAGAGCAGCCAGTCAATGTAATAATCAATTGGTTAAAGAGTCATAATAAATCATGGACCGTTGCTGATTTTGGCTGTGGTAATAATGCTAAGAAGTTACTTTTCTCGAACCTGGCACTTTCTTGCAGTTTACTTATCTCCCTGCACAAGCATGATAGTACCATTCACATTGTACTCAGGCAATGCAGCAGTTGCTAAAAACGTGAAGAACAAGGTCTTCTCCATTGACCTTGTTTCAGATGACCCTTCGGTGATCGCTTGTGATATGGCTCATGTAAGCTCTTTGAGTCTTTCTATTGTTTAGGATATGCTCCTTTTATCATCTTGCATTTTAGCTTCAGACACACTCTGTAGTTATTCTCTAGTAGTTCCTTGTCATCCTTGTGGTCTTCTTCATTATTACTGATAATCTAGAGGACAACAGTGCGGGATACTGCAGAAAGACCTAAGTATTATAGGATGAACACCGACAATATTCTTGTGCAACACCTTACATTTTTGGCTATATTAGTTTTGTAGCTGCTTGCAGTTGCATATTTTATCTGCTACTTTTCAAGTTTTTACATGATGGAATCCTCATGTAGCGATCACTTTGGTAGCCAACTTTCCCAAACTGCTAATAGACAGCACTTAAAATTTCCCCTCCCCTTCCCTCCATCCGACAGCCTTGCGTGCACCACAGAAGGGAGCCTTTCTCTTCTAGCTTGCTTCCTCACTTCTCCAGTGGTACAATAGTTGTTGTTATGTGCTTCTTCTTTTTGTTTGTGAGCGGGATGCTGTCTGTGCTTAAGTCGTTTCATTGCAGTGAGGTGTGCCATGGCTGAGATTGCCCCATCTCGAGAGTTGTGCTGCCTAAATAAAATGTTTTTTAGCAAAGACTGTAGGGTTTAACACCCCACAGTATGTTATTATTAAAAAGAATAAAATACTTTTTTCTCTTACCTTTTGTTCTTGTGCTGATTTGGGTCTTATGTGTTTGGTTAGGCTTTTAACTTGGCTTTTGGCTTTGGCTTATAAGCCCAAAAGACACCTATTCTCCCAAAAAAATGCGGATTATTTCCGTGCATCACTTTTGCCAGTTCTTGGCGATGCAATCTGTGATCTATTTCCCAACTGCAAGCTGCTAGTGCTATGTATGTGGAATGGTCCTCCTTTATTGTCATCTTTGTACTCGGCAAGTTGTAACCTGCATGTTGGACTGACAATCGAATACAGTTGTACCACAGGAGAGATCCTTCAACACAAATCTTCCTGATGTTAGTATTGTATTCTTCTTTTGGAAGCACAAGCATTTTTCACCAATATTTAATACATAGGTGTGTGGGTTAAGTTTAAAGTTGGAACCCATGTAGTTGATAATGGGAGTTATATTAGTTGACAATAAATGCTTCAGCTATTATTTAGTATTTCACGGCAGTATCCTATAGGAAACATTTACCGACTTTTAGGAGTTTGGAACGCGAGGTAACCACAATTATCAGCAATATCTCTCCCTGCCTCCTCCTTTCCCTAAATTTTAAAATTAACAGTGGTAAACTCTCCCACTGTTCAAGTTTAAAAAAAAACAGCAACGCAATCCACTCTGATGATCTGTTGTTCTGCCGATTGTTATTTATGGCGTGACTTCATCAAGTATATTCGTGTGGCATTCTTTTGGTACCCGACTTGTTGCCTTTTGGTACCCGAGGTTTCATGTAGGAGTTATATAATAGGAGTAAAGTACTCTTACATGAAAACTCCTACATGAAAAGTCACTCGGATAGACGTCAAATGTGTTAAGGATTAAGCATATAAGATAAACACGGCAATGTCTCTTTTGGTAGCCAACTTGTTACCTTAACTAAATGTCTAGTCATTTATTCACAGACCCCTTTGGAGCCATCCTCTGTAGATGTGGCAATATTTTGTCTTTCTTTGATGGGAACCAATTTTCCAAGTTACCTACAGGAAGCAAATAGAGTCCTGAAACCGAGGTTTGCTTAATGATTAGCTGCTACACTTTTAGTATGAATGGTCTATATCTCACCTTTTTCGTATTCACACATTTGTTTATGCAGTGGTTGGTTGATTATTGCGGAAGTGAGGAGTAGGCTAGATCCGAACACTGGAGGTGCTGATCCTGATAAGTTTTCTGCAGCCATCAGCCAGCTTGGTTTTTCCCTTGTAACAAAGGTTTGTATTTACTAGTCTATTCTCAAAGATTTCCTCTGTGGATCTCATCTTGATAACCACGATGCGGTAATTATATAGTGAATGCCCAGAAGTATTTCAACATAATACAGGGCACTTCTGCTTGGTAGCTTTCTGACATATCCTGCTGGCTTCGTCATGTACCCAAATTAGTCTAAACTCTAAAGTCTAGACTCCAGGAGCTCATATGTGAAAAAAGACAACATGCTCTGTTTATTTGCCTATGAAATAGCAACTTAAATAGTACCCATCAATTTCATTTGTGTATAGATTTTGGGTTGAAGATTAACTTGATATAAACAAGAATAAATCGTTGCATATACCCTGTTTGTATTACACAATATATGTAGGGAACTTGATCTATTCTGCTGGTGCAGTAAATTCTTCTAATTTGTAAGGATTTTTGTATCTTGACATTTGCAGTTTGCATGCAACATAGAGTGCTAATAGATTTATCATTATGTACTGTACTTTTCTTGCATATGTTGCTTCACGTCATAGGACCGACCATGTTTCTTATCGTGCTGAAGTAACTGGAATTAAAGATAATTCTAAAGGCTTGTATCCTTGAACACTGAATTGTCATATGCTCATACTAAAGTCTGATTTTTTTTTTGTATCTCCGGGTACACAAATTATAGTATCTGAACTCTAAAGAAGAAGTTATGCTTAGTGCGTTTTCAACCAATATGACAGCAAGGGACATCATCTCATCCTCAAGAGTGTGTTTTCTTGAGTCTCCTTCGGAGGCAGATGCAATGCATTATCCCCTTTATTAACCAACATAGCATCCCTGGCAACCCTGCATACTTGTTTCTTTTCCATTGAGAACTAAATGGAATAGACTTTGCATAATCTTGGATCGTATAGCCAATCTTGGGTGCAACCTCGACTGTATGTAGCAAATTTATAAGCTAACTAAGAATGATAACAAAGGTAAGCCAACGAAAATTAACAAGATACGACATTATGCCATTATTTACGCAAGTGAAGGGACCTATGATAGATTCTTCTCAAATCAAATTAGTATCATGTACGGGTAACAAAATGAAAAGAGCACCTGAAGCAGCACAAGGCTGTGGAGGAACAGCTCCACCTTGCTGCTACAACGTGGACAGCACAAATGTTGAAGGAACCACTTCAACGTGCTGCGCTAGATATCGCTCTAGAGGCGTGGGCTGCCAAGAGTTCAATCCAAACTCTTTAACACACAAGATCTAATCCAAGATCTTTAGGACAGAACACAAGTTCTTATTATTGATAGGTAGAGTGTACATAGGCTGGTTACATAGTAGAGGTGAGGACCTCTATTTATAGGCTCCATGAGCTTCACTACTTAGCTCTACTTAAAGCTAGAAGGTTCTAGAGTACACTACTTAAAGCTAGGAAAGCAAATACAAACAACCTAGTTACTACTCATGGCTGGAACACTCTAGAAACCACTACACAACGTATGGCTATAGTGCCAAATTATGTAGAATATAGTAGAAGTGTGTAGAAGCCATAATGAATTTGACTCCAACTTTATTTTTATTTTAGTTTCTCTACTGTCCCTCATCATCCTCCCCTGGTTGTTTAGAACTCGACCTCGAGTTATCCTCATAAAGTGCTTGTTCTGGATGATAAAGAGTCAGGTCTGCCACATTGAATGTGTTGGAGATTCCCATGTCATTTGGAAGATCTATCACATAGGCATTGTCATTTATCTTCCTCAGAATTGAGAAGGGTCCATATTTCCGCTGCCTAAGCTTCCCTTTGATGCCTAAAGGCAGTCTTTCTTTACGAAGGTATACCATTACCTTGTCACCAACTTGGAATGTCTTCAACCTCCGTTTGCAATCAGCTAGCTGTTTGTACTTCTGATTTTGCGCCTCCAACACATGGCGAATTTCTTCAAATAGTTCGGTGTAGTTATCAGCAAAGGACAATGCTGCTTTTGAGTTTCCCTTTGATGGTAGCTTCACTAGATCCACCACATGTGTTGGAACTTTAGTGTAGACAATAGAGAAAGGACTCCTGCCTGTTGATCTATGCTTGGAGTTGTTGTAGGAGAATTCAGCAAGGGATAAAGCCAAATCCCATTGTCCCTTTCTATCTCCACAAATGCAACGGATCAGATTACCCAAAAACTTGTTCACCACTTCCGTCTGACCATCTGTTTGGGGATGAGCAGTACTAGAAAATTTTAATTCAGTGTTGAACTGCTTCCACAAAGTGAGCCAAAATGCAGCAAGAAACTTGCTATCACGGTCCGAGACGATGGACCTTGGGACCCCATGAAGTCTGACCACTTCTCGAAAGAACAAATTTGCCACATGATGAGCATCTGTTGTCTTGCGGCATGGAATGAAATGAGCCATTTTAGAGAACCTGTCCACCACCACAAACACCGCATCATTCCCGCGCCTTGTTCTTGGCAAACCCAAGACAAAGTCCATAGAGAGATCCTCCCATGGAGCTTCAGGAACAGGCAAAGGCATGTACAACCCTGTGTTCGTGACTTGACCTTTGCAGGTTTGACATACGGGGCATCGCTGAACAAACTTTCCAGCATCTCTCTTTAGTTGTGGCCAAAAGTAACGATCTCCAGGTTAGCGATAGTCTTGTCGCGTCCAACATGGCCACTAAGATCACTTGAATGGAGCTCTCTAATTAACTTGTCACGTAGAGAACTTCTCGGGATGCACAAGCGATCATTCTTGAAGAGATAGCCATCTTGCACCAAATAGTCGTCACCTAATGGTTGGCCTCTCATGTGCTTTACCCAAACATGGCCAAAGTCTTCGTCCTCCTCATACAACTCCTTTAGTTGATCCATGCCGGGAAGTTCAGCCTCAAAAGAAGTCAAGAGGCATGCACGCGACTCAAAGCATCGGCTACTTTGTTGGTGGCTCCAGATTTGTGCACAATGAGATAATTAAACCTCTCCAAATATGCTGCCCATCTTGCTAACATGCGATCCACATGCTTTTGATTCCTAAAATGCTTCAAGGATTGATGGTCAGTGTAGACAATAAACTCCTTAGGCAACAGATAGACTTCCCAAGTCTTTAAAGCCCTAAAACAGCATATAATTCTTGCTGATAGGTGCTCCACTTTTGTCTTGCTTCGCTTAGCTTCTCACTGAAGAAAGCAATGGGTTTTCGTTCTTGAGATAGAACAGCCCCAATGCCTACTCCACTAGCGTCGCACTCCAGCTCAAAAGTCTTACTGAAATCAGGTAGCGCCAAGACTGGTGCTTGTGACAATTTTTCCTTTATTTCCTTGAAACTAGCTTCAGCTAATTCGTTCCATTGAAATTTCCCTTTCTTTAGACATTCAGTGATTGGTGCCATGATCGTACTGAAATTCTTCACAAACCGCCTATAGAACGTTGCAAGACCATGGAAGCTTCTCACCTCTGAGATAGTCTTTGGAGTTGGCCATTCTCTGATTGCTTCAACTTTAGAGTCATCAACATGAATGCCTTCACTTGTTATGACAAACCCCAAGAAAATAAGTCGTGTTTGAAGGAAAACACATTTCTTCAAGTTCACATAAAGTTCGTTTTCCTTTAGTACCCATAGCACCTTACGGATGTGATCCAAGTGTTCATCTTCATCTTTACTATATATCAAGATATCATCAAAATAAACCACAACAAAGTGGGATAAGAAGGGTCGAAGTACCTGGTTCATCAAGTGCATAAAGGTACTTGGTGCATTTGAGAGTCCAAATGGCATGACCATCCATTCAAACAACCCTTCCTTTGTCTTGAACGCTGTTTTCCATTCATCCCCGGGTCTAATGCGAATTTGATGATATCCGCTCTTCAAATCGAGCTTTGTGAACACTCTTGCGCCACTAAGCTGATCTAACATGTCATCCAAACGGGGAATAGGGAATCTATACCTTACGGTGATCTTGTTGATGGCTCTACTATCCGTACACATGCGCCAAGACCCATCCTTCTTTGGCGTGATCAAAGCTGGTACGGCGCATGGACTGATACTTTCTCGAATGTGCCCCTTTTGCAGCAATTCCTCCACCTTTTCCTTCAGTATAGCATGCTCTTTTGGGCTCATCCGGTAGTGTGGAAGATTAGGAAGACTTGCTCCCGGAATTAGGTCAATTCGATGTTGAATTCCTCTCATCGGCGGTAGGCCTTGTGGCTCTCCAAGTATGCTCTGGAATTCAGCTAGTAGGCCATGTACCTTTGCTGGAATTTCAACCACCGGTTGCTCTTCACCTTTCACAATAAGTGCAGCACACACATTTGCCTCCTTTAAGTCTTCCATAAACTCGCTAGAGGTGTGAGAAATAGTTAACATGTTCTTCTCCTCCTCCTTAGAGGTTTTGGCATCTGATTGGTTTGGTACTATAATGATCTTTCGCTTATTCCAAGTGAAAGAGTAAGAATTTTCCTTCCCTTTGTGTGTAGAATCCACATCAAACTGCCAAGGTCTTCCAAGAAGAACATGGCTGGCATCCATATCAACAACATCACACAAGACATTGGAGCGATAGTACTTACCCAACGAGAGTGGCAGGTTGCATTGTTTGGTGATCCTCATATTCACCCCTTTCTTGATCCATCCAATATTGTAGGGATTTGGGTGATCATGAGTCTCAAGCTTTAAATGGTTCACCAAATTCTGAGAGATAAGATTCTCACAGCTGCAACTGTCAATCACTAATTTGCATACCTTGCCATTCACGGTACATTTGCTCTCAAATATTTTCTTCCGTTGTGTGTTGTCGGGCTGTGGTGTCGAGCACAAGAGACGTTGAATCACACACACCACCTCTTCACCTTCTTCTTCACAAACATCTTGTCCTTCTACATCCTCAGATTCATACTCTTCGTCATCTCCATCATCATGGATAGTTGTGTTGGCGAATTTCCTCAATGGGCAATTGCTAGACACATGTCCCTCTTCACCACATTTATAGCATTTTACCACCGGCTTTGTCCTACTCTTGCCAGCTTGCCTTGGGCAGGTTGTTTTGCCTTGGGTTGAGCGGACTTCTCTTCCACTGTATGGGAGTGACTCCTAGATGAACCTTCAGTATGAGGAAATGGAGCCTTACTTGCCTTTCTTGTCCTTGCCAACCTTTCAGCCTTTAATGCAAGAGCTTGTGCTTGGTCAATGGACCAAATTTGTTGCATCATCAAACGATCCTGAATAGTATCATTGAGACCATTGATGTACCTTGCAACTTGTTGATCTTCAGTTTCAGCAAGGTTGCACCTCACTTGTAGCCTTAGAAACTCTTCTGTATACTCTGAAACAGTCCTCTTTCCTTGAGCACAGTTTTGAAACTGAATAAATAGGATCTGATCATAATCTGCAGGCAAGAATCTCCCTTTTAAAAGACTCTTCATCTGCCGCCAAGATCTCACACGAGGTTCTCCTCTTAGTCTGCGGTCTTCTTGAAGGCGATGCCACCATGCACCAGCTCCTCCTTTCAACTTGTATGCGACCAAAGAAACTCTACGGTCTTCTGGAATATTCATGACCTCAAAGAAAGTCTCCACTTCATATAACCAATCAAGGCACCCTTCAATATCAACATTTCCATTAAAAGTTGGGATCTCAGCTTTCACCTTGTATGTATCCCTTGCATATGTAGGGTTGGGTACTCTTGGATATGCATAGAGATCAGGTTCTTCAAGGGTCTCATCATATTCCTCATCTCCAGAAGCTTCAGCATAAGTTGGCCTTCTTGAGGTACCTGAACAACATGTCGTTGAGGTGTTTTTACTTCAAGATGACCTCCCTTCCTTCGCTGCCGAATATCTTCTTCCTCCTTTGATGAATCACCTTCATTGGCAGTAGGAGGAACACCCTTTCTTATCATCTCAACCAGCTGATCGAATCTCCGGTTAAGATCTTCACGTAGCGCTTGGATTTGTTGTTCTGCAGCATCTATTCTCTTTCCCAATTCCTCCATTGCTTGCTGCAGCTTACTTTCAAAGAGTACACCAAGGCTGGAACGGATCAGCAAGGCTCTGATACCACCTGAAGCAGCACAAGGCTGTGGAGGAACAGCTCCACCTTGCTGCTACAACGTGGACAGCACAAATGTTGAAGGAACCACTTCAACGTGCTGCGCTAGATATCGCTCTAGAGGCGTGGGCTGCCAAGAGTTCAATCCAAACTCTTTAACACACAAGATCTAATCCAAGATCTTTAGGACAGAACACAAGTTCTTATTATTGATAGGTAGAGTGTACATAGGCTGGTTACATAGTAGAGGTGAGGACCTCTATTTATAGGCTCCATGAGCCTTCACTACTTAGCTCTACTTAAAGCTAGAAGGTTCTAGAGTACACTACTTAAAGCTAGGAAAGCAAATACAAACAACCTAGTTACTACTCATGGCTGGAACACTCTAGAAACCACTACACAACGTATGGCTATAGTGCCAAATTATGTAGAATATAGTAGAAGTGTGTAGAAGCCATAATGAATTTGACTCCAAGTTTATTTTTATTTTTAGTTTCTCTACTGTCCCTCATCAGCACCTTTACCCAGTTGAGCTAAACTGCCTAAAGGTACCGTAAAGAGAAAAAAATCTATTGGAATGATGCACTACACCTGTACGTGGTGAGTAACATAGAAACACTAGTCGAAACTCCAAACATTGTATTCATCAATGTTCACGATTCATTTCGAATGAGTTCAAAATATTGAAATACTAAACAAAGATATAACTAGTAAAATGAAATCGACGATTTTGTTTGATGAATCCTATCACGCCGTCAGGTCGAAAGGGGAAGAGGGCGAACCTGAAAACTTTGTCTGGTTAAAAGATAGATGGGTGCTTCATAATGCACATCCAAATTGTACGCATAAGCAACACTTGCTCACTCCACCACAAAGAAAACTTAATCAATTGGGTCTCCTGCGCGGCACCGCGCTTCTAAGAAAGACCTAGAATCTAAAGGATGAACCTGAGGATGTATCGCAAAGCCCTAGTGCTGCATCGTATAGTACTACTAGTACAAGAGAAATCTTTAATAAAAGGTTCACCTGTGGAGTTTTGATCAACGGATCTAGCTCCAGGGCATGAAATGCCGGGCCGCGAGTATGGCAGTTTGATTGTGTAATCCTTGGGTTCTTGGGAAGAGAGGAAAGTGCTTATCATTTTGACTCCCGTTCGTGCCTTTTGGATTCCCGAGCAAAGTACTCCTTTTATATAACTCTTACATGAAACTTCACTCGGAAAAAGATTTTCAAATGAGAAATCCCACTTTTATCAAACAAAAAATAGACTTTTCATTTGAAAACTCACATTTTTCGAGTAACGTTTCATCTAGGAGTTATATAAAAAAGGGAGGTTTCTGAGGAACCCAAGAGGCAGCGAACGGGAGTCAAAAGGATAAGAAATTTCCTCTCTTGTCAAGAACTCAAGAATCTGCAAATCCAACTGCCATACTATCCTCGTGACCCGGCTTCTCGTGCTTGCGAGCTAGATTTGTTAATCCGAACTCCACATGTGATTTTTGATTAAAGATTTCTCTTGTACTATTAGTACCCTACGATGTAGCCCTAGAGATCTCCGATTCATCCGCAGGTTCATCCTTTTGATTATAGGTCTCTCTTGTAATCATTGGCCCATCACGCACGAGAGCCAATTAATTAAGATTTTTATTTCTGGTGGACGGAACAAGTGTTCTTGGTGCGTACCATTTCGATGTGCGTTATAAAGCATACATCTTCCTTCAACCATATCGATTCCTCAGGTTCACGCTCTTTTTTTTATCTGACGGCGCGATAGGAGTCATCTGACGGCGTGATAGGAGTCATCTGACGGAATCATCGATTTTATTAGATTTGGGATTTACTACTTCTGTATGCGTTTAATATTTCAAAATTTCGAACTCATTCTGAATGATTTGTGAACATTGATGAATACAATGTTTAAGTTTTGACTATACTCGTGTAGTGCATCATTCTAATGGATTCTTTCTTTACTCTTTATGGTATCTTTATGCAGTTTAGCTGAAGATTCAACTGGGTATAGGTGTTCTTTTCATTTTGTTACCATGATAGTAAATTGATTTGAGCAGAATCTATCATAGGACCCTTTACTTGCGTAAATGTACTTGTCACACAAAGAAAATAGTAGTTAGATAATGGCATAATGTTGTATTTTGTTAATATTCGTTGGTTTACCTTAGTTATCATTCTTAGTTCGCTTATAAATTCCCACAGATGTTGCGCCCAAGATTGGCTATACCATCCATAATTATGCAAAGTCTATTTTATTTAGTTCTCAATGGAAAAGAAACATGTATGCAGGTCAACCATACAGAACCTAAAACATTGTCAGTGATGCTATGTTGGCTGATAAAAGGGATAATGTATCTGCCTTCGAAGGAGACTCGGGAAAACGAACTCTTGAGGATGAAATGATGTCCCTTGCTGGTATATTGGCTGAAGTACTTGGTGCGTTTACTAATAATGGACCATGAGAGGTTGCCACAACTATAAACATTTCATACTTGAGATATGCTTTTCGTGTCCACAAAGATTGTGGATCTAGTATGCAATTATTGTTTGGAAAATGTTCCGATTGATGCATCCTTTGTGTTCCATGGTTTGGAAGTCCAGATGCCAGATTTTTGTTTTGTTTGGACTCCGGTTTCCTTTCATGTATAATTTGTTCATAGCTTGGGACGAACTTGGTGTGGTGGTCTACATATACAGTTTGTTTTGTATTGTCATAGTCATACGAGCATGATATATCTGACATAAGAGAGTGCTCTGGCACTTCTAAGTTCTAACTGCTAATTGGTTCCTTTCTGCAGGATGTGAACAACAAAATGTTCGTCCTGTTTTATTTCAGGAAAAAGGTTGGTCACTTTTTCCCTACCTGCTCTATCCATCAGTGACAATTGCATCATTGACATAGTTGAAATACATTATAACACTGTATTCTGTGGCTTGACTTGACTCCTCAGGAAAAGAGCAAGGTGGTGGAGAACATTGATTGGCCGCAGTTGAAACCTTGCTTATACAAACGGCGATGATCTCATATTCTCCGATAGCTATGGTCGCAATAGACCTCTTCTTAAGTCTGGACCTTCCTTGCTGTTTGGGCGCTGTAAATCCAGGCAGTGTAAAGGTGAATGCAGTTCTCAATACGCTGCATATCGTGTCTGGGCCATGTAAACGAAGTGACGGATACGACTGATAATATTTGGTTCTGCTCTTATGTATGGTAATTTCTCCCAGATCACAACGAGGCCATCCTTGTAGCTAGACAGACTGTCCTACTGGTTTTTATTTCTCTTTCCTTTTTGACTTGAATGGTTGGGATTGGCATCGCTTATCACGAGTGACAGTTGCTGCCACTTCTGGATTGCGATTGCTGCCACCGATTTCTCTGCCTGCCACTTCATGGTAGAAAATTGCTTCCTTTTTCTGGGGTCAAAATCCTCTACTTTCCTCGCATGTGGATCGGCTTGCCATGACCTGTCTATAGCTCCTAGCGGATGATAATGGAGGTCTGTAGACCTCCATAAATCTACTGAACATGCTTGAGAAGCTATTGGGTTTTGTGACCACTGGCCTGGTTGGTCTCATGTTTGAATTCCATGAAAATGTGCTTTCGTCTTGTATAAAACCACCCATGCCCATTATGCACACGTGGCATGTGATAAAGAATGTCTAATTTTGTGAGCAACAAGATGGTCTCATGTGGTTCTTATAGAAACTTCCGATGATTCAACCAAATGAGCTTTTCCTGTTAGTGTCCTTCAGTCAAAGCAATGGTGCACGGCAATTCCCAAATTGTTTCTCTACGCTCCAATTCGTCTGCTCTGTGTGTTTTTTCCCTGAACTGTTCTTGTGATTTGTAGCTTTCCTTGTATTAGACACAAATAACGGGTACTGTAATTTTCTTGTGCCTTTAATCAGCTCGGCGCTTGCATTTATGTGAGCTTCCTCTATTTCTTGTTCCAGGTAATTTCCATCCATGCGACCCGATCAAAACCCCTGGAAGTGCTCAAGCGATACTGTTGTTAATCTCTATGAAAACGATGCTCCATTTTGACTTTCATTTGTTTAGCAGTATTCGGTTGGCAGTGGCAGATAAACACACAAAGCAAGCGTAACGAGAATAAGTAATTGCTGTCCCACGAGTGACGCCTAATTCCAAGATCCAAGTAACCACTAAGTTAGTGCTGTCCAGTGGTTGGTTAATGCCCTGCTGATGGAGGATTGCGTAGAACCGACTGACTGACAGGTGCCCCTTCCGAGAGAGAGCGTGTATTCGTCGGCTCAGCTGTAAAAAAGAAATGGTAGACTATTTGCTTCAGACATACAGTAGTATAATTATTTCTTAATACAGTAGTATAATTATTTATTAATATTACACACAGATCAGAGCTCTCAGGCTGCTTCCTGCGACCTTCTCACAGTCTCACTCATCTGTGTGTCCTGTCCACCAACTGGCAACACACGTATGCCTATCCATCCATCGCCATCGTGGACGTACTCAAGCTCGCTCTCATTGGCCGGATCCCAATCATGAACTCGACCAAATGGGTTTAAGCAATCATGAGATCAAGTAAGGTGAATTGTGTGAGTTTCATGACTGACGCTGAGTGATCGACTTGCCCTCTCTTCGACCAATCCCTGCCAAATGCTGCGGCGTACGTGTCACTCTCTATTTAGCTTCTCTATTTGATAATCCTTGGCTCCACACCCCGGAAGATGCCAATGATACTAGTTAATAATTTGAGTATCGCGGCCGCAATGATCAAACGCTAATTTTTTCGTCCGACTTGGTCCATGCATGCCGCGTTTGGACTTTCCTGCACACACCTTTCGTTTTCCACCTTTGGCTAATTTCCACCCACTGATCGAATTCCTACTCCTTAAGTTCATTTATTTATTTTTCTACTCCAAACTCCCATTCATATGACGTCTCTGTCATGGTAAATTTGAATAGCACTACATGGGTATGAAAATCAATAGCGTCCAGTCCATGTAAAAGCCTTGCGCGGCGTAAGTTTATTCTCTTTATCGAAAATAAAGTCCCATATAAAAGCTTATTTGCGTCACCCACGCTATATCTCTCCTACTACCGTGTACGCCATTTTACGTGGGACGAGACAATGACGAGTAGCACCACCAATATCACGACCCGGCCTCACTACCGCCCAAAGGGCTATAATCGCATGGTTGGTTGCCTGATTGAGTAGTCGGCTTGGCTGGGGTATGACCTCTGCGCCGATGTGAAGTCGGAGCGACAACTCCGGAATTGACATCATGTTATACAATGCGGGCTTTGATCTTTTGTGGCAGAGGCATCAAGTAGACCAATACCCGGTTTCAAGACCAGTATGTGCGCTGCGGAGTTTCGATAGCCAAAATAGCGGCTCTGAGAGCGGCTATCATGTTTCAGGGTGTTGGCTCTAGCCACATACGTCAAGGTATGCTGTCTTGATTGGTTTTTATGCGTATGACTCACATATATATTTGTGTATACATTTGATATCGAAAATTCACCCATGAGAGTTTTTGAACTCCGCAAAATATAGATGCACCACTGTGACCCTACCACTACACCCGGGTTGGGCTAGGGAGAGAGACAATAGAATGGGAAAGTCACTGAGAATCTCTCGATCTCACCCATCGTTTTACCCCTTCCTTCCCTTCCTTCCTCACGGCCACGGGCTGCACGCTGCCTCCGCTCCGACCGACCGCCACGCCCTCGCTCGCATCCCCATCTCCATCTCTCTCCTCCGCGTTTCTCTGCTGCCGCTTCACCCGCGCGCGGTCGGGCTCCCAGCTAGCTCCTCCTCCGCTTGATGCGGCGCCCGGCGCCGAGCTGCTGCCGCTGCTGCTCCTCGCGCTCCAGAGGCGAGCTCCCCCGACGCCTGGCGGCCTAGTCTCCACGCGCTCCTGCAGGAGGGAGATCCGGGGCTGCTTGGTAAGCTCTGCTCCCGCACTGTCCTGATTCCCGACCAATCTGCCTGATCCCGCCCGATTCCGGTTCTTGCACGCCTGCGGTAGATTACTACTCGCCGCAAGCTCGCTCCTTTGCCTCTTCTTGGTAGTAGTTCTCACTGTAGGCTAGAGTCCAAGGGTGGGCAGTTCCATCTCTCCCCCTGGGCCGCCGCTTTTGACAGAGCAAAGCTTCGCGCGCGGCGAGCGTGGACTAAAATGGGGTCAAGGATGATGTTTAACTGTACTACTGTAGGCTGGCGCCTCTGTTTATCTTTTTTCTTTTTGGCAAGATCGCTACGTGCTGGCTGGCTCAGCTCAGCAGGCCTCGAGTAGTTACAAGATGGTGATCTCGTCAAGATGCAATGCGGGGCTATTTCTTGTCGTAAGAGTTGGTGGAGATGTGCCTTAGTTTTGAAAGTTGCTGCGATTTTGTGTTGGGCTGCATTCAAGCAACTTCACTCATTCAGTGCTGGTACTGGAATATCCATTAATTAGAATGTGTTATATCTATTGAATACATTTTTATTACTCTGCATGCCTATACCTTTTTTCTCTGGCTGTGACTAGTTGGTTCTTTTTGCCGTGAACTTAAAGGAAATCATGGTAGGGTGTGGATCTTGTATATAAATTGTCTAATGCAGTGGATCCTTTTAGGTTATACTCCCTCCGTTCATAAAAGGATGTGTAGATACATACAAATTTGATCGATCTTGAGACATCCTTTTGTGAACGGAGGAGTACCTATTTTCGTTCACGTGTTCAGTGCATATTCATACTATCCTTACCAACTTCCGAAAACTTCTGTGAAGTGGATGTGTGGAATACACAAGATACTTCTAGTTTCTACCTACATCCAATGACATAAAGCACACTACTCGTGCTTATGAGTTGTGATGTACTTCTCTACTAACTTGGAAATAGCTTTGTTTTCTGAAGCAAAATATTCTTTGAAGAAACTTTTTAATACTTCTAAAAGTATAATTTCTTGGATACACCTGACACTTCTATATTCTGTGAGCTTCTGTATGACATACTAATGGTATATTTTGCTACCAATTCCGAGCACCTTCTAAAGAACAATATTTTATTTAAGCGTTTAGTGGGGTCGTGTGACCCCACGAGACCCAAAGTGGATTCACTGTGGCTGTAATGGAGTCCGGGAGCGGGTTCTATGCGGGTGAAGGCCTTCAAATTGACCCCAACTGGCTCATCGACCCAAAGCTTCTCTTTGTTGGACCACGCATCGGCGAGGGTGGGCATGCAAAGGTCTATGAGGGGAAGTAAGGCTTGTCTCTTTGCACTATAAACTAGAATTTGCTAATTTGTATGAATCATTTTCTTACAATTTACCTCTTGATTGATGTTGTGGTTGTTAGGTACAAGAATCAAAACGTTGCCATCAAAATTGTGCACAAGGGGGACACCCCTGAGGAGGTGGTCAAGAGGCAGGGTAGGTTCGTGAGAGAGGTGACCATGCTAGCGAGGGTGCAGCACAAAAACCTTGTCAAGGTTTGTTCTTTCTGTTTTTTCTTTCATTGTGCTGGAAGTGTTGGGTGCTTTTGGATATTGAAAACTATATTTCCTGTTTTTCAGTTTATTGGGGCTTGTCTAGAGCCTGTCATGGTGGTGGTGACTGAGCTATTAGTGGGAGGCTCTTTGCGGAAGTATTTAGTCAGCTTACGCCCTAGGAACTTGGAGCCTCGTGTAGCAGTTGGATTTGCATTGGACATTGCCCGAGCAATGGAATGTTTGCATGCACATGGGATCATTCATCGTGATCTGAAGCCTGGTAAGATTTTCCATTTTGCTGTCTTTCTGGGTTTGGGTGTATGGGCATTTCAACCTCTTCCTCTACTAAGTCAATCTATGCAGTACACTTACACACGTCACTTTAATGTTCATGATATTGCACCTCTAATCTCATATTGCATAAGCATGTGTATTTGCATGGGTACATTTGATGTGTCATACTGTTATTTTTTGCTTTTAGCATTATTTGTAGTTTTGTTTTGCATCCACCCAAGTTTGTGTGGCATTCTTGCCATCAGAACGAAGTTAAGGCGATGCTACGAAGTTGATTAAAAAATCAACCACTGGGAATTTTACACACACACTACTGGGTGATGTACCAATGGAAGAGTTTAGTTTATGTCAACCAAAGCAAGCAGATTTGTCCATACATTTTGATACATTGAAGCATTCATAGGTTCCTAAATTATTACATATACAATACTACAATGGAACAAGCAAGTAGCAAGATGCAGATTGATACTCAAGCAGATGTGTAGGGAAATGTAATTTATGTCACAAGCCTCAATTCTTTTTTTTTTTGTGGGTAATGTCACAAGTCTCATTCTATGAACAGTGAGAAATTAATGGATCAATTCTCAAGGTGCAGACATTGTAAGTGTGTTGGCATGCATATTTATTATATAATACTTGACATGTTCTGATTCCTCGTCTTAACAATATGATTTTTGCACACACGCATTGGCTAATCAAATATCTTTATTCGTAATCGCCTCCTAGGAGGAATGTATCAAACTCTACCTTTCCAATAAAATGAAACGCAAAAGTCTTTTGCGTTTTCGCTAAAAAGAAACTATGGTATCACAAAACATAGTAAATAGGTGCCATTTGCATATATAAGCAGGAATCCGTGTCTCTCAGTATCAGTGTAACCAGTATGTGGGTGTTCGGATCTGACTTCGATTCAGGTGTCCTTTTGGAGAAGAAGAAAAATTAGGGTACAGAGACAGCAGACCCTGACTGATCCAGACAGTCAAATTCAGCATCCATCTTGCAACTTGATGCATACGCTTCTCGTTGCACATACTAACACTCACCATCGCTTACTTTAGTATTTTTATTTTTATTTTTTCGTTTCTTTTTAATTAAAAGTCAGTGCTGGGATTCGACTTGGTGCACCTTCTCCTTAATTAAATACGATGGGGCTTTTCCCTCGTTGGTTCAAAATAAATAAATAAACGGGTGCAGTCTTGGATCAAAGAGCTGATCCTAATTTGGAGAAAGTATTCCATTTAGTAAATTTTTGTGTTTCGATGTTGGTACTTCAAGATGCCGGAGGATATTCTCTTGAAATAAAATAAATGTGACGCATAAGGTAGAGGAATATATGCTGAAAAACAGTTGGAGAAATAGGAGTCACTATGGTTGTTTAGTTCAGTAGATGGTGACTTGTGCCATGTTGTTTTGCACTTTGTTAGCACCTATCAGGTTTGCAGTTAGCTACAGCTTACACACCATTATGTCTAGACCAGATATGGTCAACAGTACATATGAGATGTGTTATTTCAGCAATGGTAACATCTGGTTTTATTGTGAGTTCTTATATCATCTCCTTGGGCTGTTACTCTGTAGTCTTAATTAAATCTTTTATAAGCTAATCTTTTCTCACATCAATCTCAGTGATGTTTGTGCAAAGAAAGTTGATCCTGAGTCCATAGCTTTTACCCTTTCCTTTGTACAGAGAACCTTCTGCTTACCGCTGACCAGAGAACAATTAAACTTGTTGACCTTGGTTTAGCAAGAGAAGAGACGTTAACAGAGATGATGACTGCGGAAACAGGAACCTACCGTTGGATGGCTCCAGAGGTTTCTGCTACTGCAGTTTTTTCTCTTTCAGATTTTGAACCCTTTTTGTTTTTGTGCTAACCAACCTGAAATATCTCAACAGTTGTACAGCACTGTCACATTAAGGCATGGAGAAAAGAAGCATTACAACCATAAAGTAGATGTTTACAGCTTTGCTATTGTATTATGGGAACTACTTCACAATAGGCTGCCCTTCGAGGGCATGTCTAACCTGCAAGCTGCATATGCTGCTGCTTTCAAGGTGACATTATTTGTTTTTAGTTTAATTATAAACACTTGCAGTTTGTGGTTTTCTTAAACCTACTAGGGAGGTCTGATTGTTCAGAATATGTTTTATCATCCTTTTTATTCCGTAGTGTCATATATTTGTAACTTGACTTGGTGAAACCTCATTTTCTTCAGAACATCAGACCAAGTGCAGATAATTTACCGGAGGAGCTGTCAGAAATTCTAACATCCTGCTGGAAAGAAGACCCAACCGACAGACCAAACTTCACCCAGATAGTGCAGATGCTTCTCCATTACCTCTCCACCCTTTCACCGCCTGAACATATGGCCCCAGCTCGCACATTCAGTTCGGAGAACACAATCTTACCTCCCGAATCCCCTGGGACGAGCTCACTAATGGCTTCTCGAGGCGATATCACGCCTAAAGGCAACATAGAAGACAAGCCAAGGGCTTCTTTTTCTGCTTTAGCCAATGCTATTAGCTTCACAGATGGTGCAAGGGAACTCCCCAAGATGATGCAAAACATCAGAAGAGCATCACCACCAAACGGGCTTTCACTCGGCCGTGATCTAGTCTCGGCACACCCATAGTTCATACCCAAAAGCATGGCAGAAATCCCTGGAAAGCTGTTGTTTATGCTAATCAAGCAACCGTGCTTCTGTCACATGTTTGAACATATCGGCAGGGCAAATCTGAGTAACCTTTTTGACTACTGCTTAGTAACGGTGAAAATAGATCTATAGTATATTTTCTGTGAACCCTAGACCATGAAATTGTTCCATACCTAAATCGCCCGTCGTATAGTAATAATTGGCATTAATCAGTTACTCTATTGAAAGGATACCGTGGCCCTTGTTTGCTCCATGTATAGCCCTTTTTTCCAGTTCTGTATGTATTACTGATGCGGCTATGGTGAGTCTGTATTGAGGCTGGGAGCGGGAGTGATAGACGGTAGTAGTTGATGCTCTGGCTTACAAATTGATCACCTTCGGCTGGATGATTCTTAGAGCATCTCCAACAGACGCCCAATTGGAGGGCGCGCCGAAAAAACGGTCACTCTAGCGCGCGCCGAGCGAAATCCAGTGCTCCAGCGGCAGCGCTAAAAACCTGCGCACGCGAAAAAGCGTCAAGCGCGGGCGAAAAAGCGGGAGTTTTGGCACCAAATTTGGAGCGGCCACTCCAGCGCGAGCTACCAACCGCCAATCTGAACCCTCTCGCGCCCTCGCCCTGCCCGCCCCTATCCCGCGCCGCCGCCGGCCAAATTCCGGCGATGGACGGCCGCTCGGACATTTCCCGACCCCTCCCTACAGCCGCGACGCCTCGTCCGTCGGCGCCGCCGCAAACCCTAACGCTGGATTGACCGCCTCCGCCGGCGGCGCCGCACCACCTCCGGCCGTCGGTATCGCGCGCGGGCTCTTCATGCCACCACGGGCGAACCCCGTCGGCGCTCCCCCGGCTGCGAAGCCGCGCAAAGTCGTCTCCAAGCGACCTCCGTCGGTGACGAGAGGTGTCCTCGGCAATACCCATGGTTGAGTACCTAGGGTTGAGATTATGTGGTAGAGAACGCGTAGTGTCAGTAGAGTCGACGGCTGACAAGCGGGATTTACCCAGGTTCAGGGCCCTCGAGTGAGGTAAAAAATCCTAAGTCCTGCTTGTCTGTATTGATTGTGAGAATATCGGGGCTACAATGGTTCCGACGAGATGTTGATCTCGCTTGAGTTCTAGTAATTTGGTATTGCGTGTCCTCAATCGGTCGCCCTCCCAGCCTTTATATAGGAGGCTGGGTCTCGGATTCGTAACCGACTAGGTTTACAAATAAGGAAACTATAACCGACTATGCTTAACTTGGGAAGCAATCCTTCATCGTGGGCCTCCCTTCGTGGGCTTCGTTGGGCTGTTGACAATTGGGTTTTAGTCATTACGTGCACCAGGTACGCTCATGGTGGGGTACCCGAAGGATATAACCTCGTCAGTCGGCGGCAACCGCGGCGGCGGCCAAGGGGAGAAAGGTGGCTGGTGCTCCGAAGCACGCCAAGCAGTCGACAGCAGTGCCGCAAGCTGCGCCTGCTCCTCCTCCTCCGCCGCCAGCGTTCGTTGCGCCGGCTGCCGATGGGCACACGGCGTTGGTTGCGCCGGGCGCCGATGCGCACATGGTCTTCGGAAGGTGCTCTTGAAGATAGTGGGAACACCGTCCGAGTTGATGATGGGATCGATGGAACTCTAGAAGATCTAGATGAAAAAGAAGAGAAAGAGGGGGAGGAGGAACAAAATGAAGCATGATGTTTCATTTGATCATGTTTCATTTGATCATGTTTCATGTGTTTGTGTGAACTATGTTGTCATTAACTTGTTTGTAATTTGATGAAGTTGAACTATGCCATCAATTTGAAGTATGCTATTTTGTTCATCATAATTTGTGGTTGAAGATTGATGTTTCATTTCATCATGTTTCCTTTGTTTGTTGGCATCACATATTGTTGCACATTTGTCTCGCGCGCTGCATTTCTCCAATGAAATATCACGTGATTTTTGCTTAATTTGGATGGTGTACGGAATTTACAAAAGATAACTAGATGTTTGAGAAGGGTGGGTTGTACTTCTTCCGTTTGAAAGTAGATGTCCTTTTCAACATCACCATCAATACCATTTCGGCTTTTTTTGCTGAGAATTATCAATACCATTTCGGCTGTGTTTTTCTTAGAAGTTTGAAAGCTCTTTATTGCTCAAATTCAAGGTTCAAAGGGATACAAAGTCCTCCACGTGGCTGCAAGAGCCAAACCCGGCGTCCGATTTCTCGGTTAACTAGATCTAGTCGATGAGCTTCTCCACTGAATTTGCAGAGCCAGGCCCCTGAATTTCGGCTAGTCGATGACTATTCGATTTCGGCTGTGTTAGATGTAGGTATTGCCCATATGGAATTCCAGGGCCGAATTTCTCTATTTGGGTGGTCGTAGTTGTTGGGCCCTTGAAAGTTGAAACTGACTGGAATTCTACAATCAGGCCTTTGTTCGTGTCCGCTCATGCTAGCTGACTGGACTACCTTCTATTTTTTCTCCACAAAAGGGAGTAAATTACCTTCTAAGCAGCTCAGTAGTGCAACAACATGTAAGAGCTCGCTTGCCACCTCTCATTTCATTTCATTTCATTTCATTTCATTTTTGGCGGAAATAAAAATGAATCCTCATTTCATTTGGTTGAAATGAAACGACAGGGTCAGGAATAGAAATTCACTTAACATACCAAGTCATTTGCTAGAATTTCACTCAAAATGACGTTTCCAATTCTGTGTTCGGTATGAATTCTCAATCGAATTCCATTATTCCGGACCAAATTTGTCTCTCTATTCCAAATAAAGCCCAACTGTTTCCTATATTCAACACGGGATAAAATAAAGAAACAAAAGATAACGAGTAACGGCGCCCGCGCCTGCCCCACATTACACACGCAATGGTGTGTCACGCCGTGTCAGCGCCCTCCAAGCGTGGGAGTGCGCTTTCTACCTAGACGCTTTCCACGGTATTTTGGTCAAATGAAAATCTTAAGAAAATAATTTCCGATATTTTTCCTTGGCGTGTTCTCAACGTGTATAGAAATTTCCGGTGCAAAAAAAAATTCGTATTCCAAGCTACAGAAAAAACAACAAGAACGTAGACACAATATAGAGAAAAACTGGGTTGTATTTGTCAGAAATTTCTTTGTTTCTTGTGTAGCCCAAAATACAAATTTCTTTGTTTCTTGTGTAGCCCAAAATACAAAGTTTTTTCTACGAAATTACACACTTGATGTGTATACATGAATCCAGTACAAACCGGACCTTAATTACTTTCCCCGGCTAGTCACACCAACTGATATACGTAGACGCAACACGCAATCGAATTGCCAGCGACAGGAAGTCGCATCCTTGGTCCATCCATGACTCAAGCTGAGCACACGCACCATTTCCCAAGGATAAAAGAGACAACAGTACGCCAAAACGGACGAGACAGCTAGCGGGCGACCGGTTTCTACGTACTGGTGGGAGGCGAGGAGGAGGACTGGAGGAGGCGACAGCCGCTGGGCGCTTTCCGGCAGGGGGCATCCTCGTGTCCGGCGGGCGCAGACCGCCACCGACATGCATCCCTTCTTGTCGCCGCCGGCCGTGCATGGCCGCGCGGTACCTCGTCGCCGCTGCCACTGTGGAGCCGCGCGTCGCCGTCGTGTCCCAGTCCAGTCCGGCCAGTCAGGTCATGTCGGAGGATCCGTTAGCTAGCTTCCGGATCCCCCTCGCTCGCTGTAGGCTGTAGCGGTACGTGCCCGTGCGCGCGCGTACGAGAAGAACAGTGCCCGAGGACCTCAAGACTTGCGTGGGCCAGTACATGTTCACAGTGCAGTGCAGGTGCGGTTTTCGTTATTCTCATGTTGACCATATTTTCACCAAAATGCAATTTAGCTGTCACGAGATCATATGCTTCTGGCTCTGAGAACGAAGTTCGAAAAGCATTACTTTGGCTAGTGCCTTGGTAGGACACTCGGCAAACACTCACTGTCTTGAGTCCACTCCATGTACTCCCCCGTTGCACATTATAAAACTTCAGGTATATCTCAAGGTGGTGACATACAGAGTGAAACTACATACGAAAAGTGTATCTAAATACATCTAGATTCATACCAATTAATAAATGTCTAAAAAGACTTATACTTTTTCATAACGGCGGTAGTACCTACTTTTGTGCAACGGTCGAGGCAGTGATTGGACCGACTTATCCGTGACCACCAAATGCAACACACTAAACTCGGCTCATGGCAACAGGAGGATCTTATAAGATGATTGGAAGCTTCCGATTATAGAGAACTTGCCTGTGGAAAGATGATTAGAAGGGTGGTTGTATCTCAGCCCATCAGAGTTCAAATCACAGGTTTGACGCTGGTGTTTCTCATTTAGGCGGAATATTCTTCAGTGGGAGGCGACGTTCCCGTCGACAGCGAGGCGCCCGTGGTGACTTCGTCAATCTCAAGACTCGATCCGTCGGCTCGGTACTTCGGAGGTGCTCATAGAGGTAGGGTGTGCGTGTGTGCGTTCATAGCGCTGAGTGTGTGCACGTGTATGTGAGCGTCTGTGTTTGTACTGTGTTTCGCAAGAAAAAAAAAGGAAGCCTCCGAATTACATGTATTGGAGATGGAACAATTGTCCATTCTTTAGACAATGAACCTACAAAGAAGAGCTTGTTGGAGCCTGTGGTGTTTAATTTAATTGCAGCCATGACAAATTATGACATGTGAATTTGGCTGGCATATTTTACCATGGCCGGTTCTCACGATGAAAGCAACATGTTGCAACACTCTCCGGTGTTCGCGAGGCTTTGCTGAAGACCCAACTCCGAAGTGCATCTATAAGATCAAATGACCACAAATACTACAAGGGGTACAACCTATTTGATTTCATCTATCAACCATATTTGTCGGTCTTACTTTGCAAACTGACGGTTGTACCAAAAGATGTGGAGCGGACATATTTGGCATGATCCGAGCCCAATTTGCTAGTACGATTATTTCTAAAAAAATTGCTAGTACGACATCCTTCTCTCTTATGGTCGGTAAATAAGATGTGTGATATCATGGATGCTCGTGTTATCATGCAAAACATGATCATCGCGTGCGAGAGACATACTGGTACCATGTCATTTTGTCGAGATTGATGTGGCGTCCCGATCAAGTTTTCTGAACCAAACAAAATCGTGATACTCATGACCAAGCGTAAGATGATCTAGTCGAGCACTTCTGGGTGCTCAAAAAACACGAGTTGTTAGAGTGTCATGTTGTTTAATAGAACTTGTCAAATTTTAGTTTTAATTTGTAATAAATATATATTTCTTCGTTGAAATGATTGTTGGACCGTGAAATCAAGTTTTACATTATTTAGATAAAATTGTGAACATAGCTATAAACGGACAAAAACTGACTATAGTGACGCCCGATTGGGGTGCGCCTCTATGGGTAGTTGTCACAACTCTCAATGTAGTCCGACATGTGTTCGACTGTTACAAAATATAGCACGAAAACAATAAAGTAGTGGAAATATCAAACCAACGAGGACAGAAATTTAACGTGAAAAACCCTCCAAACAAAGGAGGAGAAAAATCACGGGCGCCAGCCAACAATTAATACTTCACAATATCGGGTGATGTTACAAACGCCATGGGTTTACAATGTATGGTACCCAACCGGCCGCTTACAAGATGTATTTATAGTGGGGAAAACTCTAAGTCGGTTGCAGTCCGACTCAGAAACGATCTGTACCGTATCCCTTGTGTGCATCCCGGATGGGCCTGCGAGTGTGATGGGCCAACTTCTTACTCCAGGGCGCTCCGCTCTTCTCGTCACAAGCTGGTCTTTATTGGTATACAAGAATTTGGATCTGCAGAAAATAACACTCGACCCCCAGATAGCAGACACATTTTATAGCCCGTCGGTGGAGATGCTCTGAAATATCAATGGCAAGGCACTCATTTGGAATGGTATCCACGAAGTCGATCCGCATGCTGCAAAACTCTGCAGGTACTGCAGTACTGATGCACGTACGTTCTCCTAAGCGAGATCGACGTACGCGTGCAGTGCCTTTGCAGATCATGTCGTGCGTCGGTCCGTGCATGCACGCTGGATGACTTGAGACGTTACATAGGTGCCAGGGGTCAACCCTAGATGCCGGCCTCGGCCTGCCTGCATGGCTCACGGCTGCATGCACGACGACGACGACGACGAGCACACTGTAACGCAAAGTTACAAAGTAGCAGTGGTACGCGCACTAGTAGAGCCGTAGGTAAACGCTATCGATCGCTGCATACCCAGCTGCTAGCTACACGCAGCGCGCATGCACGGGTCCGAAGCCTTCGCCTTCCTCGAATCCTGCGCCCGGCCGCGGTCGGGCTTAAATGGAGGGCTTGGAGTCTTTCTCCTTGTTCCGACATGCATGCATGGGGATGTACGCATGCAGCTGCAGCCATGGGCAGAGCTGAGCAAGCTGGAGCATGCTCTCATTCTCTCTCTGCGGCTGTGCTCTGCGCGTCGCCGCCGCCGTGCATGGGGAAGGGCAGGCGACGGCCGGGGGACAAGAAGATCGGGGCCTTGTCTCCATGCACGATCCGAAGCCTGAAAAGGTGTATATCTCTGCCAAAAGCTTCTCTCTTTCTGGTTATGCCTGGCTATACTACCACGGGCTATTCCGGCCGTACCCGGCTAATAACCGCGCATTCTCCATAATAGTTGTATGTTTTTTACTAAATGGTCTTTTCCCTAAGCTTAAGCTAACTGTGACCCTTCAAATAACTTTCAGTCAAACATGACCCTCGCCATAGAACGCCACATAGTTAGGCGTTTTGAAAATCTCCGACGCTCTAAAAATCTAAAAAACGCCATATACTATGTAGTATCCCGAGCCCAAGAAACGAAAAAAATTCTAAGTCCTTCAAGAAAAGTTATTTGATGTGGTGATTTCAGTCTCAGAGCTTCTGAGAATATAAAAGTGCGCCTTCTCAGGTGGCTTATTGGGAGATCCACAGAGCCTCTGTGACGAGCCTCTGTGACTGGAAAACGCCACATCAAATGCCTTTTCTCAAAGGACTTAGAATTTTTGTGTTTTCATGCTCGGGCTTGATGATGTGAAAGACACACGTTCATTGGGAACCCCAAGAGGAAGGTATGATGAGTACAGCAGCAAGTTTCTCTCAGTAAGAAACCAAGGTTTAATCGGACCAGTAGAAGATCGAAGTCACTTCTGAAGGTTGTTGGTGAAGGAGTGTAGTGCGGCGCAATACCAGGGATTCCGGTGCCAACGTGGAACCTGCACAACACAATCAAACTAATTTGCCTCAACTTAACAGTGAGATTGTCAATCTCACCGGCTTGCTGAAAACAAAGGATTAGACGTATAGTGTGGAAAATGATGTTTAATTGCAGAGAATGAAAGAGAACAATGATTGCAGTAGGTTGTATTTCAGATGTAAAAGAATGGACCGAGTTCCACAGTTCACTAGTGGTGTCTCTCCATAATAAATAACTAACATGTTGGGTAAACAAATTACAGATGGGCAATTAACAATATTGATAAGTGCATAACATGCATGTGCAAGTTATGGTGTCTACTATGAGATTCATTTGGGCATTACGACAAAGTACACAGACCGCTATCCAGCATGCATCTGTGCCTAAATAGCCCACCTTCAGGTTAGCGTCAGCACCCCTTCCAGTATTAAGTTGCAAGCAACATACAATTGCATTAAGTAAAGTGCATAAAGTAAACAACACATTCATCCTTAGACAAAGTATCATTAGGTTACCCATAGTGGCAACAACACATCCACAACCTCAGGGGTTGCTGTCACTCCCCAGATTAAATGGAGACTGAACCCACTATTTAGCATAAATACTCCCTCTTGCAGTCACAAGCATCTACTTGGTCAGAGTATCAACAAGTAACGGAGAGCATGCAAGATCATAAAAGACATAGACATAATATTTCAGTATTCAACTTGACATAGTATCAATATTCATCGGATCCCAGCAAACACAACATGTAGCATTACAATAAGATGATCTTGATCAAGATAGGCAGCTCACAAGATCTATACATGATGACACAAGAGGAGAAGACAACCATCTAGCTACTGCTATGGACCCATAGTCCAAGGATGAACTACTCACACATCACTCCGGAGGCAGGCATGGCGATGTAGAGCCCTCCGGTGATTATTCCCCTCTCCGGCAGGGTGCCGGGAAGAGTTTCAGAACCCTCCCGAGTTAGGGTTGATGGCGGCGGCGGCTCTGGAACTTTTCGTGGAATATGACTCGGGTATTTAGGGTTTTCCCGAGGAAGGCAATTTATAGTCGAAGGGGCAACGTCAGTGGAGGCCCGTGGCGTCCTGATACGTCCAAAACGTATCTACTTTCCCGAACACTTTTGCTGTTGTTTTGCCTCTAATTTGTGTGTTTTGAATACAACTAACACGGACTAACGCTGTTTTCAGCAGAATTGCCCTGGTGTCTTGTTTTTGTGCAGAAATCCAACTTTCGGGAAAATCCCCAGAAAATATCGCAAAGTTCCTATTTTATCAGAAGACCCACGGAGCCAGAAGGGGAAGCGGAGAAGAGCCACGAGGCGCCCTCACCACATGGCGGCGCGGTGGGCCTTGGGCCGCGCCACCACATGGTGAGGCCGGCTCGGGTGCCCCTCGCGTCCCCCTCTCGACTACATAAAGCCTCTGACCTAAAAACACCGAGGGGTCGACCACTTTTTCCAGAAACACTTCAGAGCACCGCCGCCATCGAAAACCCTATTTCGGGGACCAGAAATTCCGTTCTGGCACTCCGCCGGGATGGGGAATTGGAGGAGATCATCGCCATCATCATCACCGACGCCTCTCCATCGACCATCCATGTTTCCCCCATCCATGTGTGAGTAATTCCCCGCTGTAGGCTGAAGGGGATGGTAGGGATTGGATGAGATTGTTCATGTAATAGATATAAGATTGTTAGGGCATGGTGCCTAGTATCCGTTGTTAGTACTTTATCATTGTTGCAACTTGTTATGCTTAATGCTTGTCACTAGGGCCCGAGTGCCATGATTTCAGATCTGAACATGTTATTGTATCATGAGGATAATCATTGTTTTAGATCATATCTGCAAGTTGTTACACATATTATTGTCCGGAACCCGAGGCCCCGAAGTGACAGAAATTGGGACAACCGGAGGGGATGGCTGTGATGTGAGGATCACATGTGTTCACGGAGTGTTAATGCTTTGCTCCGGTACTCTATTAAAAGGAGTACCTTAATTACCAGTAGTTTCCCTTGAGGCCCCGCTGCAACGGGCTGGTAGGACAGAAGATGTTGTGCAAGTTTCTCATTGCGAGCACGTACGACTATATATGGAACACATGCCTATGGTTACTTAGTACTTGGATGCTTTATCATTATTTATCTGCAAATGCCTATGTCTTGATTATTATATGAACTATCTTATCCATGCAACGCCCGTTCATCCATCCCTATGCCTACAGTATTTTAATCCTGTGTTTACCGCAATCACTACTGCTGTCTTTACTTTACTGCTGCTATTATTTCACTACTGCTACTGCTATAAAACTGTTGCTACTGATAATCTGTGTCGAGCAAGTCTATTCACAGGTGCAGCTGAACTGACAATTCATTGTTAAGGCTTACAAATATTCTTTGGCTCCCTTGTGTCGAATCAATAAATTTGGGTTTTACTTCCCTCGAAGACTGTTGCGATCCCCTATACTTGTGGGTCATCAAGACTATTTTCTGGCGCCGTTGCCGGGGAGCATAGCTTTATTTGTAAGTTCACTTGAGAGTAATATTGTTCGCTGAAATTATTCATCATGGGTAAAGCTCGTGATGAGAAGGTCCATACTGCCATCCACTACAAGGAAAGGTACAACTCTGAGTACCTCTGCTGCTCTTGATTCACCATCTGTGATGAGTCAACTTATTACACCACCACAAGCTACACTGTTACTTCTGCTGAATCTGAAAATGCTTCTGATAATTTTGATGATGCTTCTACTGTTCTTGATGAAAGTGGTTCTTTAGGTCCCTTTTTAGATGCTACTATTGCTAGGTCTAAACAAATTGAAAATGCTGAAACACCTAATGGAAGTCCCACTACCCTGTTGATTCACCTGAGTTGAGGGATTATACTTGTGATGATCTTGATGAAACTTATGTGGAACTTGATGATGACTTTATTGATGAATGTAATGCTACTAGTGGTGCAAGTAACATTAAAAATCTTCTTGCAAAACATGCTGTTAGATATAAACTGTCTCCTGATGCTAAATTTGCCACATCTCCCATAAACATTAAAGATAAGGATTATGACTTCTCTCTTGATTTGTCACATATATCCATTGTTGAGAAAGAACCTTTTTGTGGTACTGAAAATGAAAGTGCTGTAGAACACATGAATGAGCTCTCTACTTTGAGTAGTTTATTTTCTGATGATATAAAGAAACGCAGCTACTTTGTTACTAAATTTTTTCCTTTCTCATTGAAAGATGAAGCTAAAACTTGGTATAATAATCTGTCTCCTGGTTCTATTGATAGTCCTATTGGTTTGCTTAATGCTTTCTTTCAGAAATATTTTCCTGCTAGTGCTCAACATGCTGCCTTGCAGAGAATTTTTAACTTCAAACAGGTTGAAGGAGAGAAAATGCCTGAATCTTGGTCAAGGTTTTGTTCTTAATTAAGGGCTCGGCCTGGACATCAATTGGCCAAAAATGAACTTCTTGATATATTTTATAATGGACTAACTATTGAATCTAGGACATACCTGGATAGTTGTGCTGGTTGTGTTTTCAGGAAAAGACTCCGATGAAGCTGAGGAATTAATGGCTAAAATAAGCCAAAATCATGATGATTGGACTTTACCTGAACCAACTCCAACACCAATACTGAAGAAGAGGGGTATGATTGAATTAAATGATGAATGATGAGGGAAGCCAAGAAATCTCTTAAAGAGAAGGGTATTAAATCTGAAGATGTGAAGAATCTTCCTCCTATAGAAGAATTATGTAAGCCAATTCCCCATTCATCCATAATTGAGGTACACTCTCTCCAACGGTTTGATGATAGAGATATTCCCTACTCTAAACCTCCTGATCAATGCTTAGATGAGTTTGATAATTATATTGTTAAGCAAGATAACTTTAATATGAGAGTGGAAAATCATTTAAATGAGAATTCTCAAGCTATTAGTAAATTGCATGATATTGTGGAGAGAACCTCCAATGATGTTAAGATGCTTATTAAACATTTTCATATGGTTCAAACTCAAATTGATCAACTCACTAAAGTGCAAAAAGACTGTTAGTTAATGCCTCTAGGGATAAAGAGAAACATGTTTGTGAAGTAACAACTAGAGGAGGAATTTCTACTCAGGATCCTTTATATCCTGAGGGGCATCCTAAAAGAATTGAACAAGATTCTCAACGAGTTAATGAAACTAGTGCTCCTTCTAAGAAAAAGAAGAAGAAACATAAAACTGTTGTAGAATCCTCTGAACCTGTTAATGATCCTAATAGTATATCTATTTCTGATGCTGAAACTGAAAGTGGTAATGAACATAACAATGATAATGATAAGAATGATGCTTCTGATAAAGAAGAAATTGAAGAGGAACCTGAAAAGCATACTAAAGGTAAAAAGTATGGTAAGGAAGACTTCATTGCTAAGAAACATGGTAATGAGAGAGAACCTTGGGTCCAAAAGCAAATGCCTTTCCTGCTAAGAAACTCAAATCAAAGGAAGAAGAACACTATAATAAATTTTGTGATTGGATGAAACCTTTGTTCTTGCAAATTCCTTTGACTGATGCTATTAAATTGCCTCCTTATTCAAAGTATATGAAAGATATTGTTTCTAACAAGAGGAAAATTCCAATGAGGAAATTTCTACTATGCTTGCTAATTATTCTTTCAATGGCAAGGTTCCAAAGAAGCTTGGAGATCCAGGTATACCAACCATTCCTGTTCCATCAAAAATAATTATGTTAGAACTGCTCTATGTGATTTGGGAGCAGGAGTTAGTGTTATGCCTTTTCTCTTTATAAGAGACTTACTTGATAAGCTTATACCTACTGATATATCTTTGCAAATGGCTGATAAATCTACTGCTGTTCCTGTTGGCATTTGTGAGGATGTCCCTGTTCAAGTGGCTAATAATTGTTTGATTTTAACTGATTTTGTTGTGCTTGAAATGCCTGAAGATGATAATATGTCTATTATTCTTGGGAGACCTTTTCTAAATACTGCAGGTGCTGTTATTGATTGCAATAAAGGAAAAGTAACTTTTAATGTGAATGACAAAGAGCACACTGTTTATTTCCCCAAGAAAGTGGACAAGGTATTTGGAGTTAATACAATTTCTAATTTTAGAACTATCAAAGTGGGAAGTATTGATTGCCCTATATATGATCATCAAGAAGGATATCAAAACATTATGATTGGATCCATATCAATACAATTCAAGGTAACATGATTGTCTCATGATGTTTAATTCATTTGTGTCATATAAATTTATTTGGTGGCAAGACTTGATCAACCTTGCTAACAAATACACTTTATATACATGAAGGTTCTAAACAACATTTTATTCCCATCCTTGTTTTACCTACTACAATGTTGCTTAGTTTGAAAAGTTTAGCTGAGTTTGATTTTGAAAATCATTTTTCTGCCTGAATTTTATTGTCTTAAGCACCAGAAATTGTCCAAATTGAAAGTTTTCAAAAATTGTAAAAATTATACCACTGGTCCTATTTTTGAAAGAGCAACGTGGGAGTGCCTGGTGCTGACCAGGGGGACCCACCATGCCACCTCACCACATGGTGGCGCGGCAGGCATCTGGCCGCGCCGTGGCATGGTGAGGCCCCACCTGGCCCTCCACTCACTCAGCCACCTACCACTCCTTCCTCTTTCACGACCAAACACATTTCCCTGCTCAAACCCGTGTTCTTGCTGTTCTTCCTCGCGATTTTCGATCTCCTTGCTCAGCCCATCTTTGCTGCTGAGATTTGGGGCATTTGTTCTCCGGTATGTGACTCCTCCGAATATCCAAGTAGAATTTTATTTAGTGGAGTATTTCTTGAGTATTTTGCTGTTGTAGGTGACGTTAAGTGAGTTTGCATGCTTGTTCTAAGTTGAATAATTAGTTTTGATGCATGTTTAATCCTCTAGCAAGTCCTATAGTAGTTTCCTTCATTTAGTTGTCTCAAATTCAATTTTTATAGTGTTTGCCAAAAATTTCAGAAAAGAAGGATGCATAACCACACCTATGGAGAGATCTTTCATAGGGATTAACAAAGAGTGGCAAGGCCCCCGAGAGTAGCCACTCGAGTTCGGCGATCCTACAATGAAGACCTCATTGCACCAAGCATTGGTGATGAGAGGGATGATGGAGTTCCACACCCATCATCTTTCCCATGCCCTAACTTTTTGCATGATGCAGGGCTTCTTGATGATTTGTTGTTCCTTGTCCAGAGGGTTGGCCTAACTACCTATATGGAGGATGAACGCCACCAATATTATAATCTCACCAAAAAATTGTTTAGAGTTTTAAATTTGGCAACACGTCCTACAAGCCAACTATTGGATTTAAGATTTATGATAAGCCTGTTTCCATGACCTTGGATGACTTTTGTGCTGCCTTAGGTATTGCTCCTTCAGGTACCGCAAAGAGGATTCAAGGGTGCCCCAACGTTTTGCTGGAACTTTACCGAGGAGTGACCAATGATGATGATCGCACTGCCCAGCGCGGCAAGATAAGGAACATTCAGCTCTCCGCCATTAGATACTTTGCTTATTATCTTGCCACTAGCATCCTTGGTAGGGAGAACACCAGCAACATTTCTAACTATCATCTTGCTTTTCTGTCTGCTGCACTTACTGGTAACACATCTTATAATCTTGGTGCTCTCATAGCTCATCGCTTAGCTGCTGATGGTTCCATCCATGGAGGGATAGTTGCTTCGCAAGTTGCAGCATATCTAGGCCTTCCTATTGACCCTAGTGATGAGCTGCTAACTCCTTTTAGGCTTAAAGTCTTGTTTATAGAGTTTTGTTCACTGACGAGGACGAAAGGAAAGTTCCTTTGCTCCATACCGATTTGTTCTGTATTCGCAGGAGGCCGTGGTCGCGCTCAAAGGAGGAGTTGGACGAGCAGTTGCGCCTGCTTGGTTTCCACCAGCAGCACGACTCCGAGGATACGACACCTTCTGAGGACTACACTGTCACCTACCCCGGTGCGTCCTCCAGTTCGTATCAGGACGATGACCCTTCTTCGTCTTACTTTGGAGGTGCCACATCCTGGGCGCCGTGGGGTTGATCTCCACTTAGGCCAAAAGCCTAAGCTTGTGGGGAGGTATACCGGCATCTCACTCATATATATCATTTTCTGTCAGTACTTTGTATATCCATGTTTCGATTTTCTTTCTTTCTTTTTGTTGTTTCTTGTTTTTGTTTTTACTTTCCAAAACACAAAAAGACCAAAAATATTTCTGTTGTCTCTCTTTATTTGTTTCTTTAAGTCTCTAGTATTAGTTTGCTTAGTTGTTTAAATTCGGTTTGTTATTCAAAAATCCAAAAATATTTTGCTTTGTTGCTTGCTTCTTTTTGCTCTTGTTTTAAATTCGAAAAACCCAAAAATATTTGTTGTTATTTTTCGGTTTTGTATGGTTTGCTGCAGAGTTCGTCAGCCTTCCGTGACTCCAGTGGAGATTGGTTATCATTTCATATCATTCAAGCCACACAAGTGAAAAGCAATAAGGACGATTTACGACGATTCGAGTTGGGGTGAGAGGCTGGTATGAACTCTATTTGTTTTCATTTTTGTGCATATACTCATCCATGTGAGCATGCTTAGTTGGTTCATGTGAGGTATATGTTATTTAGGGGATGCTTAGTAGTTCATGTTCTCTTATGATCAGTTCCAACTTATTAATAGTGGGTAGCATGTTATATTGATGTTTGCTTGCATTGTTCTATTCATAAAAGGGTATGACACTGTGGTATCCTCCTTTGAATGATTCATTTGAATTGACTTGGCACATGCTCACGCATGCATATGACTGAAAAACAAAAAGTCAATTAAGCCTCGATGATTTATTTTGCCTCAGAGTTCTTGTATCACTTTTATGCCTCCGTTAATTTTGTTTGGTCGCAAGCATGATTATGACGGTTGTTGCTCTCTTGATTGTCGCTTCCCAGTCTATTGCTAACCTCCACTTGTACTGAGCGGGAATGCTGCCCGTGCTTCCAAATCCCTAAAAACCAAGTTATCCCAAAGAGTCCACTATAAATTCCTATGCATGGCATTTCAAACTATTCAAGTAAATTTTCATGTGCTACCTTTAAAACCTTCAAATTACTTCTCATTTTGTGACACTGTTTTTAGCTCATGAGGAAGTAGTAGTTGGGTTTGTTATCTTCCATACTAAATTACGTACCCCGACTTGCATGCTTCATCTGCTTTTCACTAATTTTGCAAAGAGCTGGTTAGACCATTATAACAGCTAAAAGCTAAAAACAAATAAAATAGACACTCCTCCATGGAATGTGATTGTTGGAAGGCACCCGAGGATTCGGTTAGCCATGGCTTGTGTAAGCAAAGGTTGGGAGGAGTGTCAAACTATATATAAAGTGCATGCTATAAGTGCTTAATATCAACATCTCGGAACCGCTCTCAACTTGTTTAGTATGGAAGATAACAAAAACTCTATTGCCATTCGTTGACAGGAACAACCACCTCCCAAAACAATTTTACTTTTGTTTTAAAAATAAAAAGCTCTAGCACACGTTAATCCCTGCTCCCCTCTGCGAAGGGCCTATCTTTTACTTTTATGCTGAGTCACCATCCTTTCTTTGAGCACCTTCTCGAGAGCATAGTTGTCATTCTTAGTGTAATGTGCTTGTCCCAGAATGCGGTTAACTGTGGTATAACTTTGATGCTTTTACCTTTGATATCTTTACTTCTAGTCTTCACTTGAACTTCAGAGGTGCCTGGGCATTTATGTTTTGCTATACAAATACGGGCAAGAGAGATACCACCTTATCATATCTTATTATGAGCATTATAATCTTGCGGATAGATATGTTTCATGTTGTTTGTTATTAGTATGTTGGCATCTTCTCATGGTTTGCATGGCTATTAGGTGACATTATTTGCATACATCTTATTACGAATTGCCTAAGCACTTGTCCATATAGTGAGAATATATACATCATATGAAGCAGATGTGTTCGTGAAAGTTTCTTTTATCGCACTCAGTTGTTAACTAAATTGCTCGAGGACAAGCAATAAGCTAAGCTTGGGAGGAGTTGATACGTCCAAAACGTATCTACTTTCCCGAACACTTTTGCTGTTGTTTTGCCTCTAATTTGTGTGTGTTGAATACAACTAACACGGACTAACGTTGTTTTCAGCAGAATTGCCCTGGCGTCTTGTTTTTTTGCAGAAATCCAACTTTCGGGAAAATCCCCAGAAAATATCGCAAAGTTCCTATTTTATCAGAAGACCCACGAAGCCAGAAGGGGAAGCGGAGAAGAGCCACGAGGTGCCCTCACCATGTGGCGGGGCGGTGGGCCCTGGGCCGCGCCACCACATGGTGAGGCCGGCTCGGGTGCCCCCTCGCGTCCCCTGTCGACTACATAAAGCTTCTGACCTAAAAACGCCGAGGGGTCGACCACTTTTTCCAGAAACACATCAGAGCGCCGCCGCCATCGAAAACCCTATTTCGGGGACCAGAAACTCCGTTCTGGCACTCCGCCGGGACGGGGAATTGGAGGAGATCACCGCCATCACCATCACCGACGCCTCTCCATCGACCATCCATGTTTCCCCCATCCATGTGTGAGTAATTCCCCGCTGTAGGCTGAAGGGGATGGTAGGGATTGGATGAGATTGTTCATGTAATAGATATAAGATTTTTTAGGGCATGGTGCCTAGTATCCGTTGTTAGTACTTTATGTCATTGTTGCAAGTTGTTATGCTTAATGCTTGTCACTAGGGCCCGAGTGCCATGATTTCAGATCTGAACATGTTATTGTATCATGAGGATAATCATTGTTTTAGATCATATCTGCAAGTTGTTTACACATATTATTGTCCGGAACCCGAGGCCCCGAAGTGACAGAAATTGGGACAACCGGAGGGGATGGCTATGATGTGAGGATCACATGTGTTCACGGAGTGTTAATGCTTTGCTCCGGTACTCTATTAAAAGGAGTACCTTAATTACCAGTAGTTTCCCTTGAGGCCCCGCTGCAACGGGCTGGTAGGACAGAAGATGTTGTGCAAGTTTCTCATTGCGAGCACGTACGACTATATATGGAACACATGCCTATGGTTACTTAGTACTTGGATGCTTTATCATTACTTATCTGCAAATGCCTATGTCTTGATTATTATATGACTATCTTATCCATGCAACGCCCGTTCATCCATCCCTATGCCTACAGTATTTTAATCCTGCTGTTTACCACAATCACTACTGAAAGGGCATGGCGCCCCCATGTGTGGTTTTGGTAATTAATGACAATCCCTATGGACTAATGGTTGCATTGAGTTATACTTGTAGTGTTTGTCCATAGAGCATGCTTGAACTCCATATGTTGGATTCAAGGTTGATGCCATGAATATATTGATATAATGAAGTATTTGGCATCAAGATCATCGAGGTGTATGGATATATACTTGACATGATCAAGAAGAAGAGTACGTGATGACCAAGTTATTATTCGAGGAGTTATCCGATGATTGGTCATATGCGAGTTGAGCATATTGCAAGTATGTCTTGAAGAAAAGGATTATGTGATCATTCATTGTTATCTTCAAGACATCATCTATTGAAAAGAGAACAAAAGATACAAGGTTGATCACGATATTGATCAACACACAAATCTACAAGATGTACCAAGTGGGATCATGTATCTCTTGGTATGGTAAGCAATTGTCCATATAGCTTTGTGAACTAACCCATGATATGTGTGTAGCATTTCTATGTGTGGTTAGGTATCTTTCTATGGGTTTGCATCAAATGAAGATTTCATATAGCCCATGAACGATGACGTCAAGTGGTGATCGTCATCAATGTTGAGAAGCGCAAGTTCAAGAGGGGCATCTCGAAGAAATCCTAGGCTTGAAGCTTGCCACCCATCTAGAGGTAATGTTCATGTGAAGATGAGCCTAAGAGAGGCTCTCCCATAGTGGAGTATGGGGGAGCAATGTTTGAGTCTTCACCAAGCGAAGCGCAATCAAGAAAGGTGGTCCACTTGAAGAGATCAAGATCGACGTCATCTAGCTCAAGTGGAATGCGCAAGGCAACGGTATGATATTGATAGGGTTTCTATTTTACCGGTCTCTTGGTACTAGTTGGGAGACCGGGTTATAGGATAGATACCGTACTATCAAGAGGGGCTCTCATTGAGCTTTAGCGTATCAGTTGGAGAGAGCTCAAACCTTTGCATACTTGTCTTCTTCATCTTTCTTGGTTCTTATTTGGCTTATCTCTTTATGAGGTTTTGGAGCTTGTTGTGACTTTCATAACAAGCTCAAGTTCACCGAAAACGGATTTCGTATGAAAAACTTGTTGCGTTTTCGGTTTTGGAGTTTCTCCCGGTTCATCTTCTATAGAGAGGTTTCACCTTTCTACATTTGGTTTTATACTCCCTTGTTGTACTATGATGTTTTCCTGCATCATCTTGTCGTGCTCGTTGCGGTGATTCCAACGAGCCCATGAACATCGAAAACGGAGTTCGTATGTAAAAGATATCACGTTTTCCGTATGTATGTTTCTGGAATTCCGAACCACTCGGAAAATTCCGGACGGATTCCGAGCGGGTCGGAATTCTGAACTCATTCCGGACCGATTCCGGGTTTTGGCTGTTTCGGTACTGGATCCGTCCGGAATCAAGTAAGTAGAAATCCGGAAATTTCCGGACGGTCCGGAATTCCGGGTGAAAAACGGATCCATTCCGGACGGCACGAATACTGCATAACGGTTGGATTTTTGGGACTATAAAATGGGGTCTTCTTCCCCAACGGTTCTCTAACTCTTGAGCACGGTTTTGCCCCCCATTGTTGACCTTCTTGAGCTTTGCTAACTCTCCATCCCTCCATGATTCTTGCCTCCATTTAGTGGGAAAAGAGAGAGGAGATCTAGATCTACCATTCCACCAATCAATCTCTCCTCTAAGTGAGGGGAAGCTTTTGGATCTAGATCTTGGAGGAATTTGGTATTCTTCTTGGTTCTTCCTCTCTTCTCCCCCCAATAGCATTAGTTGCTTTGGTGGGATTTGATAGTGAAGGATTTTGAGCACTTCTTGTGTTCTTGCCCATTGCATCGGTTGCATCGGTTTGAGTTCTCCACGGTGATACGTGGAAGTTGAAGTTGAGAAGCTTGTTACTCTTGGGTATTTGGGGTGCCCTAGAGCTTGTCCTCTTGGGTACTTGGAGTGCCCTAGACGGTCTTTGTTGATCTCGGAGTTTTGGTGGCTCGCGGGATAGTTGGGAGCCTCCAATTAAGTTGTGGAGACGTGCCCCAACCTTGTGATTCTTGTGGCTTTGGGAGCCGCGGGAATTCGGTGAGAGCTTCCAATTAAGTTGTGGAGTGTGCCTCATCCTTGTACGGGTTCGGTGACCACCCTCAAGTGTCCCATAGTGGTTCGTGGCACTCTACATTGGTAGAGGCACGAAGGAGATTACGGTGTGCCATTTGACGGCTATTCGGGGATCACTTTGTGACTCCGCACCGCTCCAACGGAGACGTAGCTTCCATTGAGAAGTGAATTTCGGAATAAATCATCGTCTCCAAGTGCCTCGGTATTTCTATACCCGAGCTTCTTACTTATGCAATTTACTTTGTGATAGCCATCGAGCTTGAAGTAATATATCTTGCTATCACATAGTTGTATATCTTGTTTAGCATAAGTTGTTGGTGCACATAGGTAAACCTAGCTTGTTTAGGTTTTGTGTTTGATAAATTAAACGCTAGTTTTATTCCGCATTTATTCAAGCCTAAACCGTAAAGAATTTTAAATCGCCTATACACCCCCCTCTAGGCGACATCCGTGTCCTTTCAATTGGTATCAGAGCGGGTTCTCTCGTTTTTGGCTTCACCACCTCGAGAGTAAGGATGTCGTCTAGTGAACTAGTGCACAATGCTTCTTTTATATTAGATGGCTCAAATTATGATGTTTGGAAAATTCGCATGCTTGATATTCTTCGGGTCATTGACCCATACATAGGGCGAATTCTATATAGGGGTTATTCTCTTCCAAGGAATCCCAAAAGATTATCTTTAATGGATGAGAATAATTCCTATCTAGATGCTCAAGCTTCTAATGTGATTTTCAATGCTTTGAGCGATGTAGTTATTATGTCGGTCTCTCCTTTTCGGAATGCTCATGAGCTTTGGACCAAGCTTCAAGATAAATATGATGTGTCCAAGAATTGTGGAGATGATTGTTGTCCCTCCACTTCCGGCCGTGATGAGTTCTCAACTTCTTCTATTTCACCTACATGTGGCAAGCCACAAAATAATGCAATGGTGAGTAGTGATAGATATTGCAATAATGATAGTAAGCTTATTGTTGATGATACTTCACCTCTATCTTATTGCAATGATTTATCTTTGGACTTAAACGCATCTAGAGCCAAAAATAATCTACATGCTTGTGTTGATAGTCCTTGCATATCATGTACAAATTGCTTGACTAATCCTCGTGATGATATGCTCTCTATGTCTTGTTCCCTTGATAAAAATACTTCTCTTTCCTCTAGTATTTGTTTGGCTAACAATGTAGAGGAAACCGAACACTCCATGGAACAAGACATGGACTTGAATGGTGCTTTAAGTTTTGCTTCATCATCATCAACCACTTCACACTTTTGCCTTATGGCAAGGGGATCAACGGTAATTTCTACCTTGACTCCCAATATATCTCAAAATGAGAAAATGCATAAAAATGATATAAAGTGTGAATAAAACATGTAGCAATTGACATAATATAAGCATGGAACATTAGAAATTATAGATACGTTGGAGACGTATCAGGGCTACTCCATAGTGTGGGGTGTTTCTTGAGATTTCTAGATGCTCTGAGAGGCTCGAAATACTCCATAGTTTACGGCGTTTTAAGACAAGGATCATGCTTGACTAAAATTTATTTGAAGGGACGCAATTAGCTGAAACTTAAGAAAAATGCATTTAGTAAAAAACATACAATATATTTCTTCCTAGATATGTATGCCAAGAATTTGAATCAAAGAAATTAAATGCATGCCAAGAATATGCATGTTCGCTCGGCTCCTTTGCTAATATCTAGGGATTTAATTTTTTCAAAAAGTCCAGCTAAAATACCCCTTTCAAAAAGTCCAGCTAAAAATGGTTCACCTTCAAAACCAACTCCCCCGTTCCAATATATAAGGCACATCTTATTTGGCACAAATCTTTGATATTCCACACCGATCACTTATACATACAAAAATATAGGATTATACAAAAGAGGAGTCACCTCCAATTATATGGCATCTTTGCATTTTTCATGTAATTATTTCATTCCATATATACATGTTTATACTATTTTTTTACATATTATAAGTATAAGTCATAGTCAAAAATCTAATTTGCTTGGAGCGAGTATTTTCAATATAAGAACATATTTGGTTTCCTGAGTTTTATAAACATATAAATAGAAAAACACGGTAAAATTATAAGAATGCTGGTGCAAAACTTGGTTATTTGGCTCACTAGAATAGGATAACTCACATGATTAGTAATAACCGTGGTCAAAACAATGTCAACCCACTTAAGAAATTATAAATAATATGGTAATATGCAACTAGAGACCTAGTGCTTAGGATTTTCAAAAGGAGATCCGTGTCAATTGTAATTTTTTATTGTTCCTTGAAACTGAGATCATAACAAAAATTTCAACGTTTTTTCCTTAACTCAATCCCTTTGAACCAAGCAGGTGAAAAGTGTCACCGAGACAAACAAGCCCTAACCTTCTCGCTGAGAGCTAGCTAGCCACATTTGTGCCGAACTATATTGTTGTGTTGATCCTGAAATCATAGTCCGCTCAGAAAAATGGTACACCAGAGGGGCTGGCGTCTCGGCAAAAGGGTCATATTTGGTTGAAAATATGGAGAGAGATATTGACCCAACTTTCTAAAAATGGTTTCAATTTGTCATTTCAGCTATTGTTGATCCATAGACAAATTTCTAATTGTACTCTATGTGTCCATGGGTTACAGTTAAAGTGTAATAAATTAACGCCTACCAATACTATCCTTTGGTGGCAATGATATAGTAGACATTTGTCTTTTTAGATTTCCCGCAACTCAGTCCCGACGGGACTCCAACTCAGATTGCTAGGTCCACCACTGCGTTCCTAACCACTGGGCGACTGCCCGGTTCTCCATTTTCAGGGCTCTACATGTATACAAAATAACGTGACTTCAGGAACAGATTGCGCAACCGTCGGGTTGCATAATTGCACATGATCCTGTAGAATGTGCAATACTTTACTGCAGGTGCATAGGCAAATCCGGTACTTAGGCATATTTGTGATTGTGTAACTTGTGATTGTGTTACCATCTGTACTAGGGATATTAGCGCGGCAATGCCGCGCATGTGTTTGATGAATTTCAAGTATGTTTGTAAAAAAAAATGATTGGAATGTGAATATTATTTGAATTTGGAAAAGTTTGTGTTTAGAGGAATGGTTAGATTTTGAATATGGTTCGTATTGGAATGCATTCGAATTTATATTCTTTTGGTGTGTACGAAATGATTAGATTTGGAAGGTATTTGAAATTCTGGAATTTGTAAATGTGAATTCTGAGTTTAAATGTTCAAATAGATTTTAGAAAATGAGCAATTTAGTGTTTTTTTAATTTGAATTCTTTTGTTGTTTACCAAATGAGCAGGTTTGAAAGTTACATGACATTTTGGAATATTCAAATTTGTAATTTGAGTACGAATGCTCAAATATGATTGGTCTTTAACACTTGAGTTGTTTAAACTTATTTGTTTTTCGTGGAAAATTAACCTATTTGAATTGATATAATATGTTTGTGGTTTACTGTAAATCTTTAAATGTAATTTGATAGTCAGAGGAAATATGTTATGTGAGTTTTTTATTATATTCATTTTAGTTTCAATTTATAATTAGAAGAAAATGAATTTGTATTTTCTTCAACTACTTATCTATAAGAGGGATTTAAGGTATGTTAGTTCATAATATGGTAACTAAATTGAAATGTAGATTATGGTCCCACTTTGTTGTATTTTTTTTATTTAGCATCATAATCAGAGGAAATACATTATGGTTATCTTCAAATAGTTTTTATTTTCAGCATTTATTAAATTTCTTTGCATATTTCTTAGTATTTATCAATTTGGAATCTTTGGATATAGTTGTAGTGTATCATAAATATTTGTATTAACTTCAGAATTAGGGATAGTGCAATATGTATACTTTATAGTATCTTCAATTTTCTACTTTATAGTATCTTATTCAATATGTGAAAGGCATTCGGAATTTGAAAATCTTTAAATTCGTATGTCTTCTTTTGGCGGTAAAATTGAAATTCGAAAATGTCAATATTTTGAAATTGTGCAGGTCTAGGAATTGTTGGATTTTTATAGTTTTTAAAAGAAGAAAATAGAATAAAAGGAAAAGAGGGAAAAAGGAAAACAGGGGAAAAAAGAAGAAGGGGAAAAAAGGGCTGAGCCAGCCGGGCCGCAGCCGGCCCAGCCCACCTAGCGGCCCACCACCCCAGCAGCCTAGCCCGGATATCTGTGACGTGGCGCTGGCGTCACCGGGGGCGGAGATGCAGCGGCGGCGCCGAGCTCGCCGGCGGCGCGCGGCCGCGCTCCGGGACGCTCGCGTGCGCTCGCCGGACGCGCCTCGACGCGGCGCACCCGCACGAGGCTGCGCCGGCACTGTTTGGTCGTCGGAGCGGCCGGGGCGGTGCGTGGACGCGGCGGACGACGGCGATCGCGGCGGCGTCGATTCCGGCGGCCTCGTGGCGTCCCGGCAGGCGAACGTGTGCGAGGAGGTGGAGGCGGCGGCGGCGCACCTCGGCGTGTGCTCCGATCAGAGCGGGGAGCGCCAGAGCGGCGGGGCAGCGCGGCGGCGGCGGCGGCGACCACGGCCGTCGCGGGAGAGGAAGGAAAGGGAGGGGGGAGCTACGCTGGCTTTTTTACATGGAGGTCCTGAACTTTTGTCCAAATTACGAACCAGTCCTTTGCGGGCGTTTTTTTTGCAAAATGGCGCGCTGGAGACGACGTGTCGTAGTCTGATTGGTAGGAACTACCGTGCTACAGTGTTGCTGTAGCTTGCACGAATTTTGACGTGATCTGGGCCGTTAGACGCGTCGATCGGAAGGCTCTGGTTTTCCGGACGACGTGGATGCCCAAACGGAGAGTGATTCTGTTGTACTTTTATATATAGTAGGATTTGCTGCCTTGTCATTTTGTCAAGGATTGGATGGGGCTACAAGCGCTCAAGCCTCAAGCTCACCACTTGGCCAGCTCTCTCCCTCAACGCGTGGTGTCAAAAGATCGCCGTCAACCCGGCTCCAAACCGAAAGGCCATGGGCTCCCTTGCTTTACTTGTCTTTTAGGAAATTTGGAATGAAAAGAACTCGGGGGGTCTTCCAAAACAAGCTTGCGCCTTCTCTCGTCCTTGTCGACAACATCAAGAGGGAGGCTAGATTGTGGGTTATTGCGGGAGCGATACATTTTGAGAAAATTATACCACGAGAGTAATCTCCATGTCGTATTTCTTTTCTTGTTGCAACCGATTCATTACTCTCTCTTAATTAATTGAATGGGGCAAAGCTTTTGCCTCCGTTTCAATTAAAAAAAACTTGTGATAGTGAGCATCATGGTTTTATATTCTGATGGGTGAAGTCATGCGCTCACCTAAAGATCATATGGAGATACACATGCACACAACAATTATCCTAGCTGTACAAATAGCCGTCGAATGTACTGTAAATTGTGCAGCAGTTCATTTCCCCCGGTCGGTCCCCAGCGGTGTACTAGGTTCCATAAGCTTGGCTCGAGGATGGCGCGGAAACAAAGTTAATGGTGGCAGACGAGCATGCACTAACAAATGATGAGGTGATTAATGCCCACGCAGGCAGTTAACCAACCCATTGGCCACCTGCCCATGGCTCGGCGGCTACCACTGGAGCTCCTCCGTGGATCGCGCCCCAATTCATAGGACCCAGAATAATTACAGTATCAGAACAGGCCAATTACCTTCTCTTCCACTAACCACCATGCTCTTTATTACTGTGTAGTAACTGTACAGCCAGTTGCGGTGCAGACTGCAGAGGCTTGTATCCCTTCGTTTCGGAAAAGAAAGTCAGAAACAAGTTGCTTATTCTCAGTTGCTGACAATGGATTACAATATTTCTTGACGATATTTTCTGTTTACCGATGATCAACTTTCAATTCTGTGTATTATTGAGATGGTTCTATCCCAAACTCACCCTAGTATTATTGAGGTGGAGCCTTATCCCATTTCAAAAATAAGTGGAAAGCTGATGCGCCCCTAATATACAAAAGGCCTTCTTGCATTCATCATTGCCCCCATTGTTTGCTTTGCATTTTGTCGTCTGGCCCCATTCTAAGATCTTGGTCAAACTCCGCCATTGGACATATGTGTCAACAACAGTATGTACTAGGAAATGTCGCGCGGCGCGCGCCCGTTGTGATACAAAATTGTGAAATCCGCTGGAATTTGGTTTTTTTGTTTCAGCGAAAAATACAAAAAATATTTAGAAAACTAATCTAAAAAATCTGGAACAAAACGGAGATCTCTTAGTTTATGTGAAAAGTTTAGATCGGACGGCGCGGAGCGGCATGGCACTGTAGATGTTGCATACTGTAGACGTTGCGTGTACTGTAGATGTTGCGTGTAACATGAAAATTGTTTGGAAGGGTGATATCCATCTACGCGTGAAAGGGAAATTCGAACGGATGACTGAGTGCGACGAATTTGACAAAATTCGTCAGATGTTTTTGCGAATTTTGACCCAAAATTAAGGAGGTAGAGTCGACCAAACTCGAAACCGATCACGGGAATGAAACCTACTTGTCGACGCGCATATATTTCGTGTATATAGTATCGTGAAAGGAGGGCCGCCGGATTTAGATCGGACGGCGCGGAGCGGCATGGCACTGTAGATGTTGCATAGTGTAGACGTTGAGTGTACTGTAGATGTTGCGTTTACTGTTGATGCGCTGCAGTGCAGCGGACGTGGATGCCTCCGCAGCTGGCTGAAAGCGACAGCTTTTATATAGAGATATATGTGATGACGGAGTTAATATTAAGACTACTCACAGTGAGAAGTACCATATAGTGATACTACCTTCGTAGTGCATAGTAACATAAGTGTAGTATCATGTGATAGTGCATTTATTATGTTTATAGACTCATTTTGCATTGGTAAGCGTTATTTTACGGTATCTACCTATGATACCACTACCTATTCTCTTATCATTAAATACAGTGCCACGTCAAATTTTTGCATGCATGGAATGCATGATACCACCTATGATATCACCACTGTGAGTAGTCTAAGCTCGCTGACTTCGCTTTTACTCTTTGGTTTGTATGCGTGAAATGTTACAAAACATCGCACCATTGTTTGGTTCTGACAAAATGATACACCATGGTGTCATTAACATGTAGTAAGATATATATATGGGAGCCTTCTGTGTCAAAACCATGGTTTTAAATAGAGCGCCATAACGCAGATACATCGGTGTTATAACATTTTGAGTAATGTGTCGCTAAACGAAATGTATGTACAATTTCTTGATGTAGCACACCATATTGAACACTATTTTTTCTCATTGGTCAAAATGCAACTAAATAAGTGTCATTTTTGTCAAGTTGTTTTTCGGTGCGGTTTAATGTTTTTATGGGTCTTCATGTTGTAATAGGTAAATAAAAAATTCCACATGCTCCTTCCCTTCAAACATGAAGGCTACGTTTTCAAAGAAAAAGACTATGCTGTTCTTGGAGGATTAAAGGACAGAGAGAAGAAAATGGCTGAGAGGCCACACACCACAAGTCATTGTCAACTGGACCGTGTAGCCCGTCCCCTTCCTCCCCTTGCGGCTCGGTCCCTCTATATAAGCCGCGTGCCCGCCGGTCATCATTCCCTCACACTCCGAACTCCGAACACGCCCACCAAGCACAAGATCGAAGCCTGCACACAGCCATCCCGGAGCGTGGCCAGCATGGACGAGCACGCGCACCGCCACAGGAGCAAGCGCTCCTCCCCGGCCTCCGTCGGCGGCTCCCCGACCGGCATGCAGTACCGCGGGGTGCGGCGCCGGCCTTGGGGCAGGTTCGCGGCGGAGATCCGTGACCCCGCGACCAAGGGCCGGCGCTGGCTCGGCACCTACGACACCGCCGAGCAGGCCGCCTGCGCCTACGACGTCGCCGCGCGCTTCTATCGCGGCGCCAAGGCTCGCACCAACTTCCCCGTCGCCCCCTCCGAGTCCTGGGCGTCCCCGGCAGGGAACTGGCCGTGGGGCCAGCCGACGGCGCACCCGCCGCAGGCGCCACATCTCAACACCATCATCCTCCACAACCTCATGAGCTCCTCCCCGCACGGCTGCGTCCTGCTCCACCACGCCGGCCACGGCCACGGCCACGTCCACGCTCGTGCCGATCCCCCTTCCGGCCCGCCGACGCCCACACCACCACCGCCGCCTCGCCCCGCCGCTGCCATCGCGATGTCAGACGTCACCACGGCCTCGGCGTCGTCAGCTCTGACAGCGGATGACGACGGCGACGGCTGGGACTGGGCCGGCGTCCTGCAGGGACGAGACCCACCGGAGACGGGGCTGCTACAGGACGTGGTGGACGGGTTCCACTCGAGCAGGCGGCAGCGCGACCACGTCCACACCACCGATCCTGCGTCGGCTTGGCCGGAGAGGCACGAGGAGTTTGGCGGCCTGTCCTCCCGCTACGCCGGCGTGGATGGGTACGGGGACGAGGGCGAGTTCCCAATGTCGCAGGGGCTCCTCGAGGACGTGATCCAGTACCCGGCGTTCCTGCATGTCGTCGCGGCACCGTCCGACATGGGCCGCAGCCGCTGGCCGTGATGTCTCCGGCCGCTCCTCGTGGACGATCGACCTAGCTAGAGTGCATGCGATGTGCGCCCAACGGTCTGCATGCAATCATCGGAGAGATTAGTCGTTTTGGCCTCAAGATTCCTTAGTCTTTGTATGGAAGTATTATGCCTCTATCGATAGTTAATCATGCTAATGTGTAGTAGTAATCCTAGTTCCATCTTTTCGGGGTGGAAATTAAGCTTATTCCATAGTACATTGTTCCTGTTTTTGTGAGCTTTGTGATCATGTCGATGTGGTGCCATTCCTCTTGGCGACTGCTACATTTTGGGGATTTTATGCAGTGTATGTCTCTTTAATTTCTTGCAAACTCAACCTGGGCGTCACTCGTTGTTCAAGGTTTAGCGCCGTGATATACTGATTAGTTGTGCATTTCCAACTTCTATTGGAAAGATCTTGATTTACTCATGTACGAAATGGTTGTGGTTTCTGTCGATTTGAATTTGCACGAGGCCATGTATCCTTCCAGCTGCTTTCCACCAAATGAACTGAAACGCACGTTCCCAGTTCTCGATCTTACCAGCGCCCAGGCTCTAGTTGGAGCCGGCGTTCAGAGAGCTATAGCGTCGGCGCCACCGCGAGACGGGCAGAGCACGGCCGTTCACGACGGAAGGACTGCAAAGGCTCCCGGCACGCTTTAACTGCTCCGGAGAGGGCCAGTTTCGTTTCGTTTCTCCCCTCCCAACGAAAACGCCTTTGCACTCGAGTTATTGCGGGGAGAAGTCGATGCACGCCCTAGCATGCAGCTGGGAAGTTTCGACACTGTTATTTTTTACATTAATGATGAAATATGATTGTTGGTGCTATTTCCTTAATCACTGTAACGCGGAAATCCATTTGGGCTCAGGGGTGCAGATGCAACCATTGCTCAAAATATGTTTACAAAATAAAAAATTCGGTTTTACTTTAAGATATTTATGTTAGCACACAAAAAGTCTCGTGAAGAAAAGACATTTTTTTGTGACCTATGCAAAAAAGACAAATTCGGACGCTTCAAAATGATTTTGTAAGAGACATATTTTTTTGTCTTTTTTGCACAAGTTTAAAAAAAATGTTTCTCTCCACGAAACTTTTTGTGCCAACACAAAATGTTCTGATGTACATCTGAATGTTTTTCTAGAATTTTTAAAAAATAAAAAAATGGTTTACATAATGGGTGCATCTGCACCCGTGACCCGAAACGCCTTGTCCACTGTAGCATGACTATTCTTTTTTGTAATTCTTCTTCTTATTGTAGGTTGTGTGCATCCGTGTTATCACTAGGACAATGCGTTGTTGCAGAGTCTGAGTGTAATTGATATCTTCACAATATTAATTTATACTCTTTATCTAAAAATATTTCTTCATTGTTGCTAGAAATGCACTTCCAACTTCCCTAAAAAAAGCATTTTGAAATCGTTCTCAAATCGTTCTGAATGTGTAAAACCCATCAGATGCCAAGCAGAAGCTGAAGCAGCTGTCCTCGAGGAGCCTAAGCGCTACCGAGGATGCGCCGTAGCGTAGCCGTAGGATATAGATTAGGCGTGAGGGTGAATAAATTTAGATTTAAATTTAAATTTGTATGAGTTTGAATCGAATTCTATTTCCATTAGTGCACACAAGGCCTAGAGAGCTGATGTTTGGGGGTCGCAGCTGGGTCTACGTGCAGCACCCACAATGTGGCAGAGACATGTCCGACACCCCCAAAGAGGACTAAATTGAGAGAAGGGACACATATTTGGTGACTCCTGATGGAGATACTCTTAGTGTGGCTAAATTTAGGAAGTGTGACTTTGTACTTAACCTCCATAGATTCAAATAACAAATAAGAGGATCAACTTTTAGGGCATGCGCTAGAGTTGCTCTTATGCACACGTTTGGCATACCGTCGAAAAAATTGGAACTTCTACGTGAGGAGTGTGAGTACTCGTTTAGCAATACATAGAAATTTTGCATGGTATGGAGATATGTGTAAATTGAAATATTGCATTTGGGAATGAAAGGAACAATTTGTGAAAGCAAGTCCAAGCCAGCGCTGTGATTTATCAGCATTATTTTAGTGTCCAACTCTGCAAATATCTAATGTTGAATGGGGGAATGTACTGAACGAATACAAATTTGTTAGAATGCCACACTTCTTTTGCATTGTATCACAAGATACGACACACGTACGTGTATCCATGTTACTGACACACATTTCGTCAAAGACAAACTTACATGTGTATTGTGCCAAATCAATTTTATGCAAGTTCCAGTATTTTTTATGCAGAAAAGATCATCTGCTGTATTTAAAACACGTCAACTATGACAAAGTTAACATACCAGTAGAAGCTTAGAAGCTTAATGAGACAAGAGACTTGAGAGACCAGCTTTGAATTAACGAGACCATATACGGCAGTGCTTACAACAAAACAAAAACATGCACACACAAAAACAACTCGTAGCTGGAGCAACTAAACAAGACAAGGCTCGTGCCACAACGACCAGGAGAAACACGAAGAAGCCCCTACCCCCTACTGCTTTTTATAGTGCGCGTTGCCCATCGACACCCGAAGCTTAATCCAAAACCGTAAATCTTAAAACGCTAACCCATGAAACAAGTTAGAGTGAAAGGCACCAGATGTCACGAAGTTGCGCGAAAAGTAAGGATTGGTCACGAAGTTAAAAAACCTCAAAACGAGGTCACGAAGTTGTGGAGTAGTCAATTTTTGGTCATTCCGTCACGGTGGGCGTCAAGTTGCTGACGTGGCAGTGTGTTTTTTTACAAAAGACACCTTGAACTTTTATATATTCTAATTGTTAGGTCCTTCTCCGGGCATGGAAGGCACCAGAAGTCACGAAGTTGCGCAAAAAGTAAGAATTGGTCACCAATTTGAAAAACCTCAAAACGAGGTCACGAAGTTGTGGAGTAGTCAATTTTTGGTCATTCCGTCACGGTGGGCGTCAAGTTGCTGACGTGGCAGTGTATTTTTTTACAAAAAACACCTTGAACTTTTAATCACGGTGGGCGTCAAGTTGCCGATGGAGCGCGCGTACCGCCAGACTCTCTCAATCTCGTACGTGAGTACCTTAGCTAGACGTGATCTTACGTGAACGAGCTAGCTTGCCGGACGTATACTAGCGATTCTTTCCGGCGACTCGAACCTTGTGAACTTAGCGACACGAAGAAAATACGGGAATCGATTTGATTGCCAAAGGCACGTCTCACGCCTTGCTCTGTATTTCTTTTCTATTTTTCGTTGTTACAAGCAGCAGTCCTGCTGCTCCTTTTATACGCCTCGGCCTCGCGTATTCGTATAAGGAGGAGTATGGCTTCCCGGCCGGCGCCTCCGGGCCAGTTGCACTACCCTGCGACGAGGACAGCCTCCGAGATGTCCTGCGCCATGTATCAGGCGCTGTAGGCCGCGTCCAAGAATCAGCCACGGCGAGCAGCTCAAAAATAAATATGGAGAAGGACCTAACAATTAGAATATATAAAAGTTCAAGATGTTTTAAAAAAAAAACACTGCCACGTCAGCAACTTGACGCCCACCGTGACGGAATGACCAAAAATTGACTACTCGACAACTTCGTGACCTCGTTTTGAGGTTTTTCAACTTGGTGACCAATCCTTACTTTTCGCGCAACTTCGTGACCTCTGGTACCTTTCATGCCCGGAGAAGGACCTAACAATTAGAATATATAAAAGTTCAAGGTGTTTTTTGTAAAAAAACACACTGCCACGTCAGCAACTTGACGCTCACCGTGACGGAATGACAAAAAATTGACTACTCCACAACTTCGTGACCTCATTTTGAGGTTTTTCAACTTGGTGATCAATCCTTACTTTTCGCGCAACTTCGTGACCTCTGGTGCCTTTCACTCAACAAGTTACATCAGGAAATTTATGAATTTACCGTGAAATTTCACGTAGAATCACGGTGCCGAGCCGTGGATGTGCGCTGAAAAGCTCGATCGGGGAACAGAGGCTCCAGTTTCATTCCGCGCGCGTGCGCTCAGAGAGGCAGAGCTAGCAAGGATGCAGCAGTACGTCGCTGCGGCCTGCAGTGTCGAAGCTCAGACCTCATAGCATGCATGGTGAATAAATCTCTTGTTCCCCTTGGGCTGCCGGCACGGATTCCAGGGTTGGTGCTTGGGTAGAAAAGAGCCCAGCAGCCAAATCTCCCGACGCCAGTGTGGCAGCGGAATTCATAAAGAAGCCATTCTCTTTCTGTCGCAACAGGAAAGCATGCAATGGTTATAGCAGTGTGTTTGTGTGTGTTTCCTTCATGGCGTAGGCAATGGCTGCCCCGGCAAAAGCGGTGATGCCATTCTGTTCTTTGTACCTCTAGAGCTAGAGGAATGGGGAGATGCGCGATAACTGGGACGGCCGGAGTTGGGGACGACGATCTTCTGTGGCTTTGGTGTTCTGCCTGAATTTCTTAATTGTGGACTTGTAATGTTCAAATGCTACCCAGACGTCGCCCTAAACGTCGGTGCCTCTTTGACTTGCCGCGCCTCTCCAAGTTGGCGCTGTTTGGCGCATGTCGCTGCCCGCAATGAGCTTGCCTCCTCTAGCCCACACTATTCCGCTAAGGACGGGGCGAGCCCCTCTCACGTGGGATGGACGAGAACTAGCCCTGCTCCCGGCGTTTAGATTAGTTATAGTTGAAGTCTAATACAATTTAATTTTTATTTAAATTTCATTTGTAATGCATCTAATTTTATTAAAATTTGTAGAAATTGTATATTTTGTTCGCAATTTGTAAAGGACGTCAAATATGAGTCGTAGGAAAGAGATCTGTGAGTGGCCGGACAAATATCCGGCCCTACCCCAAATGGTGTCCATTTAGATGGTGCTGGACTATATTTAGATAGTGCCGGTGAAGATGCTCTTACTCAGAAAACATACTCCCTCTGTTCACAAAAGATGTCTCAGTTTTGTCCTAACTTAGCCTAAAGTTGAGACATCTTTTTGTGAACGGAGGGAGTACCAATTAAGGATATTAAAAATTTGTAATTTAAATAATAATGATAATAAGCAAGTAGCGTGAAACATCTACAATTTCCCTGTAAAATTTGTGCGGTGTTAGGTTAATCCGTCCCAAACCCTCTTCCCCGTGCCGCGCGCGTGAGAGAGACCGAGCGAGCATGACACAGAGGCAGTAATAAGCGTCCTCTCCTCTCCTGTCTGTCTTGCAGCTGCTGTTCCACAAGAGAACCGGCATGCGCCTGCTGCAGATTCCTTGTCGGCCTCCGCGTACGTACGTCTGCTCCGCTCGGCGCTCGCGCACGTCCTGCCTGCTGGACAAACGGAAGGCAGATTTGATTTTGACATTGCTCGATTGTCTTCCTCCTCAAGCAGTGCAGCTGCGTGTACACCGGCGGCGAGGGTTGCTCTAGCAATTTCAGGCATCCGCAGAGCCGGAAGCAGCAAGGCAGCGAACCAACAGCGTAAGACAAAATATGCATGCAAGGAATAGAAGCTGGTGCGGTCTAGCCCTGCATGGCAGCACAGGCACAGCAGTAAGGCGACGCAGAATGATTTACAGCGACCAGAAGATGTCCCCCTCCACCTTCAATGTCCACGCCATGGCTCCAGTTCCATTGCTCCTGGCTTCTTTCTTTCTCTTGCACACACACAGGGAGAGGAGAGGGAAGGGGGAGGCATGGGCGTGACCGCGTGGAGTTTATGAATGAGCCAACACAAGGCATTCAATTCCCTGCTGCCAAGGGGTTTAGGGTTTGGAAACCAAGGGCTTTTCTCACATGGACTTGTCCCTCACTCCCTGCCTCTACGGTCTGACCCCTGAACCTCTCCTGGTAGTAGGATGGGCATGATGATACCACTGTGTGCGTGCGTGGTCGATCTCGCCGGCAATTTATGCATCTGGGGTGCGGTGCGGTGCGCATTGGTGAATCTCCCCGCCCCGGTACATTTGTCCAATTGCAGTTGGCATGCAGCTAGACCCGGAGCGACTGTAGTTGCGTGTGCTAGTACTAGTTGTTGAGCTGCTACTAGCCTACTACTACATCTTTTTATTACTTGTCCCTTTAATAAAAATAGCAGAGTACCTGCAACGGTATTAGAAGTATGTTGGATTCACTTTAATTTTTATTCCGACCACTAAATGTTGTAACAACAACTAAATCAAGATAACAATGTTGTAGCTAGCTCCATTATGACTAACCAAGCCTTACTGAACGGGTCCTCCTAGTCCTCTCGCCGGAACACTGAATTCCTCTCACACATGAGGATGATATATAGGTGCTTCTCACAGCGCACGTTCACCGGTCCAGAACGCAGAGGCGGTAGACGAGACTCGAGAGAGGTGTTAGGAAAATCTCGCCGACAACCCTATCAATATCGGCGTGCACTAGATATTTCTTGGCATGAGTGCATATGTGAGTGCAGAATCAGTTGCAGGTGAAGAGACAAAATAAAGAGGCAAAAAGACTGACAATTTTATTAGGGCTAGACCGCGAAACCACATTGGATGAAAGCATCCCTACATTTTATATCAGGTCTAGATAAAAGTATTACATCTGCATTTTATGAATTACCTGAAAGATCTGTACAAGTGCCAAGTCAAAATGCAACGACGCAAAGATTATTCATAGATAGGCTTGTGTGCATTTCATACTTTGTTGCCTCTAAGCAGCCAAAGCAGATACGTGTCTCTGTGTACAGTAGCCGAGCTTGCCTGGAATTCCTGGGGTGGCTGCTCCTTGTGCGTGTACATAGTTGGCTGGATGAGGGGGCAACTATCCATTTTATATCTACCTAAACCTACATAGTTTACTTAGGGCAGTCTACATACATATCGAGTGGCAGTGAAGAGTTCTTCGTCTGTGGACATGGTAGTTCAAAATTGCTTCAAGCCGAAACAAGCAAAGTATGCTGGCGATCATCAGGTTCCTTCTTGGTCTCCTCCACCTGAAGATGTGTTGTCCATGTGTGTCGACGCGGCTCTGTTTCCGACCGATCGGCGCATGGGGTGGGCACGAGATCATGAAGACAAGATTATACTGTCATGCTCTGAAGGGCTAGACGAGTTCTCAGTCCCTGAAGTGACGGAGGGATTGGCGATCCGTAAAGCCCTAACGGTTCTTCCTGACTATGATTCAGAAACTGCATAACAGAGTCTGCTTGACAATGGTTAAGCAAATTAGATGAGCTACTCATGACATGTTTCCTGTAGGCACGGTGGTGCGAGATATCAAAGCCATGGTTTCAGGTCTTGAATCACTATCCTTCAAACGTTCAATCGTAGTGTGAATGTCATCGTGCATTCGCTAGGTCACGCATATGTGCTTCTTTCCCTGTTGTCCCGGATGTTTCACGGGATGTGATTTAATTAATAAAGTGCGGTATTCAGTAAAAAAACTGGATTATGTAGGGTAGTTAGCTATTGTAATTTGAGAGGGGGCATTTGCCCCTTCCACCCTCACTTGTGTATAGATTCGCTAGTGTCTGCGAAGACTCCTCAAAGCAGAATAAGAGAATGGTGGACCAGCCTCAAATTCTGCCGCCCAAATAATAAGAAACATGAGCTGGTCAGAATCGTCATTGCTTGTTGCCGGCTTTTCTGGTTGGAAACAAAATGACATAAACTTTGAAGGAAAACAGGAAAGCAATGCGGTGCTCATTCGGCTGATCAGCGTGGAGTATACCTGGCCATGCCTGGGGCCAGGCCAAGAAAATCCCGACACAAAAAACTGAGACACAAGACCAGCCCGCCCTGGCCAAAAAACACCAATGCCCGTCGGGCCAGGCCTCCTCCTGAAATGAATAAAACACAAAGCACAGGCCCGGTCTTGACATGCAAGCATTGCATGTTCTTGAAAAAAAAAATTAGGAGGTTGTACGTGTTACTTGTACTACTTAGATTTACGGATTAGAGAGAGTAGAGAGAATAGGACCTTATGGCCTGTTACTTTAACGAAGTTCGGCCAGCCCAATAATGAGGTATTCACTGTACTATTAGCGTATGTGTACCCCTTGTTGGGCCAGCCCAGTGCTAGTCACATGGGGCGCGTTTAGTTGCCTGCAGGAGGCCAGACCAGTCCCGCCAGCTGCAAAAGCCCGACGATTGGTTGCGTGTGCAAGCTTTCGATGCTGGCCAGCACACTCATTAAAGTAGGCTCAGGCCAGTGATACGTCTCAAACGTATCTATAATTTCTGATGTTTCATGTTGATATTATGCCAATTGCTACATGTTTTATATACACTTCATAGCATTTTTATGCATTTTCTGGGACTAACCTATTAACAAGATGCCACAGTGTCAGTTCCTATTTTCTGCTATTTTTGAATTTCAGAAAAGTTGTTTTGGAAATATTCTCGGAATTGGACGAAACAAAAATGGAAGTCCCTATTTTTTCATCACGAAGACCGTATCCAGAAGGGAGAAGCAGGAGGGCCGGCCACGCCAGGGCACGGCGTGGCCCCCCTTGCTGCCGCGCCGTGGGGTGGCGTGGGGCCAACGTGCCTCTCATGTTGATCCAAATAATGTTCCTTTAGCTTCTTTGGTTACTCAAGAAGAGCATGTTGATGTGAACTTCATTAAAAATAATAACTTCAACAACAATGATTATAGGAATAATTTTGGTAATAGCAATTATAAGCCCTATCCTTCCAATACTGGAAATAGTTATGTTAATTCTTATGATAGATCTGGATTGCCTAGTGAGGAAAGGATGCTAGAAATTGAAAAGACTACCAAGAACTTTATGCAAACGCAATATGAGCAAAACCTAATTGTTCACTAAAACTATGAATAAACAATCTGCTATGTTGAAGAATATAGGACATCAAGTTGAGAATTTGAATAGGGAAATTTCTGGTATGCAAATTAAGATCTCTAATGCTGAAACTTGTATTTCATCCATGTCGGAAGCTCAAGCTTCCTTAATTAATAAAATGGCAGCTAAACCTGAAACTATTGATAACAATACTTTTGCTACTGCCAATGTTATTCAAATTAAAATTGATAATAATGTGTGGAACCTGCACACAACACAATCAAACTATTTGCCCCAACGAAACAGTGATGTTGTCAATCTCGCAGGTCTTGCTAAAAACAAAGAATTAAACGTATGATGTGGAAAATGATGTTTAATTACAGAGAATGAAAAGGAACAATGATTGCAGAAGGTATTTATCAGATGTAAAAGAATGGACCGGGGTCTACAGACCACTAGTGGTGTCTCTCCATAAAAGATAACTAACATGCTGGGTAAACGAATTATAGCTGGGCAATTGACAAAATAATGAGTGCATGACAGTGCATATATATGACATGATGATTACTATGACATTCATGTGGGCATTACCACAAAATACATAAACCGTTATCAAACATCATCTATGACTAATAATCCACCTCCAGGTAGTCACCCGAGTTCCCCGTTCGTATTAAGTTGCAAGCAACAGATTATTGCATTAAGTAAAGTGCATAATGTAAACAACACAATTATCCTTACACAAAGCATTGTTGTTTTACCCCTAATGGCAACATCACATCCACAATCTTAGAAGTTGCTGTCACTCTCCCAGATTCAATGGAGGCATGAACCCACTATCTAGAATAAATACTCCCTCTTGAAGTTACAAGCATCTACTTGGCCAAACATCTACTAGTAACGGAGAGCATGCAAGATCATAAATAACATAATAGATAGATTGATAATCAACTTGACATAGTATTCAATATTCATCGATCCCAGCAAAGACAACATGTAGCATTACAATAATATGATCTTGATCATGATATGCAACTCACAAGATCTAAACATGATAGCACAAAGTGGAGAGACTACCAGCTAGTTACTGTCGTGGACCCGTAGTCCAAGGATGAACTACTCACGCATCACTCCGGAGGCGGGCATGATGATGTAGAGCCCTCCGGTGATGATTCCCCTCTCCGGCAGGGTGCCGGAAAGAGCTTCTGAACCCTCCGAGCTAGGGTTGACGACGGCGGCGTCTCTGGAACTTTTCGTGGAATATGGCTCGGGTATCTAGGGTTTTCTAGAATAGATGAATATATAGGCGAAAGGGCGCGACTGGAGGCACCCGTGGGGCCCACGCCACCCCACGGCGCGGCAGGGAGGGGGCCGCGGCGTGGCTGGCACACGGCCCTCTTGCTTCTCCCCTCTGGACTCCGTGTTCGTGATGGAAAAATAGGGACTTCAGTATTTGTTTCGTCCAATTCCGAGAATATTTCCAGAACTAATTTTCTGAAATACAAAAACGGCAGAAAACAGGATCTGGCACTGTGTCATCTTGTTAATAGGTTAGTCCCAAAAAATGTATAAAAATGCTATGAAGTGGATATAAAACATGTAACAATTGGTATAATATCAACATGGAAGATCAGAAATTACAGATACGTTTGAGATGTATCAGAGCGCTCCTCCTGCAACCGCTTTATTGACCATTGCTTTCGTTCACCCTTCTTACTTTTACTTCTTCTCCATTCCAACTGATGTTATAATGCTCAAATCAAAATAAGCTATACACGAAAATGATGCACGTTGATTATGTGATTCCATTATGTGATTCCATCCCGGATCTTTCTGGTGGCGTGATGTGTTTAGTTTGGTAGATATGTATGGAGGTATATCCTCTGCTCACATTAATGATGCCACCACCACCTTATTTTGGAAAGATAATTGGCATGGGAATGAAAGCTTTGCGACAAGTTTGCACACTTATTTTCATCTGTGACTCAGGGAGACACTCCTGTTTCCTTGGTGTCTGAATCTGCGTATATGTTCTCCCTTTTTGCGCTGCCCCTATCAGTGCAGGCTAATGGTGAACTTGAACAAGTCCAGCACATTGTTGATCAGCTGAACCTGACGGATGGAGCGCCATGCCAGAGTGTTTCCTTGGGGCAGCTGCTCTTTCTCCCCGAGAAAGTTATACAACTTCCACTTTGCTAGGCTACGGCAGGATACAGCGCTGCAAGCTATTTGGAAATCCAGGTTACTTCCCAAGCTGAGAGTTTTTGGCTGGTTGCTTCAAATGGACAGGCTCAATACCAAAGATTTGATGGCTCGAAAACACTGACATGTTGACTCTGGCACTTCTTGTGTATTGTGCTCTCAGGACACGCTTGAAACGTGGGATCACCTTTTTTCTCGTGTCAACTTGCATTTGATTGTTGGGCGTTCCTTCAGATTAATTGGGATTGCTCTAGACCGATGGCCAGCAGGTTTTACCAAGCAAAAGATCAATTCTTGGGGCCGTGTTTCATGGAGATTTCTATCTGTGGTCTATGGAACATATGGAGAGCTCGTAATGACCTCATCTTCAACGGGATTACACCATCTGTTGATAGCTTGAAGGTCACGTTCCAAAGCGATGTTCTGCTTCATTAGCACAGAGTTGCCTCGGCTCTTGTACATCCCTTGATTACTTGGGCTTTAGAAACTTTTACTCAAATTTGTTCAGATTAAAAAATTATTCGGATTTGAAAATAGTTCAGATTCAAAATTTGTTCGGATTTGGAGATTCAAAAATTTATTATATTTGAAAAAAATCGAAATTCGAATTTTTTGTTCACATTTGAAATCGTTCATATTTTTAAATTTATTCAGATTTGAAGATTGTTAGGAGTTTAAAACCGTTTAATTTAAAAATAATTATTTGGATTCGGAAATTGTTCAAGTTAGGATTTTGACAATTGTTCATATCTGAATTTTGTTCATATTTAAAATGTTCATATTTTTCAAAAAAAATCAGCTTCAAAACAAAAAGATAACAATACCATTTTGTAATTGGCTGGTTTTGAACCGGCCCATGAAGCTATGTCTTGCGAGGAAAGTGTTTCACGTCGCGGACGCGACGTACAAGAGCTCCCCATATGACGCCTACAGAGTTTTTTATCGACCTGACGCCTGAAGCACCTGGCCCAGGTATGTCCTTTTATAGTTATGTTTTTTCTTCCTCTTCTTTTTTGTTTTCCTGTTTCTCTTTTCTTTTTTTATTCCTTTTTTGTTATTTTTTCCTTTTAATTGACTATTTGTATCGTCTCATAAGTGAATATTTCTTGAATATATGTGAATAATTATCTTGAATTATTCTTATTTTTCCATGAGTTTTTGTTGTTGTTGATAAACAAGGTACAAACGCAGACGCTCACCTACACGCACATGCCCTCGCCTTTATGAACGTATACATGCACACTCTAGCCCTAAGAGCAACATGGAGAGATTCAGACGACATGTTGAATCTCAAAACTGACGAAGTTATTATAGTATCCTAGTTATCGACGTAAACATCGCCTCCTATTAAAAGAATATGTTTTCTTTATGTGACACACATGTGTGCTGGGTACAACCATCTTGCTAACCATCTGAAACCATATTTTGGTGCCCTGTGGTAATTTATACTCGTATAACAATATGAGATTGTTCTTATCTCCATAATTTTCCGTAATTGTTCACGTAGTTCAAACAATGTTCCATGATAAAGGAAAAGTTCTTACAGTTCGGAGCAATTGCTCACAAGGTTAATAAATATCCACATGAGAGAAAAACATTTCGTGACACAAATTAATTGTTCACATGGTTCATAATAATTTTGACGATGCCAAAAAAAGTTTGTATAGTCCAAAAAAATGTCCAGGTGGTATAAAGGTTACTTTGAGAAAAATAATGTTCATACAATTTAAAATAATTTTTCATAAGGTTCGATGTACTACTTCACGTGATGAAAAAAAAGTTCGTACACCTATTTCTTTTCTGTTCACGAGGTTTAATTTTTTTCGTATGAGATTTTTTTTTCTAAATGGGTCAGACATGTGTTGAGGAAGTAAGGCGGATTAATTATGTTGTTCAAATTATTTGTCTAATTCTCAGTTTGAGATTTTTATCTAGCACATAAAATCACAAGAAGAAAATAGAAGAAACAAATTAGTGCAACCAAGAGCGTGTGCTCGGACGAGAAACATTCAAAACGGATTAAATGGGCCAGACCAGTCAAAGGGTACGCGTACGCAGGTCCTGCCTATTTGACGCTTGACGCATTATATAGAAGGTCGGGCCTCGGTGCTTCGCCGGACCGCAGGTTCTGTACTATTGGGCCGTATTTAAAGGAACTCTAACAGCTGCGCCAAATTAGGCCTAGTGCCCTAAAAACGGTTTTATAGACCACGAAGGGGCAAAAAATCACTCTCCAACAACTGCCCTATATGGTGCCCTATTATAGGGCTGCCCTATATTTTGGTCCTCTCAGCCCTATATATGGGGCACGAGCGGCCGCGCGCGCCCTATGCCCTAAATCTTCATTTTCCGCGCGCGCGTGGCCAACTGCCACTTCCCTTCCCCTCCTGCCACTTCCCTTCCCCTCCCCCCATCGCCCCCGCGCGCGATTCGCCCACCGCCGCCACGATTCGACCGCCCCGCCGCTAGGGGTGGGCATTCGGTCTTTTCGGTTAGTTCGGTTCGGTCTTTTCGGTCTTTAACAATTTCGGTCATCCAGAAATGATACCCGTAATAAATTCGGTCTTTTCGGTTTTCTGTTTTTCGGTCTTCGGTCTATTCGGTTCGGTCTTCGGTCATGACCAAATAGACCAAAATATAGGGCGCGAGAAAGGGAATCGGCGCCCGGGACTGGGAAAGTGGGAAGCGATCGACTTGTCTCTCATGCACAGGAGAATATACAGTACGCTGGGCTGAGATACCCAGTTGTTGAGCCTAGAGACTAGATGGTATGGTTGGTTTAGTAGTTGGGCATATAGACTAGATGTACACATAAGCTGGGCTGACCACAAATTCGGCTGCTTCCATACGTAATTCACTCAAAATAAAATAAAATCAGTCTTTCGGTCTATTCGGGTTATCTATAAGTGATACCCGAATTTCTGATCTAATTTCGGTCTTTTCTAATTTGCTACCCAAATTTCTAACGGTCTTTTCGGTCTCGGTCATTTCAGTTTTGGTCTCGGTCTTTTCGGTTTCGGTTTTCGGTCTTCGGTTTTTATGACCACCCCTACCCGCCGCCGCTCCGCCCCCGATTCGCCCGCCGCCGTCGCTCCCTCACCTCCGGCGACCATCCCCACCCCTCGCCGCCGCCGATTTGGCCTAGATTCGGCCTCAATTTGACCGCCCGCCGCCGCGCCGTGATGTGGACGCGCCGCAACTCCGGGGGGCACGGCTACGGTGGCTACGGCCGCGGCTACGGTGGCTCCCGCGGTGGCTCCGGTAGCGCTCACGGCCGCGCCGCGATGGGAGGAGCCCCGCGCCGCCGCCGGTCCGCAGCTCGACCGGTTTCCGCGGCGTGCGGCGCCGTCGCTCTGGCCGCTAAGCGGCGGAGATCACCGTTGACCACACGCGGATGTGGCTCGGCACCTTCGCCACGCCAGAGCTCGCCGCGCGCGCCTACGACGCCGTGGCGTGGCAGTATGACCGGCCGATGTCGGAGATGAATTTCTCCGACGTCGCGACCGCCGAGGATGCCACGGCCGTGGCTCCGGTTTTTCACGTGGTTTGCCGTGCCATCGAGGAGGAAGACCGGCAGGCACGCCGCCAGCTCCGGGCTACGCAGGCGGACGAAGCGGCGATGGAGAAGCTCCGGCGGGAGAATCCCGAGCTCGTGAAGGCCGAGGAAGAGTTCTTCGTGAGCCGGGGCAAGCGTAATCCCCCTCTGAGCATATCTTATCCTATGTTTCCGCAAATATTTTCTCCACTATATTATTGCATGCGGTTCTAAATGTCAATTTTATTGGATTAGAGTATCCTATAGTTGCATTAAGTTTCCGATGCCAATACCCGTTTCCCTCCTATTATCCATATATTTGTATTGTTGGCCTGAGATACTTAACTATGCTATGTTGATACTTAGCCATGCTTAGTAAATGCTTAGCTGTACGATGGATGGTTCATGTTGGAAACAGGTGATGAATTGTTCAGATGATGGTGGAGAATTGTGGTGACAGGTAATAAGATGCAAAAGGTGGGGATGAGAGGCCACTTTGGTATGGTGGTGTTTTGTCTCACTCCCGCCGCCTAGGTGCGAGTTCTTTACCTCTTAAACCAAGACTAAGCGCGCTTCCATTCGGTGGGGTATATGGAGCCCCCGTCGACCAACTAACTTGAGCGGGCTAGCCAGAGTCCTCTAGTTCGGGCTTCCATTTGCGTGTGCGTGAGGATGGTGGTATGAACTGGGATGAGGATGGTGGTGTTAGGAAAATGAGTGGCCACGGGGCACGGTGTTGTGATCCGCTGTTCCATACTCACTGATGATTCTGGGTTAGTCCTTAACAAGGTAAAGGTTGTAACCGTTTCCACTCAGGACTTTCCCCGGAAGAGAGCTAAGCGTAGGCAATCTGAGTTCTGTGAGCACAAATTACAGAACCATTACGTGTGGACCTAAACTTCGAAGAAGGAATGGAGTACAAATGTGCAGAAAGCTCGACCATACAAAGAAAAACAGAAAGGGGGCCTAAACAAGAAGATTAAACATATTGCAATGATGCGCTCTAAGAGTCCGAGGGCATGATTTCAGGTGCTACGCCTACGCTACTGCCATCCTTTGCATAAACTAAAAGCAGAGATCTCTCGAGCAAAGTGCAGGCAATGAATACCCAAAGATGCCCCATCCAGTCACAACATCATAGTTTAAGAGCAATGACAAGCTTCAGGAGTGGCTACTACTCCATTAGTTTAGTAATGCTACTATCAGTTTCCAATCCGTGACAGCCTCCCCCAATCCTCGTGCTCGCTCATCTGATTAGAAGACAGAGCTGCGCTAAGCTATGATAAAGTACGCTGTTGGTCTCATGAACCGATGAGATGGTCGATTGCTGCGTGGCTGGGTGACTACCGCAGCTGGGTGGTTGACTGGAAGGGTATCAACGTTGTGATCGAGCCTTTGAACGGCCTGGTCAACACCCGGGCTGGGACTGGTAGAATCAAAGCCATTTTCCTCATAAATATTCCACATGGAGATGCTGAATTAGTTATGCCCTGTGGGAATGTGAGCTCTGAATTTTGCTGCAACGGTCTCTAGAATCTTCACTGCAGCCCCTGTTTTACAAGAGGAGAGAAACAAGTGGCAGGCACTGTGATCCAATCCAAGGCATGCAGCTTAGCCTGATGAACTTACATGTAAATCTGGGATCTTGATTGGTTATACACATGTGCTAGCTCGAGCTTTCAATTGCGTTTTAAACAGTGAGAAGACAACATACTTATATCAGTACCAGATTCGTGAGGACAAGGTTGGCCTGGACCTTTTTTTGGCCAGAGACAATGAACATATATGCCTTCGGGTGCAATGCAAACTTTCTTTTTCGTCTGGACCACCGTTTGATTTTCCTAATTTCCGCGTCTCTAATTAAGTGGGGACATGAATTGGATCAAAGGTGCTCCACCTCCACTCGAGTCATCAAAAGCAAACTGATGTAGGCCGCCTAACCATAGCCGCTGATGAAAAGGAGACCGAGGAATTAATTAGACTGACGGTGGATATATATATATATATATATATATATATATATATATATATATGTTCTTATTTTATATAGGACCTTATTTTACAACTTATTTTACAACTTATCAGGGATTACGACAAGGGGATCCGTTATCGCCGTTACTTTTCGATGTGGCAGGGGATGTGTTAGCAATCCTGATCACTAGAGCACAAGAGGGGGGTTTGCTTAATGGTTTGTCATCAAATCTGGTAAATAGAGGCGTGTCTATTCTGCAATATGCAGATGACACAATCCTATTACTGGAAGACGACATCGAACAAGCGAAAACCTTAAAAATCATCTTGTGTCTCTTTGAGCAAATGTCGGGGTTGAAAATCAATTTCCACAAAAGCGATATTTATTGCTTAGGGAGGCCGCCGGGAGAATTAGAGAATTTGAAGAAATTCTCACTTGCAATTCCGGTGTTCTACCCATGAAATACTTAGGGGTGCCAGTAGACAAAAAAAGAATTAAAATCTCGGATTGGAGACCTACTGGTGACAAAATGGGAAAGAAATTGTGCCCTTGGTATGGGAGAATGACAGCGATGGCGGGGAGAGTTACCTTGATTAACTCATCCTTATCTAGTGCCCCTTTATATATGTACTCTTTTTATAGAGTACCTATTGGGGCAAAAGAAGGGATGGACTCAACCAGAAAAGGGTTTTTGTGGAGTGGAGAAAAAGGGAAGAGAAAATATCATTTAGTTAGGTGGGAGGTTGTTTGCTTACCAAAAGAACAAGGTGGACTTGGTATTTTAGATTTGGAAGTAATGAATATAGCTCTTTTATCAAAATGGTTGTGGAAATTATTTAATGAAGATGGACTGTGGCAACAAATACTTCGAAAAAAGTACTTGGAGAAGATCACTCTTTGTCAAGCTGTCAAAAGAAATGGTGATTCTCATTTCTGGCAGGGCTTGATGGAGGTTAAAAAGCTTTTCTGGGGATGTTGTCGAATACAATTAGGAAATGGGGGAAAAACAAGTTTCTGGGAAGATCATTGGACTTCTGACGAGAGCCTATCTAAAATGTTCCCAAGACTCTTTAGCACTTCTCTGAACAAAAACATAACTGTCAGTGAAGTGGTTAACAGAGGATGGGCTTCGCTTAGATTTAGAAGGGCGCTGGTAGGAGTGTTAGGAGAACAGTGGGCGTCGATGAGAAGGCTTTTCAGAGACATAACACTAAGTGAGGAACCTGATAGGTTGATATGGACATTAACCAACTCAGGAATCTTCTCGGTTAAGTCTTTTTATAATGCTATGCAATCTCGTAGAGTGGTGCCATATAAATTCCTTTGGAAAATTAAACTACCTCTGAAAATCAAGACGTTCATTTGGTTGATACTTAATAAAAGTATTTTAACAAGAGATGTCTTGAAACACAGGGGGGGGGGGGGAGATTGTGAGGAAACATGCTTATTTTGTGGCAAAAATGAATCCATTAATCACTTATTCTTTGAATGTCCTCTAGCTAGGTATATATGGAATGTGGTTGGCTGTGCATTTGGAACAGGCTTCCAATTCACTTCAGCTGAGCATGCCGTATCAGTTTGGCTTAGAAGGAAAAATAAGAAACTAAGGGGTTTATGGTCGGTAGGAATTGCAGCGATTTTGTGGGGGATTTGGAAAACCAGGAATGCTGCATGTTTTGAGAAGAAGTGGCCAGAGGAGCCACTAGATGTTATTTTCAGAATCTCATACTGGATACAATGGTGGGGTTTATTGCAGGTGAAACAAACCGCAAGGGATCGTCTGGTGTACTTCGCTAGACTCCTGGAGAAGGTAGCGAAAGAAATCTTTGGTGCTAGAAGAAGTTGGACCCCGTGGATACCCAGGTTGACAATGTGATGAAGAAGGAAGAAGCGGAAAAAAAAGAAGACGGGAGACATTCTGAGAAAAGGATCGCAAATAAAGCAAGAAAACTGGCGGTTGGAGTTACAGGAGTAGATAGGATATGGTCTTTGTAATTTCCTCCTTGTTTTTCTTGCTCTCTTTACTTTCCTTTCCCTAGTCTGTCTCGTCGAGACTTTGTTTACGCTGTTACTGGTGGTTGTTGTGGTTTTCCTGGTGGTTGACGCGTTGTGGATGTAAAACTCTGTAGCTGTGGTTTCATTAATGAAATCGGGGCGGAGCCCTCTTTATCTAAAATATATATATATGTTCCATCAAAGAATCCAGGTTGAGCAGAAATTCCTTGTTACCAAACAGTAAGCCCAGCTTTTCGTTTTGATCCGTTCAAATGTTGGCCTACCCAAACAATTTAGTGTTTATAGTTTTGAACTGAATACTACTCCGTATTAGCTGTTGACAAGAACATGCATTAACTAGCCCGCCAACCCAACCCAACCCCTGCAGCAAGGTGGGACTGGGCCAGTAGCCCATGCATCCAGCAAAACCCTGCAAGATCCTCCTACTCATCTCTGAGCCCATCCATCTTGACTTGTGCAAGCGGCTCTAGACTCTGGTCCCTGTTTTCACATGTCCATCTCAAGTGCAATCACCATCCCAATTCAAGCACTGAAAGTTCATGGAATGGCATGGCGTATGTGTACGCATAGTTGCACTGCATATTCCTCCCTCTGATCTAAATCTCGATGACACCTCAGATTTGGATACTGAATCAATCTGACGAAGAAAACCTCACACTTGTCTCTCCTAAGATATAGCCTTCTCTCCAACCACTTGGGCCTTGGGCATGGTATAAGTAGAGCCGGCCACCTCCAAGGGACGGCTCACACAAAGTTAGCAGCGCTAGTGGTGGGTGGTTATAACCAATAACTCCCACTGAAAGTTTCAGACCCCTCCTTCCTCTGTTTAGCGAGTGCCCAGGGATTCGGCCACCATGAAGTTTATGAAACTTGGCGCAAGGCCCGACACTTTCTTCTCCTCCTCCGAGTCCGCGAGGTGCCGATCCTGATTGGCCGTGATCGGTCTTCGTTAGTTTCTGTCTGCTCCGAGTTTTGGGTGCATGATTCTGACCCTGTGGTTCTGCTCTCGTCCAGGTCCGTGTATACGGAGGTGGCCACTGATCTGCAGATCCTGGTGGGTAACTGCCTCTACCATCTCCACAAGGTAATGGGTGATCCAAGAACCAGATTCATCTCCGTTTCTATCTGATGATGAGAATATGATCTTTCGATGCCATGCAACGATTTCTTGGTTCTTGTTCGGTCTTCAAATGATTTCTTATCGAATCCTGTTAAGACTGTTGTGTGTTTATCGGCAGTTTCCTCTACTCTCGAAATGCCTTCTTCTGCAAGCGCTCTGCGCCGAGTCCGGCTGCGGCGCCGACGGCGACGTCATCGAGCTCGCGGGATTCCCTGGCGGTGCGGAGGCGTTCGAGGTCTGCGCCAAGTTCTGCTACGGCATCACCATCACCGTCAGCGCGCGCAACCTCGTCCCGCTCCGGTGCGCGGCCGCCCACCTCGGCATGTCGGAGGCCGCCGACCGCGGCAACCTCGCCGCGAAGCTCGACTCTTTTCTGGCCTCCTGCCTCCTCCGCCGCTGGAAGGACGCGCTCGCCGTGCTTCACTCCACGCGCCACAGTGCGCCGCTCTGTGAGGAGCTCGGCCTCACCTCCCGCTGCGTGGACGCAGTCGCCGTCCTCATCGCCAGCCCTGCCGCCGCCGCCTCCATGCCGGCCAAGTCGACGTCGGCGTCGCCCTGGTGGGCGCACGACGTCGCAGAGCTCGGCGTCGACATGTTCTGGCGCATCATGGTTGCCGTCAAATCGACGGGCGACGTCAACGAGAAGACAGTGGGCGACGCGCTCAAGGCGTACGCGCGCCGGTGGCTGCCCAACGTCGCCAAGGACGGGCTATCCGCGGAGCAACCGTTCGATGACGCCGCCATTGCTGCTGACGACAGCGTGAAGCAGATCACGACGAGACACCGGCTCCTGCTGGAGAAGATCGTGAGCCTTCTCCCAGTGGACAAGGACGCCGTCTCCTGCGCGTTCCTCCTCAAGCTGCTCAAGGCGGCCAACATCCTGAGCGCGTCCGCCACGTCCAAGGCGGAGCTAGTGAGGAGGGTGGCATGGCAGCTCGAGGAGGCCAGCGTTGGTGACCTTCTGATCCCGTCACTGTCCTGTCTGAGCGACATGCTGTACGACGTGGACGCGGTGGCGGCAATCCTCCACGAGTTCGCGCTGAGGCACGCGGCGGCGACTGCGCAGCCGGCGCCGGTTCCAGCGGGAAGCCCTGACGACGACAGCCCGACGCGGTCGTCCGGGCACCGGCGGTCCAGGTCGGATGAGAGCGTTGGGTTCGACGGCGCCCGGCGGTCGTCATCGGCCGCGCCGGTGTCACAGTACGCGCTGGCGCGGGTGGGCAGGCTAGTGGACGCGTTCCTGATCGAGGTGGCCAAGGACCCCAAGCTGCCCGCGGACAAGCTGCTCGCCATTGCCGAGGCCGTGCCCGACAGCGCCCGCCCAGAGCACGACGGCCTCTACAAAGTCGTCGACTCGTACCTCAAGGTAAAATATTCGTTTTTTCACTCCTCAAATTCCTTGTGTCGTAGACCCGTGGTAACCTATTCGAAAGTTGTGGCGTATGAACAAACAACAACTTTCCTTTGCATAAACATTGTTCTAAAATCATTTTTTACATTATTATAGGCGCATCCGGAGATGAGCAAGAACGCCAGAAAGCGGCTTTGCCGGGTGCTCAACTGCCGGAAGCTGTCGGAGAAGGCGTGCGCGCACGCGGCGCAGAACGAGCTCCTCCCTCTTCGCGTCGTTGTGCAGGTGCTCTTCTTCGAGCATGCGCGCGCAGCGGCGCTGTCTGGCGGTGCGCCCGTCGCCTCCGACTCCGACCTGCCGAGCAACATCAAGGCGCTGCTGTCCTCCAAGTCCGCCGGGTCGGAGGAGGACGACGCCGACCGGGTCGATGAGCAGCGGCTACGCGTCCTGGCCTCCGGCGCGTCCCCGGGCGACGACTGGAGCGTGGAGGGGCTCCGGCGCGCCGCGTCCAAGATCGCCACGCTGCGCATGAAGATGGAGGAGGAGGACGACGACGACGACGAGTTCGTGCGCAAGGCCGGGCTCTCGCGCAGCTCGTCCCTGCGGTTCAGGGCCTTCTGTGCTCTCCCGGCGGCGAACCCGAAGCGGATGCTCAGCAAGCTGTGGCCGCTGGCTAGAAGCGTCACCGCCGACCGGCATTAGCAACTAGCAACGAGCAAGCCATTAGTTTTTTTTTTTTTGTAATTGATTCCTCGGTCTCTTCTTCTTTTTGGGTTGTCTACCTTGCCCAAGGCCTAAGGTTGATTTGTTTCTCTCTTTCATCCCATCAGATACAGTTTTAAGGCTGAGTGTACCTTCCTTGTAGCTATAATCATAGTCGTCAAAATAAATCAAATAGGAATAGAACATGTTACTTCCATACATACATTCAGGGGTAAATGGATTATCTTTGTTGGTAATGAACATGATCTACTATCTTTAAGTCATTTTAGGAAAAGTTGTTTCAAGTCCATCATGTTAAAAATCATTTAAAAAAATCACACTCGGGTATATGAGATCAAGAACCTTCCCTCAAGATCGTCAACTTAGAAATAGACTCAAATGGCTATGTTTGCCACTCCTACAAATTGTCATTCCTTCACAAGATCATGACGATACTATTAATGTAGAATCTTATTATTTCTGCAAAGAGGCCATCCATCACGAAGCACTATCTTCCTTTCGGTATCCTATGATCACCATCCACTTGGCAGACAATTTGCATCTAGAAGGTTAAAAAAGGTATCATGAACATGGAAATTCCATGGCCGAATCAAATGAACTGCAGATAATAATTTATTTGCCCCCCTTTTACCTGAAAGATCCTCATTGTTAGGTCTCGCGCGTGTGCGGGGCATATATGATGATGATGGGATGATGAGACCTCACCTCAGCTCCAAATGTTTGGTCAGCAGCCACTGAGCAAGGACAGGTCAGCACTTAATTTTCTATGCACCTATGATGATCCATCTTTAGCTTCTTGCTCATCACTAGCATGGGGGCAGGCTCATCCACCTCAGGCCCCAGCGCTGCTTCACGATTCAGAGGGTATGTCGTGTCCTGCAGAAATTTCTTTGCTAGGGTACACCCCGCGCAACATCTAGTGATTTGCTATTATTGTTTTTCTTTCCCCGCAAATGTCCCATCGTGATTGGTGTCAATTCAGATTGCCGAGTGGAAGTCACTTGTCTCTTCGTGCATGCCCATTCACTTCATGCCAAATAATTCGGGTTTGTTTGTTTGAAAGGAATTTAACAGAATATTGGCGGGCTTCAATCTTCAGAATTTTAATATGGAGTTTATTCCGTGTTTACGATTTAGATCCATATGGATTTTTTGTATGATCCACTTTACATTTCATAGGAAATTTTCTTGAGTTCCAATCCCATGAAGCTGATACACAACTATGGCATACACACAATACTTCGGAACAATTGTTGTGTTTTCCTGAAAGACAACAAAACGAGATGTATTACGAATTCTGTTGTTTTAATGCCTCTAGGATTCGAAATGCCAAGACATTCTACTCATACATTTTAAACTATCCCCGTGTTTTGTAAATCATGTAAACCAAACATGCTCTTCATCATTTTACTATCCCTATATACTCAGTCTCTTTTAGAAGAGAGTTTGACACTTGACAGATATGGAGGCGTACAAACAAACTGGCTGACGCAGTTCCTTGAGGTAAACCCCTAGTTCTTGTCAAGGGTGTTGTGACCTCCCATGTAAAGGTACCTACTATCCATGGCTAAAACCCTCGATCTAGCATTCACATGTTGGCTCAATTGAATACCCTTGGTCTAGCCTTGGGTGTGTGGACTCGGCTCTAATTCTTGGTAACATCTTTGAGTTGTTTCAACCTTTTAACGTTAACCTTGATGTGGTTAGTTTCGTTGAAGATGGTTATAAGTTAACAATCCTTTGTTGTTTTATTTTATTTATGTAAGTAAATTTGTTCAAAAATATGAAGGTTGAGCATATGGATCAATGTAGAGGCCCTCACTCACTATCTCGAAAACAAAAGACTACAAATCATTTCAAGATACCATATGTACAAATTTCGCAAAAAAGGAAATAGAAAATCTAACCAGTGCATTTATCCAAGGCAATTGTATTGTGAGATACCTTTGCAACATTTACCACAAATTTCAAAGCTATTATACTTATCAATCGATGTAGATATCTTGTCGTATTTGTCTGAAAAAACGAATGATTGCAAAATAGACAAAAAAAAAGAGAAAAGGGCTATATTAAATCCAGACCTAGCTAGTCAAAACATTGAGGATGACAACTATAATATTACACACAGGAGAATAAAAATGAAAGAAGGCGATCACAGAACTGATGTGTCAACCTCCAATAATGACAACCTAGAAAAGAACGACACACACATCTTCTTCCAGTTTTTCTCTTAATTTGATGGGCTTACTTAAAAAACAAATACGACACGAAAATTTATCGATCCAACTATCGAGGCCAGATCATGCGTTCTCATCCCAAAGAGAAGTCCGAGAAAATACCAACCAATAGGTTGAGCAAGATTAACGTCACATGAACAAGGAGATTGCCATGTTCAACCAATAAAGACTAAAGGACTGCATAGAGACGAGTCCCGGACGTCTCCCTTTCTCTCTCGCACAGTGAAAGGCGACTTTTGAGCCCCCCTGTCAGATCCACCTCGCCGCCGGCGAATCGCCGGTTTCCTCCGCCTCCGCCGGCCGCTCCGGCGGCGGGAGGTTGGGGAAACCCCGATTCCCGGCGTGTACATAGTGTAGCTTCTGGTAGGGTTGCAGTTGGCGGCGCCATGGAGGTGAAGGTGTCGGCAGCCAAGTTTCTGCAGGTGGTGCTCGTCACCTCCGGCGGTGAGGCTCGGTGGAGCGTCATGGCGGAGCATCCCTGTGCTCGTGCTCGCGGTCCTATGCGGCCGGTGTGCGTGGCTTCCCCCATTCCGGAGTCCGGTGCGGCGGATCTGGATCTTGTTGTTCTTGAAGCTGTAGGGATTGGAGCGTGGTGGTGCTGCCGGCGGTGCGAGATGGAGGCTCCCCGGAGTTCGAGCATCGAAGACTTCCCGTGCGCATGGGGGCTTCTTCCATTCCAGGATCTGAGCGAAGAAGTTGCGGCGGCGCGTCATCGATACGTCTTGTTCGTCGACGGTGACACCCTGATGCAGAAGGACTGGGTTGTAATTTCCATCTTTGTTGGGTTCTTTTCTGTATTATCTGTGCTGTAATTCCTGCGGTTTCCCGCAAAAAAAAAAAAAAAAAACCAATAAAGACTAGAATTAGAGTTTCCACCTCTGAAAAATCAACACCCAGCACTCAAAGAGTGCATCTTACCGAAGTCGCGGTATGTTGCCATGCCCTGTCGGTCAATCATATCACAACCGCGCAAACACGGTCCCGAGAGATTGCAAAACAACTACAACTAGAAGTTTCTATTTATCAGTCGTCTAGATATACTTATTTCCCGTTCAAGATCTTGTCTTTTATGGCTCATCTAACAAATAATTAAGTTATTGCAAATTCTATAAATTGTGTGTACCTTAACGTCCAAAGATGTACAACCGACCAAAAGATGTGCCCTTATTGTAACTATGATTGAAAATTCATAATTTGATCAATAAGCGAAGGTAGATTTTTAAAATAGTAAATCCATTTCATAATACTAACTTGTTCGACAATTAAAGAAAAAGTTTGCAACTTTTGACAGTTTATCGAGAAAATATCAACATCTATAATGCCAAATCAATATCATTTAGATCAATAATGACATACATTTTGTAATATATTTATCTGATATTGTAGATGTTGTTGTTTTTTAATATTAACTTGATCAAATATATAAGATTTGATTTAGGACAAAATTAATATGCATTCTATATGGGCATGATTTTTTATTGTTTGTTTGGTTGTTTTATCTATCTTTGTGGTTAATTCTCTATACTTTAGTCTTTGAAAGTGGATTATGCTTTTACCACATAGTTGGCATTTCTGACACTTATGACCCCATTTATATATTCAATCATATATAAACATCTCAGCTATTCTACAACCACTTGTAGAATTTGTAGAATAGCTATTCTACAATCCCTTCTGAACTCCGTCCGTCACGTAAGCGAACTTCGACTTTTTTCTAACAAAGTTCACTTATTTACTATATATGGACTTCACGTTGTGTAACATAACTTTGGGTCATTAATAAGTGAACTTCACGTTGTCACAATAGTAACGAAGTTAACAGAATTTACGCAGATGAACTTCACAGTAATTTCTCAAATGAACTCATTTATAGTTAACTTCACAAGAAAATGAAATAAGCTTCATAAGTATGAGAAGTAAACTTCATGTGAACTCCAAACTTCACTCCAATCTATTTTTCTAGTATTTTTTCACTGCAATCATATTTTTCTTAACTTCTCTACTTACGCAGATAAACTTCACAGTAATTTCACAAACAAACTGATTTGAAGTTAGGAAAGCAAATAAACTTCACACATATCAGAAACAAACTTCGTGTAAACTCCGAACTTCACTTAATCTATTTTTTGCACTTCACGTATCGTAGTGTTGGAAGCCATACACGGCGAGATCATCGAAGTGAACTCCAGACTCGCCGCACGGTGGACTCCCATGGCGGCCCGGGTGTGTCGAGTTACGAAACTCGGACACCGGAGGTGCGAACACCTCCTAGTTGTTTGGTAGGAGGGAGCGAGGTGCTCCGACGTCAGTCCCCAGAGAACGAGCACGAACACACAAGATTTAACCCAGGTTCAGGCCGCGTCGCCGTGTAATGCCCTACGTCCTCCTTGTTTGGCTTGATTGATGGTCGATGATGTCTTACACGGTGTGTCTTAGAAACCTCCCTTCTACGCTCAAGGCCTATCTGAACTTCACCCCGGGAAGGTCTCCGAGGTGATGTCTGCTAGCCCCCGAGCTATGTGTCTAGTTGGAAGTGTTGTTCTCCCCCTCTCGCCACGGCCTTGGGTCTCCTTTTATACTGTTAAGGGAACTCCACATGCGGCCACTCCAGAAGCTTCTTCCCACAGCATGCCGTGTGTCGCATCGTTCCTCCAAGTGGCAGCCCTCCGTCGTCGCCGTGGCGCCGTCCGTGTCGCGCTGCCTCCCATGCCGCTACCTCCGCCGGGTCCGAGCTGATAGCAGGTCAAGTCTTGTCCCAGGCGCAGGCGTGGGGCAAGGTCAGACGCCTGTCCGGATGGGACAGTGTGTGGGGTCTTGTCGGTGTCTCGACTACGGCGGGCAGGAGGCCCAAGTGGTCTTGTACCTGACACCTGCTGCGATTCCTTCCTCACGAAGCCACCCCCTCTGGTGCGCAGCGCGGGAATCTTTTGCCACGTGTCGGCCTTGGGCTTCCCGGCGGGGTAGTCTTCGAGCTGGTCCCTCCCGCGAGCACGAGGTTGGCTCCGGGTTTTCACCCGGGGCCTCCCCGGGGCGCGGGGCCTTCCTTGTGGGGGAGCGGTGCGAGCCCGCCCAGTGGCGCGTGACCGGCGTACGAAGGGTCCCTCTCTTCCCGTACGTCGACAGCAGCCCCCGGGGCATTCCTGGGCGGTTAGGCAATTGCCCGGGTACGCCCCCACGGAGCGCCCCCACGCCGGGAAGGCATTGTAAATGACGCGACGTGAAGCGGCCAGCGCCCGGGTTAAGGACGCCTCGGTTTCCGCGGGAGGGGCCGGCGTCGCGCGTCTTTTCATGTTGGTGCCACCATTCTCAAGAGTGGTGGGGGGTCTTCAATGCAGGGCGGAATGGGGACCGCCCACACGCTTTGTCTTCTCGGTGCTCCGCGGCTATAAGAACCGGAGGAGAGGGGCGGTTTGAGTCATCGCCACCTCTCCTCCCTTCTTATCTTCCTACTCGCCTCCTCTATTCGTCCATCTCCCTGGTGAAAATGGCTGGTGGGGCTCGCGGCGGGCGCAGAGGCGGCAACTTCGGGGCCGTGCCTCTAGCTGAGCCCATTCTCGGCGGTCGTGGTCGAGACCGTCGCCGTAGGGGCGAGGCGGCCTTGGTGATTTTCCGGAGCGTGGGCTGGTGCCTCGTGCATCTTTTTTGCCTCATGGACCTTCGGAGTTATCCTTTGAGTTCATGTGCCCTCTTCACGGGAAGCTAAGAAGGTGTTTCCAGCTTCCCGTGGCCTTCTCCAAGTCCGTCGCGGAATCCGGGTCACAGGTGAGGTGGATCTGAATGGAGGGCTGCCACAGCGGTCCCTCATGCCTGGAGGCGGAGTTCGACGTCGACGGGAGCTTGTTTCTTGTGAAGGGCTGGCGCTCCTTCTTGCGGGCTCATGGCGTGAAGCCTGGGTACGTCGCCCAGTTCAGGTTTGATGGCTCGGGGACGTTCTCCATGAAGTTCTTCGACCACTCGTACTGCCGCGCCGCCTGTTGCTCAGAGAGCGACAGCAGTGATGGTCCAGCTTGGGACTCGGACTCCGAAGAGCACGAGATCCCGCATTGGCCGGGAAGCGGGATTGGCTTCCTCCCCCTCCTGAGAGGAGCATGTAAGATGTAAGATAGGTGTTGATGGAATGCGGGCTCCGCCGGGGCGGAACCGCCCCTTCCACTCTCCGTTCCCCCACCTTGTATCTCTTTTTTTTTAAAGGGGGAAGGAGGGGGTGTCCCCCGAACTCAGCGGATTACGACTGGTCCCGGCCTGGTTCACACTGTGGCATATCGAGACACCCCTGGGATCGTAGTTTGGCACGGCGTACTCCGACCTTGCCGATAATTTACGCCCTTAGGAGTAAGCCGTTTAGAGGTGGAATTTCCGGAGATGTGCGATATTCCATGAATTCGGCTCCCTTCTTCCCTCCTCTGTTTCCAGCCGGACCCCGCCCGGCCAGACAACATGCACTACTCGAAAGGGCCCATACCACGGCGGGGAGAGCTTGTGCATTCCCTCCGAACTTTGTCGTCGGCGAAGGACAAGGTCTCCTACCATGAGCTCCTGGGGACGAACTCACTGACTATGATAGCAACGGAGTCCCTGCTGGTAGCGCGCTGCGCGTACTGCCACTCGGCACCGGATCTCTTCGAGGATATTGACATCGTCAACCCTTTCCTCCCTATGCCCTTCCTCCTGGAAGGCGAGGAGATGGGGGATCCATATTTAAGCTCCGTGGGTAGCACCGCCTCTGCCCCGTAGACGAGGAAGAACGGTGTTTCTCCTGTGGCCCGACTCGGGGTGGTCCGTAGAGACCACACCACGAGGGGGACCTTCTCGATCCATGCTCGCCCGCAACTCTCGAACCGCTGGAAGGTTTTGGTCTTGATCCCCTTGAGTACCTTGGCATTAGCCCGCTCCGCCTGCCCATTGCTCCGGGGGTGGGCGACGGAGGCGAAGCATATCTTGGTCCCGAGGTGGTCATAGTAAGTCTGGAATAGCCCAGTGGTGAACTGAGAGGCCAGGTCGGTGATGATGCGGTTGCGTACCCCAAAGCAGCACACGATCCCTCGGATGAACTTGGTGGCTGCCAGCGTCGTTTGGGACCGTATGGGTTCCGCCTCCACCCATCTAGTGAACTTGTCGATGGCAACGATCAGATATCGGTATCCCCCGTGGAGGCGGGGAATGGCCCGACTACGTCCAACCCCCATACCGCGAACGACCATGATAGGGGGATCATTCGAAGTGCCTGGACCGGTTGGTAGATGTTCTTGGCGTGGAATTGGCAGGCATCACAGGTGCGAACCAGCTCATCGGCAACGGAGAGTGTCGTGGGGTAGTAGAACCCCTGTGGGAAGGCCTTGCCTACCAAGGCCCCTGCTGCAAGGTGATTTGAGCATAAGCCTTGGTGAAGTTCGGCCAAGAGAGCCCGTCCCCACACCTCGGAGATGCACCGGAGCTTCACACCATACTCCCTTCTCCGGTACAACTGTCCATCTATACGGACGTACATCTTGGCTCTTCGTGCTATCTGCTCAGCCTGTTGGTCGTCGTACGAAAGTCCTTGATGCCGCAAGTACCGGAGTAGCTCGGTGGCCCACTCGGGGTCCTCAGACTCCGCGGGTCTGATTGATGCCACCTCCCCGGGCCCTGCCCTCCCCGGGGTCCCCGGGGCGGTCCCCGCCTGCGTCCCCGGGTTTGTGCTGACGGATGGCTGGGTGAGCCGTTCGATGAACACATCCGGGGGCGTAGGTTCCTTCCGGGCCGCCATCATGGATAATTCATCCGCTGCGCCGTTCTGCCCCAGGGGTATGTGATCCATCTGGATGCCGTCAAACCACCGCTCCAGCTTGCGGACCTCATCAACGTATGTCTGCATCAAAGGATAATTGTATTCTTTGGTTACCTGATTAATCACCAGCTGAGAGTCCCGATCCCGAGCCCGGTCGCCGCTCGTAGCCCGGCGAGGAGTCCTTCATATTCGGCTGTGTTGTTGGAGGCTAGCCCCCGGTCGAAGTCCATTTGGACGGCGTATTTCAGTTGCTCCCCAGTTGGGGACACGTTGAGCACCCCGGCCCCCGCCCCCTCATAGGAGAATGCCCCGTCGAAGTATACGTGCCATCGTCCGGGGTCATCTCTCCCGGGGAGGCTGGTCGGGTTTTCCTCTTCCCGGATAGGGGCCGGAGTCCATTCCGCGACGAAGTTGGCCAGGGCCATGCTTTTGATGGCTGTGGTGTTTGCGAACCGCAGGTCAAACCCGGACAACTCGGTCGACCACTCGGCGATTCTTCCCGTGGCGCTGGCGTTGCGAAGGACACGCTCCAAGGGGTAAGACGTCACCACGGTAATGGTGCGCCCCTCAAAATAGTGCCTCAGCTTGCGGGACGCGAGCAACACTCCCAGCAGCAACTTTTGGATTGGGGGATAGCGTTCACGCGCGTCCCGCAGGACGGAGCTGACGAAGTACACCGGCTGTTGCACCAGCTTCCGCCCGCTGGTGGACCCGCAGACCGCTTCTTCCCTTTCTGCTACTAAGACTACGCTCACCACCTGGTCTGTGGCCGCCACGTAGAGGAGCAGAGGCTCCTCCGGGGCGGGTGCAACCAGGATCGGGGGCGAGGACAAGTATTTCTTCAGGTCCTGCAGTGCTTCCTCTGCTTACTGGCTCCATTGGAAGGTTCCTTGGTTTTCAACAGCTTGAAGAAGAGGAGCGCCCTCTCCCCGAGGCAGGAGATAAAGCGCCCAGGGCCGTTACACAGCCGTTTAGCCGCTGGAGGTCCTTGATTCTTCGAGGAACCTGGATGGTGTCGAGGTGTGCCCTCGGCAAATCCCATGGTTGCTATACTTAGGGTTGATTGTGTGGTAGAGAACGCGTAGTATTGGTGGAATCGACGACTGACAAGCTGGATTTACCCAGGTTCAGGGCCCTCGAGTGAGGTAAAACCCCTACTTCCTGCTTGTCTGTATTTATGGTATGAATATGAGGGTTACAAGGGTTCGACGAGCTGCTGATCTCGCCGAGGTTTTGGTGGCTATGGATTGCTTCTCCCCCCGATCGATCACCCTCCCAGCCTTTATATAGGAGGCTGGGTCTCGGGAAACATAACCGACCAAGGTTTACATGTATGGAAAGTCTCAACCGACTATAACTTGATCTAACTTGGAAAGCACTCTTCATCTTGGGCCTTTCTTCGTGGGCTTTGATTAATCATTGGGCTTCTTTGATCATCACGTGCACCAGGTACCCTCATGCTGGGGTACCCGCAGAGTATAACCTCGTCATTAGCCCCCGAGTACTTTGCTTGACTCGAAGAATCGAGCATGTGCTCCCTTCATCGTGCACGTCATAGTCTTCTGAGTTTGTTCTTCTGACCCGAGGTAGTTCTTCAAGCTCCAATTTGTTTCGATTGTATGTGTACGTTAACCGAGGGATATTGACATAGTAGGCCTGATTCACTCGAATATCGAGCTCAGTTAACTGCTTACTTGAGCAAAACCTTACTAGTCTTCAGTCAGGCTCGAGTCCCTGGACTCTAGCCTGGGACGTAGTCGAAAAGATTTTGCCTAGGGATATTGACATAGTAGGCCTGATTCACTCGAAAATCGAGCTCAATTAACCGCACATTTGGGCGAAACCTTACTAGTCTTCAGTCAGACTCGAGTCCTCGGACTCGAGCCTGGAACGCAGTCGAAAAGATTTTGCCTAGGGATATTGACATAGTAGGCTTGATTCAGTCGAAAATTGAGCTCAGTTAACCGCACATTTGGGCGAAACCATACTAGCCTTCAATCAGGTTCAAGTCCCCGGACTCGAAGCTGGAACACTTTTGAAACTTTTGCCTAGGGATATTGACATAGCAGGCCTGATTCACTCGAAAATCGAGCCCAGTTAACCGCACATTTGGGCGAAACCATACTAGCCTTCAATCAGGTTCGAGTCCCCGGACTCGAAGCTGGAACATACTGGACATACTCGACTGAGGCCGTTGTAGGTCTTACTGATTCCCACACGATCTTTTGCTTTACGGGGCGGGCGTCGGGGCATACCGCCAGGTGGTGTTCGACGACCTCTCGCGGCACGCCGGGGAGGTCTAGAGATTCCCACGCGAAAACATCAGCGTTCTCCCTGAGAAAGACGATGAGTGCCACCTCGAGGTCCCTTGATAAGCAGGCCCCGATGGTCACAATGTGGTCATTGGGCCCTCCTAGCAGGACGGTATTGGTCAAATGGGCATCTTCACGTAGCCTCTTTTTTCGGGACGTCGTAGGGCCTTCCCCCGCCATGATGGATGCGAGGGTATCCCCCGCGGCGCCCACCCGCGCCCGGGCCACCGGCGGTCGGGCACGCGCGCGCCCCCTACATGGCGCGCCAAATGTCAAGTTACAAAACTCGGACACCGGAGGTGCGAACACCTCCTAGTTGTGCGGTAGGAGGGCGCGAGGTGCTCCGACGTCAGTCCCCGAAGAACGAGCATGAACACACAAGATTTTACCCAGGTTCAGGCCGCGTCGACACCTAATGCCCTACGTCCTGCTTGTCTGGCTTGATTGATGGTCGATGATGTCTTACACAGTGTGGCTTACAAACCTCCCTTCTACGCTCAAGGCCTATCCGAACTTCACCCGGGAAGGTCTCCGAGGTAATGTCCGCTAGCCCCCGAGCTATGTGTCTAGTTGGAAGTGTTGTTCTCCCCTCTCTCCATGGCCTTGGGTCTCCTTTTATACTGTTAAGGGAACTCCACATGCGGCCACTCCAGAAGCTTCTTCCCACAACATGCCATGCGTCGCGTCGTTCCTCCAAGTGGTGGCCCTCCGTCGTCGTCGTGGCGTCGTTCGTGTCGCGCTGCCTCCCATGCCGCTGCCTCCGCCGGGTACGAGCTGATGGCATGTCAAGTCTTGTCCCAGGGGCAGGCGTGGGGCAAGGTCAGACGCCTGTCCGGATGGGACGGTGCGTGGGGTCTTGTCGGCGTCTCGACTATGGCGGGCAGGAGGCCCGAGTGGTCTTGTCCCTGACACCTGCTGCGATTCCTTCCTCGCGAAGCCACCCCCTCTGGTGCGTATCGCGGGAATCTATTGCCACGTGCCGGCCTTGGGCTTCCCGGCGGGGCAGTCTTCTAGCTGGTCCCTCCCGCGAGCACGAGGTTGGCCCCGGGTGCGGGGCCGTCCTTGCGGGGGAGCGGTGTGAGCCCGCCTGGTGGTGCGCGACCGACATACGAAGGGGTCCCCCTCTTCCCGTACGTCGACAGGGTGAACTTCCATGGCCGTGGTGGTGGGATGGGTCGCGTACGCAGCAGCTCACAGACGAGGGTGGTCCCCTTGCGGAGCAGCGGTGGCGCTCTAGTGAAGGAGATGGGGTTCTCACGCGCCATGGGGGTCAGGAGGTTTCGCGTGCGATGCAGGAGGCCGGTGGCGGCGGCGGCGGGCGTTGGGAATGGCTGGAGGTTGGAGCAGCTGGACGCGATGGAGGAGTCAGCTGGTGGTGGCGGCCGGAGACGAGCAAGGCACCCGTCGAGAGGAGTTGTGGTGGCCCGCGCCGGGGAGAAGGGCGCTCCCGCTCGGGAGGAGGTGGAGCGACGTGCCTGAGAGGAGCAGGGCGCGCGCCAGGGAGGAGGGCGACTTTGGGCGGGAGGTGGGGGCCCCAAAGGCGTGAGGTTGAGTTTGGGTCACCAACGGAGTGCGGTGGAGGTGGGAACCCTCCCGACGGTGGAGGTGTGGGGCGGCGCGCTGGTGGTGAGATGCGGTGGTAGTGTGCAAGGATGTCAGCGAGCCGACGCGCTGGTGGAGGGGCGGAACGTGGTGGCGCACCAGGTGTTCGACAGAATGTGGCGCGGGCGGGAGGTGGGAGGGAGCAAGGCCGGCGGCGCGCTAGGTGGTGGTGGTGTGGTGGAGGTTAGAGATAAGGGAGCTCGGTGGGGTAGGTCGGGGTTTTTTTCCGGTGCGGTACGGTTCGGGTTTCTGCGGGCGGGTGGGTTCGGTCGGTTTTCTTGTATTGTATAATAGTTATTCTACTACTCTTAAGAGGGGTTGTGGAATAGTCCCACTCCATATATAAATTAGAAATAGACCACATATATATTTCTAGATATAACTTTACCCTATTTTGGCGTTGGTATGTTTCACAAGAATATACTGATATTACGACTACGTGGTGTATCAAAATATGTAAAGATCGGAGGCGTCAGTAGTGACAATGTCCAGACTTATATTAACCATTTGTTCAATTCGCCGTTGTTGTCTTGCTATTTTTTGATACTCAATCATCACCTCACATCATATATTGTTCAACGAAAATGGATAATCTAGACGATTTTTTCTAGATGGCATAATCAGTGTCACAAATGTATGGTTAAATGGTAAAAGTGGAATTTAGTCGCTTACAAAATAAGCATATCATAGCAAAACACCGGCAAACTAATTCAGAAGATTGCTGCCACTAGTGGAAACATGACATTTAGTGGAGAGGGGTGTTGGGCTCTAGTCCCGGGCGTGGTTCGAACCCGGACTAGAGGAGGGAACTAGTACCGGGCCGGCTGCTCCGATGCTGCGCAGGTCAGGTCCCGGGTTGTAGGCCACCTCTAGTTCCGGGCCGTGATACCACCCGGGACCGAGGCAGTCAGCGGCAGGGTGGAGACAGGAGGGTGGACCTTTCGTCCCGGGCCGTGGTACAGCCCGGGACTAGAGGTCCCGCTATATCATCTCCCACCCCGGGCCAGCCACCATTTTTGAACTCTCAAGCTCATTCATTGTTTCCTCTCTCAAGCTCAAGTGTAGCCCCATTTTTTTCCAAGATTTGTCAAGATAGACGGCACCCATCTCTCCAAGGGTTAGCAACACTTGATCCTTTCACCCGGCGGCCGAATTTTAGCCATTTCCATACAAGTTTAGCTCATTTCATTTTTATAGTGCTACCTAGGTGTTTGATGAAATGCCTAAGCTAGGTAGTTCATTTTTTTTGTATTTTGAGCTCAAATTAATTTATTATTTGTGGATTTTAGTGTCGTCTCGGTCCTCACCGCCGTCGATAGCCCCCGCCATCCCGTGACCGGCACCACCTCGGTGAGCCTCTTCTTTTATCTGTTATTTTACAAAATTACTTGTATGATTTGAATGCATAATTATTTTTCTTGTATAATTTTCTTATGTTTTTTATGTATAGTGTCATGGTTTTGATATCCGTCCCCGTCGGCCCTCGTCCGGTCTATGATTCGGATGTGGTATATTTTTATCACTATTTATTTTGTTTCGTGTTTATAACAATCATGCCGACCAAATTGACATAGATATATTTTTATTTAGGAGGTAGTTGAACCGGAAATTCCAGCCGACCCTATTGTAGAGTTTTTAAAAAAGAAAACAACGATTTGAAAGCAAAATTGAAGATAAGTGAAGATCTTCGTCTCCAATGCCTAGAAGAGAAGATGGTATTGGACTTGAAGATTGCCGACATCGTTGATGCTCACGGGGTCGAGCTTACCGACGTCGTCGCTGTTCACGAGATGAAGATGGATGCAATGCGCTTGAAGCTTAGAAAGATTAGAAAATATGTCATTAGTCAAGAGGCTTGGTATCATTATGCTGTTGGTTCAATAGTTACCTTAGTTGCGATTCTGATCGCATTTGTTGTTGGATTTAAATTCTTTAGATAGTTGTATTCTAGTTTCAATTAATTTATGTTTTATGAGAACTATGTATTACATTTGGTCACTACTATACTTTGGTTTTAATGTGATGAACTTGTATTAATGAATATGATATGTTTCCTATTATGTTGGTTTATCGTAATGGGTTTTAGCGGTGATTTGCAGATGAGTCATCCGTGGATGTACGCTGACCGACGCTCTAAAGAGTACATGGATGGCGTGCAATCTTTTCTCAATGTGGCTAAGGATAACAAGGGGCCGAATGGTTTTATGTGTTGTCCATGCAAGAAATGTCGGAATGAGAAGGATTACCCTAACACAGACAGAATTCACCTCCACCTGATAACTTCTGGTTTCATGCCCGGCTATAATTGTTGGACCAAGCACGGAGAAAAAGGGGTTATGATGGAAGATAACGAAGAAGAAGAGAACGATGACAACTACATGTACCCTGAATATGTTGGTAACCCAACAGGGGAAGCTGATGATGAAGAGGTACCAGATGATCCCATCATACATGATGATTTACGTGGGGTCATCGTTGATGCACATACCCTAGCAGAAACTACACTTGAGAAGTTGAAGTTGGAGCGCATGTTAGAGGATCACAAAACAAAGTTGTACCCAACTTGCGAAGATGGCAACACAAAGCTCGGTACCACACTGGAATTATTGCAATGGAAGGCAGCGAATGGTTTATCTGACAAGGGATTTGGGAGTTTACTGAAAATAGTGAAGGACAAGCTGCCGGCTGGTAACGAATTGCCCGAGAGTGCGTATGAAGCAAAGAAGATTATCTGCCCTCTAGGATTAGATGTGCAGAAGATACATGCATGCATTAATGACTGCATCCTCTACCGCGGTGAGAAGTATGAGAATTTGAATGAATGCCCGGTATGCGGTGCATTGCGGTATAAGATCAGAGCAGATGACCCTGGCGATGTTGAGGGCCTGCCCGCCAGGAAGAAGGTTCCTGCCAAGGTGATGTGGTACGCTCCTATAATACCACGGTTGAAACGTTTGTTCAGAAACAAAGAGCATGCCAAGTTGTTGCGATGGCACAAAGAAGACCGCAAGAGCGACGAGATGTTGAGACACCCGGCTGATGGGTCGCAGTGGAGAAAAATCGATACAGAGTACAAGGAATTTGCACGTGACCCAAGGAACTTAAGGTTTGGTCTTAGCACGGATGGCTTTAATCCTTTTGGGGAGCAGAGCAGCAGTCATAGCACCTGGCCTGTGACTCTATGTATCTATAACCTTCCTCCTTGGTTGTGCATGAAGCGGAAGTTCATTATGATGCCAGTGCTCATCCAAGGCCCGAAGCAACCCGGTAACAACATTGATGTCTACCTGAGGCCATTAGTTGATGAACTTTTACAGTTGTGGCGTGATGAAGGGGTACCTGTGTGGGATGAGTACAAACAAGCGGAATTTAACCTACGAGGGTTGTTGTTTGTAACCATCAATGATTGGCCTGCTCTTAGTAACATTTCAGGACAGTCGAACAAGGGATACAATGCATGCACACACTGTTTAGATAGCACTGAAAGTATATATGTAGGTAACAAGAATGTGTACCCGGGTCATCGTCGATTTCTTACAACTCAGCATCCCCTAAGAAAGAAAAGCAAGCAGCAGCATTTCAAAGGTGAGGAAGATCGCCGGCCGAAGCCACCCCTCCAAAGTGGTGAAGATATATATGATGCGGTCAAGGATTTAGATGTAATCTTTGGAAAGGGTCCTGGCGGACAGTCTGTTCCGAAGGACGCTAACAACCACGTTCCCCTGTGGAAGAAGAAGTCTATATTTTGGGAACTACCCTATTGGAAAATCCTAAAGGTCTGCAATCTGCACGTGACGAAGAATGTTTGCGTGAACCTGCTAGGCTTCTTGGGCGTGTATGGGAAGGCAAAAGATACTCCGGAAGCACGAGAGGACCAGCAACTTTTGAAAGACCCAAAGAACCTGCATCCAATGAGGACGGATAAAGGACGTCTACGTCCTGCTAGCTACGTTCTTACCAAAGAAGAGAAGGAGATATTTTTTGAAGTCCTGAGCAGTATGAAGGTCCCGTCTGGCTTCTCGTCGAATATAAAGGGAATAATAAATATGGCAGAGAAAAAGTTCCAGAACCTAAAGTCTCATGACTGCCACGTGCTGATGACTCAACTGCTTCCGGTTGCATTGCGGGGGCTTCTACCGGAAAATGTTCGAGTATCCATTGTTCAGCTATGTGCGTTCCTCAATGCAATTTCGCAGAAGTCAATCAGCCCAACCACTCTATTAAGGTTACAGAAGGATGTGGCTCAATGTCTCGTTAGTTTTGAGTTGGTGTTCCCACCATCCTTCTTCACTATTATGACACATCTCCTAGTACACCTGGTCGACGAGATTCACATTCTGGGTCCTGTATTTCTACACAATATGTTCCCCTTTGAGAGGTTCATGGGAGTGTTGAAGAAGTATGTTCATAACCGTGCTAGGCCAGAAGGAAGCATCTCCAAAGGGTATGGAACAGAGGAGGTCATTGAGTTTTGTGTTGACTTTATTCCCGGCATTAAGTCGATTGGTCTTCCTGAATCGCGACATGAGGGGAGACTAAGTGGAGAAGGCACTCTAGGAAAGAAATCATACATATGCAGGGACGGGTATTCTTTCACAAAAGCACACTACACAGTTCTGCATAATTCCACTTTGGTGGCTCCGTATATCCAGATGCACAAGGATATTGTACGCTCTAACAACCCGGGGATGGATGACTCCGCCATTGCAAAGGAACACATGGAGAATTTTGGCGGTTGGTTGGAAACGCATCTGAACAACAACAACACAGTCTCAGATGAGCTGTTCTTGTTGTCTAAGGGGCCATCTTCGACTATTTGGACTTTCCAAGGGTATGAGATAAACGGGAATACATTTTACACGAACGCCCAAGATAAAAAGAGCACCAACCAAAATAGTGGTGTCCGCTTTGATGATAAGAGCACGAATGAGGCCACGGTCACATATTATGGTTGCATAGAGCAGATATGGGAACTTGACTATGGACCTTCTTTGAAGGTCCCTTTGTTCTGGTGCAAATGGTTCAACCTGAGAGGCGGCGGGGTAAAGGAAGACCCATTGTACGGAATGACTACAGTGGATCTCACGAATGTTGCGTACGACAACGAACCATTCGTTCTAGCCAAGGATGTGGCTCAGGTTTTCTATGTGAAGGACATGTCTACCAAGCCAAAAAAAAGAAAAGATAAGGAAGTGAATACATCAGCCGATGAGCCAAAGCGCCACATAGTTCTTTCAGGGAAAAGAACCATCGTGGGAGTGGAGGACAAGACAGACATGTCAGAAGATTACGACAAGTTTCATGAAATTCCGCCCTTCAAAGTGACCACTGACCCAAGTCTCAAGTTATATGCAGACCCTTGTCCATGGTTACGGAGCGATCAGAAGAAAGGGTCTCACAAAAAGAAAAAGCGAAGACTAAATAGGGATGTTGTTCATGATGTGTAATAATTTATTAAACTTTTATATAATTTATAGTATGGAGGACAAGACAGACATGTCAATGAAATCAATTTTAAACCAAAACAGAAAACAGGAAAATGAAAGCAATTTTTACTTAATTTAGACAAGTAAATCGTGTTGCACTGAAAATGAAAGCGCCGGAGGAGGACACGTGCCCAGGGCAGCGCTGGGGGAGGACACGTGTCGTGACCGCAAAGCCCGCCTTTAGTCCCCTAGCTATAACCCATTTCTTCTAGGTGGAAACTCCCATTTCGTGTATTAACCCATTTCTTCTAGGTGGAAACTCCCAATTCATGAAATTCCGCCCTTCAAAGTGACCACTGACCCAAGTCTCAAGTTATATGCATACGCTTGTCCATGGTTACGGAGCGATCAAAACATTCAGGTCAATGAAATCAAGAGTATGGCGGTGGCGGAATGTAGTACTTAATTTATAAATTTTTGATGTAGCATCAAACTTTGTGATGTGAAATGATCCACTGCGCATGTAGTACTTGATTTATAAAATTTTGAATTGATTTTAAATTAAGCGTATGTAGTACTTAATTTAAAACCAAGCGCATGTGATACTTCATTTTAAACCAAAACAGAAAACAGGAAAATGAAAGCAATTTTTACTTAATTTAGACAAGTAAATCAAAAGATATAAAAAAAAGTAAGAAACCAGAAAATAAAAAAAAATTAACTTCTAGTACCGGGCCGTGCGACCACCCGGTACTAGAGGTCCACTGGGCTTGGCGCGCAAATTTTCGCGGCCCTGAGGGACCTCTAGTACCGGGTGGTAACACGGCCCGGTACTAGAGGGTCTCTAGTACCGGGTGGAGCCACGGCCCGGTACTAGAGGCCTTTTTGGCGCTACTTCTAGTGGCTCGGGCCGAAAATTTCCCCAACTCCAGCAATTCGATGCTCCGCCTCCGGGCTCCAGACGACGCCGCCCCCTGCACCGCCAGGCTGCCGGATTTCGTCCCCGCGCCGGTGCCGCCCTCACCGTGGGTCGCCGCCCCCGAGCAAGATCGTTGTCCCCGAGCAAGCAAAGCTCGCCCCCCGACCCACGGTGAGCTCGTCCCCACGACCAACTACTCTCTCCCTCTCTCAGATCTAGCGGGCGGCGGCGGCGGACCCTAACCACGGGGCCGGCGCCGGAGTTGGCAAACAAGAACAGATTTTTAGGGCCTAAGGGCCGATTTTATTATAATTAGGGGGAGGCCGGCCACAAACGGCCGATTACATTGGTGGGGAGGCCATTAATAAGGCCATTACATTGTGGGGGGGGGGGGTCGTCATCGCCGGTGCCGCCTAGTCGTCGAGGACGATCCACGGTGGCGGGGTCCAGACATGCTCCGGTGGTGCCTACTGCTGCGGTGGCGCCTCCTCCTGCTCCGGCGGTGCCTCCTGCTGCTGCGGTGGTGCCTCCTGCTCCTGCTCCTGATCCGCCGACCAGCTCCCGCCGGTAAAGACCCAGGACTGGCCAACGAGGCCGGGAGGCAGAGGAGGCGGCGGCGAAAGGTCCTGCTCCTGCTCGCGTTCCATGGCATATTTCCACGGCTCGACCTCGTCAAGATAGTAGTACTGCGGTGGAGGCGGCGGCGGCATCAGTGCCACGTCCGCATCAGCCTGGACCTGGGCCAGCACGGCCTCCCACCGCTTGATCTCGTCCTCGACGAGGGTGCGGTTGGAGGCCTCGTAGGTGGCCTGCATCTCCGGGTCATCGTCATCGTCGTGGACCTCCTCTTCGAACCGCAGCGCTGGGTAGGCGGATTGGACGGCGCGGGGCGCGGGGCAAAGTAGGAGTGGCGGCGGTCCTCGTGCTCGTCCTTGAGCCACTGCTCCCAGTGTGGGGAGCCCGCCGCATAGAGGGGGTCGTCGCGGAGCTCCGCCGGGAGGAGGCGGCGCGGCGCGCGATCTCCCTGTCCAGTTGCCTCCCAGGGAGCGGAACCGCCGGCACCAGAATCCTCTGCGGGTTCAGGTGCCAGCCCTCGGGGAGGTGGACGTCGCTCCACTCCAGCGTGGCGGCGTTGTCCCAGTGCCACTGGCACTCCGGCTCCGGCACGTAGCGCCGGCGCCGGATCCTCCTCCCTCCGGCGGTGGTGGTGGTGGTTCGTGACGGCGCGTCGGGTGCGTGGGCGACACGCACCGGTGGCGCGGTCCTCCGCACGCCCTGCGGAACGACGCCCAAGGCCGCCGGCGGTGGAGGCGGTGGAGAAGCGCGGCGACGGCTGGAGGACTCGCCGGCCTCTTTCTTCGGGGACTTCCCGAACCAGCGCGACATGGCGGCGAGGGCACTGGACGGGCGGAGGGGAACCGTGGGAGCGGAGTGGAGTGGAGTGTCCATATCCGCACGGGCGCGTCCCTTTTTAAAGACCAGGACCGTCGGGAGGGGAACCGAGTCACTGGCAAGTGGGCCAGGAGCATTGACTCCGGGTGGGGGGGGTGTTGGTGCTCCGCATTGACCACGGGGGGTGAAGGCGAGGCGGCCGGGTGGGAACACGAGGCGGGGAGGTGAAGACGAGGCGGGGCGGGAACACGAGGCAGGGCGGCGGGGTCAGAACTGGGTCGCTGGCAGGTGGGCCAGCATTGACCACGCGTGGCCAGTGGGCGGTCACACGTGGCGGTGGGGCGGGTAGGCGCTGGCAGGTGGGCCAGCGATGACCACGGTGGCCACCTTTGACCAGGTTCTGGCCCAAATTTGGGCTGGGATTGGGACAGCCTATGTTTTTTTTCTTTAGATGCAATATTAAATTGTTTTTGTTGCATATTTGTATAGTTCCCTCCTTTGAATTATTGTACTAATGCTATTATTGTTTTATCTTTTTTTGTATTAGTTAAACAATGGATGTCGATGCTCCCTTCGCAACGAGAGAAGGGGAAGAAGAGATACTTTCCTACATTTTGGAACCCGGTGAATTTCGGCATCCCGCGGAAGGAGCTGAAGATGAGGACTCGGAAATTGGTGGACCCACGCCGTCTGGCGAGGTATATTAAGCCTATGTTGAGCAGATGCAATAACTGATTTGTGCATATATATGTATTCACACATGTTTCATATTTTTAGACCTCCGCATCGAACCAATCCACTAAACGAGGCCATGCCCAAGGGATGGGCAAAGATGAGCATCTCACAATTGACGAGGTGAATGCAACTACTGGCCAACCACTGGCACCCGTGCCGAACGCAGTTAAGTTTGTGCATCAATGCGGAGTCACTGTCAGGGACAACGTTTATATCAGCACTCAGGAATGGATTAAGCCAAAGTTAGAGGGAGTTAGTTACGTCGACAAGAGAACCAAAGATGTGCTTTGGAACAAGCTCATTGCACATTTCACCCTACCGGTCTTGGAAGATGAGGTGAAGACAAAAAAAATGACGGACAAAGTCAAGCATTTCGCTCTTAAGAAGATGGCTCAACAATTCAATAACTACAAGAACAAATTATTCCGTGAGTGGGAAGAAGATGGGAAACTTCCGGATTTCACCGGCACACGAGAGAGGCAGCGGCCTCACTGGCCTGCATTTCTGGAGTACAAGAAATCAGAACGAGCTAAGAAAAGGTCGCAAACGAATAAGAATAATGCAGCGAAAAAGAAGTATCACCATAAGATGGGGCCAGGTGGCTACCGAGTTGCCGAGCCTAAGTGGGAAAAAATTGAGTCCGAGTTGCGTGCAAAAGGGCTCACCCCGGTCACAGAGGAATGGGACAGAAGGATAAGGAATTGGCTACTTGCGCATGGAGGGGAGTATGACATGGAAACAGGGAGTTAATAATTGATGAAAGCAAAGTAGTCAACGGAGCCCAAAAAAAATTATTGACTTAATTGCCAAGTCTAAAGAGGGAAAGTTTATTTCCGACAGAGAGAAGGACGAGCTGTCAGAGGCCCTCGGGACCAAAGAAAAAGGAGGATCAACACGAGGCTTAGGAGAAGTGCCGTGGATTGAAGGGTTTCCCGGACCGTGCCTCTTATAGAAGCCGATTGAGAGCAAAGAGGAGGAAGGAGCAGCAGGAATCAGACCGGTTGATGATCTTAGAAAGAAATCATGACCAGATGGTTGCTCTCTATAAGGAGCAGCAGAAGCAAATAGATCAAATGCGCGAGCAAGGGGCGCCAACTCTTCAGCTGGAACAAGCGAGTCAAGGCGGCCCATCGCATCGCAGAAGCAGCGTGGCTTCCTCGGTTATGGTCGGTGATGATGAGACAAGTTACCCCGTGGATTATATCACGGAGAAAACAACTTGTGAGCTGCATGTCCCAGTATTTAACTTATCCATGAAGGCGGCGGACGGCTATGCATTCTCCATTGACTCTACAGCATCGTGGCTTGGCAATGCCATTCCAGATGGATTTGCTCGTGTCGGCGTGGATCAAGTTGTACAAGGATATGAATCACTGAACCTTGAGTTCCCAAGAGCTGATGATGAGTCGGTGCTAGGGGACGTCGTGGGTGGTCTAATTCTATGGCGGAAGAAATACATCAAGTTTGAAGGCTGGGCGCCAAGGCCACCATCGTCTCCGCCAATTCACGATTCACCACCTGATGACGATGAAGGGGACGACAACCATCAGTCGCCTCCGCATCAGTCGTCTCCGCCGCCGCGTGCGCCGACTCCACCGCCGCGTGAGCCGACTCCACCACCGCGTCAGCCCACTCCGCCGCCGCATGAGCCGACTCCTGAGCCCCGACATAGGAAGGGCGCCACTTCGTCGTCCATGGGATTCGGGCGAGACCCCCGACGTTCGCCCCTCCCAAAAGTACCCAAAAGCCTTGACGACCTCAGAGCTTGCGACATGACTAAAGAGCAATTGGATGCGTGGGTGGATGCAGACACAAAAAGACAGCTTGCACGGAAAAAGCCCGAGGAAAAGCAAACATTTACTGCAAAGGAAAACAAGTGGGCTATTGGATTCATCACGGAACCATCGCAATATGAGAAAAATAAGCCAGATAACTATTTACGAGCTCTGAGTAAAAGTAGTAGCTCTCCCAAGACGAGAAGTAGTAGTGCCAGAGGGAAAAGAGACGTTGCCCAGCTCGGACAACAGGCAAACCAGTCGATAGCCCCGCTCGTAGTTATACCCAGTGGTCATGGCTCCGTGACGGACCTAATTCCTACTTTATCCTTGAAGAAGGACTTTGCTGCAGATGCTGGTATTACTCTTGCTCAACTGGACAACGAAAATCTCTTTCCGTCTGATGTAGATGATTCATGGAAATGGAAATGGGGGAGGTCCCTGCTGCGAGGTGATCAGATAAAGTTTACCGACATGTATGCGACAACTCCATAGTTGGTACATGAAAACCACAAAGGAATTTGATGACTTTTTGATCTGTGTGAAAGTTACAAAAAATCATTTCGCGGGTGAAGACATGTTCACAATTCAGCTCGAAGAACTCTGGTACTTATACAACCTTGACTCCCTCGACTTGGCTCTCGTCGGTGCCTACTGTCTGTAAGTGATTCAATTCATTTATTTCCAAAAAAGATAAAGTCTTTAGCTCTCAGCTCGTTCATTGCCATCGCTAATTATGCTCACTACGGTATTATGCAGAATGAAGAGTGATGAATGTGAGAAAGGGCATCTATGGCTTTGGGTTCGTTAACCCAGTACGAGTTAATGCAAGGACACTAAAAAACCACGTGAAGGACACGGAGAAGAACTTGCTAAATGCCCTAATGAAGCAACATTTCAAGGAGATAATGTTTCCTTACTTCTTCAGGTAAGAGAGTGTTACTCGCTTGTACAAATTAAGTGTAACTGATGAGTTACTGACGTGTATATAATCATGCGCAGCGATCATTACATTCTGCTAGTCATTGAAGTTGATAGATCAAGAGTTCAAGTCTACGACTCATTGGACTGGCCTGAGGAGAGGTACCAAAGCATTCTAGATACGCTCCAAAGGTAATTTCAAACATTATCGCACTATATCAGTCTCTCTTATTGATTTCAGAGATATCAAGCAACTAATAACTCATTTATTCTTTTTTTGGCCGGCAGGGTTTGGAAACAATTCAAAGCGAGGACAAAGGGTTCAGGTTCATTTGAAGAACAGCTGACTTTTATTCACCCACAGGTAGGTAGTACGGTCTAGCTAGCTTGGCGCATCTCTTTATTTATAGTTTTCAATACCACTATATGTTGACTATGATTTGATTGAATTATATTCTCGTAAAGTGGATCGAGAGGCAACCACAGGGGACCAATTTCTGTGGATATTTCGTTTGCGAGTGGATTCGTCGTGGGGTCACTGAGCGGGACCCAAAGAAATTTTTAGACGTACGTGAACAATCATATTCATCAATTGATCTCCAGTGTCATTCATAATTAATATTGATCTCCTTCTTTTATAGGCAGAGCCATTGCGCGAGAGTATGCCACTAAAGAAGCGCTTTCAAGCACTAGCAGAGGAACTTGCGGGGTTTCTGCTCAGCGAAGTCATACCTAATGGGAAGATACAATGGAGATTAGCGGTGAAGTCCCGGTTATGATCTCCCGTGTAACCGAATAGACGGGCTCTAGTCCCGGTTATGATCTCCACACGTGTAATCGAATAGACGGGCTCTAGTCCCGGTTATGAGCACCTCCATGTAACCGGATAGACGTGAACATATTTTTATTTATGAACATTTTGATATGTTATATGTAGTTTCTGTTTTTTAATTAATTAACCGCATATTTTTTTGCACCATTTCAATATTAAATTGGGAGGAAAAACAAATATATTCCTATAGCTGCCCCGTGCTGCCCGTGTCAGATCCTGCGTCCCGGGTCGTTTGACCAATCGGGACTAGAGGTTCTCCACCACGCCCGCGCCTCCGCGCCACGTGGGAGCCTGTTGTTCCGGGTCGTAACGGACCCAATACTAGAGGGGGGCCCTCTAGTGTCGCCTTGCTAGTCCCGGGTGGACACCCGGTACTAGAGGCCCTTACGACCCGGGATCAGTGGCCCTGTTTCCACTAGTGTGCCATAAAGCCATGGCTGCACATTCAGATGTGAGGTGTTGCAGTGATGGATCGGGAAGACACCGTGGTGTTGAGATCCCTCCGATCGAGGCGATCCACCGTCCACGCATGCAAGGAGAGCAAGAGACACATCCTCAACAGAAAGCCACGCACACGGTCGACGGTTCCAGAGACTAGCACTCGACAGCGGGCGCTGCCGGACAGCGGCGACGGCACATCGGACACTCTCCATCGATCGCTACAGGACGTCCGGCTCGACAAGGAAGGACAGCCATGCATCCCACGCTAGCTAATGAACCAGAGCTCTTTGTTTTCATCTCCTTGCGGTGATGCTGATGCTCCAGGTCTTGTTCGATTTGTTTGCCGGGGAGGGGAATCGATTTTTAGGAGAGGACCACAGGCAGGGCAGCGGTGCCGACCGATGGCGCACTGGCATGCATGGCGTACGTGCGTGGGGGATGCTGCTTTGTAAGCATGGCAGGAGTTGAGACCTTGACGGTTTGTGCATGCGCGCGTTGGTGGCAATCGCAAGCTTGTGCTGGTGTTATGAATTATGATCCGATCCATGGCTCAGCTGGCTCTGGCATGTTGCCATGGTGGAATGTTTTGTTTGAGCAACACAATCAAATGAGCTCGGAATTTGTCTGGCCTAGCTACGATGCGACAGACCCCAACCAAACAAGTTGATCTCTGTCTGTCCCCGTGTGGCACAATTCTGTCTAATTTTGTTCAATGGTGGTTTCCGTAATGCACACTCTGAGGCCGGGCGTGATTAGTTAATCTGGGGGTGTGTTAGCGAGATCCTTGGCAAAACCACTTGTTGCAATTGCAATGCATGTGCACTAGAAGAGCACAAGCACGTACGGTGGTACGTGGTGGTCCATGCAAGCTAGCAATGCATTAAGATTTAAGAGTGAGGCCAACGCTCTACAGGGGCTGGCTGGCTGGCTTAGCTTAGCTACATGTTCCAGCGTGGCATGCCTAAACTGCCAAACTAGGCCCGTCGTGTCTTCGTTGTCCTTGCATATCTAATCCATACGTGTCGAGTGTTCTGTACACGGGGCGCTAGTTTATCTCAAGTCTTAAAATGGGTGGAGACAGGTCGTGCATAATTAAGTAGCGATCGAGGGACAGAGCTTAATTTCCATAGTGATTTCGGAGACTACTGATCATGGCCTTGTAAGGAAGATCCCTGGCAAAAACCCGGCACAAAACCTCGGCTACAGGTTGCTTCCCTGGCATGCATGTAGTATAGCCTCGCTTAACTAATTTTCATATCGGTGAAAAGAGCAAAGCAAGCGTGTGCATGTGCACCGAAAGGAGAGCAATCCGGTGTACGTGCAACTACGCATGACCAACAATATAATTTAGATTAAGATTCAGATATGCTTGCATTGTTAACACTACAGGCCAAGGCCTAGAGTGTCACCAGGTGTCATCCGCGTCGGTGTGTCTGTCATTTGAAAGAAAGTGTCACCAAGTTCCCACGATTAGTTCCCGAATAATTCAGCATCTGCAAAGCTTTCTGTATCGACTCCTTCAAAGAAGTTTTCACTCCGCTTTATAAATAAACCTACTTGGCCGAACCGATACAAGATCATGAGAAGAACCTCTTACAAGACAGATAAAAAAATATACAAGAAAAAATTGGAGTAGCCACACCTTTACGAGACCCCCGAAACAACTAAGAGATGCCACCATGCCTTCAAGAGAAACCACCTGACGTAGTCACGCAACACCCACCAAGCTGTCGTCGGAAAGGGCCGTCCGCCGTTTTGCTCTGCATGGTGGAGCGCCAATCCTGCCAGTGGACAACGGGGACCAGGAAAGGTGAAGCTGAAGTCATATGGACTCGAGAGCCGCACGCCCCGCTGCAGAACAAATAATTAGAGCAACTCTAGCAGTTACCAGATAATTCCATACCGGATAACTATTATCCGGTTGAACGTAATATTGTTATCCGGTACCGCACGCCCCGCTGCAGAACAGTTCCGGTAAACTCGTACCGGATAGCAGTTTACCGCATCTGTTCTGCACACGGTACCGGATATTTTTGTTTATCAATTTCTCAATTTCATCTCATTTGACATAGTTTAACATATGTAACCAAATAACACAGAAGTTTTGAACCATGCATGTCTCATCACCGAATTAGGCCTATTACATCAAACTAGCGCACAAGCAAAATCATCCGCAGCTAGATAGCCATAAAATTTGTCCAATGCGCAATTAATCAACTTGATGATCAATCAAGGATCAAGGTCTAACACATCCGAAGCTTGAGACAAACCACCTCCACCTCCTCCAACATCACCGCCACCACCTCCGAGACCACCATCACCACCACCACCACCTCCTCCAGCATCACCACCACCATTGGTCGAAGCACCATCACCACCACCACCATATGCTGGAGTACCATAACCAACCATGATATCGTGAAGTTCTTGTCTCCTACGAAACATGATCTCCGTTCTTGTTAGTTCCCAAAACTCTCTTTGCATTGGCTCCATGGTGGTGGGATCAAGCATCATCAACCGGTTCTCTTCGAGTTTCTTGTCGGTCTTCATCTTCTCCTCTTCAATGAAGATCTTGCGCTCTTCAAAGGAGCATCTTGTCACCTACTTCTTCACTTCAGACTCATTTTTCTTTTCGTCCAAAGCCACCTTGATATCCAAGTGTCTGGCCACCATGGCTTCCTAGGACTTCATCATGGCAGCAATTTGGTCTCTCAAAGATAAAGTCTCGGCCGACCTCTTTGCTTGCTCTTTCTCTATCTTCTTTCCATACGGCTTACCCTTGTTTCTTCATCCTCTTGTTGCATCATCACCATATTTCACGTTGAATGCACCTTTCGTCGGTTCTTCATCCCTCAACCTTCATTTTTCTCTATGTTCCAAAATCTTCCAACAATGTTAAGCATGAATGGTCTATACTTGGAAGCCGGCATTTGCTTGAATCTTTCATGGGCAATGCCGTCCTATGTTGCATAAACAAACACATGCCAATTGGCGAAGTTGCAACCGGATAGAAATATGACCACCAATTGTGTGAAACAAGACTTACATAGTCATCAATGTTGCAACCGGATGGTGGTGTATTACTCACTTGTTGCAAACAAACATTCCAACGGCTACATGTTTGCTTGATGTAGTCCCATCGGCGTTGGAGAGATCGTAAAGAGCGCAAGGATGGAACCGACATTAACTTGTGATACTTGTGTCCTTGATGCGGCACCAATACCTTGCTCTTGTTTGATCATTCCCCACACCGGCATCAAGAGACACACTCTCCCAAGCTTGGATCAATGTGATGTCCTCCAACTTGGTGTAGTTCATGACCCTCTTTCCCAACTTTGGCCATCCTTCATCAAAATCATCCTCCCCAATCTCTTGGAGGTCATCACCATCTCCCTCGCCTGCCTCGGCATCAGGAATGTCACAATCGAAGTCGTCAAGCGGAGCACTCAAGTCGACCGAGCTTTCCTCCAACAATTGCGAGTACATTTGATCCACGTGAAAGCTAAGCAATCGAAACATTCAAAATCATACACATATTCATCGATTTAAGCAAAGAATGAAAGAAAGAGAAAAAAAAACCTCTCCGACGTTTGATCAAACACGTTGTGAGCGGCACACATGGCAGAGGACGGGGCGGCGTGTGGAGCGGCAGATGACGCTGCATATCTTCGAGGACCACGACCACGGCGGCTGGAAGCTTGGCCTTCTTCGCTGCCTTCGGCCCCACAGCGTTGGACTTCGGTTTCCGCGAGTCGGAGGACGAGCATGCGTGGCGGCCGGAGGATGATGCGGCGCCACTGGAGGACGGGCTACCCCGAGTGTCCGCCGCCGTTTCTGCCCAGCGACGGCCAGAACTGGTGTGGCGACGGGGGCACCGGCTGCGCGGGCTGTCGCGGCGGTGCCCTTGGGTTTGGCGGAGGGACCAAGTAAGCGTGCGGATGGGGGGGGGGGGGGGGGGGGGAGGAGGATCCATCGGAGGCGAAACTGTGGCGGAGTGGTCGAATCGGCGTCGACGGAGCCAACTCAGTCAGGTACCCGAGCTGAAACTTCCGGGCGGTAAGGTTCGCCCCAAGAGTGAGGGAGCAGGAAATCGGACACCGAAACGCAAGAAGTAGGGAACCGGTGTCGAAATATCCTGCTTCCCGGAAAAATGTTTTAGGTACGGAATCTTATCCGACGACTGATCGGACGGAAGTTTTACACCGGTCCGAAAAAAAAACAGTTATTTTTCCGAGCCGGAGCCGTATTATTCGGTAACCGGTAGAATTGCTCTTATACAAATTAATTCTTGGGGCGTGAGTAGTTAATCTGGAGGCCGGTGTTAGCGGATCCTTGCCAGAACCCCGGCAATTTGGCCCTGGTCACAGCACAGGTTGTTAAATGTCCCGTCCCTGTATGCATTTGCACTAGTCGTTCGTTGCCTTGTTGAGGTCCGTAGAACAGCGCAAGTACGTACGGTATGTGCATCTAGATGTGCCCAACTTTGGAAGGTTTATGCAACAATAGCAAACACAACAAGGTGGTGGTCCATGCGTTAGGAGCGAGGCCAACACTCTACAGGGGCTAGCTGGCTTCGCTACATGTTCTAATGCTCCATGTCTTCCAGCGTGCCATGCCTAAAGTGCAAAAATATGACTGTCTAAATATGTTCGAGCGTCTCTTCGTTGTTCTTGCATATATTTAATTCATACTTCACTCTATTTCAAACTAGATGACTTCCATTTATCTATCTACGGATGTATCTATACTTGTTAGACATCTAGATATATCTGCATGTAGATAAATAAAAGTTAATTTAGAACGGAGCGAGTACGTGTCTCCCCTCCTCTTGGCCACAGGTTGTCTATAATTAAGTAGCGAGTAATCAGAGCTTTGCATATTGCTTTCGGATTTTAATCAGAGCCTCAGCGAAACCTTGGCCATAGGTTGTTTCCCTGGAATGTAGCAGCCCTTAAATTTCTTAGCGAAAAAGAGCAAAATGCAAGCGTGTGCCTGTGCACCGAAAGGGAGCAATCTGGTGTAAGTGCAACTACACAAGACCAACAGTACAATTTTAGATTAACATTCAGATATGCTTGCATGTTTAACACTACAGGCCAAGGCCTAGAGTGTCACCAGGTGTCAAGCCGCGTCCGTGTGTCTGTCCTTTGAAAGAAAGTGTCGCAGAGTTTCCACGATTAGGGCATCTCCAGTCATATGGGCCCCCAGGCCGAAAAACGGCGCTATTTTGGCCCGCCTAGGGGGGCGCCGGCGCTATTTTGCGCGCTGTGGGCGACGTTTTCCCAGTCGTGCTCAAACCCAAGAAACGGGCTAGAAAATTTTGCGCGCTCCCCCCCCCCCCCCCCCCCCCCCCCCCCCCGCAGGCCGAACCCAATGGGCTGGGTTTGGCCTGGGTGCGCGGGCGCTAATTTGCGCCGAAACGACGCTATTTGGGCTGCTGGGGACGACTGGAAAAAATTCGCCGCAAAAAGCCCAAAACGGCGCTATTTTCCGCCCTTGGGGACGGCTGGAGATGCAGTTAGTCCCTGAAAACTTTAACATTTGCAAAGCTTTCTGTAGCAACTAATCCGCCAGAAAACGTACGCATGGAGGAAGACAAACAATTTGAACATGGGTAACGGTACTCAGTGTGTATTTGCACCAAGTCTTGTACTCCCTCCAGCTCATTTTTGTGACATTTTTTCCATTGCCTGAAGAAGAAGAAGAAGAAGAAGCGAACTAGTCCATTATGAAAAAAAAACAGGGATGAAAAAACACACGTTGAGTTAATTAGTGAAAATAGAGCTAAAGTGCAACGAATGCCCACTGTATCTAGCTAAATTAGGTTTAAAGCAGAACCATAGCAATTAACACACGACGATAAGTTGTACACTTATGGTTCCTGACACTGGAGAGAGAAGATAGAACCCGAAGGGGAGTGAGTCTGTGACTCGCCGACCGTAGGACAAACGAGACCAATGCATCACCGAGCTCGTGGTTTTCCCCGTCGGCCGCGCTCGAAGTCAACACCATCCCACTAGAAACTCCAGAGTTATAGACGTCAACCTGGTCAAATCTCCAAAATAACGCCTTAAAGGAGGGAAAGGACGCTAAAGACGCTATCATCTTCTGATCCGGCTAACCAGATCTAGGTTCTCACCTCTAGAAGGAGACCCCGAAAGTGGAGGCGATAGATCTCTACGACGACGCCACCAGAAGGGAAAGGCGTGGACGGTTACATTTTTTGCGTGAATTTCATATGTTATAGTGAAAGATGTTTTGTTTAAACTTAGTAGATTAAGAGCATATCCACCCGCGCAACCAACTCCGCTCCCAATAAACTTAGCGACTAAGAGCATCTCAGTAAACTTAGGAAGATTGTAGGAATAAACGATGATCTGGAATTCTGGATCCGATCGGACGGCTGCTGAGGTGGACCTGGGTCAGTGTCAGTGTCACCGTGTGCACGCTTAGCAGTTGTTGCCTGTCCCGGCATGGGCTCCTTCCCCGTTGGTGTTCCAAATTTCCAATCCAAACTCCAAAGCTGGTCTTTGGTTGCATCTTCCGGCGGGGCAGAGATGTTATTAACATCGCAGAGTATTTTGTTGCTGGGATGCTTCAAAGAAAGCACTCGCGTGCACTAATATGGTTATCTGGATTGAGTTGAAGATAGATTAATTAACTAAATACGCAGTATAGCTTTGAGGCTTTTGATTAGCAAGCTTGCTTAATTTCTGGTAAGATCAGATCAGCCCGACATGGAGTACAACACTTGCTCAACTTTGTTTGCATAATGGAGGAAAAAATATCGAGCGAACACAATAAACAAGTTGAGTCCAGCTCTCGCCTCATCTTACATACAACTCACTACATTATGGCTCCACTGCAACATGCAACTACCCCATTCCATAGGATTCCTTTGTCTTCAGCCTGTTCAGATTTCCTTTATCTTCAACAAACTCGAACCAATCTATGTATGTCCACATCATCATCCTGGAGCTAACACATGAGCATCGAGATACTTCTCCAGACCTGATGGTGATCTTGCCCTCGCTTAATTGCAGGGCTAGCAGAAAGAGAGGTAGGAGCTAGGAGCCACTTGTGGTATATGATAAAATGGTTGAGTTAGCTCTAAGATGGTGTCCTTGTTCCATAACGAAAAAGAAGGAGTGGGCCAGGGCCTGCCGGGCGGCCTCCCCTGTGGGCGGCAGCGACAACGATGCCCGAACTACTAGCGCCAAGTGGGAACATACCTTTTGCAGCATCATCGATCTCTTTGACATTGGGTGGCCTTGCCGATAGACAAATCTATTAATTTGATGGCAACTTGTTGTACGCAGACTTTGAGTTGAGCATGATGCAAGGCTTGACACTTCGAATGTGAATAATTAACATGTGCTTGACACCATATACTTGTGCACAAACCCTTTGAGCGTCTAGCAGTCTAGCAAATGTACTCTCTACTTCTGCAGATGATAGCACCATCATAAACAACAAAGCCTAGTGATTAGCAGATTCCTTCTCCAAGCCCGTGGTGACCTTTGGTAAATGGATCAAAAGTACAAAGCTTAAATACATTAACAGCGCTCTCTTTAGCCCTCCATTAACAGCAGGCCTAGCTAGCTTAGTCCGTAGCGCATGTAAATCTGGATCGTATCAACTTCGGCGAACACATACCTGACACGATCACGATAATCGCGTAGTTTATTAGCCCTAAAATGGTACGATGATCTACTTGCTGAGGAAATCGTGGGCAAGGCGGCGGCAGGGACTGAAGCCACGACGTGACACTAGGTTTTATAATCGGAGATTATTGGCAAATTAATATATACGTGCATGCAGATCATTCGGAACATTTTGGATTTGATTGTCCCTTCGAGAGGTCGAGCTGGCATGCCGCAACAGCTTGCAAAAAGTTCTCTCAAGAATCAAGTTGCTCGTCTGGATACGCTTGTCAGGGAAAATAATTTCGTCGAAATTTCGAACGAAATTCGCGAAATTAACGATTCTCGCTAAAGGGCGAGAAAATATGATCTCGGACGAAATTTTCGTTTGAATTTGAATAAACCCAACGGGTTACGCTACAAAAGGATGTATACCATTTTACAAACAAATACTTGCCTCTGTCCTGTTGGTTGAGGACGTATGTAGTTGATTGTGAGGTCCTGGGTTCGATTCCTGCAATCCCCTTTTTTTTTGGAAATAATTTGAACGCCAGACTATAAAATCTGTCTGAGATTTTTGAAATATTTCTTCGAAATTTCATTGATTTCTCGAAATTCGCGAATCTCTGTGAGGTGCGAAAGAAATTAGGAAAACGAAATGTTAAACCCTGACGCTTGTTGCTTTGTTTAGTGTTGAATCATTCGGGTTAGATAGATTCAGATCGTTTAGGATCCCTCCTACTTGCAACTATAAAGTATTACCCGACCTCCAGTTAGCAGGTGTCTTGCACATGTTGTCCCCCCTTGAGACAAACATTTGGCAGAGTTCCCAGTGTCCTTTTCATTCCTAACTTGAGTTTGCAATGTCACTCGAGTCTAGAATGATACTCCCTTGGGTCAAGTTGGGTAAGCAAGGTGTGCCTCGACGAGGGTTTCACCGCAACCCACTTCACGCAATTTGTGGAGCTTTGGGTTTTACTTAGCGGCATACGACTCAATACTAACATCAACGATGATATTAGATGGAAGTTTACGGAAAACGGGGAGTACACAACAAAATCGGCTTACAAGATGTAATTCATTTGAATAATCTCCTCCACCATGTACAAATCGGTTTGGAAACCTTGGGCTCCACTTACGACCAAGTTTTTTGCTTGGCTCGCAAAATAAAATAGGAGACGGCGGACAGTTTGGAGAAACGAGGATGGCCGAATGTTGGGTTGTGCCTCTTTTTTTAAAGAAAGTCACGGAATCCACCACGCACCTGTTTGTATATTGTCGCTTCACAAGAAGGTTATGGGACCTAATAAAGGAGTGTCTAGGTCTCCGCAACAACGTCACGGCGGATTGGACGAACCTCAACTTCAACGAGTGGTGGCTAGCAATGACAAGCACCCCACCCAACTGAAAAGTTGTTGCCTTCCTCACCTTTCGCCAATTGGGAAATTTGGAAGGAGCACAACACAAAAGATTTTAACTATAAAAGTGCACAAGGTTTTATAATATTTGGGTCACAGACTTTATTTCTTGCAATCTTCTCCTTAATTAATATAAGGGCACAAGGTTTTATTAATTTCTTGTAATAATGACGTGAGAAATTGAGGCCCGGCTATTCTCAATCTGGAAATTCAGAATTCTGCTCTCCTCCTCAAGCAATTGCATATTATTTTTTGCAAGGCTGATACTCCGTGGGTAAAGCTGGTTTGGTCTTTATATGATCCTTCTTCCCCTCCTCAAGCACAATCTGCTCGAGGCTTGTTCTGGTGGAAGGACATCTTTAAGCCGATAGATACCTACAAAAGCATCACGCAATTCACGGTTCGAAATGGACATACCACACTCTTTTGGAAGGATTTCTGGTCGATCAAGAACTGCTCTGTGATAAATTCCCAGACTCTTCTCTTTTGCTCTTAATGAAGTTGCTTCGGTCAAGGACTTGGCACAACTGGGGAATTTGAAATCCAAGTTTGCCATTCCTCTGTCCCCACAAGCTGTTGAAGAGTTACAACATGTAGAAGGCATTCTTGAGGAACACATCATGGAACCACTCGAGCCAGACATCAAGCTCTTCCCTTGGGGAACAACGGCGTACACATCTGCAAAATTTTATAATTTTTTCTTCTTGGGACTAGGCTGTGACAGATCTCTCCTGGCTATTTGGACTTCGAAGCTCCTGCCCAAACTTCGAGTATTTGCCTGGCTGCTGCAAATGGATCGCCTGAATACAAAAGATCTGATGATTAGGAAACACTGGCATTTTGAGGGAGGCCTTTCTTGTGTTCTTTGCTCAGCCTCGGCACTGGAGACTGTTGTTTTCTGGTGATCCAAATTCGTATGTACTGATAAAGGCCAGCTTGTGACGTAGGAGAGCGCAGCGCCCCGGAGTCAGAAGTCGGTACGGTACAGATCGTTTCCGGGTCGGATAAAGGCCAGCTTGGTATGGTACGGATTGTTTCCGGGTTGGACTGCAGCCGACTTAGGGTTTGCCCACTATAAATACATCTTGTAAGCCGCCGGTTGGGGTAAGCCACACATTGTAAACCAACGGCGTTTGTAACCTCACCCCGATATAGTGAAGTATTGCTGGCTGGCACCCGTGGTTTTTTCTTCTCCTTTGTTTGGAGAGGTTTTTCCACGTTAAATCTCGTGTCCCCGTTGGTTTGATATTTCCGCTCTTCATCGTTTCCGTGCTATCTTTTGTAACAAGTGGTATCAGAGCCCGTGTTTCAGATCTGTTTCAGATTAGGGTTTTGGATGGCATCGATGAAGTCCGATCTACCGTTGCTGGACTACAAGACGAGATTTTCGTTATGGCAGGTCAAGATGCGTGTGATCCTCGCACAGTCCAATGATCTTGACGAAGCGCTGGAGAAATTCGGCGATAAGGCGGCGGCCGACTGGACCGCCAATGAGAAGAGAAAAGACCGTAAGGCTATGTCTCTTATTCAACTTCATCTATCTAATGACATCCTGCAAGAAGTACTACAGGAGAAAACCGCAGCCAAGCTGTGGGCTAAGCTAGAGTCGATCTACATGTCCAAGGATCTCACCAGCAAGATGCATGTGAAGATGAAGTTGTTCTCGCACAAGCTGCAAGAAGGTGGTTCGGTAATGAATCACATATCGATCTTCAAAGAGATCGTTTCTGACCTAGTGTCGTGGAGGTAAAATATGAGGATGAAGATCGTGCACTTTTACTTCTAGTTTCGCTGCCAAATTCCTATGCAAATTTTCGTGATACCATACTGCTTAGCCGTGATGAACTAACCACTGCTGAGGTCTATGAGACCCTCATGACGAGGGAAAAGATGAAGGGTATGGTATAGAAGGAGGAGTCATCATCATCCAAGGGTGATGCTTTGGAGGTCCGAGGCAGGCCTCAGCAGCGAGACAACAACTACAACCACAACAACAGAGACAAGAGCAAGGGTGACAGAGGTCGCTCGAAGTCTAAAGGCCGTGACAAGTTCTGCAGGTATTGTAAGAAGAGTAATCACAACATCGATGATTGATGGAAGCTGCAGAACAAGGAGAAAAGAAAAGGTACTTACCAACCGAAAAATAATGAAGGTAACGATACCGGTGAGGCTGCTGTTGTTGATGGTAGTTCTGATGGCGAATGCCTAGCTATTTTAGCTGCATGTGTTTCTCGTCAGGATGAGTGGATTATAGATACTGCATGTTCTTTTCATATTTGCTGTAACAAAGATTGGTTCAGTTCTTATGAGTTAGTGCAGACTGGAGACTTTTCGTGCGTGTGGGGAACAACCAGCAATGCACCATTGCTGGCGTTGGGTCTGTTCAGATCAAGACACATGACGACATGACACGCACGTTGACAGGCGTGAAACACATACCAACCATGCGAGAAATTTGATCTCGCTCAGTACCCTTGATTGTGACGGGTACAAGTATACGGGCAGAAATAGACTTCTGAAGGTATCAAAAGGTTCTCTCATTGTTATGGTTGGTGATATGAATTCTGCAAAATTATATGTTCTTAGAGGTAGCACTTTATTGGTACAATTGCTGCTGTTTCTCATGATGATTCAAGTAAAACTAACCTCTGGCATAAGCGTCTTGGACACATGAGTGAACTTGGTATGGCAGAATTGATCAAGAGAGAGTTGTTGCAAGACTGCAGTTTGGGAAAGATGCAATTCTGTGAACATTGCATATTTGGTAAGCACACAAGAGTTAAGTTCAATGCTTCCGTTCATACCACCAAAGGTACACTTGATTATGTACATGCTGATGTTTGGGGGCCGTCGCGTAAGCCCTCTTATGGTGGTGCTCGTTATATGCTTACTATTATTGATGATTACTCTAGAAGAGTTTGGCCTTATTTCATGAAAAATAAGGATGATTCGTTTGCTGCTTTTAAGGATTGGAAAGCTATGATAGAAAGGCAAACAGAGAGGAAGGTGAAAATACTTCATACTGACAATGGTGGTGAATTTTGTTCGAATGCTTTTAATGATTTTTGCAGAACAGAAGGAATTGTCAGGCACCTCACCATCCCTTACACGCCTCAGCAGAATGGTGGAGCGGAGCGGATGAACAGGACAATCATGTCCAAGGCTCGCTGCATGATATCCAACGCTCGCATGAGTAAGCGTTTCTGGGCTGAGGCGGCTACCACCGCCTGTTACTTGATAAACAGGTCACCATCTATTCCCCTCGACAAGAAAACACTATGGAGGTATGGTTAGGTACTCCTGTTGATTATTCATAGCTTAAAGTTTTCGGTTGCACTGCTTATGCTCATGTTGATAATGGGAAATTAGAGCCGAGAGCTGTTAAGTCTGTTTTCATTGGTTATGGTTCGGGTGTAAAAGGATATAAGTTGTGGAATCCCGAACTAACAAGGCATTCATGAGCAGGAGTGTTGTTTTCAATGAATCGTTATGTACTTTGATAAGTTGTCCTCAGATGTTTCAGATAGTTCAGATGAGGAACGGATTTGTGTCGAGGTGGAGCACTCCACTGAAAAGGAAATTGTCACTGAAGACAATGATGGTGATGCGTCAGATAATTCTGATTCTGATAATGATAATATGCCTGATTCACCTTCTGTTATGCAGCAACAAAATCTGTCTATCGCTGCTGGTAGACAAAGAGGAATTGTGGTCCTCGACCACGTTTAATTGAGGAGTGTAACATTGTTAATTATGCTCTGAGTTGTGCAGAACAGGTGGAGCATGGACATGAGCCGTCCACGTATACTGAAGCTATTGCTACAAGTGACCGTGAGAAGTGGATCTCCGCTATGCAAGAGGAGATGCAGTCACTTGAGAAGAATGGCACATGTGATGTTGTGCGCTTGCCTAAGCAAAAGAAGGTTGTCCGCTGTAAGTGATCTTCAAGAGAAAGGAGGGTTTGTCTCCAAGTGAGCCTCCAAGATTTAAGGCAAGGTTAGTGGCAAAAGGCTTCAGTCAAATCCCAGTATTGACTATAATGATGTTTTCTCTCCGGTTGTCAAGCATAGTTCTATTCGGACATTTTTCTCCATTGTTGCTATGCATGATCTTGAGCTTGAGCAGTTAGATGTTAAAACTGCGTTTCTGCATGGAGTGTTGGAGGAGGAGATATGCATGGACCAGCCTGAAGGGTTCATAGTGCCGGGTAAGGAGGATCTTGTTTGTAAGTTGAAAAGGTCCCTATACGGTTTGAAACAATCTCCTCGTCAGTGGTATAAAAGGTTTGATTCATTTATGTTGTCACATGGCTTTAAGAGGTCTGAATTTGATAGATGTGTGTACATTAAGTTTGTTGATGGATCGCCTATATACTTGCTGTTATATGTTGATGATATGTTGATTGCTGCCAAGAGCATGAAAGATGTTGCTGCTCTCAAGTCACAGTTGAGTAGCGAATTTGAGATGAAGGATCTTGGTGCTGCTAAGAAAATCCTAGGTATGGAAATTACCGTGACAGAAAGTCTAGGTTCTTATTTCTTAGTCAGCAGAGTTACATTAAGAAATTCTTTATCGTTTTAACATGCATGATGCAAAGTCTGTTAGTACTCCTATTGCTTCTCATTTTAACTTGTCATCTACTCAATGTCCTACTACTGATGATGATTTGGAGTACATGTCTCGAGTTCCATATTCTAGTGTTGTTGGTTCCTTGATGTATGCTATGGTCTGTTCACGTCCTGATTTGTCATATGCTATGAGCTTGGTGAGTAGATACATGGCTAATCCTGGTAAAGAACATTGGAAAGCTGTTCAGTGGATTTTCAGGTACCTCCGTGGCACGTCTGATGCTTGCTTGAAGTTTGGCAGAGCTGGTGAGGGACTCGTAGGCTATGTGGATTCATTTTGCAGCCGACTTGGATAAGAGGAGGTCCCTCACAGGTTATGTGTTCACCATTGGTGGTTGTGCTGTTAGTTGGAAGGCAACACTTCAGCCGGTTGTTGCCCAATCCACCACGGAGGCTGAATACATGACCATTGCAGAAGCAGCTAAAGAAATTGTTTGGTTGAAAGGTTTGTTTGCTGAGCTTTGTGGAGTTGATACTTGCATTAACCTGTTCTGTGATAGTCAGAGTGCCATTTACCTTACTAAGGATCAGATGTTCCATGAGAGAACAAAGCACATTGACATCAAATACCATTATGTGCGTGATGTTGTTGCACAAGGTAAGCTGAAGGTATGCAAGATTAGTACTCATGATAATCCGGCTGATATGATGACAAAGTCTGTTCCCGTTACTAAGTTTGAGCTATGCTTATGCTTAGTTGGTATCACTGTCTAGCCCAAGAGGCTATATGGTGCCGAAGGTGTTTTCTTTGTTGTTTCAGGGGTGAAGGTTCTCGTTGATGCTACAAGATGGAATTTGTCTCAAGGTGGAGTGTTGTTTTCTAGTGATCCAAATTCGTATGTACTGATAAAGGCCAGCTTGTTACGTAGGAGAGCGCAGCGCCCCGGAGTCAGAAGTCGGTACGGTACGGATCGTTTCCGGGTCGGATAAAGGCCAGCTTGGTACCGTACGGATCATTTCCGGGTCGGACTGCAGCCGACTTAGGGTTTGCCCACTATAAATACATCTTGTAAGCCGCCGGTTGGGGTAAGCCACACATTGCAAACTCACGACGTTTGTAACCTCACGCCGGACTGGTGCCCGTGGTTTTTTCTTCTCCTTTGTTTGGAGAGGTTTTCCACGTTAAATCTCGTGTACCCGTTGGTTTGATCTTTCCGCTCTTCATCATTTCCGTGCTATCTTTTGTAACAGAGACCCGTGATCACCTATTCTTTATGTGACCCTTTTCCATCACTTGCTGGAACTTCATTAGAATTACCTGGCATAGTCACTTGCCGATTTCTACTCGGATTGGTCTGGCCATGAATGCCTTTACTTGCACTTGCTTAATGGAAATTGCGGTCTCGGCGTTATGGACCATCTGGAGGGTCAGAAATGATTGGATTTTAAAAGACTTACGACCTACACTGGCCAGATGGAAAGTCCTTTTTCAACAAGACGTACTGCTTCATCAGCATAGGGTTAAACCCTCCTTAGTCCAGCCACTCCTTCAGTGGACTCTGAATAAATTCACCACCGATGTATAGATTTACATGTACTTCTTTTGATTTGTTTCCTCCCTAGATCCCCCATTTTTTGGCCTGGCATGTAAGGAAAACCTCTGGATTTTCTCTCACATATATATATATAATCTTTATACCGTAGGGGTTCTCCCCTAAGGTAACCTGGTAAAAAAAGGGCACAACTTTTGACCCACAGTTTCAAAAAAATAAGATGATAGTACTAAGTAATAATCGGCGGAGTTTACCTACACAATTCACACGACAAGAGATTCTTACCGCATTCTCCAAACGTCTAGATACTTAGACAAATTTAACTTCCCTGGTCATCCTGACGCACTAGTACAGAACGGGGTCATTTAATCCCCAACTCGCACACGGATGAGGATCCACGTAGATTTTGACCTACCGCTTACAATATAGTGTCAGGGGGAAAAGGCAAACCTATTGTCTATAAATTACGGTTTTGCTAATTTTCAATCGCATGAGAATTAGGTTAGTTCTCAATCGCATGATGTCACTAGTTGCAAGTGGAGTTGCAACTGATTTGGGCCATTTAATTTGCTTCGTGATTCGTGCATCTGTTGCAAGTCAACTTGCAACTGGGGTTTGATGGCGTCATGCGATTGAGAATTAAATTAGTTCTCATTCGCCCGAGTTGCAAGTGGACTTGCAATGCTCCACACCGTTCGATTTGCTTCGTGATTCGTGCTAATTATGAGTTGCAACTTGACTTGCAACTGGAATTGATAACGTCATGCAAATGAGAACTAAGCTAGTTCTCATTCGATTGAACGTTAGAGAGACCCTATAAATTGTGTACTATGTGGTTTTGTTGGATACAAAGTGTGTATTGTGCAGAATTAATCGTGTGCCATTCTGTTGCTACGTTTTAAAGAAAAACTAGTGGACTAAGCGCGGACTCCGCCGTGCCCGTGGGCTAAAATTTTGAATTATTTAATCATAAAATTGTTGAAATTCAAAAATTGTCTAGATTGAGAAGTCGCTCAAATATTTGAAATGGTCAAATTGGAAAACTATTCAGATCTGAATTGTTTTCACGTTTATTAAATGCTTAGATTTTGTGGTCATGATCTATTTGTAATATTTGTACGCGTGGATTTTGCATTGGAAAGCTTCAGTATGGTTTTCATTCCTTCATTTTTTTTGTAAATGTTAGCAAATTTGAATTTCTCAAATGTGTTTGCTTTCTTTCACAAAAGTAGTTGGTTTTACGTTTTAAGAACGGGTTTTTTGTGTGGTTATGTTGGCACGTGTTTTGTGTTTGAATTCTTTTTGCGTTTATTAAGTGCGCAGATTTGGAAATTTATTCATATCTGAATTGTTTTCACGTTTATTAAATGCTTAGATTTTTTGGTCATGATCTATTTGTAATATTTGTAAGCGTGGATTTTGGATTGGAAAGCTTCAGTATGGTTTTCATTCCTTCGTTTTTTTGTAAATGTTAGCAAATTTGAATTTCTCAAATGTGTTTGCTTTCTTTCACACAAGTAGTTGGTTTTATGTTTTAAGAACGGTTTTTTGTGTGGTTATGTTGGCACGTGTATTGTGTTTGAATTCTTTTTGCGTTTATTAAGTGCGCAGATTTGGAAATTACCTAAAATTTCGAATTATTCAAACGTGGAATTTGATCATATGTTGTAGGTAGGTGGTTTTTTTTTGTGTCCATGTTGACATATCTGTCATATTTTGTCCGCCTATTAAATTTAATTTTGGAAGTGTCCGCACCTAAACATTGCGTAGATTCGGGAATTAATGAAATGCAACTGAGGATTCCGTTTTAAGATTTTGCGCATTTTGGAAATCGCTCAAATTCGCAAGTCATCAGTTTTTTAATAGCTTAACGCATTTGAAAGGCACATGGCAATTTGAAATTTTGAATTTTGGTTGTGCATATATATTTTTACGTGACCACGTTGACATATTTGTCATTTTTTTGGACATATTTAAAATTATATGTATAATTTTGGTTTTTTTCTCTCCGAAATTTAGGATTTTTTTCAACAAAAAAATCGGGAAAACTGACATGGCGGGCCCACTGTGACGTCACAGTGGGTAAATCCTGGCCAGGCCGCCGCGGCGGCGCCGAGCTACAGTAGGGCGACGTGGGCGACCTGTGACCGTTGGATGGCGTCGATCGGACGGTTGTGAAATTCGGGCAACGTGGCTGCGGGTGGGAGAAGGGATTCCACCATCTTTTATATATAGGTTACTAGTAATTACAGCCCATAAGGTCTCAGTTACCACGCATTGACTGGAGCGGTACTTCTTCTACCTTGGTCGCTTTGGTCTGTAACCGATCAATCAATTGCTCGCCTGTTCCAAATCCCGATTCATCTCAGCTCAAATCCATAATTTTCTCTTCTTTTCAACTCGGCGGCCGGCGGCGCAAGAGAAAGTCAGGAATGAAGGCATGGGGATGGGGCAGCGGAAGCAATAGGGCTAGCCTGCGCGGCGGCTCCTGTGCTTCGCGTCAAGCACGCGGGCGAGCGCCGGCGGCGGCAGCGACACATCGCACTCCAGAATGCACTCTAAAGCAGCGCGCTCCAGGACGCAGCAGAACGCCGTGGCCGGCTAGCCTAGGTAAGCATCGGCGCATCAGTGCATCACAATCACATCGAGCAGCAGCGGCCTCTGTTTTTTAATCACATCCACTGTTCTTTACTGCAATAAACTGTTTTGTGTCAATTCACTAGTTTATCGTGCAAGTTTGGTGTTACTTTGTAATTTTGTTGTACAATTGTTGAAAATGACCGCACTCTCTTCTATCTAATCGGATTCTATCTAATCGGATGCCAAACCGACTGCCTTAACGTAAGAAAAAATTTTGTCCACAACATTCTTATTTACATCATTGTTCTTCGTACGCCTGTGCCGATTTGTTTTTTGTAGTGTTGCGTTGGCACACCCTCCAAAAAAATTCTAGCTCCGCCACTGTATAGGTAGATATGTATGTGCGATAGTTTTCATCATTGCCAACGCCCAACGACTGGACCACTCTAGTCGTTTGGGATTTTTTTTCTTGTCGTCAAATTTCCTCCTCACTTTTGACACGTGGACAGCACGCTTGCCTTCATCCAGCGGTTGGCGACAGCTTAATCGGCCGCGTCAACGAGCCCAATAAGAAAGCCCTCGCCGCCGACCTAGTGGAACACAAGCCAACACAAGAGAATCATGGTCCGCATAGTAACTATTATTAAGAGCCAACACGGACACAGCGGCGATCTGGGGTGATGCGAGCTCCGGACGGCGCCATGCCACGACGGAGGCTAACCCTCGCGCCGGGGGCTCTCTCACCGGCGAGATGCTCGCCCGGGTCGACTGGCTCGAGGTTTGCTGCTCTTGACGGAGAGGCTTGATCGGACGCGGCAAAAATCACCATGGATGCGGCGGAGGAAGTGCTCAGACGACTGGGTGGTGTCGCGGGAGGACATCCGCTGGCCGCCTAAGTCCGATGAGGACATCGAAAAGGAGTTCTGGGCGATATCGGCTTCCCCACGCTGGCCTCGAGGGTCTGGGAGAGATCGCCGCCGCTGCAGATCGACAACGAAGGTAAGGCCACTTCTTTTGTGTGCAGGGCGGACTCCGTTTCCAGCGATGGCGAGGATGCATCGTCGTTGTCTTCGGGCAGCACCGTCGTCGGGAGCGGCGGTGGCAGCTCGCCCCAAGCGCGGGCACTTCGGAGGCCACCGCTGAGGATGGGGTGGCGGGGTCCTCTACCTCGGCCACGGATCACGCCACCGCCATGCCTCGGAGAATTCTTCCCGGCGGCGTCCCCGACCGCAGCATCGCCTCCTTGCATCTCGCCGGCGATGGCCGGGAGAGCGACAGCGGAGGCGTGATCCAAGGCGGTAGATGCGGGGCCAGGGTGCAGGTGACTGCCAGCCGTTCATCCCCATGGGTGCATCTGGAGCGTTGGTACGAGGGGCTGTGGTCTAGGTCAACCAGCACACCATCGTCTCGCGCGCTCCGATCGCTCCAGAACAGCTGCGCGCCGTCTCCCGTCGCCGCGCCTCCACTGCCGTCTTCGACAACACCTTCTCCGGCCTCAGATCGCTCGCGGCTGTGCCGTTCGTTCGCTGAAGTAGCGGCACGGCCGGCTATGGCGGCGCCGCCCGGACGCGGCCCTCCGACGTGGGCGCCGGCGCCACGTCCCGTGCCTGGAGCTCAACCTCGTGCAGCTGGAGTGGTCTTCGGTCAAGCAGCCGGCCCGCCGGTGGTAGCGCCGAGGCAGCAGGGTATGTTGCAGCCGGAGTGCCCGTGCCGGCTGCTGCACCTCCGGCCGGCTTCGCCTTCGGGGCGCCAGCGCAAGCACCGGCTAGGAAGAAGAAGAAGAGAACGGCCCGGCCCAACCAGTACAGCCGGGATTGGCCGATGCTCAGCTGCAGCAGGTGCAAGGGCCCGTGGTTCTTCAGCCCGTCGCGACTTTGCCGGGTGCTGGCCAACCTGCCGTCGCCACGGTACTTGCGACGGACGTGGTGCCGGCGGTGGCTGCGGTGTCGGGGCAAAGAAGCCCAATGTGTGGTGTTGGAAGTGCGCGGTGAAGGATCACGCTACTAAAGAGTGTCCTGTTATGCACTATTGCCACATCTGTGAGAATGCGAGGAACCCAACTCCTATGTGTCCGTCTTTGAAGCTCCCAAGGCCAACGGCGCACGCGGTTGGTCAAGGAGCCAAGGGTACGATCTTTCTTCAGTTTCCGGATAACTTGTATAAGGCCAACTTGGTGCCCAAGGATACCCCGGTGGCTCTAGTGAAGGTTCATGGGACAGCTGCCACCGCAAAACAGGTGGAAACCCAGGTGGCGAGGCAGTGTCCAGCGAAGTCTTGGTGTTGGGAGGCTATTCCAATTGGAGAGGCCTCGTTCACGGTCAACTTTCCGACCGAAGATGATCTACTGAGGTTTGATGGCATAGAGCTTGGTGTCCCATCTCAGAATACCAAGTTGGCGTTCAGCAAGTGGAAAGCGGAAGATGTTATGCACAAGCTGGAGCTAGCACAAGTTTGGGTACATGTGACTGGGGTGCCAAATCCGATGCGACACTTCTGGGGTTTGTGGGCTGTCGGGTCCCTAATTGGTACGACTATTGATGTGGACATGATAACCCTCCGGCGTAGAGGTGTGGTCTGTATTCTAGTCGGCATGATGGAGCTTACTAGTTTCAAGAAATCCGATGAGTTGGGACCATACATCGAGACTGATGGGGTGTTGCGTCTAAAAGGGTACAATTTCATATTCCGGCCAGAAAAGGAGGATTTTGTTCCTGAGCCGGAGTTCGTTCCGTTTGTGTGGCAACGCAAGGGCAAAGATGATCCGGATGATAACGGCTTAGAGGAGGACGGAGCAGGAGATCAACCGGAACAGAGTGGTGCTTTGGGTGACACCTCGGGTGCTACCAATATGGTGATTGATCAAGGGCCGGTTCCAGATGGGGGACGTGGCAAAGGAGCTGCAAACTCTCATGTGATGGCTCTCACACATTTTAATCCCAATCTGTGCACTCCTAGAGGAATTGAGATCGTGCAGAATTGGAGGGAGAAGTGCAGCCTTGCTGGGCCGAGGACAGCGGGCGTGCTGGACTTCTCTACTGCCCTGGGCGGTGGCGAGCTAACCACTGCCAGGGATGCTGGTGCTGCGTCGAGCCTGGACAGGGACCCAGCCGCGTCGGTGACGATCTACGCGCACCGCTGCCACACCAAAGAGTACTGATTGATTCATCGACAGAGTACCAGACGGACAGCGACGCTTGCACGCCGATCGCCGGCAGCACGGGAGCCTCTCGCCGTGTCGACGTCTCGCGAAACGTAATCCGTCGATCAATGTTCCGGCCGGCAGGGAAGGAGGGGCGTGCTTGGCAGTGCCGGCGATCGGATAAACGAGTCTGATCTCTTCACTCTATGAACACTAACCAGCTGACCATCTGCAAAGTTCGCATCGACTTAGCGCCGGCTAGGGGAAGCGATTAATCTGTTTAAAATGCGCTAGGTCGCCCAGGCGCAATCTGGGCCGTCGATTTCAGCTATCCGACGGTCAAGATTTAACGTTGAAAATGCGTTGTGTCAACGCTAAATCCAGACAGCTGAAACCGACAGCCCAGAACTGCGCATGCGGTAAAATCCGCGTAGCAGAAAGGGAAGCTACAAGTAAGTTTTGCTACATGATCAACTCGATCGAGATCATATGCGACAGCCTGTTCACACGAGCGGCATGCATGACGTGCAGAAACATCACGCGGACGTGTGACTAGAGTGCATGGTGCATTGCTGCAATCAACTGCACGACTATGTATCCATCATGCAATGTCAGTGTCAGGATAGATAGAGGCCATCCCAGCACCATTTCATGGGCAACTTCTGCATGCCACCTAGCTAGCCGATGATCCAGACATTGCCTCGAAATTTCCAGGCAAATAAACGACTTTTTGAGCTATCCCAGCGAAGCTGCACGCGAAGGATGATCGACGAAGCAACAGGATGAACAGAAGCTGCCAATCATGGCGTAACGGGCGGACCGTACATGTGCAGCGATCTTGGGCGCATGTACGTACGTACTTGCAGTCTCGCACGGCAGCGTGCGCCTGCGTTTTCATGCAGGGATATAGGGCGCTGCCATGCCAGCGCACCGGTAGATCCAAGCTCGGCGCGCGCCATCTCTCCGTGTCCTCGACTGGTCGCCGTCATGCCGGAGATCGAGTTCGATCGTCCTGTGCCTGATCGATCGTGCGTGCCGTTGCCGGACTGTACGCAGATTGGCAATCTTCGGCGGCCGGCCAGCGGTGCAAGCTCCAAAGCCATCGCACGAGTTTCCTTTGAGGTCACCGCCAAGAACACGAAACAGCTACTGTACTACGTACGGAGTATTAGCTAGGAGGAGGAGGAGGAGGAGGAGGAGCGCCGCAATCATGTACGCCCCTGACGACTGCACACGACACATGCTGAAACTCTCAAGGCACGATGAAGATCTGAGCAGTCTGCCGTCGATGCCGGCCGCCCTGCACATTTCGTCATGTCCTGCTGCGGCATCTTGGGCTCTCCACCAGCGAAGAATAGCGCCGGACCCGACAGGCGCAGCCTGACGACGTCTAGGTTCAGGGCTCGAGATGTTGAGTAGAACTGAGGGGAGTGTGTGGCAAAAAAGAAGTGTTTGATTTGTCTCATTTTTTTCTGGGACACCGGCACCAGGACAAGATCCTATCCGGCACCCGGTTGCCAACTACCCCTCCAGAGACCGAGCCGACTACCGACTACCAACACCCGAAACAGACTCCGGAGTCGGGCGAACTCTCGACCCGATACACTGCCCGAAGTCGGAACACTAGCTTCTGTAGCCGCAGTCGACCTGAAACACAAGGCTAGTGAATGGCATTATCCAAAGTTTACTTCTCTGTTGCTTCCTGAACATATGATTGTTTACTGCTCTTTGAGTTGTATCTTCAAATGCAAAGCGCAGTGCACAGAGGCAGCTATTACGGCCATACGATTGGCTTTCTAAATTCTAATGGAGTTTAAAAAAACATCAAAGCAGATTCTACATTAAGAAAAAAAACGTCATAATATTTTCCTTGATTTGCTATAATCAGTTGTGCGAGCTCTGAACAGTTTTTTTTTGTCAGAGCAATAGGGAGTCCCTCTGAACAGCTTAATCGTGGATGGAGCTAATTTCCTCAAGAATCACACTCCACCTAAGGGGAATCATCATGCAAACATACGGCCACCTCGACCATGCCCAACGCCAGCGCCGGCATGGGGCAGACGCTCCTGGCAAGCTTCTTCTTCGAAGGAACCTCGGCTGGGCAGGGTGCGCCGCCACTGCAGTACATGCCCCTCCAACGGCCGTCGACGCAGTACGGGCCACCGGCGTACGTGCCGTCGATGCAGCAACATGTGCAGTTCCAACCTCCCGTGTTGACGCCTCCGCTCATCAATCCGGGGTACCCAGTGTATCAGCAGCAGGTCCAGCAGCCCCCGGCGGCTGCGGGACAGGGTGCTCCTAGGCTAAACGCAAGAAGAACAAGGTCGTCCAGCATGGGGTTCATGTTCAGCAGATGTTGTCGGGGGTGCAGCCGCAGTCGAGGCCCCCGATGATGCCGCAGGGACAGTTTCAGCAGCCCTACTTGCAGCAGCAGTACACTCAGCCGGCGGTTACCCCTCAGATGGGTGGGGGTGTCCAGGGATTGGCTGCGGTGACACCTCCTCCCATCCAGGGAGCAGGCGGTAACACCGCCGTGGCGGACCCTGGAGTGGCAGCAGCTTCTGTGATGCCTGATTCTGTTTTGACGCTGCAGCCAGAGCCGGTGACAGGGGGTAATAGTAAATCAAAGAAGGGCAGTAAGTGTTTCAAGTGTGGGCCGGCCGATCATCCTACCAAAGCTTGTCCTATAAAACACTATTGCTTAATCTGTGATAATGCAGCCCACCCCACTATCAGGTGCCCGACCTTGCGGCTTCCCAAGCCCACTTGCTTCGCCACCGGCACTGGTATGGCAGAGACGTTGTTCATGCAGTTTCCTGATAGTGTCTACAAGCCCCACCTGATTCCGTCGAGCTCGCCCACTGCACTGGTTAGGATCGTGGGTGATATGGTGCCGGCCTCGGCCATCAAGAGACTGATCTCCAGGATGTGTTACTCGGCGCAGTGGAGGTGGGAGGCATTGCCCGAGGGAGACGATGCTTTCCTCATCGGTTTCCCGTCGACCGAGGATTTCCATAGGGTAGATGGGATTCAGCGGAACATCCTCTCTTCTAATTCTCAGGCAAAGATCTCTATTTGGAAGTCCAACGATGATGTGGTGCCATCCAAAATTCTTGAGAAGGTTTGAGTTCATGTTTCGGGTGTTCCCTATGCACTGCGACACTTTCTTGGCTTTTGGGCGGTTGGTACTCTCATTGGGACGACCCTCGATGTGGATCTTGCAACTTATCGGAGACGTGGTATTGTCCGTATTCTCGTGGGCATGATGGACTCGGCTGTGTTGGAGAAGCGCACCGGTTCCGACGGACCGTATGTTGGGGCCACATGTGTTGTGAAGCTCAAGGAGTTTGAGTTCTTTTTCAGCCGTGAGCCAGCGGATTTTGTGCCGGATCCTAGCTTTGTGCCCTTCTTCTGGCGTCGTAAGAGCGACGACGCGGATGATGAGGAGGGCAAGGAGCATGGCTTCGAGGGGACTTTGGGTCAGGATAACACTCATGAGGCCTCATCCAACAACATGGACGTTGATGGTAGCACATCGTCCGAGGCACCGAACGTCAACAAGTCTGTTGCACCTAGTGCTCATGTTGGTTCTATGTTGGTGATCACTCCGTATAATGCCTGCCCAAGTACTCCGAGAGGACGGGAGATTGTGGAGCGAATTCGCCGTTCCTCGCCACGTCTTCTGCGCTCCTCCCCGGAGACGCTGTCGCGGCACGCTTCTGCTGGTGGCGTGATGGCTGCCACCGCTGGGCCGCCCCAGCCGGGTGGCTGCACCAACCTGGGCGCGGCTAAGGCTACCCCGGCCGAGCTCGGCCTTGGTTCGGCCAGCGTCGGGTGGCCTGGCGCTGCTGCGGGCGCCACGGCGGGACTGGAGGAGGCCGCGACCTCACCTTTGCCTCCTCCGGTCGCGCCACAGGGGCCTCCTGCCCACGGCCCATCGGGCTGCGACACGGCTCCGTCGCCCAGCCGTGCTGGGCCGATGGTACTCGCCACTGACGAGGTGGAGCTCCAGGTCAGCAGCCTGGGGTCGGTCTCCAGGGGGGCGTCTTCCTCGCCACAGCCCCCTCTGGATGGATTGACCCCTGCCAGTTCTTCGGCGAGTGAGGCATCGACACCACCACAGGCCCACTTATCGGGGGAATACTTTCTGGATTAACCCGCGGCCCAGTGCGACTTAACTTACTCGCACGGATGAAGGCCCACTTGGGAACAAGCCCAATATTGAACCGCCATAAGGAGAAAGATCTAGAAGACAATCCCGGAGGACGTGAAGACCAAGTAGTCTCCGAGTAGGCCTCTGTGGATGTATTCCTTATGGGGAAGTTTCCTTTTGTAACCTAGCGAGCCTCTGTGTATATAAAGAGGACTCGCAGGACTTAGAGCGGGTCAAGCTATCAAGCCCCAAACCCTAGCTCATACGGCGAGTACCAGATCGGATCGCCTCCATTGTAACACCTCGATTATCATATCAATACCAATCTAGGGTAGGCAGGAAGTAGGTCTTTTACCTCACATTGAGGGGGCCGAACCTGGGTAAATCTGTGTTGATCTTTGTTCCTGCGATCCCAAGCTCGGAGATGCTTGACTCGCGTAATCCCACACCTACGAAGTCATCTATGACACCTGACGTGACAAACCCACGACAGTTGGCGCCCACCGTGGGGCCTGCGGTCAAGAGCGTCACGTTCCGCGCAGGATCCATGAAGGGAGCTGAAGATCTTGTTGTTGGCCGTATCATCACGGTCAATGGCACACCCCTCATCGACGATTCAAGCTGGGGGCCGGAAGCAGATTATTTGGAGACCGGCCACGTCATCCCGTTCGGATCCATCAACGTCTTCGTCGGCTTCATCGGTGGCAGGTCCGTTAGATCGGTCCAGGAAGGCGATTCAGTAGAAGAAGTCGCCGATGACGGGGAAGAATCCGTGGAAAGCATGGACTCGCAAGAGTTTGGGTCCATCATACCTGCCTTTGAAGAAAGTTGCTGGGGTTACCCACCAGAAATCACATCATCACCAGATCAAGAGATGGCACAAGTCGCGGTTTACATGGCCGGAGGAGCAGGTGCGTCAGGAACTGCTGGAGAAACCGAGGCATCGGCACCCCCAAGCAACCCACTTCTTGTCCCTGTGTCAGCCACGAACGCCGCCCTCCGTGCAACAGAAATTGAGGCCGCCAGGGCCGAGCTCCTGTATGAGGTTCGAAGGATGGAAGAAGAGCGCCGCAGGCTCGATCAGATAAACCAAGGAATCCAACAGGAGCGGCAGAGAGTAGCCGCGCTGGCTGCGACTCAACAACAGGTTGACCCGCAAACACAGCTGCGCGCGACTCAACCAACAGTGGAAATCCCGCTCACTCCAGCCGCAGGGACGGGAATCCAGACGACTGCGGAAGGAAGGGTACCAACAAATCAAGAGACCCAGCAACAACCAAGGAGGTTTCACACCCCACAGGGCCATTACCAGAACCCTGTCGATAATATGTATGCTGCGGCTAATATCTTGACTCAGATGGTACCAACAGGCGATGACCCGGTCAATGCTGAGGCGCGGCGCGCGATTCAGATGTTAAGTACGGCAGTCCTGCAACAAGCCAATAGGGCGGAAGCCGAAGCACAGCTGCCCCTCGTACCAGCCAATCACAGGATTACGGCAGAAAGAAGCGTCCAGAGCAGGCCACCAGAGGACGTGTCAGGAGTCGCACAGAGGCAACAGGAGCAGTCGCAGAAGCGCAGGCGAATGCCCATTGATGCAAAAGCGGCCCGCAGATAACCCCGCAGGCGCACCCACAGCCCTGTCCTCGCGACTCAAGGGACCAGCGTGTTTCACTGAAAGATCAGATCGGAACCTTTTCCTGAAGATTTCAAAGGGCCACGCAAGGTGGCAAACTATAACGCCAGCATGGATCCAACCACTTGGCTCAACAATTACGAGATGGGCATGAGCATCCTAAACGCATCTGAAGAGATCTGCGCACGCTACCTAAACATGATGCTAGAAGGAGCAGCGCACATATGGCTGCAAAATTTGCCTCCCAACTCTATAAATACTTGGGAGGAACTGAAGGATGCCTTCATTAAGAACTTCCAAGGAACTTGCAAGCGACTCTGCAATATAGAAGATTTAGAGCGTTGTGTCCAGAAGGAAGGCGAGTCAAGTCGCCATTGGATGAAAAGGGTGGCAGAAATAATACACTCCTCAGATAATATACCACCAAGCTCAGCCGTCCTGGTGATGGAGAAAAACTGCAAGTTTGAGCCGCTGATTCATAAGCTGGGTCGCATGAAGGATAAAGTCAAGAGCCTCAGCGAGGTGATGGCTGCGGCTAACAAATATGCCAGCTCAGACAAAACCAGAGACGCGTCAGACGGAGAAGAAGAGGAGGTTGCTGCAAAAGGAAAGAAAAACTCCAACAAGCCCAGCAGCAGCAAACGAGCCACAACAACACGAGTCAAAACAAACGCAAAAGCGAAGATGGTCACTCAGGGCTCGTCGCCAATGCGCGTGGAGGATTCAGAGGCCAGCGTGGAAGGGGTCGAGGATACGGCTCCCGTCCAATCAATATGCAAGAAGTTTTCAACCGGCCATGCGACCTTCATGCGACAGGTGATGGACGGCCAGCGGACCATACCAAGGCGCAATGCCATTATTACAAAAAGTGGAAAGAAGAGAGCCAACACAACGGGGGGAATTCCCATGAAGGAAACCCTAGTGCGGCTCATAACACAAACATTGGGCAGCACGGCGCGAGTAACCCCAGGCAGACGGGGCAGTATCACACAATAGTTATCGATACCTCCAAAAGAGAAGAGAAATTGAGCCGGAGAAGTCAGCAGGTGAACGCCGTGATACCAACAACACCCGCTTGGTTAAGGTGGTCAGAATACGCGGTAACCTGGAGTCGCGACGACCACCCGCCACAGGTACGGGAACCTGGCAAGTTGGCACTGGTTGTGGCACCATACGTTGCAGGATACAAGCTGACCAAAGTGCTTATGGATGGAGGAAGCAGCATTAATATCTTGTACTACGATACTTTCCAGCGTCTAGGACTCAAGGATTCCAGCCTGCAGCCCACGTCAACAGTATTTCACGGCATTGTCCCAGGAAGGTCCGCACGGCCAGTGGGGAAAATAACCCTAGGGGTAACTTTTGGAACAGAAGAGAACTTTAGAAGTGAATTCCTAAGCTTCGAAGTGGTAAAATTCCAAGCCCATATCACGCCTTGTTTGGAAGAACGGCCTTTGCTAAGTTTATGGCCAGGCCATGCTACGTGTACCTACAGTTGAAGATACCAGGACCAAAAGGGGTCATCACAGTGTACGGAGATAGAGAAAAAGCAATAGAATGTGAGAAAGGAGATGCGGCTTTCGCAGAATCCGCCTGTGCCGCGGAAGAACTAAAAGGTTATAAGTCGCAGGTGGACCCAAACGATATGAGTGTGGTTACCACGCCATCTGCCGAGCCACCAATGAAATTCAAAGCGGCCCAGGACACTAAGCAGATAAATCTTGTTCCTGGCGACTCATCCAAGCAAACTAGCATTGGAGCACACATGGAAGAAGAGCAGGAGAAGGCCCTCGTTGCTTTTCTCCAGGAAAATAAAGACATCTTCGCATGGAAGCCGTCAGATATGCCAGGGGTACCAAGAGAATTAGCAGAACATAGCCTCAAAGTGAACCCTGCGGCTAAACCAGTGAAGCAGCCACTACGGCGTTTTCATGATGACAGGAGAAAGGCAATAGGAGAGGAAATAGCTCGCTTGCTGGCTGCAGGATTCATCACAGAGGTATACCATCCGGAGTGGGTGGCAAATCCAGTATTGGTTATGAAAAAGAACGGTACGTGGCGAATGTGCGTTGATTACACCAGTCTTAACAAAGCTTGTCCAAAGGATCCATTTGCTTTGCCAAGAATCGACCAAGTAATTGATTCAACTGCTGGGTGCGAGCTGTTATGCTTTTTGGACGCCTATTCAGGCTACCATCAAATCAAGATGAAGAGGGAAGACCAAGAAAAGACGTCCTTCATCACACCCTTCGGAGCTTTTTGTTACGTCAGCATGCCCTTTGGGTTGAAGAACGCAGGTGCGACTTACCAAAGATGCATTCAGAATTGCTACATGAGCAAATAGGTCGCAACGTTCATGCCTACGTGGATGATATTGTGATTAAATCGCAAGTTAGCCAGGATCTTATTGGTGATCTGGCAGAGACATTACAAATCTCAGAAAATACAACATGAAGCTCAACCCCACAAAGTGCGTCTTCGGAGTACCAGCAGGAAAGCTATTGGGATTCATAGTATCAGAAAGAGGCATTGAGGCCAATCCTGACAAGATAAAGGCCGTGATGGATCTCCAAAAGCCAGAAAAGATAAAAGATGTACAGCGGCTTACTGGTTGCGTAGCAGCTTTGAGTCGCTTTATATCAAGATTGGGAGAGAAAGCACTACCTTTGTACAGACTGTTGAAAAAATCAGACACCTTCGTTTGGGACGCAGAGGCCGACGAAGCTCTGACAGCCTTGAAACATCAATTGACAAATGCTCCAGTTCTGGCGGCTCCAAAAGATAAAGAGCCAATGCTACTATACATAGCGGCAAATTCCCGCGCTGTGAGTGCTGTCATGGTTGTGGAGAGACAAGAACAGGAAAGGAATACCCTGTCCAGAGCCAGTATACTACGTGAGCGAAGTCCTCACAGCTTCCAAACAGCGTTACCCACAGTGGCAGAAGTTGGTGTTTGGAGTGTTCATGGCGAGTCGCAAGCTGAAGCACTACTTCCAAGAGCATCCAATAACTGTGGTGAGTTCAGCACCATTGGCAGATATCATTCGTAATCGAGAAGCTACTGGAAGAGTCGCTAAGTGGGCGATCGAGTTGGGACCACATCACATCAGCTACGAGCCGCGCACATCAATTAAGTCGCAAGCCCTTGCAGATTTTATTAACGATTGGACAGAAATCCAAGTTGCCCTAGCATGGCAGAAACCAAATACTGGACCATGCATTTTGATGGGTCAAGACAGTTGCAAGGCTCGGGGGCTGGAGTTGTTCTGACATCTCCCAAGGGAGACAAGCTGCGGTATGTGTTACAGATACACTTCAACTGCACAAATAACGTGGCGGAGTACGAGGCACTGCTTCATGGTCTACGTATAGCAAAGGAGATGAACATCAGTCGCATACGCTGTTTTGGCGATTCAGACTTGGTGGCACAGCAGGTCTCCGGAACGTGGGACAGCAAGGACGAACATGGCTGCATATAGGAGAGAGGTGGACAGAATTGCTGGACATTTCACTGGATACCAAGTTGAACATATTGATCGGAGACAAAATGAAGCTGCGGATGCCCTGTCTCGGCTTGGATCCAATAGACAGTCAGTCCCACCCAATGTTTTCCTGGATGAACTGCACAATCCATCAGTCAACCTCCAGCAGAATTGACATTGCAGAGCCAGAGGATGATTCAACTTTAGTCGCAGCCCTGCATGAACAGCCAGGATGGACAGAGCCATACATGGCATATTTAAGTCGCGGAGTGCTGCCGGACGATGAAATTGAGGCGCGCAAAATCATACGACGATCAAAGGCCTATACAATCATCAACAATGAATTATACAAGCGCAGCGTATCAGGAGCATTCAAAGATGTGTCTCACCAGAAGAGGGACGAAAAATCTTGCACGAAATTCATTCAGGCGATTGTGGCCATCATGCTTCGTCAAGATCTTTGGTGGCAAAGGCGTTCCGACATGGATTCTTCTGGTTAACAGCATTAGCAGATGCAGAGCAAATTGTCAGAGTGTGCGATGGATGTCAAAGATACGCTAGGCAAGATCATATGCCAGCCCAAGCACTTCGCACAATACCCATCACATGGCCTTTTGCCGTATGGGGTTTTGACATGGTAGGGCCTTTCAGACGGTCTTCAAACGGAAAAACTCACCTCTTAGTCATGGTGGACAAATTCACAAAGTGGATAGAAGCAGAACCTGTGGGAGATTGCGAGGCTGAAACAGCAGTCAAGTTCTTGAAGAAGGTCATATTCCGCTTGGTTACCCCCATAGTATCATTACAGACAATGGGAGCAACACCTCTGAAGGGGCTACACAGATATTTTGCGCAGACAATGGGATAAGATTGGACCTCACGTCAGTAGCACACCCGCAGAGCAATGGACAAGCTGAGCGAGCTAACCAGGAAATTCTCCATGGAATTAAGCCGCGCCTTATTGAAAAGGTCGAAGCATCTCCAGGATGTTGGGTGGAAGAACTGCCAGCAGTACTGTGGAGCTTGAGAACAACCCCTAACAGATCCACAGGATTTACACCATATTTCATGGTCTATGGAGCAGAAGCAGTCATGCCCAGCGATATCATACATGATTCACCAAGAGTTGCGGCTTACATCGAGACAGATAATGAGATAGCTCGGCAAGACTCGGTGGACACATTAGAAGAGGTTAGAGACTTGGCAGCATCAAGGTCAGCAGTATATCAACAAGACTTGCGACGCTATCATGCCAGACGCATCAAAACCCGCACCTTTCAAGAAGGCGACCTAGTGCTGCGACTTAAACAAGATCACAAGGGAATGCATAAGCTGTCCTCTCCATGGGAAGGACCCTACATCATCAGCAAGAAGCTAAACAATGGGTCGTACTACCTGCTGGATGTAAGGGAAGAAAGCAGCGAACGCCATGATTTCGAGGATCGTCTCGAGGCACCTCGCCCTTGGAACGTCGCACACCTGCGACCGTACTATACATAAGAAAAGGCTAATCAGAGCCAAGCATCATCCTTTCCAGCTTTATAGCTGAGTATCATCACAGCCACTCAGGGCTAGAACTTCAACTTTGGTCGCCACCTAGGCGCGACCTATGCAACATCTGATCGCCACCCAGGCGCGATCGACCCTTGTATCAGAAACCGGCGCCACCTAGGCGCGGCCGTAAACTTTGTATCATCTCTGGTCGCCACCTAGGCGCGACCGACCCCATGTATCACCATGGATCGCCACCTACGCGCGATCCAACCCTATGTATAACACTCGGTTGCCACCTAGGCGCGACCTTATGTGTCATCATAATCAAAGCTTATCATAGCTTAGCCTATCATGGCAATATCATTATGTTTCTTGGGGTCTTTGTTACCCTGAAACAGCCGATTTATTGGCAATTATCAAATTTACCTTAAGTTGGATTGCTACTCGCATTATGTGGCCAAAGTACTGGGGTGTGGCGTCAATCGAGCTTGATTGCCTATCATGGCCGCTCTCGACCCTGAACACACATATTCCTAGGAAATACTGAGTCGCGCGAGTGCCCACTTAAGGATTCAGATGGCCTAACTAGAGGTCGATGTACTGCTTATAGTACGGCAACACCAATTACAATTACTTGTAACTTAACAATTGTTTTATTCATGATATCAAGTTACAGGTGATGACCTTCAGAGTTCTCTGAGAAGAATTGAGATGATTACCACATAACATCCTCTCAATCCTTGGGGGCTATATCATATTATCATCAAAAATTTGAAGATAGATCGTCATCAAGTTCTGAAGCTATCAGGATACTCTAAAGCTCACGAAGTCAGATGATCTTCCAGGTGCGAGTCAAGGCCAAACTTGCAATTATAAGCCGCGAAACAAGGAAAAGCACGGCCTAAGCATTCAAGATCAAGAAGTACTATGAAGTTCAGGCCATGCTTGGGGGCTAATGTCGGGGGAATACTTTCTGGATTAACCCGCGGCCCAGTGCGACTTAACTTACTCGCACGGATGAAGGCCCACTTGGGAACAAGCCCAATATTGAACCGCCATAAGGAGAAAGATCTAGAAGACAATCCCGGAGGACGTGAAGACCAAGTAGTCTCCGAGTAGGCCTCTGTGGATGTATTCCTTATGGGGAAGTTTCCTTTTGTAACCTAGCGAGCCTCTGTGTATATAAAGAGGACTCGCAGGACTTAGAGCGGGTCAAGCTATCAAGCCCCAAACCCTAGCTCATACGGCGAGTACCAGATCGGATCGCCTCCATTGTAACACCTCGATTATCATATCAATACCAATCTAGGGTAGGCAGGAAGTAGGTCTTTTACCTCACATTGAGGGGGCCGAACCTGGGTAAATCTGTGTTGATCTTTGTTCCTGCGATCCCAAGCTCGGAGATGCTTGACTCGCGTAATCCCACACCTACGAAGTCATCTATGACACCTGACGTGACAAACCCACGACACCACTCGCCATCCTCGGACACGCTGACGGGCGTGGTGATGAATGGGGCGGCTGCTACTTCGTCTACGCCGCCCCATGTCATTACTACCCCAGTGGCCACACGCGTGGGTGGTGCCTTCGCCTCGCCATCCACTCCTCCGGCCCGTCGCAGCGACAAGTTTGGGGTGGACGGGGAGGGTGCTTCCGCCACAGACGAGGACTCCTTGACGAGGGCGATGCGGCGCAAGGTGGTGCGCAACCTGGACTATTCTGGTATGGATATGAGTTTGAAATCTTTTCTTTCTTTTTCACCAAGTTCGATTAATTCAAAGCTGAGTAGAGTAGGTTTCAATCTCGGTGATGTTCAGTATAAAGTCCTTGTTTCAACTAATGTCTTGAGGCATATGGAATACGACCGTCTCACGGTTATTCCTAAAGCCTCGACAGGGTTGTCAGCCACCTACGAGGATGAGGAGGAAGCGATTGCCGCATCAGATGGTCAACTTCTTTATCACCTAATTGGTGAAGTGTTCGATGGTGGTTTGGATGACGACGGCTTGAGTTCATTATATGAGCTAAAAGCACCTGGTCGGAAATCTAAATCCACTGCCAACAAGTCCCAGAAATGCTCCAAGTTATCCAAATCCCCATTAGTTTCCCGATGAATGGCATGTTCAAAATAGCAGAGGTCTTGGTGATTTGGCTAAACACTTGCACTTCGCGGATTGCATTCGGGACCATAATTTGGATTTCTTAGCTATTTCTGAGACAGGTAGACGTGATTTCCCTCAATCTCTTTTGAACCGACTTTCGGGCGGTATAGAGTTCGAGTGGTATTCGCGTCCCCCTCATGGAAGCTCTTGCGGCATTTTACTCGGCGTTAGGACTGATACCATGGAAGTATTGGAGGTTACGGAAGGCAATTTTCATCTCAAAATGCACATCCGTAATAAATCCGATAACTTCATTTGGAGTCTTGTTGCCGTGTATGGGCTGGCCCAGGAAGCGTCTAAATCTGCCTTTCTTGTTGAAATGGTAAACCTTGCAAAAGATAACCCACACCCTATGATCATGGGAGGGGATTTCAACTTGCTTCGGTTTCCGTTCGAGAAGAGCAAGGGTCGGTTCGACAACCGTTAGACTCTTTTGTTCAATGCGGTCATTGACAGCCTGAATTTAAGAGAGATAACGATGGTAGGAAGACAGTTCACCTGGGCTAACTCCCTTCCTAAACCCACTTACGAGAAACTAGACCGGGTACTGATGGACTCAGATTGGGAAGATAGGTTCCCAATGGTGTCGGTACGGGCTCTAGAACGTATTGAGGGTCTGTTGGATCATGTACCAATTCTTTTGACCACTGGAGTGTCGAGAGCACAGTGTAAACCACGGTTCAAGTTTGAGCTCGGTTGGTTACACCGTGAGGGCTTCCATGACATGGTTAAAAGAATCTGGGATCTACCAGTAGCGGGTGACTCGCCTATCCACCGATGGAACAACAAGATACGTGCTTTACGTACTCACCTCGTTGGTTGGGCTCGTCATACTGCCGGATTACTTAAAAAAGAAAAGATACGACTGTCCTCAATTATCGATGCCTTAGAAGCATTAGCAGAAGTGCGTTTACTATCTGCGCAAGAGATTGAGCTAAAGAGCCAATCAAATGCACAGATAGCGAAACTACTGCGCGAGGAAGAGTTAAAATGGTATCAATGTTTGAAAGCTCAATTCATTCTTGAAGGGGACTCGAATACTCGCTATTTCCATAGTATTGCCAATGGCTGACACAGGAAAAAGCATATTCACTCTCTGGTTCAGGATGAAGGAATGATTGAGGGCCAACTTAAGTCGTATATTACTAAGTATTATAAGGGCATGTTCGGTGAACCCGAGGAGGGTAATTTCACCTTGGATGAATCCCGAACAGAGGATATACCCAGGTTTCAGAAGAGGAAAATAGCATTCTTACAAACCTTACTCAGAGGAGGAAGTGAGAAAGGCAGTCTTCCAAATGAAACATAATTCAGCTCCTGGCCCTGATGGCTTCCCTGCTGAGTTCTACCAGAACTTTTGGGATGTTATCAAGACAGATTTGCTACAGATGTTCACTTGTCTTCACAATGGACAACTAGAGTTGTTTTGCCTAAATTTTGGTGAGATAATTTTGTTACCTAAGGTTAATGAGGCCGAAAGGATCCAACAATTTAGACCCATATGCCTCCTTAACGTTAGCTTCAAAATATTCACCAAAATGGCTACGATTCGACTGAACACGGTGGCTGATCATGTGGTTCGACCGTCTCAGACGGCTTTTATGCAAGGTTGCAACATCCTTGATGGAGTTGCAATCCTACATGAAACGGTCCATGAACTACATAGGAAGAAGTTGAATGGGGTAATTCTGAAAATCGATTTCGAGAAAGCCTATGATAAAGTGAAGTGGTCTTTCATCCACAGACCCTAAGGATGAAGGGCTTTTCCTCTCAGTGGCGTGCGTTAATTGATAGCTTTGTTTCCGGCGGAAGTGTAGCCATTAAGGTCAATGATGACATTGGCAAATACTTCCAAACGAAAAAGGCCTCCGACAGGGTGACCCTTTATCGCCAATACTATTTAATATAGTGGCGGACATGCTGGCCATCCTGATCGAACGCGCTAAAACTGATGGCCAAATTGCAGGAGTGATTCCTCATCTTGTTGATGGTGGATTATCGATCCTTCAATACGCCGACGACACAATTCTTTTTATGGACCATGATATCGACAATGCTCGTAACCTTAAGTTGATCTTGTTAGCTTTCGAGCATTTGTCGGGTCTGAAGATAAATTTCCATAAAAGTGAATTGTTTTGCTTTGGCGAGGCCCAAGAGAACGCCGCCTTGTATGCTGAGCTTTTTGGCTGTGAGCAAGGAGAATTTCCCATCAACTATTTGGGCATTCCGATTCACTATCGGAAATTGACCAATGCTGAATGGAAAAGGGTGGAGGAAAGGTTTCAATTACGTTTAAATAGCTAGAAAGGAAAACTCTTATCCCTGGGAGGAAGATTGGTTCTCATAAATTCAGTACTAACAAATATGGTACTTTATATGATATCTTTCTTCCAATTGCCTAAAGGGGTCTTAAAACGATTGGATTATTTTCGATCAAGATTCTTTTGGCAAGGGGATTGTGAGAAGAAAAAATATCGACTGACTAAATGGAGTGTGGTTTGCTGCCCAAAAGACCAAGGAGGGCTCGGAGTTCATGACCTTGAGGTCAAGAATAGAGCGCTCCTAGGAAAATGGCTATTTAAACTTCTTTCTGAAGATGGAGTTCGGCAAACCCTCCTTAGGAGAAAATATGTTGGAGATAAAGCTGTGTCCCAAGTTTTTTGGAAACCCGGTGACTCACACTTCTGGGTTGGTCTCATGGCTACAAAGAAGTTCTTCTTTCCAAATGGATCTTTCCTAATAAGGGATGGATCGGAAATTCGATTCTGGGAGGATAGCTGGCTTGGCCATGCTTCCCTCAAAGAACAATATCCGGCTCTATATTCTATTGTCCGAAACAAAAGCGATACGCTCGCAAAGGTCTTGGGTACTTCCCCACCAGATGTTTCGTTCAAAAGGAGTTTACTTGGAACTCGACTAGCATCTTGGAATGCTTTGTTAACCCGATTGGAGACTATCCAACTGTCGGAAGATCCAGATAAATTTAAATGGAATCTGACAAAGAATGGCAAATTCTCGGTTGATTCTATGTATAGAGCTCTAGTTCTGCCCGAAATTCCAGCCGATAGTTCTTATAACAACAAACTTTGGAAGATGAAGATCCCACTAAAAACGAAAGTGTTTGCGTGGTATTTGCGTCGTGGAGTGATTCTCACCAAAGATAACCTTGCTAAACGCAACTGGCACGGTAGTAAAAAGTGTGTTTTCTGCTCTCACGACGAGACTATTACACACTTATTCATTCAGTGCGAGTTTGCTAGGTCTATATGGTCAGCCATCCAGATAGGTTCTACCTTACGTCCACCTACCTCTGTTGCTAACATTTTTGGCAACTGGTTGAATGGTGTGGATCCCAGGTTTAAACTATTCAGTAGGGTGGACGCGATTGCTATTATTTGGTCGCTATGGCTATGTAGAAATGACAAGGTTTTTAATGATAAAAATGCTTCTCTTATGCAGGTAATTTACCGGTGCACGGCAACGCTTCGAGCTTGGTCATCGCTGCAGCGTGTGGAGCACTGCGACTTGTTTCTGGAGGTGGTGTCGAGACTATAGCCCGCGGCCAGGGAGTTACTATCCCGACATGGGTGGCAACATAGACTCCGGATCGACCTACCAGCTCCTTAGGCGGATCTACAATTTCTCATTATGATATGTAATTCGTCTTTTATTTTTTATTTTATTTTCCGACTTGAGAGATGGTGAACTGGTGGCTGTGTGCATCTTAGTTATGCAGAGGCCGGGTGTAATGCTTAAACCTTTTGAGTAATAAAATCCCTTTATCTAAAAAAAACGGCACTCGCCATAAGCTATCAAAACAGTCGGTTTTACGTTACATTATACTTGGACATGAAGCATTCAGCAAGGTGCAATTGACAGTAATCTCCTATGAATCAACCAAGTTACAGTCTTCTACAGATTAGCATAACTAGTAACAAGAGCTGTGGCAGGCCCAAGTAAGAAACTCCTACATTACATGAATTGTAGTGCATAAATATCAAAATCACTACAGGTTTCCACCACACGTAGCACAAATAGAGAACACCTCATTACATGTCTTCTTGGGCTTTCGAAAGACAATAAATATTCAGGTGTTTCGCGAGTCTTTTTTTTTGCGAATCAACAATTTTCAATACTCAAACATCGGGCTTACAATCGTTTTCAAGACAAGCATGTAAAAAAACAGGAATGAAATTAACCCATAGACATCTACGTCTATCAGCTGAAGCTTGCTTAGCACATAGGTGTGCACCTTCGTTGGCATCCCTCCCGATGTAATTCAAATGGAATACTTCCATATTACTTGTAAGCTCTTCAATTTCCAGCAGAATATTGGCTATTTCAGATCTACCTTGATGCGAGTCTTAAATGGCCCACTGCATCATTGATGCGCATACAACTTCTATCTTGCCAAGTCAGACCCCCCAAAAAGTTGTCATCATATCATCATCCTACATGTAAGAAAATCATTTTCCATTGTGCACTTCTTACCACTGCCAGCTGCCGCCAAAGCATTGTGGCGAATACAACAGCAAGTCCTGTCACATGGCAAGAGAAAAACATGGTCAGATTATCATTTACAAATGGGCTACACAAGTTACAAATACCGAAGAATATACTTGCAGCAACCTCTGGAAGTGTTCCATGGATATCTGGTAATCCATCACAAATCGAATTGCCTTGGGAAAAGAGTGGCCTGTCAAGTGCGCCTGACTGACCGAAGGAATTAAAATCCTCATGACAACGTAGGGGTTCATCCAAGTTAGTCCCAGCCAAATGCGCTAAATTGAACCAATCAGGTTCCTTAGCATCTGCAAGGCTAACGGCAGGTTCGTCTGGTTCTTCTTCCTACAGTAAATGACATCAGATGCCCCCTCTAATATGGTCAGAAAATCATGCCATCAAATTTTTTCCAACGCAGCAACATAACGAAAAACAGTGCTCAAATGTATTCAGTTTCAATAAGACTAGGAAACAATCTTCAAGATATCGAGGTTAGTGCTTCTGTACTTTCATTGTATATAGAATTACCATGCAAAATATAAAACTTATGTGATAAGGATTACTATTAATCGGGTATTTTTTACTACTAGCTTCAAATTGGCTAGATGAAGATAAATTTTAACTCAATTACTTAAAGGCTAGTACTATTGCAGTTTACTTTTATTTGTAAATATAGAAGAATTTTATTAAGTATTACTGTTCTTCTGTCAATAGTTTCTTGCCGAGAAACTAGTTTAATCAAAGTTTATGCCTATTCGGAAAATTTCACATGTCATTTATTTACCTGGTCCTGCAAGATGGTATCAGTCAGCTCAGCTTTGCCTGGACTATTGTTCGGGCGACATGGCTGTGGGGTCTTTGTCTTTGGAGTTTTTGTAGAAACCCTTGCAGTAAAGACATCAGATTCTTCGTTACCCATTTCTGTTTCGGGCTTGTCCGCCTGCTTTGTTTTCAATTGATAAAGGATTTTTTTAAACAACAAGCTCCCCGACTTTTTCATTTTCCTCTACCCAAGATGGTACTGATGCATCACCCAATCAGCTTTATCAGGTTTGCCACCTCTTTGCGAACTTTTGTACAGAACCAATATCTTCTTCCACCCTTTCATAACACCATTGTCATATAAGGGTTTTGATCTACCCGTCTTGTGCCATCTCACATGCTCATCAGAAGTGGTCTGATCAATGTGGCTGATTCTCCGACGCTTGCGCTGGCCACAACCATATGCATTTGAGATTCTATGGAAGAAATGAGCACTGCTTCCATCTTTCTTTGTGCCTATGAGGATGAAAGGGCCCAGTTAGAACATGAATAAACTAAAGAATTCATATATACCTGTAGACTCTGAACTTAAGAATCCTACCAGGAAGATTTTCAGGATGTGAATAGTAGATCCCTTCATCATTCTCCACAGTTGGAATAAAGCCGTCGATGAACATATGGGACTTTGAACCTCCGACGCCAATTTTGTGTTCTAAATGCTCTAGCAACTCCGAATCAGACGGATCGAACTTCACGCCAGCTGGCAGCCCAGGCCACTGGACATTGACCTGCAAATGATGAAATAGAGTGAAATGTTTACAGAATGTGTAAAACTGTGCAATCAAATGTGAAATGAAATGGGCTGTCTGTTCTAAGCATCTGCAGTTCCAAAGCTTATGCAAGCTAATACAGTTCAAAGCCTTACATTGATGTTCAGACTCTAGAATATGGAATGTAGCCGAGTATCTACTGCGTGAAACTTCCTTCTTTGCTACCGTCTGCAGTACAACTAGCTTAGGCAGCTATGAACAAAGAGTACATGGTCTATTAACTATTCATGTTAAGAGTAAAGAGATGTTCTCCTTCAAATTACGAGCTTGCAGAATTAAGGTGCTCATTAAAAGAGGGTACGTGTACTTACATCACTATTATCGATGATATGTTTGCAGTTCGGGCATTCCCTGCATGCTTCCGCACCCAATTCACTTATCTGGCGAGTAGAGCAGTTGGCATTCCTAATTTTCTTGGCAACTCCCCTAGAATTTATGAGCCATGTCCTGCAGCAAAGGTATCACATCGGACATCGGTGCTTGGGAATAGTACGTACTTGCATAACAGTGTATTAAGGTGACCAGGACAATGCTAATTAAAATGACCACTACATAGAAAGAAGTAGTTCTGCCTGGTAAAAAATTCATTCTAGTAGCAGACGATATAATACGTTGATGAAGGAACAGTATGGAACTACTGACAGTTGGTAAGCTGTGTGTACAAAGGCAACTGAGATCTGGGTTGATACCCTGTTTCCCCTGTTCTTAGAAATCACAATCTTGACAGAACACTATTGACTGAACAAAGATAGACAGACATACAATGATACAAGTCATGCGATGGATATTCGTATCGATCAATCATGCTAGAACATAGCAAAACTTAGACATATCAAGAAAGTAAGCAATTTCACGCCATCACATTGCTCAATAGATAGACTTGTGTGTGCAAGAAACTGTACTCATCTTTATCCAAAAAGAAACTGTACTCATCATTTATTTCAGGCTATACTCTTTAAGAACCTGTAAATCAAGGAATTGCTACACTGGCATTCCCCATCTGAAGGTAAAAACTGAGCAGCGAGCAAGCCCTAAGAAAAAATGACAGAGTAAATAAGTCGGGGAGGAGGGGTAACCTTGCCATGGCGGCGGCGTGTTCCTGACGACGATCAGACCCGCGCAAGTGGAGCCTCGCGACGATAAGCCAGCCGGACAAACTAGGACAGGGGAAAATCTAATCGGGCGGCGTGGCGGGCCGGTGCCTGCTGCTCTCCCCGCTCCAGTCTCCTCCCCGCGCTCAGCTCGGTCCAGCTGCCTTGCCAGGTGGGTCGCTCTTCTCCCTTCGTCCGCCTCCTCACTGATAATGGGGGCACGGCGGCGAAGTTGAGGGGAAGGCTCGCGGTAGGCGCGGCGAAGGGGCGGGAGCGGCGGGACACGGATCCGGTGACATGCATGTCACCGATGAACAGTGCCGTGCCTTGCACTCTGGGCCGTTGGATAAAAAATGAGCAGACCAGATTAAACACTGTAGTACACGGTCCTGTAGCAGATGTACTGTAGCATATACACTGGGCGCATGTCACGGTACTGTAGCATCGATTTTGGATCCAACGGCAAAAAAACTGGGCGCATGTCACGGTTACTGTTCACCGGTGACATGGCCATGGCATGTCACCGGGTCTCGACCCGGGCGGGAGAGGAGGGACTCGGTTCTGTCTCCGACGCTTCCTCTCCGCAATTTCTTCTCGCCTTTCGGCCTCGGGAAACCCCTGCTGCGCTGCCGCAGACAGTGGCCGTTGCGGCGTTGCCTTCCTTTGCAAGCCGAACGCGGTCCCCAGAAGAATTTTTTTCTTGCTCGTCTACATCTCGCCCAGCCAGGTATGTTATCTCAGGCTGCTCAGATTTTTTTTTCTTTGAAGACCAAGTTTAGATCAGAATAGAGTTAAGGGACCAAAATTAAACTTTTGCAAAACTTGAGGGACCAAAAGTGCACTTATGAATCATATGTATGCAGGGATCTGTCGTTTTTTTCTTTTTCTTTTTGAACAGCAGATCTGTCGTTCTGTTATATGCTTCCTGAACACTATGACTGCTTACTGCGCTGTGAGTTTTTTTTTAGAACCGAAGACAAAGCTTTGCCTTTTCCATTTATTAAGAAGAAGGTGCGCCCGATTTATTAGTGGGAGAACTCGGAACAAACACTACGTAGAGAAGACCACATGCACAAAGAGCAACACTTAAAATGAGCAACAATCACAAGCAACAACTACCCGTCCAACCTAGCACAAGCACAAACGATAACCTCAAAAGGGATCAACAATCAAGAAAAAACGGAGCCTTTCCTTGGGATGCAAATTTTCTTTCTTGCCATCTTTCTTAGAGACTTCTCCACCTTCATAAATACCTGCAAGGACACAAACAATATCCTCGCCGTATCCAGGACAAGCCGCCTCCAAATCGACAAGCAAGTCCAAAACCTCTTTGCCGAAGTTGGAGAGGCAAAACACAATGCACCGAGACAAGTATACCACACAGTTATGATTGGCTTTCTTAGCTGTAACAACAAAATCACGAGAGCGAATACTCTTGTATCCGCACCCTATTATCGGATGTTCTATGTTTGAGGTATTCAAACAATGTGAAATAAATCATGGGCATTGGTTATGTAGTTTCTCGTGCATTCACAAAATTTCATCCCGAAATATGAACATGTTTCATGTGCAAAAAAGAGAAGATACAAGTGAATCGTAGAATATACTATTCACGCAAGATTTGTTTTTTCTATGCAGGACCCATATTGTCAAATTCTTGGTTGAAAATTTGGGGATACCCGAGAAACAACAGAATCAATGTTCATGATTTATTTCACATTTCTTTGAAAACTTAGAAGTGTGACATGCGGAATGAGGGTGAGGCCGCAACTAGTTGCAAACTTTAGTTTCCCCAAAATGGCATGCAGTTTTGACATGCAACAAAACTGGATGCAGTGATCAACTGTAACAGTTTTGACATGCCGCATTCAGCATGGTACAGCTCACGTTTACCACACCACAAATGTTTCAGTCAAGGTACCGTCTTCGCTCTATGGCAACTCATAACCATCACTAACGTGCTACAGGCCTACGGAAGAAACTCATATAATTACATGAATTACAGAGCTAACTTACTCCAGGTTTCCACCACACATTTCGCAACAACAAAAAACGACAACTTTAAATGTCTATTTCAGTTTTCAGGAAAAAGAGGAGTGGGTGTTTCTGCGAGTATTCAATGGCCCAAAGTGTCGCCGATACGAGCGTGCCACTTCTATCTTGCCAAGTCGATACCAAAAAGGTTGCCACCATATCATAATATACTTAATGAAAAGGGATGGTTTTCGATCGTGCACTTCTTGCCAGTGCTTCCAGTTCTCAAACGACCTATATGCGCTCCAGCCAGCTACCAAGGCTTTCCTGTGAATAGATCTGCAATTCCTGTTGCAAGACGAGAGAACGACCTCGATCAGATTTGTCATAACGAACATATGGGCACCCAAAAACAAACTAACAGAGAATATGCTTACAGCAGTCTGAGAATCTGTAAGCATTCCAAGGTCAACATGGTGGAGATCAGGTAATCCATGAAGCAGGTTCTTGTCAAGTCTTCCATCCCTGCCTTGGGAAAAGATTGGCCCGTCAAATGTCAGACTCTTTTCATGATCAAAGGAATCCAGGATCTCATGGCAATGCAGGGATTCATCCAAGCTAATCCCAGCTTGAGATGCCATCTCAACAGCCTTAGACGCTAAATCACACCATGCGGGATTCTCAGCTTCATCCACCAGGCTAACATTTCCTTCTTTCTACAGAAAACGGCATATCAGAAGCACAAAGTTATTACTCTAAAATGGTCAAGAAATTTTGCAATCAATTTTTTTAACAACACGACAACAGAATGGAAATAGGTAAGCTCAAACATACTCACAATCTCAACACAACTAAGATGCAATTTCCAAAATATTGAGATTAATTCTTACAAGATTAAAATAATCATACAAACTCTAAATCATATATGGAATATGATAACAATTATTTGGGTACATGGATGTGGACTCTAAATCATATACTCACAAACATGGTTGTGTTTCCAACCAGGCCATTTCCCCTTAGCTTCCAAAATCAGCTAGATGGAAATCAACTTTAAGAACCTTCAATTGCTTAAAGAATTGAAGCTAGAATGGAAATCAACTGTAAGACTGTTGCAGTTTCAATTTTTTTTTACTGTACAGGAATTTTATCAAATATTGTTGGTCTTCTGTCAATTATTTTACTGACAACTGGTTTAATCAAAGTTTAGGACTACTCTGAATAGCACGACAAGAGAAACACATGATCAAAATTTTCATAACAAATATATGTGCCCCAAAAATTACAAACACCAGCGAATATGCTTACATGGATATGAAGATCTGTAGGTGCAAGATTGACATTACGTAGATCAGGTAATTCATGAAGCGCGCCTAATTTGTCAAGTGTCTCATTCCTGAGTTGGGAAAGGATTGGCCTCTCAGATGTAAGACTGTTTTCATGATAGATGGATTCCAAAACTTCAGGATGACGCAGAGATTCGTGCAAGCTAGTCCCAGCCTGAGAATCCACCTCAACAGACTGAGACGCTAAAGAACACCATGCAGGGTTCTCAACATCATCCACCAGGCTAACAGTTTCTTCTTTCTAAAGTAAATGACATAGAAGAAGCGTTATTACTACAAAATGGTTAATATATAAATCAAATAATCAAGAACTTTAGTAAAACGCAACACAATGACACGACAGATAAATAAGCTCAATCGTACTAAAAATCTCAATAAGATAAAACATTTTTTCGAGGATATTGAGATTAGTGCTTCCGTAGTTACATTGCATCTAATTGAAAAAACTTCAAATCATTTATGGATTACCATCACTGATAGTTGGTTATTTGGGTGTGGATATGGCTACGTATACTACCAGGCCAAGGATATTAAGCTTCCAAATCAGCTAGGTGCAGATTAACTTAAACACCTCAACTGCTTAAAGGATTGGGGTGTTCCAGTAGTTTTTTGTTTATTTGTAAACATACAGGAATTTTAGCAAATATTATTGGTCTTTTATCAATTGTTTTTAATGAAAACTTGTTTAATCAGAGGTTATGCCAACTCTAAATAGCCTTGAGAAATGGTTGATCTGCATCAGATGCACTCTACGACACCAAATGCAGAAACAACATGGCTCGTGTGGCCATGCCGCGTGATGAGAAAAGGGGATGATCAGATTTGTCATAACAAACATATGGTCGCCACAAGTTAAAAACATCAAAGAATATGCTTACATCAATCTGAAGATCTGTAGGTGTTCCAAGGTCGACATTATGGAGATCAGGTAATCCATGAAGCTTATATAGGTCCTTGTTAAGTGTCTCATTCCTGAGTTGGGAAAGGATTGGCCTTTCAAACGTATGACCGTCTTCATGTTTGTAGGAATCCAAAGGACACACAGATTTGTCTACACTAGTCCCAGCCTGAGGTGCTACCGCAATAGCCTGAGATGATAAAGCACACCACGCAGGGTTCTGAGTGTCATCCGCCAGGCTAACAAATTCTTCTTCCTACAGTAAATGACATATCAGAAGCACAATTATGACTCTAAAATGGTCAACAAATCCCTCCAACAAGAAAATTAGCAACATGCCAACAGAATGATAAGCAGATAAGCTCAAACATATTCACCGTATATACAATTTTCAGGATACTGAGATTAGTGCTTATGTGCCTCCATTGTAAACAATAATCACAATAACTCTAAATCATAAACTGTTAAAATAATTGACATATTGATTGAGTATTTAGGCATGTACCCTAAAGAATTCTTATGTTTCCTACCAGGGCACTTCTACTAGCTTCCAACATGCTAGATGCAGATCAACTATAAACTACTCAATTTCTTAATGTATTGTGCTATTGTGGTTCCTCTTTTAACTATATAGGAAAATTTCAAATAATATTGGTTTTATGTCATTTTCTTACTGGGAACTGGTTTAAGCAAAGCTATGTATACTTTGAAAGGTTCACATGCCAGTTATTTACCTGGTCCGGCAAGCTGGGATCATTCTGCTCAGCTTCACATGGACTATTCTTTGGGCGACATGGCTGTGGGGTCTTTGTCTTCGGAGTTTTTGGACAGATACTTGCAGCAAATGCATTATATTCTTCTTTAACCATTTCTGTTTCTGGCTTGTCCACCTGCTTGTACAGGATTTTGGAAACAACAAGCTCACCAACTTTTTCCTTTTCATCTACACCCAGATGATACTGATGCATCACCCAGTCAGCTTTATCAGGCTTGCCACCTGTTTGCGAACCTTTGTACAGAACCAATATCTTTTTCCAACCTTTCATAACACCATTGTCACATATACGTTTTGATTTACCCGTCTTGTGCCATCTGACATGCTCGTCAGAAGTGGTCTGATCCCTGTTGCTGATCCTTCGACGCTTGCGCTGGCCACAACCATATGCATTTGAAACACTATGGAAGAAATGAGCACTGCTTCCATCTTTCTTTGTGCCTATAGGGATGAACAGGGCCAAGTCAGAACATGAATAAACTAAAGACTTCATAAAACACCCATACCATCCCAACTGAAGAAATTCCCTACCAGGAAGATCTTCAGGGTGTGAATAGCAGATCCCATCAACATTCTTCACAGTTGGAATAAATTCATCAATGAGCATATGGGGCTTGAGACCTCCCATGCCAATCTTTTGTTCCAAATGTTCGAGCAATTCCAGATCAGACGGATCGAATTTCACACCAGCAGGCAGCCCAGGCCACTGTACATTAACCTGCAAGTAATAAAATGCAGTGAAATGATTTTTAGAATGTGTAGCACTGTACCGTCGAACGTGAGCTTAAATGAGTTACATTTTGCATGCATCTGCAATGCTGTAGCTTATGCAGGTTAATACAGGTCAAAGTATTATACTGATGGAATCATGCAAAGTAGTAGAGTGTCTACTGCCCCATATTTCCTTATTTGCTATGCTACCATCTGCAATACATCTATCTTAGGCAACTACCAGCAAAAGAATAAATCTATGAAGTATTCCTCTAACAGAAGCAGGTTCCGTTAAGGTCAGGGTGCATCAAAAAGCAAAGAAGAGAAATTCTCCTTACAAAGAATAAACTTATAGAAGTAGAAGGTGGTCGCTAAAATAGTTTACATGTACTTACATCACTGTTATCAATTATATGTTTGCAGTTCGGGCATTCCCTGCATGCTTCTGCAACGTATTCACTTATCTGGCGATTAGAGCAGTTGGCATTCCTAATTTTCTTGGCAATACCCCTACGAGTTATGAGCCATGACCTGCAGCAAAGGAATGACATTGGTGCTTGGTAACCAGTACTTACATAGAAATACATTAAGGTGACAAGGATAATGTTAATTCAAATCAATAGTACATGAGAAAGTAGTTGTACATGGTAAAAAAGACACTAGCTGCAGATCTTGGAAGATATAATGCATCAAGAAGGAATAATATGGAACTATTGACAGTAGCTGTGAGTAACAAGACATAGGATATTTCTACTGATGCCCTGTTTTCTTAGAAAGCTAAACATTGACGCTCCAACAGGATACTTGACTGAACAATGCCACATACCAAGGATAGAGCGTAACTAAATTTAGACATATTTAGAAGCAACCAAGTTCAATGCCATCACATTGCTCTACCACTGACTCAATGTACCATGGGCAATGGGCAGGCTTTTCAAATGTAGAAGAAACTGCAGCTGATCATTTACTTCACGCTACACTCTGTAATTAACTCTGAAACTATGGAAGGATGCATCGGCATTCTCGATCAGAAGGTAAAACGAATAGCTGCGTAGTGTACGGAAACCCCCAGGAGCAACCTACAGTTCAGTTCCTCTCGCCGTGCAGGAGGTACCCCCAACAACGAAGCTAACCTGGTCATGTGTTGGATATCCCTACCGACCCACTAAGCTAGTAGTAACCTTAGGCGTATTAAGAAGTCAAGCAATTGTAATGGCTGGCATCACATTGCTGAGTCAATGACTCAGTGTAACTGACAATTCACTCCCCTCTATACTCCGCAAGAAAATGTAAATCTACGAACTGCTGCATCGGCATTCTCGGTCGGAAGGTAAAACGAATAGCTGCATCGCAAGGAAAACTCGTTTCCAGGGCAATCGACGGTTCAGCCCCTACGGATACAGATTCACAATCCCAAACTAGAGAGAGAGCTGAAATACGGGCATCCGGAACAGTCGAGCAAGCCCTAAGCAACAGTGATAATAACAGAGTAAAATAAAAACAGGGAAAACCGGAAAGGGGATTGGGGAGAGGGGGCGTAACCTCGCCATTGCGGCGGCGCGTTCCGACCGACGACGATCGTCGGAGCTGTGCGCGCGGAACGCCGCGACGACCAGCCGGCTAGGGCGCGGCGGGAAAACCTAATCGGCGGGCGCCTGCTGCCCTCCCTGCTCCAGTCCCACCCCCGCGGCTCTGCTCGGTCCAGCCGTCTTCCCAGGCGGGTCGCTCCTTCCCCCCGCCCGCCTCCTCGCTGATAATGGGGGACGCGGCGGCGAAGCTGAGGGGAAGGCTCGCGGTAGGCTTCGCGGAGAGAAGGGGGGACGCTTCCGCTCCGCGATTTCCACTCTGCTTTTCGGCCTCGGGAAACCCCAAACAAAACCCCTGCTCTGCTGCGCTGCCGCGGACAGTGGCCGTTGTGGTTGCCTTGCCATCCTTTGCAAGCCGAACGTGGTCCCCGAGAGAAAACACATTAATGCTCGTCTACTGGACCGTGGACAGCTTTCACAGGCTGCTCAGTGCTCAGTGCTCAGCCCAGCCCAGGGATGCTCAGTGCTCACAGCTGGGCCGGTGAAGATGATCGTGAGGATGGATTTCTATGGAAAAAAAAAAGAAGTTGACTTTGCCCTCCGTGGCGACTATGGCGATTTGCCGGAGATTGGCGTGATGCCGTTCTTTTCTCCCTCCGATTCCCTCTCAATCTGCCCAGATTTCTTCAGCTCGGTTCCTCTAGACTTGATTCTTCTTCCGCGTCACCAACCCGTATTCCCCTGTTTCGTCCCTGCCTTGCCGGCGCAGCCGCCGCCTAAGATCCGTTGAAGCCAGGAGCTTCCCCAGCTCGATCCAATCCACCAAAGCGCTCCGTCCCTGCTCTTCAACCCATTTTTCATCAGCTTTTCACCTGCCTTTTATCAGCTGCCGCATCTTCTTCAGCGCTGTGTTTCAGTTCCCAGGCAGATTTCCGCCGCCGTGAGATTCTTACCTCAATTCCGGTCTGATCTACCTCATCCTTTCACATCTACGTTCGGGCTGATCAAGGGGACGGCTTGCCATCTTCCCGGCCTTGGCGTTTTTTGTGTAGGAGGTGTAGAACGGCTGGATCCAATGAGTACGATGAGCTGGAACGGCCGCGGTTTGGGCGATCCCGCGACCGTTCATGAGCTGCGCGACCTCGCGCGTAATTACTCGCCAGCGATTTTGTGTGTGGTTGAGACGCAGATCGCTAAGTATCGGATAGAAGGGTTGGCTGGTACTTTGGGTTTTGACCATGCATATGGTGTTTCAAGCTCGGGCAGGAGTGGTGGTTTATGCATCTATTGGAAAAACCCACTCCGTCTTGATCTGAGGAATTTCTCTAAATACCACATTGATATGGTGGTACATGAGCCTGGGAAGGAGCCATGGAGGCTAACGGCTTGGTATGCTGAGGCGAATAGGAGCCTGCGCCATTTAACCTGGAACATGATGCGCTTTTTGAAGGCGGATAGTGATCTCCCATGGTTATGTATTGGGGATTTTAACGAGGTTCTTCGGCGGGAGGAGCAGATGGGACCGAACGAGCGGGATATGGCTCAGATCAACTTGTTTAGAGAGGTTGTTGATGCTTGTCAGCTGTGTGATCTTGGGTATAAGGGGCTGGACTGGACTTTCGAGAGGAAATTGCCGAACAATGAATATTGCAGAGTTCGGCTGGATAGAGCCCTAGCATCGGCCGATTGGAGTGCAAGATTTCCTTTTGCCTCGGTTACTCATTTGCATGCGGTGAAGTCTGATCATTCGCCCATTCTGTTGTTGAATGAGCTGGAGGCGCACAATCAGCGTATCGCTATTGACAAGCCATTCAGGTATGAGATGATGTGGGAACGGCATGAAAATTTCCATGATATGTTGAAGGAGGTCTGGGGTAAATCGCATGCCACAACAGCCGCTGAGCTGCAGGACAAGCTGCGTGCAGCGGCAGGAGCAATGACAAGCTGGGGAAGTGAGACGTTTGGTGCAGTCCGTTCGGAGCTCAGAGATCTGCGGAAAAAGTTGATCCAACTACGCTCAGATCCCTTGCGGGTGGGTCCGACTTATGAGGAGAAGAAGGTGGAAGAACGAATAGCAGAGTTGTGCTATAGGGAGGAGGTCATGTGGCGACAGAGGGCCCGTGTGCAATGGCTGGCAGAGGGAGATCAAAACACAAGATTTTTTCATCTGAAAGCGAGCAACCGGAGAAAGAAAAATAGAATCGAACGTTTGGTTCGTGATGATGGCACCACCATTACTGATCCTGAAGATTTGGAGACCATGACCCGTGCTTTTTATGCGGATCTGTATAAGGAAGAGGGTACAATAGGCATCGAGGAGGTGTTATCGCATGTGCCACGAAAGGTGTCGGAGGAGATGAATTCTTCGCTGACTTCCCCATACACTTCGGAGGAGGTCAAAGTGGCTCTGTTCCAAATGTTTCCCACCAAGGCCCCTGGGCCTGATGGGTTCCCTGCACACTTTTTCCAGAAACATTGGCATTTATGTAGTGAGGAGATCACACAGATTGTAATTCGAATACTCAAGGGAGATGATTCACGGGAGGAGATCAACAAAACGTTCATTGTATTGATTCCTAAGGTATTAAATCCCACATCCCTCTCCCAATTCAGACCTATTAGCTTGTGCAATGTGGTATTTAAAATTGCCTCCAAAGTACTTGCTAACCGTCTGAAGAGGATCCTCCCTGAGATTATTTCTGAAGAGCAATCAGCTTTTGTGCCCGGTCGCCTAATTACGGATAATGTCATAACTGCCTATGAGTGTTTGCATTTTATGAAAGCCAAAAAGAGCAAGAAGAAGGGATTTTGTGCGCTGAAATTAGATATGCGGAAGGCATATGATCGCTTGGAGTGGGACTATCTTGAGGCGATCATGAAGAAGCTTGGTCTCTCACCGAGTTTTGTGGAAGCGGTGATAAGAGGTGTTAGATCGGTTAAGTTCTCTGTTTTGTTTAATGGAACAAGAACTGAAGAATTCTCACCAACAAGAGGGATACGGCAAGGAGATCCGATCTCCCCCTACCTGTTCCTAATCGCAGCTAAGGGATTATCGTGTCTGTTGAAAAGAGCAATGCGAACTGAGGAGATGCATGGGATCCAAGTGGCGGCTACTGCTCCAAGGGTTAATCATTTGCTGTTTGCGGATGATTGTATCCTGTTTAGCCGAGCTACTTCTGCAGATGCTAACAAGATGAAGGAAGTGCTAACGAAGTACTGCAATGCTTCGGGGCAGCGGGTTAACAATGATAAATCATCGCTGTTTTTTAGCAAGGGATGTTCAGCAAATATTCGGGAGATTATCAAGGTTATTCTTGAGGTACCACATGAGCAACTCAGTGACAAATATTTGGGGCTACCAACTGAGGTGGGAAGATCCAAGAATGGTACCTTTGGCTATATTAAGGAGAGGATATGGAAGAAGTTGCAAGGCTGGATGGAGAGAGCACTGTCGGGTGGTGGCAAGGAGGTTTTAATAAAATCAGTGATCCAGGCTATACCAACCTATTCTATGGCGTTGTTCAAGCTACCTAAGGGATTATGTGAGCACATCACCTCGATGGTCAGGAAATTTTGGTGGGGAAGCAAGAAAGGAGAGAGGAAGGCGGCCTGGGTATCGTGGGATTCGATGACTATGCCAAAATACAGGGGAGGCATGGGTTTTAGGGACATTGAGATTTTTAATCTCGCTCTTCTTGCTCGCCAGGTGTGGCGGATCCTCCAGGAACCTGATACTTTGAGTGCTCGCATTCTGAAATCTGTCTATTTCCAACCACTGACATCCTTGGTGCGGAATTGGGACCAAGACCATCTCAGATTTGGAGATCCTTGTGTGAAGGGAAGGAGATGTTAAAGCTGGGATTAATCCGACGGATTGGGGATGGACTAACCACACATATATGGTCTGACAATTGGATTCCGAGGGATCACAAAATGAAACCAATCTGCAGTATCACTGTTGACCCACCACAACATGTTTCAGACTTGATATGCCCAGCAACTAGAACTTGGAAGGTACAAACCCTGGAGGCATGCTTATTACCGATGGATGTCGAAGTGGTACGTCAGATTCCCATCAGTCATCGTCGACAATCGGATTTCTGAGCGTGGCACTATGACAAGAGAGGCATTTTCTCTGTTAGATCCGCATACAAGATGATACTGGACACTAAGATGAGGTGTGAGGATTATCTGGAAAATTGGCCGAGTGCGTCGAATGTAGAACGAGAAGAACGAGGGTGGAAAAAGCTGTGGAAGGTGCGGGTGCCGTCAAAACTCCGTATCTTTGCATGGAGGCTGGCTCGATTTTCTTTGCCAACAGGAGAGTTACGGGAGCATAGGCACATGGCAACCACAGCAGCCTGTACTGTGTGTAATGCAGCCGTTGATACCTGGCGTCACTCATTGCTGGATTGCAACATGGCCCAGTCAGTTTGGGCTATGAAGGAGGATGATATTAACCTGCCCATATATAGCGATGAGACTACGGATCCTCGTCTGTGGCTGTTTACCCTGAGTAATTCGATGAGTCAGGAGAAGTTCATAGAGGTGTTGGTGACACTGTGGGCTATATGGTTGGCACGGAGGAAACTGATACATGAAGGAGAGTTCCAATCTCCTCTGTCTACCCACCTGTTCATTCAGAGATATTTGGCGGAGCTGGCTTCTGTCAAAAAGGTTTCAGCACCTGTAGCTCGTGCTTCCTCCTCACATGTAATAACGCGCTGGACATCGCCTCCTAGTGGGATGGTCAAGATTCATGTGGATGGAGCTGTGGCCAAGGTACAAAACTGAGGAGCTGTGGGGGTTATTTGCCGTGATGATCGAGGCACGTTTCAAGGGGCTTCGGCAGTCGTCTTCGAGGGTATCATCAACCCTGAGATTCTGGAAACACAAGCGTGTGCAGAGGCGCTAAACTTGGCAGAGGACATTCATGCTCGAGATTTACTTATAATATCAGATTGCCTTGGAGTTATCAAGTCCATTAATGGGGAAGCATCGCTTGGAGAGAACAGCATGATTCTGAAGGAGATAGCAGCGGAGAAATTGAAGTTCCGATACACCATCTTCAGTCACGAACGTCGTGAATCTAATAGGGAGGCGCATAATATTGCTAGGCTAGCTACTACTCTAGAGGTTGGCCGTTATGTTTGGTTTCTGAATCCTCCTCCTGGGCTGGATATTCCTGTAAACATTTTGCTCAGTGATCAATAAAGCTTCGGCAGTAAAACTCAAAAAAAAAATATGTAAATAAAAAAATGTAAATCTAAAAACAAAGAGGCGGGGGAAGGGGAAAACTTATACTCCGCGTACCCGTACAAGCCTCAGCGTTCCACCTGACACGCTTGGGCCCGGCTCATTCATGATTTCGCGGAGGTGAGGAAGACGGTCGGGGCGGAGAGGACGTCGGCGGGAGGCAGCGTGGAAGAGCACCGGTGCGGTGACCCTAGCACATCACTGCATGTTGTAGTGCACAAGTCGTTGATATAACACTCACGGAAGGACCTATCCGTAAATATTACATCCCTCAGAGTAGTACAACAGAAACATAGCTGGTCCAAGGTAACACTATAGGATTACAACTCTATTCAATACAAAATGTCGAGAACCTCTTTTACATGGAAGAAGTCTCTTGCAAATGAAACACGAGAAGATCCAAATCGTAGCACTAAAGCTGGATATCAGCTCTATCGCTAATTCCTATTCCACTACTGATGTTGTCACAGCCCTACTCTAATCCATCTGGAATATCTTTATCCAGGTTGTACTCCTTCTTCCAAAATGATGTTGTCTCCTCCATCAGTCGTGTTGTCGTCATATACACCTGGGCAAGGTTGTCGTCATCCTTCTGTTGGTGAAGTAGCAATTGACTCCTTCAAGATCCACCAGGTAGGTTTGGACTCATTGTTGAAGACCTCCTCGTCGTCATGGATAGCTATCATCTCCTTGAATGGCTCCAAAAGTCTAAGCAGGGGGTCAATGGGGAAAGGGTAAGCAACTCGAGTGTTACTTAGCAAGTTCAATAATATAGGAAAGAGTTTTTGTTTTGAATGCACTAGCTACTGCCATGACCAACGGTCGTAGGCATAATGCAAGTTTTGGAAAACCTTTCTACAAAGGTCAAGTTTTTATTTCAGAAAACTATGCTCACAGTCTCCACGGGTTCATAGTCATTACTTGGGATGCCTTTCCCGATGCGGTCCGTAGTTCCTTCCGGGAACACGGATGTGTCTGTCATAATTTCTTGTTGTTGACTCTGCAGAGCTGCGTAACTTTACCCATGAGAGAAACCCAACCTTGTTGCCTTTCCGAGCGGCCAAACTCGTCCATACTTCCATGGTATGAGGCCAGCTGTGAGTCCAAGCCAATCACTGCCCCTCTCCACACAACACATATCTGCCCATTTGTGACGCGGCTGGTAACTAAGACCACTGGCCCGTCACCCCTCCCGAGCTTCTATTCCATTCACCCCGTCAGGTGGGAAGGTCACGCGCTTCCACGCTATTGGCCGCCGCAACGGACACAACCAGGTAATAGCCTGCCGAGGATATGTGAACGAGAGAAGATACCAGCTGACTTTACCGTCCATAGCAGATCTCATGGTAAACACGTCAATACGGCGCTAGGATCACTGTGACATTGGTAATTAATCCTAGGTATATACTTTCCCGTACAATGGAACATCAAACCGTGGTTCCATTGCCAGCCAAACAATATATATAGCAATTCACATCATTCGAAAATAGTTTTTCTTTTTCAATGCAATGATAATAATAGGTTTTTGAAAATAGTTTTTATAAAATAGTTCAATAAGGATATGCAAGAATGAACTTGCCTGTGATAGGAATGGCCGTTCAACTCTTCGGGGTTCTAGGGTTTGTGGTAAAACCCCGAGATCTGAAAATAGCATTGTAATCCTGATAAGGACTACTGAAAACTCTAGTAGCATGCTATTATGCATAATCATGAGATGCATCGTCACCTTGAAATTCCCATGTTGTGGATTTTAAGACTTTTCGAGTGCTTGGGAGTTTTAAATTATTTAAAGAGTTTGACAACAATTTTCATGAGGAATAAATTTTAAAGTGATTATATTCAAATAGTTCCATAACTGAACTTCAATACTTTATTTTCCCATATTATTTTCATTTAATAAAATAGTTTCAAATCGTTTCCACTTAAGGATCTTTGAAATTTTTCATCGACAAAATACTTTTCAAAAATTCAAATAAAATTAACATTAAAATTCCTCATATTTTGTAGAGTGTGTTTCATATTTTTAGTTGATTTTTGTGATGTTGACAATGGTGTTAAAATTCATTTGAGTTTGCATAATTTGGATTTGGTAAATTACCAGAATGCCCCTGGGCTTAATGGGTTGGACCCAACCAATTGGGCTGAGCCCAACGAGCTCCCGGATCGAACCCGACCCAACTTCTCTCTCTCTTGTGCTCTGTTCGATCCCCTCCTCTACTCTCTCTCCCACGCGCGTCGCTGCCGCCTCCACCCTCTGCTCCGGCCATTGCCGGCCGGCTCCGGCGCCGCCATGCCCTGGCGCTGCTCCACCGCCGCCTTCTTCGTTGATTCCTCTGCGGCTCTCACCTCTGAGTTCCTCCAATCGGCGCACCCGCACGCGAGCCCTAACCCTAGCCGCTATGGCTCGGGTTGCCGGCGCTGCTCCCCTGGCTACCGCGCCTCCGGCTTCTTCTCCTCGAGCCCTTGCTTGATCTCCAGATCTACCTCGCCTTCGTGTCGTCTACTTCAACCTTGACGCCGGTGGGATGGTGCACAGACGCAACCCCGACGTCCTCCATCAGCGACTGTTGGTGTGATGGCGATGTGGGTGCTGTTGTGATGGTCGAGGTGTGGTGTTGTTCATCTTCTACCTCCGGCCCCCTCTAGGATTGCGCAGGCACTGCTCTGCCATCCCGAGAGCTACGGTCAAGGCCGACAGGTATGGCCTCCCTCTCCTCCTTCTCTCTATCCTCTCTGCCCCCTCGATTCCTTGCTGGACTAGCTCCAACAGTAGCTAGCTAACTCGAACAGAAGTATAATCCAATTATTACTTTGTATTTTAGGTGATTGTGATGAGCTATGCTAGCTCGTGTTGTGCTTCACTGGATTTGGTGCTATTTGCAGATGATTTAATTCATGCTAGCTGTGGTGGATGATTTCCACTGAACAACTTGATGGATTAATGGATTACCATGTTTATATCACTATGGTAAATCAGTAGCTTGCTTGATTGGTATGTGTGCATGCTTTGCTCACTATGATGCCTCCTCTGAGTGTGCACAGTGCTCAGATCCATGCTAAGCATGATCTGGTGATGCTAATGTTGCTGGAACGATTTAGGAAATATGTTTCTGGACAGATTGGGCTATTTGTCTGATAAGAACAGATCTTGCACTTGATTTCTTAGCCCTGGCCTGTGATGCAAAGGCTGAGGCATAAATATTTGGATAAGAGCAGAAACTAGTGTGTGGCTTTTAATCTCGGTGATGATTTATGCATGGCAACTCTATGCAGATCTGAGAGTACTTCTTTTTATCCTCCTAGTTGAGATCTAGTAGAAGGGTAGTTGGGATGATTTAAAGATTTAAATGGAATTTAGACTTGTGTGGCTTGTTGTGATGCCTCCTTGAGAGTTACACAATAGCTAGCTTGTCTAGAAGTGCTTTTTATGTTTTCTGTGCTTCTTCCATGTGCACAGATGTGCTAAGTACAGCTAATCCACCTCTGCTGGTTCACTGCCTTGTGTGGTGCTTTGATAAAAATGAAATAAGAACATATACTACACTAATGCTATTTTCCCTTGCCTCATATGCTCAAACAATTGCTATAGCACTCAACTTCACTCCCTTTCATCTCTCTGTCCTACTTCTTGCACAAAACAGAAGTTCTCTGTGGTGCAAATCACTTTGCTATAGCACCCTACCTTGCTATGCAAGGCTCTGCATGTTAAGAACAGATGCTGATAATAAACTCTCTAGCATGGTTCTGTCATTTACAGAACCTGCTTAGTTTCTCTCTAGCATTTATGAATCAACTTGCTGTTGAAGAGCAGCTGAAGCTTTTGCTTCTAAAGGTTCTATCGTCTCCTCCTCGCTACTTCTTATGGTTCTACCGTCTCCTTCTCGCTGCTTCTTATGGTTTTACCATCTCCTCCTCGCTGCTTCAATTTTCCTAGAGTGTATTTGCTAGCTGAAACGGCTTGTGGTGGATGGATTTAGGTAATCTCCATGATATGCTGGTGTTTTGTGGTTGTTCTTGGTGAAGAACATATGGAAATGGTGCTGCTGGATGCTTATGACATGCTATTTGGAAACATGGATGGGAGCAACAAATGGTGCGGCTGGCTTGTGGGGACCCCGGACTAGCTGTCCGAAATACCCGATTATGTTTAACACAACGATCCCGTGATCAGTCTGTCGTTGCACATAATCCGAATTGGATACCAAAGTTTACATCCATTACAGTACCGAATAAAAAGTCTTACATAAATGGTCATTTAGACCAAGTTCTTACATAGGTGCCTTCAAGGGCCAAACCAAAATATCAGCGGAAGCTACGGCGTAGTAGACATCATATTCTAACGATGACGACCCGACAGGCAGCTGACTTGTGGAGATCCTCAGTTCGCGTAGAAGTCACCATACTCCTGCTCGGCGTAGTGCTCCTCCTCGTAGTCTGGCTAGGACAATAGCCAGGGACGAAACCAATATGAGTACATTTGAATGTACTCGCAAACTACCCCAACATGAGTATGCACTAACTTTATTTTAACTTACCACTTTTAATTGTTTTAAAACATCTCTATATCTTTATTGAAAAAGGTAAGAAGAGTTTTATAACTGTTTTTAAAAGAAATCACCATCTCCTTTGTTTCTCCAAACCCTTTCTTTTCTGGACCAGGGCTCACCATGGTCCAATTAGTCCCACAACTCATACCACTCCATTTGGTATAGCTATATCATGCCATCACCAATTCATTTTATTTTAAACTTAAAAGCTTTTCCAAAAATTTGCACAAGATCTTAGGACAGTCTCCCAATTGTCCATATCCGGGGACCCGGCTATTCGAATAGTTTTGACCCTCTGCAGAGGTAGCACGCTTTTTATCCCACACCCATCCGGTAACTCATCGTGTCAGCCACGTCCCGCCATACAAGGTGTATGCGAAGTTGAGCCACCGACCCTAGCCTCTCCTTTGCTCATGCTAGTATAGGATCCTACCCATATGATAATTCCCACCAACACTCAGTCCGGTCCCCGTCGGCAACCCTAAGTGTGAGGACTCATATGTTTTTCCCGGCGACCACATTTATGAAGTCTTCAATCCTCCTCCTTATCTTTCCATAGAGTTTGAGCGAGGACCCAGGTCAGGGGAGTTCACAAACCATCCCCTCATGCATAACGGAGTCATCTCCGTCGATGAGGTATCCCATACTAATAAGAGCAAATTATATGACTAAGCCCCGTTCCCATATGGGGGTAAGTGTGGTCGCACAGATTAAGATTGGTTGTCATAGTACTAGGATACTGTGCATTTTTCATAAACATTCCCATTTTTCCATTTCTCCACTTTAACACCGACATCTCGGCATTCCATAACCACACAAGTATTTCCAAAGGAGTTTGAATAAACAACATTGTTTTCCATCCTAAAGTTTCATAACTTCTACATAGGGTGGCAAAATAATTTCCATACACTTTTGGAAAAGGTTTTGTAAACCATTGGTTTTAAGAGTAAATCATTTGATCAAAGTAGATGCATATATATTTAGGTGCAAGCTCGGAGAGTAGCTTGCCTTGCTCGGCAAAGGGGACTTGATCTTGATCTTCTGGTTCAACAAATTCCCCCTCCTCGATATCTCCGGCAACGTTCTCGTCTAATCGATAAACAACAAACACAAGCAATCACTAAAACTACTCAAACAACATCCATCACCACAGTATCACAATCCTAAATGCTCTAAATAGCCACTGGATACAACAAACAATACAATTTAATTTCAAACAATTGAATTAAACATTAATTGTTTAAGTCCAAATTATGGCAGAAACTTGTTAAACATGTTTAATTCCACAACTTGAGTTCTGTTGGTCACAAAAATACAAACTAAATTTCTATAGAAAGCTACTGATGTGTAGAAGACAACCCAATTTGAATTGGATCATTTGGAGTTACCAAACTCCCTACACATTGGTTTGAATCCAGTACCTTAATAATCAAGTTTTGGTTACCAAATATGTTCTGTTGTTCCAAAAATTAAATCCTTTTAGGGGTAAGTAAACATTGCTATATGTGAGTTAACAAAATTGGTCCTAACTCATTTGGATCAACCAATAAACATATTTGTTTGTTTTTGTCCAGAAGGGTTTATCTTAAAGTCAATAATTAATATTGCTTAAATAATTCTACCAAAATTAGGGGAGCTAATACAAGGCAGTACTAAGCTAGCAAAATTGGTTTGGAATTATTTGGACTAGCAGAGTATCAGAAACAAACAAGTTTAGATTTTGAACCTTCTGTGGCATTTTCAATAATTCTTTTTAACTATTTATTTAAATGACATGAGACCAATTGGGTTGGTTAAACAATTTCATAAGCTTTCCAGAACAATTGAGTTTGATTTGTTTGGATTCCTAAATCTCAAGTTATTGATTTTACAAATTGGGTCCAGTACTGAAATTCTTCTGAAATTAAAAATAGAAAAGGTGTTCAGTGTGGATAATGTTGAGAAATCTGACTAGTGGGGCCCTTCTGTCAGTGACTCAGTGAACGGTTGGAAATTAATAAAATGCTGACGGGTGGGGCCAGCCCGTCAGCCGCTCATCTAAATGAAGCGTTACGCGGCCGTTGGATCTAGATCCAACGGCGCACGTTCAAAGGCCACGGCGGCGACCATAAAATGGCGGCGCCGCCGCGCCGGCGGCACGGTGGTAGACGGTTCCTCACCTAGAGGGCTCGGGAGGACTCGGTGATGATGCGAGACGACGGCGGAGGCTCGGGCGAACGTCCTGGCTGAGTCCTACTTGCTGGGACGGCGTGAAACGTCGACGGCGAGCCGCTGAACTTCCACGGCCACGGCAGCGGTCTCCGGCGGTGTCCTGGCGGCGTCTCTGTGCACAAAACAGAGGGGCAAAAGGCTCGGGTGAGTGCGGGGAGTACGGGGATCAAGGTGGTGAGGTCAGTGGAGGAAGGGGAGCAGCAGCACGGCACAGCCGTGTCGTCGCCTACCTCGGGCGGTCGAGCACGGGCACGAGCAGCAGCGAGCTCGCAGCAGCGGCTCCGCCCTCGTGGTGGTGCACGGGCGAGTGGTGGGGAGTGTGGTGCAGCAAGGGAGAGGCAGTGGGGCGTGGGGAAAATGCGAGGTGCGGCTCGAGTTTAAATAGGCGCGACGGCGGCGCACGGTGGTCGCGGTCCAGCGGCGTCCAGAGGGCGGGAGAGGTTGGCGCTCGGTGTCTGGGGGGTCCGGGCGTGGGCTAGGGTGCGCGTCGTAGCGGATCGCGTGGCGAGGTGCGGTGAGCTGGGCCAATTTTGGCCGGCGCCGTCCAACTCCTCCGCGGCGTGCTTCGGGGGACAACGGCGTTAAGGCGAGGGGAGAGGGTCTCCTCTGCCCGCAGAGGTCGCAGTGGCTCGGGGGCGAGGGAGAGCGCGGGCAAGGGGGCCCTGGGGGGCCTGGGAACGGCGACGTCGAGCATGGCGCCACGACGACGGCGACAGTGAGCTAGGGGGAGGTAGACGATGATGGTTTTGCAAAAACCCCCCTGGCTCCTGTGCACTGCTTCTTTTCCTTCTTCTTCTTTCTCTTATTTACGTTTCAGTCCTTCTGTTTAATTGCAGTAGCATTTCTTGATTTATTTGAGGCACTAAATCAATTTATAAAAATTTGGCAAAATTTGTGGAGCCTTCCCATAAGGTGCAGAAGCTCCACAAAAATTGGCATAAAATAATAAAATGTTTTAAACATTTTCTTTTATAGTGTTTTAATTAAGGCATTTTAATTTATTTTTACTTTGTTTACTTTTGAATTTTTAAAACTAATTTGAAAATACTATTTGAGAGAGATAAGTAGTAAGAATGAAATGGGAGGGTTTGCAATACCACTCCACTAAATTTTGTTGGAAACAAAATGAGATCCTCACTTGGAGAATTTGTGTGGCACTTGCCACATTTATTTTTCTTGTTTTGCTTTTAATTTAATCCTCTTCTTTTCTTCATGTTCTCAAAATAAAGCAAGCAACACACAACAAGAGGAAATAAGCAACACAAGCAAGAATAAGAGATCAACACATATAATTTAACAAAAGTTTTTGTTGGCTCCCATTTTTGGAATTAATAATACTTGTTAATAATTTTTGGGATGTTACAATCCTTCCCTCCTTAAAATAAATCTCGTCCCGAGATTTGCTAGGCTTAGGTACTAAAGAGGCCTGGGAATTCGCTCCTAAGATAATCTTCACGTTCCCAAGTTGCTTCTTCTTCGGAGTGGTTAGTCCACTGGACTTTGTAAAACTTGATCGCACGCCTTCGGGTAACACGAACATCTTCTTCGAGAATCTTGAGGGGCCTCTCGCGATAAGTCAAATCTTGGTTCAGGTCGATGGAGAGGTGGTCGATGTTTTTGAAAACATCAGGCTGGTCAGGAACTTCAAGACACTTCCGGAGCAAGGAAATGTGGAAGACATCATGATAATCTCCTAACTCCGGTGGCAATTCCAGCTGATAGGATACTTCTCCTCGACGAGCGATGATTTGAAGGGTCCAATATACCTTGGCGCTAACTTTCCCTTGACATGGAAACGTTGCATTCCTTTGAGGGGTGTCACCCGGAGATAAACATAATCTCCAATACTGAAAGTGAGGTCACGGCGCTTGGTGTCAGCGTAACTCTTCTGACGGGATTGGGCAGTTTTGAGGCGCTCACGAATAAGCTGAACTTGCTCTTCAGCTTCACGGAGGGTATCTGGACCGAACAATTTGCTTTCTCCGGTATCAGACCAATTCAGGGGTGTACGACACTTCTTGCCGTAAAGGGCTTCAAAAGGGGCCATTTGCAGACTGGACTGATAACTATTGTTGTACGAGAACTCTGCAAACGGGAGACAATCTTCCCACTTGGAACCATAGGATAGGACACATGCACGAAGCATGTCCTCCAATATCTGGTTCACTCGCTCAGTTTGGCCATCGGTCTGGGGATGATAAGCTGTGCTAAATGCTAACTTGGTTCCGAGGGCTTCATGAAGGGATTTCCAGAATCTTGAGGTGAATTGCGTACCTCTATCAGATACAATCTTCTTAGGCACACCATGCAGGCTTACTATTCTGGAAATATACAAGTCTGCTAACTGAGCTCCAGTATAAGTAGTCTTGACAGGTACAAAATGAGCAACCTTGGTCAATCGATCAACGATGACCCAGATTGAATCATGGCCTCGGTTGGATCTTGGAAGTCCGGTAATAAAATCCATTCCAATCTCATCCCACTTCCACTCGGGAACTTTCAAAGGTTGAAGCAATCCAGCGGGCCGCTGATGTTCAGCCTTGACTCGCTGACAGATGTCACATTTGGCTACAAAAGAACCAATCTCTCGCTTCATTCCATGCCACCAAAATCTTTCTCGAAGGTCTTGGTACATCTTGGTTCCCCCAGGGTGGATTGAATAAGGGGTCTCATGGGCTTCCTTCAGGATTAACTCCTTAAGTTCCGTGACATTGGGCACACAGATACGATCATTGAATTTCAGCACTCCTTCAGCATCCTCGGTAAAACCGGGTGCTTTGCTGAGGGAGATCTTCTTCCTAATTCCTTCAATGCTTTCATGACCTTTTTGGGCTTCTTTGATTTGATCCATCAGGGTTGGGGCTAACTCCAAATGGGCGAGATACCCATGGCTAACAAGTTCTAGTCCAAAATTTTCGAACTCTTTGAACAAGGCTGGTTGTTCGGCTTGGATTAAGGCATTCAGGGTACAGGGTTTGCGACTGAGGGCATCGGCAACTACATTAGCCTTCCGGGGTGATAGTGGATTCCAATATCATAATCCTTGATTAATTCCATCCATCTCCTCTGTCGCAGGTTCAACTCCTTCTGGGTGAAAATATACTTCAGGCTCTTATGATCCGTATAGATCTCACAGCGATGTCCCGCAAGGTAGGGACGCCACTTTTTAAGAGCAAGGACCACAGCAGCTAATTCCAGGTCATGGGTTGGGTAATTCTCTTCATGCGGTCGCAACTGCCGGGACAGGTACGACACAACTTTGCCTTCTTGCATCAGAACGCAACCAAGTCCGAGGCGGGATGCATCGCAATACACGTCGAAACTCTGGGTGACGTCTGGCATAACCAGGATTGGGGTGGAGGTTAGTCTCTTCTTCAACTCTTGGAAACTATCTTCGCACTTCTGAGTCCACTCAAATTTCTTGTCCTTCTTCAACAGTTGGGTCAAGGGCTTGGCTATACTGGAAAATCCCTCAACGAACTTGCGGTAATAACCGGCGAGTCCGAGAAAGCTTCGGATTTCAGTCACACTGGTCGGGGATAACCAGTCAATAATGGCTTGGATCTTCTCTGGGTCAACAGAAATTCCTCCAGCAGATACTATATGTCCGAGAAACGCCACTTCATTGAGCCAAAACTCACACTTGCTAAGCTTGGCATACAGCTGGTGCTCTCGGAGGGTCTCCAAAACTAGACGCAGGTGTTCAGCATGCTCTTCTTCGGTTTTGGAATAAATAAGGATGTCATCAAGGAATACTACCACGAACTTGTCGAGGTACTCCATGAAAATCTTGTTCATGAGATTCATGAAATAGGCTGGGGCATTGGTCAGACCAAAGGACATCACCGTGTATTCAAACAAACCGTAACGGGTGGTGAAGGCGGTCTTGGGAATGTCTGTCTCTCTGATCTTCAACTGATGGTAACCTGTCCGAAGATCGATCTTTGAAAAGACTCGGGCTCCGTTCATCTGATCGAACAGATCCTCGATCTTGGGAAGGGGATACTTGTTTTTAATGGTCACGTCATTTAGCCTGCGATAATCCACACACAGTCGTGTGGTACCGTCTCTCTTGTCCACAAAAATAATAGGTGATCCCCAGGGTGAAGCACTTGGACGAACAAGTCCTTTGCTAAGCATATCTGCCAACTGCTTCTTCAACTCAACCAGTTCTTCCGGATTCATCCGATAAGGTCTTTGGGATATTGGGGCTGTTCCTGGGATAAGCTCAATTATGAACTCAATTTCCCGGTCTGGCGGCATACCAGGTAATTCCTCAGGAAAAACATCTCGGAATAGGTGAACAACACGGATCTCATCTAGGGTGGGTCGAGCTATGCCCTCGTGGCAGCCTGGTTGGGGGTGATTGGGTTCAGACACAAACTCCACTTCTACTTCTTTGTCGGTGGTGATGGATACAGCTCTTCTGGCACAGTCTATTCGACCATGGTACTTGGCTAGCCAATTCATACCGAGTATGACATCTATGCCTTGGGTTCCTAAAACAATTAGGTCGGCTGCAAATTTCTGCCTGAAATCTCTATGGCAGTATTTGGACAAAATCTCTTGGTTTCTAGGGTGGAACCAGGGATTTGTATACTCAAGGTTTTAGTTAGGAAGCCTTCTACTAAACCTCCCTTAGCAACAAACTCCTCGGTAACAAATGAATGTGTTGCACCAGAATCAAACAGAACAGTTGCAGGTACTGAGTTGACAAGGAACGTACCCAGCACGACATCCGGCGCATCTTGAGCTTCTTCAGCATTGATGTGGTGCAGACGACCCTTGACAACAGCAGTATTTCCGCGGGTGCGGCATTCTTGCCATTACCATTTCCATTGCGGCCTTGACCATTGTTCGGTGCCGGGGCATTGGGGCTCTGAACATTCCTCTTGGGATTGGGGCATTCCTTGGAGTAGTGACCTTTGTTGCCACATTCAAAGCAGACAACATTGGCATTGGGGTTGAAGTTGTTGAAGTTTCCTCTGGGACGGTTATTGTCATTGGGGCGGTTGAAGTTGTTTGGGCGGTTGAAGTTGTTTGGGCGGTTAGGGAAATTGGGGCGTGGAGCTTGGGGTGGTCGATAGGCAGGTTTGGGGTTTTGCTGAAAGATACGAGGCTTCTGACTGCTCGAACCTTCCTGAGCATTCATCCTCCTCTTGCGACCTTCATACATAGACTTGCGCTTGGTCTCCAGCTGGATGGCTTTGTCCACAAGTGACTCCAGATCACGGAAGTCATGGACAACCAAAGCACACTGCAGTTCATCATGCAGCCCATTCAGGAAACGTTCCATCTTCTTCTCCTCCTTGTCGGTGTCCTCGGGAGCATACCGAGATAAGTCGGTAAACTCATCAAGATAGCCAACTACATCTCTACTTCCCTGCCTCAACTTGCGGAATTCATCCCTCTTCCTATCAATGAGTCCACCAGAAATGTGCTTCCTGCGAAACTTCTCCTTGAACTCATCCCAGTTGATGACGTGGTCAGCCTGCTGGAGAGCTTTGGTAGCTTCCCACCAAGCTCGTGCAGGTCCAGCAAGATAGTGGGTTGCATACAGCACCTTTTCATTGTCTCCTACAGCAGCAACTTGCAGATTGTTCCCAATGGTAAGAAGCCAATCATCGGCTTCCAGTGGGTGAAGTCCCCTGGAGAAGGTAGGCGGGTTGGTTTTCTGGAAATCGCCTAAGGTGGATCGCGGGTTCTCATTGCCATTGCCATTACCACCATTGTTGTTGTTGTTGTTGTTGTTATAAGCGGCTGCGAGTTGTTGCAGGGCAGTGAGATGAGCCTGGCGCTCCTGCCGGGCATTTTCACGTTCCTCCATGATAAGCGCGAGAAGTTGAGCGGGGGTTGGGTCTGGTGGTGGTGGTGCTGATCCTGATCCTCCCGTATTGTCACGACGGGGCGGCATCCTGAAGCACACCGGGTATAAGAGGCAAGGCAGAAAAGTTCGACTAAGTGGAAAGACGATTTCGCAAGTGGTTGTTTAATTTAAGGATTATATGAAAATATTTCACACAGATTTAAACAAGACAAACATACTTATATTTCACAAACAACACATCAAGGAGTTCACATCAACTTCAAGCTTACAACATCACCTTACATCTAAGACACATAGCATCTGGTTTCCAAAAGAACCACTACTCCGACTCGACTAGCGATAGGGGTCAACCTAATCCTGCGGTAGTGATCAAGTCACTCGCCTACTGAGGTGGAACCTCCAGCTCTAACACGTCAGCATCTGACTGGTAGGCTGGCTCCTCGGGATCCTCCTCCTCGTCCTCGAGAACAGCCTCGAGGGGCTCCTCCTCCTCGTCAACTAACTCCTCCTCATCATCCTCCTCCTCACAGTCCATCTCCTCCTCAAAGTCACCATCGTCACTGAGGAAAGCGTTGTTCTCCTTGCGGAGATCCTCGCCCTCCTCCTCCATCTCGTCAGTATGGTGCTCTAGATCCTCGATCATCTGGTCTTGCTCTGCCACCTTCTTGCGGAGCTTCACGATGGTCCTCCTCAGCTGGGCCCTCTTTCCGAGAAGAGCGACCTTATCCTCCAGCAGCTTCTCCTCATTCTCGCGAAGCTCAACGAGCGACTCGCGGTCAAAGCGAAGCTGAATCCTAGTGCGCATCAGATCATCCTGGGTGTGCTGAAGTAAGAGCTCCATGTCCATGATGTAGCTCCCAAACATCGGGTGGCAAGGGGAAGGAGTAGGGTGTCCGTCGCAGTTGCGCCTCCCGTAGAACCGGAAACGGGAGTCTACTAACTCCTCCTTGTGCTCCTCACAAAGTCGGGCTATCATCCTCTGTGTAGCAGTACAGAGACCGTCAACCCAGGTGGCCTCCTTGGTGGTGAAGACGAGCGTCCTGGAACTGGGAGACTTGATGTTCCGGCGAACTGACGACCTGATGAGCCAGCTCAGCCTTCCGACACCGTGAACATCAATCTGGGCTCCCTCAAACTCTGGAGCGGGGCGACCTAGCAGCTTGCTCAACTCGAACAAGTCATTCTCGAACGTCAGCTTGCTATCCTTCTCCAGCTGAACGAACTCGGTCCAGTGGAGTGCCATCTACAAATTTTTAAGCAAAATTTTAAGTTAGTGGGATGATAAGTGCACAAAATTTTAAGGATACTAAGGAAATTGTAATGTTTAATGAGAATGAATTTTTGCATAAGTAAGAGGATTGGAGATAAGCGGTTTTCAAAAAAAATACTTCACTCCTTTCTTTTAGAAATTACTCTTTTTGATAACACTTGTTTGACGACCATGCTAACTAAGGTTTCCTAAAGTCAGGATGGCTCTGATACCAAGTCTGTGGGGACCCCGGACTAGCTGTCCGAAATACCCGATTATGTTTAACACAACGATCCCGTGATCAGTCTGTCGTTGCACATAATCCGAATTGGATACCAAAGTTTACATCCATTACAGTACCGAATAAAAAGTCTTACATAAATGGTCATTTAGACCAAGTTCTTACATAGGTGCCTTCAAGGGCCAAACCAAAATATCAGCGGAAGCTACGGCGTAGTAGACATCATATTCTAACGATGACGACCCGACAGGCAGCTGACTTGTGGAGATCCTCAGTTCGCGTAGAAGTCACCATACTCCTGCTCGGCGTAGTGCTCCTCCTCGTAGTCTGGCTAGGACAATAGCCAGGGACGAAACCAATATGAGTACATTTGAATGTACTCGCAAACTACCCCAACATGAGTATGCACTAACTTTATTTTAACTTACCACTTTTAATTGTTTTAAAACATCTCTATATCTTTATTGAAAAAGGTAAGAAGAGTTTTATAACTGTTTTTAAAAGAAATCACCATCTCCTTTGTTTCTCCAAACCCTTTCTTTTCTGGACCAGGGCTCACCATGGTCCAATTAGTCCCACAACTCATACCACTCCATTTGGTATAGCTATATCATGCCATCACCAATTCATTTTATTTTAAACTTAAAAGCTTTTCCAAAAATTTGCACAAGATCTTAGGACAGTCTCCCAATTGTCCATATCCGGGGACCCGGCTATTCGAATAGTTTTGACCCTCTGCAGAGGTAGCACGCTTTTTATCCCACACCCATCCGGTAACTCATCGTGTCAGCCACGTCCCGCCATACAAGGTGTATGCGAAGTTGAGCCACCGACCCTAGCCTCTCCTTTGCTCATGCTAGTATAGGATCCTACCCATATGATAATTCCCACCAACACTCAGTCCGGTCCCCGTCGGCAACCCTAAGTGTGAGGACTCATATGTTTTTCCCGGCGACCACATTTATGAAGTCTTCAATCCTCCTCCTTATCTTTCCATAGAGTTTGAGCGAGGACCCAGGTCAGGGGAGTTCACAAACCATCCCCTCATGCATAACGGAGTCATCTCCGTCGATGAGGTATCCCATACTAATAAGAGCAAATTATATGACTAAGCCCCGTTCCCATATGGGGGTAAGTGTGGTCGCACAGATTAAGATTGGTTGTCATAGTACTAGGATACTGTGCATTTTTCATAAACATTCCCATTTTTCCATTTCTCCACTTTAACACCGACATCTCGGCATTCCATAACCACACAAGTATTTCCAAAGGAGTTTGAATAAACAACATTGTTTTCCATCCTAAAGTTTCATAACTTCTACATAGGGTGGCAAAATAATTTCCATACACTTTTGGAAAAGGTTTTGTAAACCATTGGTTTTAAGAGTAAATCATTTGATCAAAGTAGATGCATATATATTTAGGTGCAAGCTCGGAGAGTAGCTTGCCTTGCTCGGCAAAGGGGACTTGATCTTGATCTTCTGGTTCAACAAATTCCCCCTCCTCGATATCTCCGGCAACGTTCTCGTCTAATCGATAAACAACAAACACAAGCAATCACTAAAACTACTCAAACAACATCCATCACCACAGTATCACAATCCTAAATGCTCTAAATAGCCACTGGATACAACAAACAATACAATTTAATTTCAAACAATTGAATTAAACATTAATTGTTTAAGTCCAAATTATGGCAGAAACTTGTTAAACATGTTTAATTCCACAACTTGAGTTCTGTTGGTCACAAAAATACAAACTAAATTTCTATAGAAAGCTACTGATGTGTAGAAGACAACCCAATTTGAATTGGATCATTTGGAGTTACCAAACTCCCTACACATTGGTTTGAATCCAGTACCTTAATAATCAAGTTTTGGTTACCAAATATGTTCTGTTGTTCCAAAAATTAAATCCTTTTAGGGGTAAGTAAACATTGCTATATGTGAGTTAACAAAATTGGTCCTAACTCATTTGGATCAACCAATAAACATATTTGTTTGTTTTTGTCCAGAAGGGTTTATCTTAAAGTCAATAATTAATATTGCTTAAATAATTCTACCAAAATTAGGGGAGCTAATACAAGGCAGTACTAAGCTAGCAAAATTGGTTTGGAATTATTTGGACTAGCAGAGTATCAGAAACAAACAAGTTTAGATTTTGAACCTTCTGTGGCATTTTCAATAATTCTTTTTAACTATTTATTTAAATGACATGAGACCAATTGGGTTGGTTAAACAATTTCATAAGCTTTCCAGAACAATTGAGTTTGATTTGTTTGGATTCCTAAATCTCAAGTTATTGATTTTACAAATTGGGTCCAGTACTGAAATTCTTCTGAAATTAAAAATAGAAAAGGTGTTCAGTGTGGATAATGTTGAGAAATCTGACTAGTGGGGCCCTTCTGTCAGTGACTCAGTGAACGGTTGGAAATTAATAAAATGCTGACGGGTGGGGCCAGCCCGTCAGCCGCTCATCTAAATGAAGCGTTACGCGGCCGTTGGATCTAGATCCAACGGCGCACGTTCAAAGGCCACGGCGGCGACCATAAAATGGCGGCGCCGCCGCGCCGGCGGCACGGTGGTAGACGGTTCCTCACCTAGAGGGCTCGGGAGGACTCGGTGATGATGCGAGACGACGGCGGAGGCTCGGGCGAACGTCCTGGCTGAGTCCTACTTGCTGGGACGGCGTGAAACGTCGACGGCGAGCCGCTGAACTTCCACGGCCACGGCAGCGGTCTCCGGCGGTGTCCTGGCGGCGTCTCTGTGCACAAAACAGAGGGGCAAAAGGCTCGGGTGAGTGCGGGGAGTACGGGGATCAAGGTGGTGAGGTCAGTGGAGGAAGGGGAGCAGCAGCACGGCACAGCCGTGTCGTCGCCTACCTCGGGCGGTCGAGCACGGGCACGAGCAGCAGCGAGCTCGCAGCAGCGGCTCCGCCCTCGTGGTGGTGCACGGGCGAGTGGTGGGGAGTGTGGTGCAGCAAGGGAGAGGCAGTGGGGCGTGGGGAAAATGCGAGGTGCGGCTCGAGTTTAAATAGGCGCGACGGCGGCGCACGGTGGTCGCGGTCCAGCGGCGTCCAGAGGGCGGGAGAGGTTGGCGCTCGGTGTCTGGGGGGTCCGGGCGTGGGCTAGGGTGCGCGTCGTAGCGGATCGCGTGGCGAGGTGCGGTGAGCTGGGCCAATTTTGGCCGGCGCCGTCCAACTCCTCCGCGGCGTGCTTCGGGGGACAACGGCGTTAAGGCGAGGGGAGAGGGTCTCCTCTGCCCGCAGAGGTCGCAGTGGCTCGGGGGCGAGGGAGAGCGCGGGCAAGGGGGCCCTGGGGGGCCTGGGAACGGCGACGTCGAGCATGGCGCCACGACGACGGCGACAGTGAGCTAGGGGGAGGTAGACGATGATGGTTTTGCAAAAACCCCCCTGGCTCCTGTGCACTGCTTCTTTTCCTTCTTCTTCTTTCTCTTATTTACGTTTCAGTCCTTCTGTTTAATTGCAGTAGCATTTCTTGATTTATTTGAGGCACTAAATCAATTTATAAAAATTTGGCAAAATTTGTGGAGCCTTCCCATAAGGTGCAGAAGCTCCACAAAAATTGGCATAAAATAATAAAATGTTTTAAAACATTTTCTTTTATAGTGTTTTAATTAAGGCATTTTAATTTATTTTTACTTTGTTTACTTTTGAATTTTTAAAACTAATTTGAAAATACTATTTGAGAGAGATAAGTAGTAAGAATGAAATGGGAGGGTTTGCAATACCACTCCACTAAATTTTGTTGGAAACAAAATGAGATCCTCACTTGGAGAATTTGTGTGGCACTTGCCACATTTATTTTTCTTGTTTTGCTTTTAATTTAATCCTCTTCTTTTCTTCATGTTCTCAAAATAAAGCAAGCAACACACAACAAGAGGAAATAAGCAACACAAGCAAGAATAAGAGATCAACACATATAATTTAACAAAAGTTTTTGTTGGCTCCCATTTTTGGAATTAATAATACTTGTTAATAATTTTTGGGATGTTACATGGCTGTTTCTTGAAAATGTGTTTGTGAGCAAATGAATTTGCTAGAATGCGTGTTGAGCTCTATATAAGCTGCTGGCTAGTTGTTGTGGTAGTGACACACAACTAGGTGACTCCTCATTTGCATGGAGGAGTGAGCTACTTGTTGTCAAGTTCTTATGCATAGGCATTACTTGAGGTTCAAGTTAAAGTAGATATTTTGTTTGTGGATAACTATCCCTATGCGGCATGCTCATCCACTCAAACTTTTCATTACTTATGGTTCAAGTAAATTTAGATATTTTGCTTGTGGATAAGAATGCTTGGTCATTGGTCTTATCCTCTTGTAGGATTTATTCTTGAGCAAGACAAGTGGCTTTTGTTGCTAGATGGACTTGTTTGGCTTCTCTCTTATGTGGGCTTTGCAATTCTATGGATAGTGCTCATGTGGCTTAACAATTTCAGATTTGTGGGTGATACGTCCAAAACGTATCTACTTTCCCGAACACTTTTGCTGTTGTTTTGCCTCTAATTTGTGTGTTTTGAATACAACTAACACGGACTAACGCTGTTTTCAGCAGAATTGCCCTGGTGTCTTGTTTTTGTGCAGAAATCCAACTTTCGGGAAAATCCCAAAAAATATCGCAAAGTTCCTATTTTATCAGAAGACTCACGGAGCCAGAAGGGGAAACGGAGAAGAGCCACGAGGCGCCCTCACCACGTGGCGGCGCGGTGGGCCCTGGGCCGCGCCACCACATGGTGAGGTCGGCTCGGGTGCCCCCTCGCATCCCCCTCTACTACTTAAAGCTTCTGACCTAAAAACTCCGGGGGTCGACCACTTTTCCAGAAACACCTCCGAGCGCCGCCATCGAAAACCCTATTTCGGGGACCAAAAACTCCGTTCTGGCACTCCACTGGGACAGGGAATTGGAGGGAGATCATCGCCATCATCACCACCGACGCCTCTCCATCAACCATCCATGTGTGAGTAATTCCCCGCTGCAGGCTAAAGGGGATGGTAGGATTGGATGAGATTGTTCATGTAATAGATATAAGATCATTATGGCATGGTGCCTAGTATCCGATGTTAGTACTTTATGTCATTGTTACAACTTGTTATGCTTAATGCTTGTCACTAGGGCCCGAGTGCCATGATTTTAGATCTGAACATGTTATTGTATCATGAGGATAAACATTGTTTTAGATCATATCTGCAAGTTGTATACACATATTATTGTCCGGAACCCGAGGCCCCGAAGTGACAGAAATTGGGATAACCGGAGGGGATGGCTGTGATGTGAGGATCACATGTGTTCACGGAGTGTTAATGCTTTGCTCCGGTACTCTATTAAAAGGAGTATCTTAATTACCAGTAGTTTTCCTTGAGGCCCCGCTGCAACGGGCTGGTAGGACAGAGGATGTTGTGCAAGTTTCTCATGGCGAGCATGTACGACTATATATGGAACACATGCCTATGGTTACTTAGTACTTGGATGCTTTATCTCTTGGAGATATATGCCCTAGAGACAATTATAATTAAGTTTATTATTTATCTCCATGTTTATTATTGATGTTTATATCTTTATGCTATAACTGTATTGGGTACTTGTATAGCAAATACAACGTATGCAAGAGGAAAACCTCCGATACACGTGTAGAGATATGAACGGAAAAAGAGTTACTGGTCTTGTCTCTAAGACTAGCCTATCTTGTTACTCGATGATCGTGTTTTCCTGATCATGGACTTTGAATAAGTCATTCAACTATAGGAGTGGATTATCGGAATGATAATCGCATTGAACCGACCCACCGTATGATCTTGCTATGAGACAAATCGTCGACGATGAAATAGCGATTGATCATCTATGTAGTAATCATTAGCTGGATCCCTATGCTATGAGAATATCTTGTGACCGCTTATTCGACATTCGAGCTTTGATTTCCATCAAACGTCTTGCAGTAACATGGGACTATGATAGGTGGCTTTTGGGCTTGAACTAGAATATGTATTGGAACAGAGATCGTTCAAGAATGACACTTACTCCTCCAGACGATGGAGAGATACATCCTCTAGGCCAACTCAAGTATTAATGTTGTCACCCAATCGTCTGGCCAGACACAAGCGTGATTTATCACGGGACAACATATATACGGAATGAGAAAAGAGAATGATATTGGTACGAGAATAATATGTGTTATGGTCAAAGGGTTTGATCACACTAGAGCACATTGTCTCAATCTCGAGATATCATTGGTATCTGATACGTGCATTTTATATCATCATTTATATAACTTTTAGTATCATACTAGAATGTTATTTGCATGATTATATGATTGTTTTTACATGTTTTAGATGATTTTGGGGACTTTCACACAAAGTCCCCATTTTTGGTATTTAATATCTGGGAGGCAGAAAACCCCCTTTTCTTGTTTTTATTGTTTCAGGAGTTTCAGGAACCCAAATAATAAAAGGAAAAAATACCACGTCAGTTTTTCATCTGGAGAAAGGCAGAGGGAAGAAGACCGAAGAGAGGAGAGCCACGAGGCCCAAAAGGGGTGGGCCCACGCGGCCAAAACCCTAGGCCGCGTGGGGCCCACTAAAAGCGGCCTCGGGCACCTCCTCGCCTGGGGCTTTTTATCGACGCCTTCGTCTCGCCCGAAAAAGAACGCCCTAATTTTTCCAAGTCCATCCGAGGTCGCGGCGACGGCGAAACTCCTGATCCCTTCCGAGGAGGTCAGATCCTGCTGCTCCGGAGCTCCGGAGAAGGGGGAAATCATCGTCATCATCATCACCTCTCCTCCTTGGCTTGGGAGGAGACCTCTACATCATCACCCCCATCAAGACCAGAACCATCTCCATCATCATCACCGTGATCCACTCCGTTCCCCTCGTAGTTTGAGAGTTGTTATACCCTAGATACTTGTCTTGTGCTACTATTCATGTTTGTGATTGAGTACTTGTCATTATTTGGTGGTGAAGTTATAATTTCAGATTGTGTTGTACCACTTATGCCACTAAATATGATCATGTTTGCACGTTGTGAGTAGTTCCCGTATGTTCCTGAGGGCATAGGATGAATTGGCAATGATTTATATATGACATGTGTTGGTATTTTGTCAAGAGTTTATCTTTTATGTGATTCTATGATGGTGTTGTGCGAACGTCAACTGCACAACACTTCACCTATATGGGCTCATAGGAGAACACCGTAGTATAATGAATTGAGGAAGACTTGGAGGACACGTAAGCCTGAGTTAGAATCTTGAAGTTATAGTATGAGGGTATTAGTATTGGGGACCTTAGAGTGTAATGCTATGGTGGGATTTTATGTCTTAATAACTCTTGTGCAGTCATTTACTTGGCCACATGATCCATCATAAGGGGATGTAGTCTATTTATTTAGCTATACCGAATTATGGCTCCGTCCAAAAAGATTAAAACTTGACAAGATATTCAACGTGTTGTTTAATAAATCTCTATGCCTAGCATTATCCATGCCGCCCTCGGGAACGTTTTGCACATATAAGTCACACATCACTTGAGCTTGTCCTCTTGTCACACAAGAGGATTGGGCTTTCTCTCTTTGAGAGCTTTCACTTGCTACTGTTACTTGCTGCATTGGAATTATACAACCGAAAATACCAAAAACACTTGCATCTTTCATTGCTTTGCTTATCAATCTTACTAACCAATACCTTCAGCTCCTAGTGGGTTCGACAACCTTTTCTATTTGAAAGGTACTACAATTGATCTCCTGCACTTGGGAGTCATCAAGATACTTTTCTGGCGCCGTTGCCGGGGAGCGTTGCGCTATTGGTAAGAAGTTAGGTAAGGAAACTTGAAAGCTGTTTTATCTCATTGTTACTATGGCATTTATGAATCGTGCCTCGCTGCATCTTGCTCTATATGAAAGTGCTTATGCCACTACTGCAAAGGTGGTTGAAACTGCTGTGCCTGAGATACCTAAAGTGGGATTTAAAATTCCCATGGGTCATGTTAAAAGAGTTATGAAAAATCCATTTACAGGGGATGGAACTAAGTCTGCACGCGAACACATGGAGTTGATTGAAGACATATGTGGTTTATTTAGACTTCCTGGTATTCCTGAGGATGAGGTAAAAGAAAGTTACTATATTTGTCTTTATCTGGTAATGCTCGTGTTTGGTACAGGTCTCTGGATAAAGAAGCTTATGAGAACCGCTGCTACATATTCAATTTTTGGCCACATCTGGGAGAGAGCATCACTCAAGCTTGGGGAGATTGAAGGAACTCCTTCGCAAGAACCCTTGTCATGATCTTACAAGGAAACTTATATTGATAAACTTTTATGTGAGGTTACCTATGAAGCACAAGGAAATTCTGGATAATTCATCTGGTGGAAGTTTCACAAACAATACTGAAGAAGAAGCATGGAATCTATTTCTGAAAATACTGGTCATTGGGATCTTGATAAAGGTAATGAGCCTTATTTTGACTATGGATATTCATGTGTAGAGAACTTCTCTACTTCTATCATGTTTAAAAATATGGGTGATACATTTAATCTTGATCCTTATGTTATACTTGAGATAGCTAAATCTTTTGCTGAACATATCTGTGTTCCAAAAAGTGGATTTGAAACTTATGTTGAACATGTTAAACAATCTATTGTTGTTCCAAAAGTTATTAAACAGGATGAACCGGTGTCATCTATGAGAATTGAGGAGTATGTTGAAGCACCACCCTATCCAAACCAAGTTAAAGAGAATTTACTTATTGCTGTTACTAAGAAAAGTAATAGAAAATGTTCTCAGCCATATGAACAGGTGGAAGTCAACACTCAAATTTCTGTCGTCAAGCAACTTAATGAAGAAGATCCTGTTGATGTTTATCTATGTGAAGATGCTACTAAAGTCATCAAAGGTAATTCGGCCAAGGTGGGGAAGCCTGTTATATCATGCTCTATTGGGACTTCATGTTATCATGGTCTATGTGATATTGGATCAAGCATTAGTGTCATTCCATATTCTCTCTATCTTGAAATCAAGCCTGATATTGATCCTATTGCTATGGAAGAGACAGGTATGACAATTCAACTTGCTAATAAAGAATATATAATCCATTTGGAATTGTTAGAGATGTTGAAGTATTGGTTGGCAAAATAAAATATCCTGCTGATTTTATTGTGCTTGGTTGTCCTCAAGATTCATTTTGTCCTATCATTTTTGGTAGACCTTTCTTGCGTACTGTTGGTGCTGAAATCAATTTGCTTAAAGAGAAAGTGTTTATTAAATGTAATGGTGAGAAACTTGAATTCAACTTTTCTAAGTTTGCTGATAAACATGTTGTTAAAGAGCCAGTTTCTGAAGATTTAATTGAAACTCTTGCTCATATAGCTGTAGCTTCAACAGATGTTGTAGAACGTTATATGCTTAATCAAGATGAACCATTTAATGATGAGGAAAAAGAGGCTTTAGAACAAATATTATGGCAACAACCACCACAATTACAGTTGCATATTCCACCTGATAATCTAGGAGTGCTACCACCACCTAAAGGAGATCCTAGTTTTGAACTAAAACCTTTGCCTACAAATCTGAAATATGCATATTTAGATGATAAGAGCATATATCCTGTTATTATTAGTGCTAACCTTTCAGCTGAAGAAGAAGAGAAATTACTTGATGTGCTAAAAGCTCACCGACCAGCCATTGGGTACTCTCTTGATGATCTTAAAGGTATAAGCCCAACTCTATGTATGCATAAAATTAATCTGGAAGAAGATGCAAAACCTGTGGTTGATTATCAACGCCGTCTCCATCCAAAAATGAAAGAAGTGGTAAGAAAAGAGGTAATAAGACTTATTGAAGCTGGTATCATTTATCCTATAACTGATAGTAAGTGGGTTAGTCCTGTTCATTGTCTTCCTAAAAAGGGTGGAATGACTGTTGTTCCAAATGATGAGGATGAACTTGTGGCTCAACGTACTGTTGTTGGTTATAGGATGTGTATTGATTTCAGCAAATTAAACAAAGCAACTAGAAAAGATCATTATCCATTGCCATTTATTGATCAAATGTTAGAAAGGTTATCTAAACATTCTCACTTTTGCTATCTAGATGGCTATTCAGGTTTCTCACAAATTCCTGTCCATAAGGATGATCAAGAAAAGAACACTTTTACTTGCCCATATGGTACTTTTGCCTATAGGAGAGTGCCATTCGGTTTATGTAATGCTCCTGCTACTTTTCAAAGATGCATAAATGCTATATTTGCTGATTATATTGAAAGATAATGGAAGTCTTTATCGATGATTTTTCTGTGTATGGTACTTCCTTCGATAATTGCTTGTTCAACCTTAACAAAGTTTTGCAGTGTTGTGAAGACCAACACTTAGTTCTTTAAGTGGGAGAAGTGTCACTTCATGGTTACCGAAGGTATTGTTCTAGGGCACAAGATTTCTGGAAAAGGAATAGAAGTTGATCCAGCCAAGATAGAAGCTATTGAGAAGCTACCATACCCAAGGGACATCAAAGGTATAAGAAGTTTTCTTGGGCATGCAGGTTTTTACCGTAGGTTTATTAAAGATTTCTCCAAAATATCAAAACCTCTAACCAATCTTTTGCAAAACGATGTTCCCTTTTCTTTTAATGATGATTGCATTGAGTCCTTTAATATTTTGAAGAATGCTCTAATAAGTGCTTCTATTATTCAACCTCCTGATTGGAAATTGCCCTTTGAAATTATGTGTGATGCTAGTGATTATGCAGTTGGGGCTGTTTTGGGCCAACGTGTTGATAAGAAACTGAATGTTATCTATTATGCTAGTAGAACACTTGATGCTGCTCAAAGAAACTATGCTACAACTGAGAAAGAATTTTTAGCAGTACTGTTTGCTTGTGACAAGTTTAGACCTTACATCACTGATTCAAAAGTCACATTGCATACTGATCATTCTGCTATTAAATACTTGATGCATAAGAAAGATGCTAAGCCTAGATTAATAAGATGGGTACTTTTATTGCAAGAGTTTGATTTACATATTGTTGATAGGAAGGGGGAAGATAATCAAGTAGCTGATCATCTCTCTAGGATGGAAAATATACCTGATGATCCTATTCCTATTAATGATAGCTTTGTTAATGAACAACTTGCAATTGTTAACGTTTCTAGTGCTAAAGTTGCATCTCCTTGGTTTGCCAATTATCAAATTTCATTGTTGGTAAAATATTACCTCCACACTTCACTTATCAACAAAAGAAGAAATTCTTCTATGATCTTAGACATTATTTCTGGGATGATCCTTTTCTTTATAAGAAAAGTGTGGATGGTATTATTAGACGTTGTGTACCTGAGCATGAACAACAGGCTATTATAAGAGATTGTCATGACAGTCCCTATGGAGGACATCATGCAGGAGATCGCACAGGAGCAAAGGTATTACAATCTGGTTTCTATTAGCCTACTTTGTTTAAGGATTGTGCTGAATATGTTAAATCTTGTGATAAATGTCAAAGAGTAGGAAATATTGGTAGGAGAAATGAAATGCCTATGAATTATTCTTTGCCACTTGAGCCATTTGATGTGTGGGGTTTTGACTTTATGGGACCTTTCCCAGAATCAAAGACAAAGCATACTCACATTTTGGTTGCAGTTGACTATGTTACAAAGTGGGTGGAAGCAATTCCAACCAAAAGTGCAGATCATGCCACAGCAATGAAGATGCTCAAGGACATCATTTTCCCCAGGTTTGGTGTTCCTAGGTTTTTAATTACTGATGGTGGTTCTCATTTCTTGCATGGTATTCTTAGAAAAACTTTGGCAAAATATGATGTTAACCATAGAATTGCATCACCATATCATCCTCAAACAAGTGGACAAGTTGAATTAAGTAATAGGGAAATTAAACTTATCTTGGAAAAGACAGTAATAAGTCTAGGTCTGATTGGCCAGCTAAAATTAATGATGCTTTATGGGCTTATAGAACTGCTTTTAAAAATCCATGGGAATGTCTCCTTACAAAATGGTTTATGGGAAAGCTTGTCATTTGCCTGTTGAGTTAGAACACAATGCTAGCTGGGCTGTTAAACGATTGAACTTTGACTTTAAGACTGCAGGAGAAAAGAGGATTCTTGATTTGAGCCTACTAGATGAATGGAGAAATGAAGCTTATGAAAATGCTAAAATGTTTAAGGAAAAAGTTAAATATGGCATGACAAGAAAATTAAAAGGAAGGAATTCCAAGTGGGTGATCAAGTTTTGCTATACAACTCTCGTTTAAGTTTTCTGCAGGGAAGTTGCGTTCAAGATGGCAGGGACCACTAGTGATACAGGAGGTGTACCGTTCAGGAGCTATCCGCCTTCACGGTGATATTAAAGGTAAACCTCATGTAGTTAATGGACAACGCCTTAAACCTTATATTGCAGGAAAAAGCTTTGTCGGAATGGTGGAAGAGCTGAACCTACAAACACCAGAGTAGGTAATTGAGAGAAACCGTGCAGTTTCAGAAACCCCAAATCAATAGAAGGTAACTTACTGTTGGAAAGTTTCCCGGAATTGCATAATATTTTACGGAAGTCATTTTTTATGGAAATTAACGTGTGGGATAAGAAAACTAGACGAAGCAGAGACCCGAGGAAGGAAAAGAAGGGTCCCACGTGGCCCATGTACCTGGCCGCGTGGGCCCACTCCTTTTCCACCTCGGAGACCCTTTTCGTCTCGTTTTCGATCCCGACACTTCGCCTTGACCAAAAAAATACTCCATATATACCCTCTCTGCCGATCTAATCTCGCACCGAGCGTTCTCGAGCGATCTTTGTTTCTGCTATTTCTGTCTGTCAGGTTAGCCATGTCTTGCTCTGGATCCAACCAAGGGGGGAGAGCTCTCCCAAGGAAGGTGTTGTGAACCGCTACCTCAACTCCGTGATGGCACCACCAAAGACCGTGTGCTTCAAAGAGGGCGTGATGCTCGTGGAGGAGGTGAAGGCTCCCAAGGCCACCGGCACGGTGGAGGAAAGGCTGGATGAGTTAGAGGACAAGACCTTCAGGTATGGCACTGTGGTTTACCGCAGCCTTGATGCTCACCACTTCATGAACCTGGAGCTGGAGAAGAAGGTTGAAGAGTACAAGAAAAGGCTTGAAGATCTGGAAGATAGGTACAAGGACGTCATCAACAAGTGGGAGAAGTTCCAATGCTTCATGCGGGATGTAGAGAACCAGAACTGCGAATATGAAGAACGCTTCAAGAAGATTGCAGCAGCCGCCACCCTCAGGTACAATGATCCACCTACATCTTTCCGTGATGGAAGGCCTTTCCCACGGAAGATGGCTGAATGGGAAGAAGAATATGAGAAGGAGGAGGCTGCAGCAAAGGAGAATCTGGAGGAACGCCAAGCTTGGGGGAGTTCCATCTAGTCTTTCTCTTTATCAATCTATCATATCTATCTAGTCATGGTGTGCTTTGCTTTTATCGATTAGTTATCAATATCTCTTAGGCGTGTGTGAGCTCATGGAGCATTATCATGTATCTCTATCTTATGGTTTATCAATGAATATTAAAGTATGGTGTCATCCATGATTCTCTTGTTTGGGGATTTATGGGTAAAATTCATGCAAATGAGCGTGGCATATGTAGAGTTTCAATCACATCTTGCCTTGAAACTAATTAACTTGAGTGTGTTGGACAATTGTAGAATCATCTCATAATAAAATAAGTAAAAGTCAACTTATGACTTGGAATTAATAGTTTGAGGTTGAGATATTGTCTTGTGGGGTAAAAAGTTGAGAAGGGATAATGAAAAGGATATAAAACACTCTTGTTAGACTCTTGTATCTTTTGAGCAAATTAATGATCATGGATATTTCAATACTTATGCTCTTGAATGTGTATGAAAAGGTAGGCACCTGAAGTTTCAGTTAGCCATGGAAAGTGTAAGATAAAGGTTGTATGGAGCATAGGAACTTGATTGAGATATCCATGACTAAAGTTTGCACTAGTTACTAGAGAAGCAAGGGTGATAACATCTTTTATATTTATCTTTTCATTTGTCTTCTCTGAACTTGTTATCCAATGAGAGTCTATCTTGTCTTTAAATTTCAGTAAAGGATAAAAGATTATAATGCTTGCTAGAAAGAGCAAAGGCATGTGAAAAGTATATGATTCAATTGTCCAACATACAATGGTTATTTGCTTTCAAAAGTAAGGGGTGATTGCTAGAGCTTCTACTTATGTTGCCCTCATATGCATGAGTTTTATTCATCCATCTTATCTTGCAAGTGAATATGATGATGATACAATGCTCGTATTTATTTATCAACCATAAGTCCATTGATGCATGTAATGATCTATGTCCTTACTTACTCGAGGACGAGTAAAGGTTTAAGCTTGGGGGAGTTGATACGTGCATTTATATCATCATTTATATAACTTTTAGTATCATACTAGAATGTTATTTGCATGATTATATGATTGTTTTTACATGTTTTAGATGATTTTGGGGACTTTCACACAAAGTCCCCATTTTTGGTATTTAATATCTGGGAGGCAGAAAACCCCTTTTCTTGTTTTTATTGTTTCAGGAGTTTCAGGAACCCAAATATAAAAGGAAAAATACCACGTCAGTTTTTCATCGGGAGAAAGGCAGAGGGAAGAAGACCGAAGAGAGGAGAGCCACGAGGCCCAAAAGGGGTGGGCCCACGCGGCCAAAACCCTAGGCTGCGTGGGGCCCACTAAAAGCGGCCTCGGGCACCTCCTCGCATGGGGATTTTTATCGACGCCTTCATCTCGCCCGAAAAAGACGCCCTAAATTTTCCAAGTCCATCCAAGGTGTCGCGGCGGCGGCGAAACTCCTGACCCTTCCGAGGGGGGTCAGATCCTGCTGCTCCGGAGCTCCGGAGAAGGGGAAATCATCGTCATCATCATCCTCTCCACCTTGGCGTGGGAGGAGACCTCTACATCATCAACCCCATCAAGACCAGCACCATCTCCATCATCATCACCGTGATCCACTCCGTTCCCCTCGCAGTTTGAGAGTTGCTATACCCTAGATACTTGTCTTGTGCTACTATTCATGTTTGTGATTGAGTACTTGTCATTATTGGTGGTGAAGTTATAATTTCAGATTGTGTTGTACCACTTATGCCACTGAATATGATCATGTTTGCACGTTGTGAGTAGTTCCCGTATGTTCCTGAGGGCATAGGATGAATTGGCAATGATTTATATATGACATGTGTTGGTATTTTGTCAAGAGTTTATCTTTTATGTGATTCTATGATGGTGTTGTGCGAACGTCGACTGCACAACACTTCACCTATATGGGTCATAGGAGAACACCGTAGTATAATGAATTGAGGACACGTAAGCCTGAGTTAGAATCTTGAAGTTATAGTATGAGAGTATTAGTATCGGGGACCTTACAGTGTAATGCTATGGTGGGTTTTATGTCTTAATAACTCTTGTGCAGTCATTTACTTGGCCACATGATCCATCATAAGGGGCTATAGTCTATTTATTTGGCTATACCGAATTATGGCTCCATCCAAAAAGATTAAAACTTGACAAGATATTCAACGTGTTGTTTAATAAATCTCTATGCCTAGCATTATCCATGCCGCCCTCGGGAACGTTTTCCACATATAAGTCACACATCACTTGAGCTCTTCCTCTTGTCACATAAGAGGATTGGGCTTTCTCTCTTTGAGAGCTTTCACTTGCTACTGTTACTTGCTGCATTGGAATTATACAACCGAAAATACCAAAAACACTTGCATCTTTCATTGCTTTGTTTATCAATCTTACTAACCAATACCTTCAGCTCCTCGTGGGTTTGACAACCTTTTCTATTTGAAAGGTACTACAATTGATCTCCTGCACTTGGGAGTCATCAGTATCGTGTACGTACGGGGATTAAGCGTAATGGTTAACGCACAGGTTCTATTGTTCATTCACAACTCAAGGGTGCCGGTACGAATGCCTAACCCACTGCTGGTTCTTGTTTGGTAAGCTCCCAAACAATACTTTGTGATTGATGAACCTTTCGGGTCACACGCTTGAACTGCAGGTCAATCTTTGATCGAGAGTAAAGATGTAGTTTTAGTGGGAATGAGATTGTGTCGGAGTAGCTCCGATGTCACTAGACTTGTTCTGATGAATTATAAGTTAGAGAGAAAGCGGACATCTAATGTCCCAGGATGATAGGAATGGTTTCTATCATCAGCGGATTTATTTCGAGTGCTTATGAAGAAGGAAATATTGTTCCGATGTTTTTGTCGGCGGATACTAGGTATCCCGGTTCATATAATATGAGTTTATGATAAGTAATTAATTCCGAGAATTTTCCGTAAAAGGAAATATTCATTTAGGAATTAATTAGACGAAACAATTATTTATTTATTTATTTAATATGGGAAGAATATTAAATAGGCCCACCAAGGTTGTGGTGGGCCATGTCGCCGAAGTGGGAGGGAAGTTCCCCCATGACCGAAACCCTAATGGACCACGTGGCCCATGGGGGGACGGCGGCGGCTTGAGGCGATGGGAGGGGGAAGTCCCCCTCCAATTCGAGTTGGAGGTGGGGGAGGTCTCCTCCCCCCTTCCTTCTAGGGATGAGGCGGTTTGGGGGAGGAGTCCAACTCCTCCACCCAATCCGAGTTGGGGTGGGGGAGGGTCTCCTCCCCCTCCTTCCTTGTGTGGTTTGGCAAGTTTGGGAGGGAGGAGTCCCTAGCCGGCCGGCCCAAAGGGAAGGGCTTGGCCCCTTCCCCAGTCCCTCCACCCTTGGCCTCCTTTATAAGCAACCCCAAGCCCCTAGGCACTAGTAGGAAAAGGGTTATAGGTAGGTTGACATTCTGTAGCGCACCCTTAATTCGTGCGCCACAGAAATATTTCTGTGGCGCATGGAAGGTGGTGCGCCACTAAATATTTGGCCTTTCTGTGGCGCATATGGAGACAATGCGCCACAGAAATTAGGCTTTCTGTGGCGCATGGACAACCATGCGCCACAGAAATTCTGTGGCGCATGTGTACCCATGCGCCACAGATATCCTGTGGGTCCCACATTCAATCATTGGAGCTAGGTCCATCTGAACAATTTCTGTGGCGCAGCGTGTGTGGTGCGCCACAGAAAACAAACATTCTGTGGCGCACCCGCAGCCATGCGCCACAGAATTTTATCTTTCTGTGGCGCACCAAAAACCATGCGCCACAGAAAGTGAACATTCTGTGGCACACAGTGGATGGTGCGCCACAGAATATCGGCCAGATCCACAAAAAGGTGGCAACACCCACTTTCCCCATGTGACCTTCTTCATTCTCCCCCCCATGCATCTAGCTCGAGCTCCTCCTCTCTCCCATGGCATTTTGACCATCCTATTATCCATTATTTGTTGTTAAACCTAATTTGTTTGACATATAATTGGTGAGGGCTTGGGGAGAGCCTCCATATATATTCTCCTCCTCTCTTTTTGTCCACTATTTTCTCTCCATCACCACACACTCTCTCTCATCGATCACGGTCACGTCTCGGCAACGGATCTAGATCTACTAGGTGAGTATTGTTGGATGAATATGTGTGTACATGAAGCTTGTGTGTGTTGTGCATGTTGTTGCCTTTTGTTGTTGTGTTGCGCCGACGTGGTGCATGGATGTTTGCCGAAATGTTGATTCATTTCCATTTCGGTAAATTTTTGCACCACATATGTCTACTTCTAGGGGAAGTCATGCCGAATTTTTTCGTCGAACATTTCCGACTTAATAACACATACTCTATATGTATACCGCGTAGGCGACCATGGTCATGAAGATGAGCTCCAGTCGAATCAACAACTACAAGGAAGAAGCGAAGGCGGAAATGATTCGGTGCAACAAGCGCCACATACGACGTCCGTGTAGAAGTTGCAAATTGTGAGATGGATCGACCCTGATTCCAGACACTTGGAGGAACACCTGCTCAGGCGCGGTTTCATGGAAGGCTTCAATGAAGCGCCGACAGCAAATGTTGCGCCGACAACAAATGTTGCGCCTGAAGACAGGGCGGGCAAGATGATCGTGACGAAGGAGATGCCGACGGACATGGTCATGATGAAGGAGTAGATGGTGGTGGAGAAGACGCGAACACGCCGCAGAGCTCGCTAATGTCGGCCTTGATGGACTCTCATGTTCAAGAACTGCTCCTCAAGGAGGCGAGGACCGTTAGAGAGAAAGCCAAGCTGGCGCAAATGGAGATAGACGGGAAGACTCCGTTGTATCCAGGGTGCCGCCACAGGATACGCGCTTGCAAGTAACGCTTGATGCTCTGAAGATAAAGTCGGGAAACAAATGGACCGACGTGAGCTTCAACAAGAACATGAAATTCTTCCACGAGCGTCTTCCCGAGGGGAACACATTGCCAACTAGTATCGAGGAGGCCAAGAAAGTCGTGTGCCCTCTTGACCTACCGCACATTAAATACCACGCCTGCATCAATGATTGCGCAATTTATCGGGGCGAGTACGAGGACAGAACCACATGTCCGTGTGCGGCCAAGGACGATACAAGAGCCGTGGGAAGAAAGGTCCTCACAAAGTGGTATGGTACTTTCCTATCACTCCCCGTCTGCAGCGGTACTTCGTGGACCCTAAGGAAGCAAAGCTCATGCAATGGCACGCGAAAAGGGAGAAGCCTGAAGAAGATCCGGAGAAGGGCAGGATCCTTACACACCCTTCAGACGCTGGCCAGTGGCAAGAGTTGGACGCCGTCGGAAATTTCGGAGGCGACGCAAGGAACGTCAGGCTCGGTATGAGCACCGATGGACTCAATCCGTTCGGCAACCAGAGTAGCACGCATAGCACATGGCCCGTGTTTGTATGGCCTTACAACCTTCCCCGTGGTTGTGCACGAAGCAAAGGTATATTCACATGAGTCTTCTCATTCAGGGGCCGAATCAAGCAGGTGTCCACATACATACGTATCTCGCGCTGTTGGAAGAGGAGTTAGCCACGTTGTGGGCGACCCCAGCCCGTACGTGGGATGCCTACACTGGAGATTATTTCCCAATGAGAGCCGCGCTGCTCACGACGGTGCAGGACTATCCTGGTTGCTCATATGTATCGGCCCAGGTAGGCCACGGATTCTGCGCATGTGTCAGGTGCATGGATAAGACCCCACATCTCCAGCTACCAAGGAATCCCGGGTCTTCGAAAACCGTGTACCCAGGGGCTCGAAGGTGGCTTCGCATGGATCACCAGTGGAGGAAACGCGGTGACCTGTTTAATGGTAAGGACGAGCCCGAAGGACCCCCAATCCCGAGGAGCGGCACAAAAATCGACGAGCTGTTGAATAATTGGGAGGAGTGCCCTGCGCCGGGAAAGAAATGACCGAAGGTAGATCCGCTGCTGGGTGTATGGAAAGCGAGGGCTGTTTTCCACAACTTGCCCTACTGGAAGTTCCTCAAGACGCCACATAGCCTCGATATGATGCACATTACGAAGAATGTCACCGAGAGTCTGCTTGGCACTCTTTCCAACATGCCAGAAAAGACCAAGGATGGGACAAAAGCAAGATACGATCTGAAATGGCTTGGTGTCAGGAAAGATCTTCAGGCCCCCGATAGCGATGACGATGATGATGATCAGACGAAAGGGACTCAAGGTCGCGGCAAAAGGGTAAAGAAGAACACTGTGGTCCTTCCCGCTACGTGCTTCACTATGAGTCCGGAGGAGCTCGAGCAATTCTACAGGTGTCTTCTAGGAGTCAAATTTCCTAATGGTTACGCGGACAGATAAGCAGATATCTGGACGGAAAGAAGAAGAGGTTTAGCGGGATGAAGTCTCACGACTGTCACGTGTTGTTGACGTAGATACTTCCGTTGCGATTCGAGGGATAATGGACGAGCACGTCCGTGATACGCTGCTTGCCCTTTGCAACTTTGTCGACGTCATCAACAGGAAGTCGATCGGGGTGAAGCAGCTCGACAGGCTACAAGAAGAGATCGAGCTGGTACTATGCGAGCTCGAGATTTACTTCCCGCCAGCATTCTTTGATATATGCGTGCATCTCCTTCTCCATGTCGTTGATGACATCAGGCAGCTAGGGCCAACGTTCATGCACTACATGATGCCGTTCGAAAGAATGAACGGTGTCATGAAAGGATACGTTCGCAACAGGGCCCGTCCAGACGCAAGCATGACCAGGGCTTTCTAACCTATGAGTGCATCTCCTTCTGCCAGAATTATCTAAGCAACGAGAACCAGGATGCAGGTCTGCCCACGAGGAAACACTTCGACAGGCTCAATGGATATGGTCACCGAGAGGGCGCCAGCTCAATCTTTGTCAGCATGCAGGGTCGAAAGGACGACTTCGAAAGGGCTCACCGGGTCGCGCTACAACACTTACAGCTGATCGAAACTTGGGTGGAACAGCACAAATGCTTACTCGAGCAATATTACATCAAACTGGGTCGGCCGAGAAAGAAGGGAGACGTAACCAGAGAGCACAACGCCAGCTTCACGCGTTGGTTCAAGCAAAATCAAATGGAGCTAGCAAAGAGGAAACCGCCATCTACGGAAGATGAAAAACTCATATTCTCCTTATCACGGGGTCCCTCGCATAACGTAAAGACCTATCAGGCGTACGACATCGATGGCTACAGATTCTACACCGAGGAAAAGGACAAGATGTCGGAATATCAAAACTCAGGAGTAACTATGCTATCATACGGCGATGAGGAGGCTACTGTCAAGAAAAGATACTTCGGAAGGATTGAGGACATATGGGAGCTCAACTACTGTGGAGAGGTGGTGCCAATGTTCCGTGTAAGATGGGCCAAGGACGTCGTCAAAGAAGGCCGGTATTTCACCACCATGGTAATACCCGATGCCAAATCGAAGAACGCCTCCGCGAAAAATGAGCCATGGGTACTCGCTAGCCAAGTTGAGCAATGTTTCTTCATTACCGACCCGTCAAAGCCTAGCCGTGTTGTCGTGAGGAGGGGCAAGAGGAGCATCATCGGAATGGAAGGAGGCGCCACCGAGCAAGAATTGGACAACGAGCCAAAGATCGAGGAGGAATTCGACAAGTTCTTCGACATGCCTACTACAAGTACACAAAGAAGGAAGACCTCCCTACCTACCAAAGGTTGTCCGTTCACGCGAAGAAATCTCAAGGTGACCGGCCTAAAGTTTTCAACCGTGAAGAAGGGAAAGAAGAGAAGCTAACTCGTGGAACCGAGACGAAGAAGACACTTTTTTGGTGTATTTAATTTGTATGTGTGTGCGTGAGACAGTGGAAGCATATATATGTATGATCTTGAATATGTATGACAATGCAAGAGTTATGTATTAATTCAATGAACTAAATATGTAGGACACATATTGTGTGTATTTTTTGAACCAAATTTAACCAAAATTTTGTAAGAAAAAAAGTTCAGCAAATTTAACCAACTATTTCTGTGGCGCATATCTCCAACAAATGCGCCACAGAATCCTGATAATTCTGTGGCGCATCCCCTCCAAGGTGCGCCACAGAAATGTGCTGCGCCACTTACATGTGGGCCCGTCCCGCCCTGCCCCAGTTCCAGGCCAAGTATTTCTGTGGCGCATCCTTACGTGGTGCGCCACAGAATCATCATAATTCTGTGGCGCATTCCATCGGTGGTGCGCCACAGAATTGTGTTGCGCCCACTAACATGTAGGGCCGCCGCCGCGCTGCCTCTCTTCTTCCCCAAATTTCGCTAAGTGTTGACGGCAGCAACCTCTCCCGCGCTCGCGTCCTTCCCCTCGCCGTCGACGCCGACCGCTACTACCTCGACGCGCCTGTGCCTCGCCGTGCCCGTGCCCTCGACGCGCCGGCTCTCCTCGGCGCCAGCCCGGCCTGCGCAGGTATCCCTCCTCCCTCCTCCCTCCCTGCAATCCTCCTCCTCCTCCCTCCCTGCAATCCTCCTCCTCCTCCCTCCCGGCCATCTTCCTCCTCCCTCCTCTCCATGGAGCCTCCCGATCCTCTCCTGCACACTAGGTGCTTGTAGAAATGCCCAGACCGTGTCCCCGATCCTCTCAGTGCCAAAAATCAGAGAATTGCTATTCGAAATGATGGGTGAGCATCCTGTCTGAGGAGGTGGCCTCGGTCGCGTTCTACATGTTCATGTTCTACACATTCAGGCCAGCCGAGAGGAGCCAGTACTTTTCTCTTGACGACGATGAGGAAGAAGCTGCGGAGATGGTGCTCCGGGAAGAGGAATTCGAATTGTAATTTTTTGCGACAATGCCCTGGACACAATTGTCAGGATTGATCTCTTGGCACCCTGTTCATTTGATCTTCCCTCTCTGTAAAATTTAGCATGATGCCAGATATAGCACACCATCTTGTATGTACTGCAGGGATGTGACATTTACCTGTTCCCCTTGAAGTGTAGTTTCAAATTTTGCTGACTAGACACGGTTTGAAAACTGTTGCATTTTTGTATGGTAATCAGTCATTTCGTTCTGGCACTTTTGACCTTTGCTGATCCTTCTGCTAGTTGTTACACCTCTTTGATGTGATGCCCTACTCGTATGATTTGCAAAACTGAATTTCTGGATTTTCATGTGGTTGGGCATTCTTTGGCGAAATTTTAGTAGTAGTACTATACTATTACAGTCCATTGAAGTCGAAATGATTGATTCGTGGCTGCATGACCAGTTAGCGAAAAGTAGTAGTACTATATTATTTATCATTTAGACTTTTGTTCCCGGTTCCTGAAACAAATATGCAAGAATTGCTATTCGAAGTATTTTTGCAAGTATTGCCAAAACTGTAGAAAATAATGATAATGGTGTCTAGTTTTACCAAGCGTGTCAAGAGGTTTGGAAGACTAGAAGTAACTTCGTAAAAAGCTAGCTTTGGCATAGGTCACTTCTTTTCTTGCCCTTTTTCTGGTGCATTTTTCAGTGGATCCCTACTACATGCGCGACAGCCATCTGGTGGAAGGATCAACAACACGGGAAACGGCCAAGGAGTACCTCGTTAGGGTCTTCCTGGCCAACAAGGAGAAGACCGCCCTTCTTCTGCCTTACTTTTTCGAGTAAGTACACATCTGCTCGCCACCGTCCTATCTTATGTCTTCTTGTACATTTATTCCATCGCTGATCCTTTGTCCAACATTCTGCTTCAATTGTGTTGAGCAGGGACAAGTACTGCGCACTCATCCACGTATCCCCGAGGTGGTCCGTTGCCACTTATTTGGACTCGGGGAATAAATCCCAGCTGAGATCATACAACAGAATAAAGGGTGTTCTCGATGACGCTCTCGAGGCCTATGCCAAAAAGGGCGGCCCCTTCCATAAGAAGTCGGAATTTTTCACGGAGGACGACAACACACACAAGTTCTTGCATGGGACCGGATTCCATTGCGTCAAGCAACTGGATGGCAGTGTGATGGAGGCCTACTATGCCCTCCGTCACCTTAAAACGATTGTCCGGGATTGCGAGAAAACGAAGATTGCATCTAATCTCGCAGAATACACCAAAATGGCGGAAAGACTCACCGATGCTGATTATAGACAAGACTTCCATCGCATCCGGCTGCAGTTAACAGATATCATCCTCGACGATGTCATGCACGCCTCAGGGTCCTTCCACTTCCGCTTCGGTACGTAGGATGTATTATAAAAGATAGCCTTGCTAAGCATTACTAGCTAGTGTGTACTTTTTTGTAGAAGTGCATGTGTAGGGTTATATATTATATATATGCTATGCTATGAAACCCAAATAGGATAGCCATATGATTTCCAACCATGACAACATTGATTGATCGTCTTGCCTCTATACTTAGATGAACAAATTATACTCTATGTATATCACTAACCAATATATATCCCAATCCATTTTCAGCGTTGTCTCAGAAGGAAATGGAAGAACGACTAGCGGCACAGAATGACACCAGGGAGTGGAGGACGAAAGGGGGCATTCTACCGTTCCCGGCGCCGCTCAAGAAGAGGAAGCCATGATTATGCATGCATGCTCCCGCGCGCTCTTGCTCACCATCATCGCCGATGTGTACTACATTTGATCCTAGTTAGGTGGTGAACACTTTATTTGTAATGTGTAGTGTGAAATGATGAACTTTTGTTTCTATCATAACTAATATATTGTGTAAATTAACATTCGGCACTTTTGTGACTATGTGTATGTATCTCGGGCACACTAAGTAATATGTGTGATGAAATAGTGATTAATGTGTGTCTGTTTATATACCTGTCAAATATATCTGTATTTCTGGATAAATCATGTATATACCTGTATTTATACAGCAAAATGAGAAAAATACCTGTAATACTGTTTCATATTTCTGTGGCGCACGCTTTTATGTTTTTGTGGCGCACCACTTTCTGTGGCGCACCAGGCATGGGTGCGCCACAGAATTACTCTGCTATGTGGCCTACCGAGCTATTTCTGTGGCGCACGGCCTGGGTGCGCCACAGAAAGTGGGTTTCTGTGGCGCATGCCCATGGTGCGCCACAGAAAACAAATTTTAGTGGCGACGATTCTGTGGCGCACCCAGCAATTCTGGGGGTGCGCCACAGAATGTAAATTTGGTGCACCACTGAAAACCCTTTTCCTACTAGTGAGGGTTTGACACAACAATTGAAGCAATTGCAAGTTCTCTCTCTCTTGTAGATCTCATGTGTTGAGAATTAGACGTCTCTAATCTTCTCATATAGATCTAATCTAGTTGATTAGATGTACCACCTAAACTACGCCGCAAGGCTGACTCTCTTCACCGCATGCTAGTAGCTAGGCGGTGAACGCACGGGGTGGGTTGACACGGTGTATGTGTGGATACCGCTAGAGCGGGATTTGCGCAAGTAAGTTCCTTGGACAACGGAACAACTTCATCAAGGTCAACATCAACGATGACTGATGACTCCCAAGTGCAGGAGATCAATTGTAGTACCTTTCAAATAGAAAAGGTTGTCGAACCCACGAGGAGCTGAAGGTATTGGTTAGTAAGATTGATAAACAAAGCAATGAAAGATGCAAGTGTTTTTGGTATTTTGGTTGTATAATTCCAATGCAGCAAGTAGTAGCAAGTGAAAGCTCTCAAAGAGAGAAAGCCCAATCCTCTTATGTGACAAGAGGACAAGCTCAAGTGATGTGACTTATATGTGGAAAACGTTCCCGAGGGCGGCATGGATAATGCTAGGCATAGAGATTTATTAAACAACACGTTGAATATCTTGTCAAGTTTTAATCTTTTTGGACGGAGCCATAATTAGGTATAGCTAAATAAATAACTACACCCCTTATGATGGATCATGTGGCCAAGTAAATGACTGCACAAGAATTATTAAGACATAAAGTCCCACCATAGCATTACACTCTAAGGTCCCCGATACTAATACCCTCATACTATAACTTCAAGATTCTAACTCAGGCTTACGTGTCCTCCCAAGTCTCCTCAATTCATTATACTACGGTGTTCTCCTATGAGCCCATATAGGTGAAGTGTTGTGCAGTCGACGTTCGCACAACACCATCATAGAATCACATAAAAGATAAACTCTTGACAAAATACCAACACATGTCATATATAAATCATTGCCAATTCATCCTATGCCCTCAGGAACATACGGGAACTACTCACAACGTGCAAACATGATCATAATCAGTGGCATAAGTGGTACAACACAATCTGAAATTATAACTTCACCACCAAATAATGACAAGTACTCAATCACAAACATGAATAGTAGCACAAGACAAGTATCTAGGGTATAGCAACTCTCAAACTGCGAGGGGAACGGAGTGGATCACGGTGATGATGATGGAGATGGTGCTGGTCTTGATGGGGGTGATGATGTAGAGGCCTCCTCCCACGCCAAGGAGGAGAGGTGATGATGATGACGATGATTTCCCCCTTCTCCGGAGCTCCGGAGCAGCAGGATCTGACCCCCCTCGGAAGGGATCAGGAGTTTCGCCGCCGCCGCGACCTCGGATGGACTTGGAAAAATTAGGGCGTTACTTTTCGGGCGAGACGAAGGCGTCGATAAAAAGCCCCAGGCGAGGAGGTGCCCGAGGCCCTTTTAGTGGGCCCCACGCGGCCAGGTTTTGGCCGCGTGGGCCACCCCTTTTGGCCTCGTGGCTCTCCTCTCTTCGGTCTTCTTCCCTCTGCCTTTCTCCCGATGAAAAACTGACGTGGTATTTTTCCTTTTATTATTTGGGTTCCTGAAACTCCTGAAACAATAAAAACAAGAAAAGGGGGTTTTCTGCCTCCCAGATATTAAATACCAAAAATGGGGACTTTGTGAAAGTCCCCAAAATCATCTAAAACATGTAAAAACAATCATATAATCATGCAAATAACATTCTAGTATGATACTAAAAGTTATATAAATGATGATATAAAATGCACGTATCAACTCCCCCAAGCTTAAACCTTTACTCGTCCTCGAGTAAGTAAGGACATAGATCATTACATGCATCAATGGACTTATGGTTGATAAATAAATACGAGCATTGTATCATCATCATATTCACTTGCAAGATAAGATGGATGAATAAAACTCATGCATATGAGGGCAACATAAGTAGAAGCTCTAGCAATCACCCCTTACTTTTGAAAGCAAATAACCATTGTATGTTGGACAATTGAATCATATACTTTTCACATGCCTTTGCTCTTTCTAGCAAGCATTATAATCTTTTATCCTTTACTGAAATTTAAAGACAAGATAGACTCTCATTGGATAACAAGTTCAGAGAAGACAAATGAAAAGATAAATATAAAAATGTTATCACCCTTGCTTCTCTAGTAACTAGTACAAACTTTAGTCATGGATATCTCAATCAAGTTCCTATGCTCCATACAACCTTTATCTTACACTTTCCATGGCTAACTGAAATTTCAGGTGCCTACCTTTTCATACACATTCAAGAGCATAAGTATTGAAATATCCATGATCATTAATTTGCTCAAAAGATACTAGAGTCTAACAAGAGTGTTTTATATCCTTTTCATTATCCCTTCTCAACTTTTACCCTACAAGACAATATCTCAACCTCAAACTATTAATTCCAAGTCATAAGTTGACTTTTACTTATTTTATTATGAGATGATTCTACAATTGTCCAACACACTCAAGTTAATTAGTTTCAAGGCAAGATGTGATTGAAACTCTAAATATGCCACGCTCATTTGCATGAATGTTACCCATAAATCCCCAAACAAGAGAATCATGGATGACACCATACTTTAATATTCATTGATAAACCATAAGATAGAGATACATGATAATGCTCCATGAGCTCACACACGCCTAAGAGATATTGATAACTAATCGATAAAAGCAAAGCACACCATGACTAGATAGATATGATAGATTGATAAAGAGAAAGACTAGATGGAACTCCCCCAAGCTTGGCGTCTTGCTAGAACTCCCTCTCTTCTTTCACATTGCCTTCATAATAATTATCTTCAAGATCCCCAATGATCTTCATCATGAGGTTGTAAGCTTTTTCGAACTCTTTTGCGGCTTCTCCCAGTTTTTGCATGAGATTCTTCTCCACCGACTCTTTGCAAGGCTTCCACTCCGGGCTTGGCACCTTCTTGTTGGGGATCTTGCGATCCCATTCACCAGGATAGTTCTCTTGAGTGGTGCGCTGAAATTCCCTGTCAATAAGAGTAGAAGCTACGTTTTTGCTCGCAAGGAAGCGCCTGGGAACCTTCCCTCCGGTCTGCATGCGCGCGCCCTGCCTCTTGTTTCCAAGAGAGTGGTTCACCCTCACGCCGGCAACAGCAATGGGTGATGGAGGTGCTGTCGCCAAGGGCGCGATGTCGACGGAGGGCTTGTGCTCTTCTTCTTCAGCTTCTTGCTTGTCCATCTCCTCCTCATCAAGCTTGTAGTCTTCATCGTCGGAGTAGTCCTTCCTCTTCCTATTCCTCCTCCATATGGACGTGGGGCTGTACCCATCGAGTTCATCATCATCGTCGTCCATGGAGGAGCATTGGTAGGAGTCTCCCGAAGACATGGCTAAAAACCTGACAGGCAGAAACAGCAAAAGAAAGAATCGCTCGAGAACGCTCGGTGCGAGATTAGATCGACAGAGAGGGGTATATATTGAGGGTTTTTGGGTCAAGGCGAAGCGTCGGGATCGAAAACGAGACGAAAAGGGACTCCGAGGTGGAAAAGGAGTGGGCCCACGCGGCCAGGTACATGGGCCGCGTGGGACCCCTCTTTCCTTCCTCGGGTCTCCGCTTCGTCTAGTTTTCTTGTCCCACACGTTAATTTCCATAAAAAATGACTTCCGTAAAATATTATGCAATTCCGAGAAACTTTCCAACAGTAAGTTACCTTCTATTGATTTGGGGTTTCTGAAACTGCACGGTTTCTCTCAATTACCTCCTCCGGTGTTTGTAGGTTCAGCTCTTCCACCATTCCGACAAAGCTTTTTCCTGCAATATAAGGTTTAAGGCGTTGTCCATTAACTACATGAGGTTTACCTTTCATATCACCGTGAAGGCGGATAGCTCCTGAACGGTACACCTCCTGTATCACTAGTGGTCCCTGCCATCTTGAACGCAACTTCCCTGCAGAAAACTTAAAGCGAGAGTTGTATAGCAAAACTTGATCACCCACTTGGAATTCCTTCTCTTAATTTTCTTGTCATGCCATATTTTAACTTTTTCCTTAAACATTTTAGCATTTTCATAAGCTTCATTTCTCCATTCATCTAGTAGGCTCAAATCAAGAATCCTCTTTTCTCCTGCAGTCTTAAAATCAAAGTTCAATCGTTTAACAGCCCATCTAGCATTGTGTTCTAACTCAACAGGCAAATGACAAGCTTTCCCATAAACCATTTTGTAAGGAGACATTCCCATGGGATTTTTAAAAGCAGTTCTATAAGCCCATAAAGCATCATTAATTTTAGCTGGCCAATCAGACCTAGACTTATTCACTGTCTTTTCCAAGATAAGTTTAATTTCCCTATTACTTAATTCAACTTGTCCACTTGTTTGAGGATGATATGGTGATGCAATTCTATGGTTAACATCATATTTTGCCAAAGTTTTTCTAAGAATACCATGCAAGAAATGAGAACCACCATCAGTAATTAAAAACCTAGGAACACCAAACCTGGGGAAAATGATGTCCTTGAGCATCTTCATTGCTGTGGCATGATCTGCACTTTTGGTTGGAATTGCTTCCACCCACTTTGTAACATAGTCAACTGCAACCAAAATGTGAGTATGCTTTGTCTTTGATTCTGGGAAAGGTCCCATAAAGTCAAAACCCCACACATCAAATGGCTCAAGTGGCAAAGAATAATTCATAGGCATTTCATTTCTCCTACCAATATTTCCTACTCTTTGACATTTATCACAAGATTTAACATATTCAGCACAATCCTTAAACAAAGTAGGCCAATAGAAACCAGATTGTAATACCTTTGCTCCTGTGCGATCTCCTGCATGATGCCCTCCATAGGGACTATCATGACAATCTCTTATAATAGCCTGTTGTTCATGCTCAGGTACACAACGTCTAATAATACCATCCACACTTTTCTTATAAAGAAAAGGATCATCCCAAAATAATGTCTAAGATCATAGAAGAATTTCTTCTTTGTTGATAAGTGAAGTGTGGAGGTAATATTTTACCAACAATAAAATTTGCATAATTGGCAAACCAAGGAGATGCAACTTTAGCACTAGAAACATTAACAATTGCAAGTTGTTCATTAACAAAGCTATCATTAATAGGAATAGGATCATCAGGTATATTTTCCATCCTAGAGAGATGATCAGCTACTTGATTATCTTCCCCTTTCCTATCAACAATATGTAAATCAAACTCTTGCAATAAAAGTACCCATCTTATTAATCTAGGCTTAGCATCTTTCTTATGCATCAAGTATTTAATAGCAGAATGATCAGTATGCAATGTGACTTTTGAATCAGTGATAAGGTCTAAACTTGTCACAAGCAAACAGTACTGCTAAAAATTCTTTCTCAGTTGTAGCATAATTTCTTTGAGCAGCATCAAGTGTTCTACTAGCATAATAACATTCAGTTTCTTATCAACACGTTGGCCCAAAACAGCCCCAACTGCATAATCACTAGCATCACACATAATTTCAAAAGGCAATTTCCAATCAGGAGGTTGAATAATAGGAGCACTTATTAAAGCATTCTTCAAAATATTAAAGGACTCAATGCAATCATCATTAAAAGAAAAGGAACATCCTTTTGCAAAGATTGGTTAGAGGTTTTGATATTTTGGAGAAATCTTTAATAAACCTACGGTAAAAACCTGCATGCCCAAGAAAACTTCTTATACCTTTGATGTCCCTTGGGTATGGTAGCTTTTCAATAGCTTCTATCTTTGCTGGATCAACTTCTATTCCTTTTCCAGAAATCTTATGCCCAAGAACAATACCTTCAGTAACCATGAAGTGACACTTCTCCCAATTAAGAACTAAGTGTTGGTCTTCACAACGCTGCAAAACTTTGTTAAGGTTGAACAAGCAATTATCGAAGGAAGTACCATACACAGAAAAATCATCCATAAAGACTTCCATTATCTTTTCAATATAATCAGCAAATATAGCATTCATGCATCTTTGAAAAGTAGCAGGAGCATTACATAAACCGAATGGCATTCTCCTATAAGCAAAAGTACCATATGGGCAAGTAAAAGTGGTCTTTTCTTGATCATCCTTATGGACAGGAATTTGTGAGAAACCTGAATAACCATCTAGATAGCAAAAGTGAGAATGTTTAGATAACCTTTCTAACATTTGATCAATAAATGGCAATGGATAATGATCTTTTCGAGTTGCTTTGTTTAATTTCTGAAATCAATACACATCCTATAACCAACAACAGTACGTTGAGCCACAAGTTCATCCTCATCATTTGGAACAACAGTCATTCCACCCTTTTTAGGAACACAATGAACAGGACTAACCCACTTACTATCAGCTATAGGATAAATGATACCAGCTTCAATAAGTCTTATTACCTCTTTTCTTACCACTTCTTTCATTTTTGGATGGAGACGGCGTTGATAATCAACAACAGGTTTTGCATCTTCTTCCAGATTAATTTTATGCATACATAGAGCTGGGCTTATACCTTTAAGATCATCAAGAGAGTATCCAATGGCTGGTCGGTGAGCTTTTAGCACATCAAGTAATTTCTCTTCTTCTTCAGCTGAAAGGTTAGCACTAATAATAACAGGATATATGCTCTTCTCATCCAAATATGCATATTTCAGATTTGTAGGCAAAGGTTTTAGTTCAAAACTAGGATCCCCTTTAGGTGGTGGTAGCACTCCTAAATTATCAGGTGGGATATGCAACTGTAATTGTGGTGGTTGTTGCCATAATATTTGTTCTAAAGCCTCTTTTTCCTCATCATTAAATGGTTCATCTTGATTAAGCATATAACGTTCTACAACATCTGTTGAAGCTACAGCTATATGAGCAAGAGTTTCAATTAAATCTTCAGAAATTGGCTCTTTAACAACATGTTTATCAGCAAATTTAGAAAAGTTGAATTCAAGTTTCTCACCATTACATTTAATAAACACTTTCTCTTTAGGCAAATTAATTTCAGCACCAACAGTACGCAAGAAAGGTCTACCAAAAATGATAGGACAAAATGAATCTTGAGGACAACCAAGCACAATAAAATCAGCAGGATATTTTATTTTGCCAACCAATACTTCAACATCTCTAACAATTCCAAATGGATTGATATATTCTTTATTAGCAAGTTGAATTGTCATACCTGTCTCTTCCATAGCAATAGGATCAATATCAGGCTTGATTTCAAGATAAGAGAATATGGAATGACACTAATGCTTGCCCAATATCACATAACCATGATAACTTGAAGTCCCAATAGAGCATGATATAACAGGTTTCCCAACTTTGGCCGAATTACCTTTGATGACTTTAGTAGCATCTTCACATAGATAAACATCAACAGGATCTTCTTCATTAAGTTGCTTGATGACAGAAATTTGAGTGTTGACTTCCACCTGTTCATATGGCTGAGAACATTTTCTATTACTTTTGTTAGTAACAGCAATAAGTAAATTCTCTTTAACTTGGTTTGGATAGGGTGGTGCTTCAACATACTCCTCAATTGTCACAGATGACACCGGTTCAACCTGTTTAATAACTTTTGGAACAACAATAGATTGTTTAACAGGTTCAACATAAGTTTCAAATCCACTTTTTGGAACACAGATATGTTCAGCAAAAGATTTAGCTATCTCAAGTATAACATAAGGATCAAGATTAAATGTATCACTCATATTTTTAAACAAGATAGAAGTAGAGAAGTTCTCTACACATGAATATCCATAGTCAAAATAAGGCTCATTACCTTTATCAAGATCCCAATGACCAGTATTTTCAGAAATAGTCTCCAATAGATTCCATGCTTCTTCTTCAGTATTGTTTGTAAAACCACCAGATGAATTATCCAGAATTCCTTGTGCTTCATAGGTAACTCACATAAAAGTTTATCAATATAAGTTTCCTTGTAAGATCATGACAAGGGTTCTTGCGAAGGAGTTCCTTCAATCTCCCCCAAGCTTGAGTGATGCTCTCTCCCAGATGTGGCCAGAAATTGAATATGTAGCAGCGGTTCTCATAAGCTTCTTTAGGTGTGAAGTATTTAAGAAAGAAAACCTTCCTCAAGATATTCCATTCAATAGTAGCTTCTTCATCCAGAGACCTGTACCAAACACGAGCATTACCAGATAAAGACAAATATATAACTTCCTTTTTACCTCATCCTCAGGAATACCAGGAAGTCTAAATAAACCACATATGTCTTCAATCAACTCCATGTGTTCGCGTGCAGACTTAGTTCCATCCCTGTAAATGGATTTTTCATAACTCTTTTAACATGACCCATGGGAATTTTAAATCCCACTTTAGGTACTCAGACACAGTAGTTTCAACCACCTTTGCAGTAGTGGCATAAGCACTTTCATATAGAGCAAGATGCAGCGAGGCACGATTCATAAATGCCATAGTAACAATGAGATAAAACAGCTTTCAAGTTTCCTTACCAAACTTCTTACCAATAGCGCAACGCTCCCCGGCAACGGCGCCAGAAAAGTATCTTGATGACTCCCAAGTGCAGGAGATCAATTGTAGTACCTTTCAAATAGAAAAGGTTGTCGAACCCACGAGGAGCTGAAGGTATTGGTTAGTAAGATTGATAAACAAAGCAATGAAAGATGCAAGTGTTTTTGGTATTTTCGGTTGTATAATTCCAATGCAGCAAGTAACAGTAGCAAGTGAAAGCTCTCAAAGAGAGAAAGCCCAATCCTCTTATGTGACAAGAGGACAAGCTCAAGTGATGTGTAACTTATATGTGGAAAACGTTCCCGAGGGCGGCATGGATATGCTAGGCATAGAGATTTATTAAACAACACGTTGAATATCTTGTCAAGTTTTAATCTTTTTGGACGGAGCCATAATTCGGTATAGCTAAATAAATAGACTACAACCCCTTATGATGGATCATGTGGCCAAGTAAATGACTGCACAAGAATTATTAAGACATAAAGTCCCACCATAGCATTACACTCTAAGGTCCCCGATACTAATACCCTCATACTATAACTTCAAGATTCTAACTCAGGTTTACGTGTCCTCCCAAGTCTCCTCAATTCATTATACTACGGTGTTCTCCTATGAGCCCATATAGGTGAAGTGTTGTGCAGTCGACGTTCGCACAACACCATCATAGAATCACATAAAAGATAAACTCTTGACAAAATACCAACACATGTCATATATAAATCATTGCCAATTCATCCTATGCCCTCAGGAACATACGGGAACTACTCACAACGTGCAAACATGATCATAATCAGTGGCATAAGTGGTACAACACAATCTGAAATTATAACTTCACCACCAAATAATGACAAGTACTCAATCACAAACATGAATAGTAGCACAAGACAAGTATCTAGGGTATAGCAACTCTCAAACTGCGAGGGGAACGGAGTGGATCACGGTGATGATGATGGAGATGGTGCTGGTCTTGATGGGGGTGATGATGTAGAGGCCTCCTCCCACGCCAAGGAGGAGAGGTGATGATGACGATGATTTCCCCCTTCTCCGGAGCTCCGGAGCAGCAGGATCTGACCCCCCTCGGAAGGGATCAGGAGTTTCGCCGCCGCCGCGACCTCGGATGGACTTGGAAAAATTAGGGCGTTACTTTTCGGGCGAGACGAAGGCGTCGATAAAAAGCCCCAGGCGAGGAGGTGCCCGAGGCCCTTTTAGTGGGCCCACGCGGCCTAGGTTTTGGCCGCGTGGGCCCACCCCTTTGGGCCTCGTGGCTCTCCTCTCTTCGGTCTTCTTCCCTCTGCCTTTCTCCCGATGAAAAACTGACGTGGTATTTTTCCTTTTATTATTTGGGTTCCTGAAACTCCTGAAACAATAAAACAAGAAAAGGGGGTTTTCTGCCTCCCAGATATTAAATACCAAAAATGGGGACTTTGTGTGAAAGTCCCCAAAATCATCTAAAACATGTAAAAACAATCATATAATCATGCAAATAACATTCTAGTATGATACTAAAAGTTATATAAATGATGATATAAAATGCACGTATCAACGACGTACGGCAACAATCTCACCTCCCGGCGTGGACGTGAGATTCTTCATCAGGCTTCACCGACATCTACTTCGACAAACACAAGATCTTCCGCAAGCGTGTTTGTAAGTATTCTGGATCATCGCATTATGGGGTGCAACGTACCTTCATAGAATAGATCTTGGCGGTAAGGTAACGGATAAATTTTAAAGTTTTCCCCGCAACCCAATATTATCATTATTTATCTGCAAATGCCTATGTCTTGATTATTACATGAATTATCTTATCCATGCAACGCCCGTTCATCCATCCCTATGCCTACAGTATTTTAATCCTGTTGTTTACCGCAATCACTACTGCTGTCTTTACTTTACTGCTGCTATTATTTCACTAATGCTACTGCTATAAAACTGTTGCTACTGATAATCTGTGTCGAGCAAGTCTATTCACAGGTGCAGCTGAACTGACAATTCATCTGTTAAGGCTTACAAATATCCTTTGGCTCCCCTTGTGTCGAATCAATAAATTTGGGTTTTACTTCCCTCGAAGACTGTTGCGATCCCCTATACTTGTGGGTTATCAAGACTATTTTCTGACGCCGTTGCCGGGGAGCATAGCTTTATTTGAAAGTTCACTTGAGAGTAATATTGTTCGTTGAAATTTATTCATCATGGGGAAGACTCGTGATGAGAGGGTCCGCATACTGCCATCCACTACAAGGAAAGGTGCAACTCTGAGTACCTCTGCTGCTCTTGATTCACCATCTGTGATGAGTCAACTTATTACACCACCACAAGCTACACGCACTGTTACTTCTACTGAATCTGAAAATGCTTCTGATCATTTTGTTGATGCTTCTATTGTTCTTGATGAAAGTGGTTCTTTAGGTCCTTTTTTAGATGCTACTATTGCTAGGTCTAAACAAATTGAAAATGCTGAAACACCTAATGGAAGTCCCACTACCCCTGTTGATTCACGTGAGTTGAGGGATTACACTTGTGATGATCTTGATGAAACTTATGTGGAACTTGACGATGACTTTATTGATGAATGTAATGCTACTAGCGGTGCAAGTAACATTACAAATCTTCTTGCAAAACATGCTGTTAATATAAACTGCCTCCTGATGCTAAATTTGCCACATCTCCATAAACATTAAAGATAAGGATTATGACTTCTCTCTTGATTTGTCACATATATCCATTGTTGAGAAAGAACCTTTTTATGGTACTGAAAATGAAAGTGATGTAGAATACATGAATGAGCTCTCTACTTTGAGTAGTTTATTTTCGAATGATATAAAGAAACACAGCTACTTTGTTACTACAATTTTTCCTTTCTCATTGAAAGATGAAGCTAAAACTTGGTATAATAACCTGTCTCCTGGTTCTATTGATATTCCTATTGGTTTGCTTAATGCTTTCTTTCAGAAATATTATCCTGCTAGTGCTCAACATGCTGCTTTGCAGAGAATTTTTAACTTTAAACAGGTTGAAGGAGAGAAAACGCCTGAATCTTGGTCAAGGTTTTGTTCCTTAATTAGAGCTCGGCCTGGACATCAATTGGCCAAAAATGAACTTCTCGATATATTTTATAATGGACTAACTTCTGAATCTAGGACATACCTGGATAGTTGTGCTGGTTGTGTTTTCAGGAAAAGAACTCCAGACGAAGCTGAGGAATTAATGGCTAAAATAAGCCAAAATCATGATGATTGGACTTTACCTGAACCAACTCCAACACCAATACTGAAGAAGAGGGGTATGATTGAATTAAATGATGAAGGAATGAGGGAAGTCAAGAAATCTCTTAAAGAGAAGGGTATTAAATCTGAAGATGTGAAGAACCTCCCTCCTATAGAAGAATTATGTAAGCCAATTCCCCATTCACCCATAATTGAGGTACACTCTCTCCAACGGTTTGATGATGGAGATATTCCCTACTCTAAACCTCCTGATCAATGTTTAGATGAGTTTGATAATTATATTGTTAAGCAAGATAACTTTAATATGAGAGTGAAAAATCATTTAAATGAGAATTCTCAAGCTATTAGTAAATGTATGATATTGTGGAGAGAACCTCCAACATGTTAAGATGCTTATTATACATTTTCATATGGTTCAAACTCAAATTGATCATCACTAAAGTGCAAAAAGATCTGTTAGTTGATGCCTCTAGGGATAAAGAGAACCATGTTTGTGAAGTAACAACTAGAGGAGGAATTTCTACTCAGGATCCTTTATATCCTGAGGGGCATCCTAAAAGAATTGAACAAGATTCTCAACGAGTTAATGAAACTAGTGCTACTTCTAGGAAAAAGAAGAAGAAACATAAAACTGTGGTAGAATCCTCTGAACCTATTAATGATCCTAATAGTATATCTATTTCTGATGCTGAAACTGAAAGTGGTAATGAACACAACAATCATAATGATAAGAATGATGCTTCTGATAAAGAAGAAATTGAAGAGGAACCTGAAAAGCATACTAAAGGTAAAAAGTATGGTAAGGAAGGCTTCATTGCTAAGAAACATGGTAATGAGAGAGAACCTTGGGTCCAAAAGCAAATGCCCTTTCCTGCTAAGAAACTCAAATCAAAGGAAGAAGAACACTATAATAAATTTTGTGATTGGATGAAACCTTTGTTCTTGCAAATTCCTTTGACTGATCCTATTAAATTGCCTCCTTATTCATAGTACATGAACGATATTGTTTCTAACAAGAGAAAAATTCCCAATGAGGAAATTTCTACTATGCTTGCTAATTATTCTTTCAATGGTAAGGTTCCAAAGAAGCGTGGAGATCCAGGTATACCAACCATTCCCTGCTCCATCAAAAATAATTATGTTAGAACTGCTCTATGTGACTTGGGAGCAGGAGTTAGTGTTATGTCTTTCTCTCTTTATAAAAGACTTTATCTTGATAAGCTTATACCTACTGGTATATCTTTGCAAATGGCTGATAAATCTACTGCTGTTCCTGTTGGCATTTGTGAGGATGTCCCTGTTCAAGTGGCTAATAATTGTTTGATTTTAACTGATTTTGTTGTGCTTGAAAATGCCTGAAGATGATAATATGTCTATTATTCTTGGGAGACCCTTTCTAAATACTGCAGGTGCTGTTATTGATTGCAATAAAGGAAAAGTAACTTTTAATGTGAATGACAAAGAGCACACTGTTTATTTCCCCAAGAAAGTGGACAAGGTTTATGGAGTTAATACCATCTCTAATTTTAGAACTATCAAAGTGGGAAGTATTGATTGCCCTATATATGATCATCAAGAAGGATATCAAAACATTATGATTGGATCCATATCAATACAATTCAAGGTAACATGATTGTCTCATGATGTTTAATTCATTTGTGTCATATAAAATATATTTGGTGACAAGACTTGATCAACTTTGTTAACAAATACACTTTATATACATGAAGGTGCTAAACAACATTTTATTCCTCACCCTTGGCTTACCTACTGTATTGTTACTTAATTTGTAAAAGTTTAGTTGAGTTAGATTTTGAAAATCATTTTTCTGCCTGATTTTATTAGCTTATTAAGTACCCAGATATTGTCCAAATTGAAAGTTCTAAAAAAATTATAAAAATTATACCACTGGTCCTATTTTGGAAAGAGCAACGCGGGAGTGCCTGGAGCTGACTAGGGGGACCGCAGGCATCTGGCCGCGACGTGGCATGGTGAGGGCCCCACCTGGCCCTCCGCTCACTCAGCCACCTACCAATCCTTCCTCTTTCACGACCAAACACTTTTCCCTTGTTCAAACCCGAGTTCTTGCTGTTTTTCCTCGCGATTTTTGATCTCCTTGCTCAGCCCATCTTTGCTGCAGAGATTTGGAGCATTTGTTCTCCGGTATGTGACTCCTCCGAATATCCAAGTAGAATTTTTTTTAGTGGAGTATTTCTTGAGTATTTTGCTATTGTAGGTGACATGTTAAGTGAGTTTGCATGCTTGTTCTAAGTAAGAATAATTAGTTTTGATGCATGTTTAGTCCTCTAGCAAGTCCCTATATTAGTTCCCTTCATTTAGTTGTCTCAAAATCGATTTTTATAGTGTTTGCCAAAAATTTCAGAAAGTGGAGATGAATGTACATCAACTCAACCAATATGAATTGGTGGTGCCCGAAGTCATGAGAGTCCATCGTGAAGAGGGTGTGTTCCCCTCCATCTATCCTTGCTCAGAGTTCATGAGGAGTGCGGGGATTCTGCAAGATTTTCAAACTCTAATCTCTAATGCAGGATTGGTTGATTTTGTTGTTGGTGAACCTTACCAATATGCAAAGCTAACTGTGTCCGTGGTGCAGGATTTCAGTTTCGATTGGTCTTCACCTAACCCCATGGTTCGCTACAAAATTTACAATAAAACTGTCAAACCCTTTGATGATTTTTGTGCAGCCATTAGGGTGCCCCAATGGGGATTGCGAGAGAAGATAAGAGGGCATTCCAAACCATTGATGGAATTGTACAAGGCTATGTGCCAAGGAAGAAGTTTCTCAGATGAGAATGGTAAAATTTGAAGTATTCAACTACCATCTATTCGATATTTTGCCTATTTCGTTTCAAAGTGTGTTCTTGCTAGGATATGTGCAGGTAAATTATCTGTTCATGATTTGGTTTTCCTACCAGCAGCTTTGCAATGAGATAGGAGCTATAATTTGGGTGCTTTGATAGCTTTCCGTCTTGCTACTAACCGCGAGAAAGGGGGATTTTGTGGAGGTCTCATTGCTTCTCGTTTGTTAGCTATGCATGGTGTAGTACCTCACCCTCTTGATGTTCAGCTCCCCATAGAGAAACTTGATATTGCTTCCATGATAAAACACAACTTTGTTTCTAATTGGTCCGATTTGAATAGCCTATCTTATGAGATAACCTTTTTCAAGAAAGTGGTTTGGAAAGTAGTTAAATCCGATCGAATAGTCGGTTTGCCTGCGCCTCTTTTGTTTAACCTTGATTCGATGCATACATGGAGCAACATGGCCATCATGCAGAGGATGATGGAGAGTGGGCTGAAGATGACTTCGCCCAGTCCTCTGACACAGCTGGTTACTCACACCCACACCCTGGGTACGCTGGACCTTCTGCTTCCTCTTCCTCAGTGGAGCCAGAGTATGAGCACGCCAGGTATGATCCACCAGCCAAGAGTTCCTACCCACGATGGGATTGATCTCCACTTAGGCCAGAAGCCTAAGCTTGGGGGGAGGTATACCGACATCTCACTCATTTATATATCATGTTCTGTCGGTACTTTGTATATCCATGTTTCGATTTTGTTTCTTTCTTTTTGTTGTTTGTTGTTTATTTTTGCTTTCCAAAACACAAAAAGACCAAAAATATTTATGTTGTTTCTCTTTATTTGTTTCTTTAAGTCTCTAGTATTAGTTTGCTTAGTTGTTTAAATTCGGTTTGTTATTCAAAAATCCAAAAATATTTTGCTTTGTTGCTTGCTTCTTTTTGCTCTTGTTTTAAATTCAAAAAAACCCAAAAATATTTGTTGTTCTTCTTTGGTTTTGTATAGTTTGCTGCAGAGTTCGACAGCCTTCCGTGACTCCAGTGGAGCTTGGTTATCATTTCATATCATTCAAGCCACACAAGTGAAAAGCAATAATGACGATTTACGACGATTCGAGTTGGGGTGAGAGGCTGGTATGAACTCTATTTGTTTTCCTTTTTTACATATACTCATCCATGTGAGCATGCTTAGTTGGTTCATGTGAGGTATATGTTATTTAGTGGATGCTTAGTAGTTCATGTTCTCTTATGATCAGTTCCTACTTATTAATAGTGGGTAGCATGTTATATTGATGTTTGCTTGCATTGTTCTATTCATAAAAGGGTATGACACTGTGTTATCCTCCTCTGAATGATTCATTTGAATTGACTTGGCACATGCTCACGCATGCATATGACTGAAAAACAAAAAGTCAATTAAGCCTCGATGATTTATTTTGCCTCAGAGTTCTTGTATCACTTTTATGCCTCCGTTAATTTTGTTTTGTCGCAAGCAAGATTATGACGGTTATTGCTCTCTTGATTGTCGGTTCCCAGTCTATTGCTAGCCTCCACTTGTACTGAGCGGGAATGCTGCTCGTGCTTCCAAATCCCTGAAAACCAAGTTATCCCAAAGAGTCCACTATAAATTCCTATGCATGGCATTTCGAATTTTCATGTGTTACCTTTAAAACTTTCAAATTACTTCTCATTTTGTGACACTGTTTTTAGCTCATGAGGAAGTAGTAGTTGGGTTTGTTATCTTTCATACTAAATTAAGTACCCCGACTTGCATGCTTCATCTGCTTGTCACTAATTTTGCAAAGAGCTGGTTAGACCATTATAACATCAAAAAGCTAAAGACAAATAAAATAGGCACTCCTCTATGGTATGTGATTGTTGGAAGGACCTCGAGGATTCGGTTAGCCATGGCTTGTGTAAGCAAAGGTTGGGAGGAGTGTCAAACTATATATAAAGTGCATGCTATAAGTGCTTAATATCAACATCTCGGAACCACTCTCAACTTGTTTAGTATGGAAGATAACAAAAACTCTATTGCCAATCATTGACAGGAACAACCACCTCCCAAAACGATTTTACTTCTGTTTTAAAAATAAAAAGCTCTAGCACATGTTAATCCCTGCTTCCCTCTGCGAAGGGCCTATCTTTTACTTTTATGTTGAGTCACCATCCTTTCTTTGAGCACCTTCTCGAGAGCATAGTTGTCATTCTTAGTGTAATGTGCTTGTCCTAGAATGCGGTTAACTGTGGTACAACTTTGATATCTTTACTTCTAGTCTTCCCTTGAACTTCAGAGGTGCCTAGGCATTTATATTTTCCTGTACAAATATGGGCAAGCGAGATACCACTTTATCATGTCTTATTATGAGCATTGCAATCTTGCGGATAGATATGTTTCATGTTGTTTGTTATTAGTATGTTGGCATCTTTTCATGGTTTACATGGCTATTAGGTGACATTATTTGCATACATCTTATTATGAATTGCCTAAACGCTTGTCCATATAGTGAGAATATATACATCATATGAAGCAAATGTGTTCGTGAAAGTTTCTTTTATCGCACTCAGTTGTTAACTGAATTGCTTGAGGACAAGCAATAAGCTAAGCTTGGGGGGAGTTGATACGTCCAAAACGTATCTACTTTCCCGAACACTTTTGCTGTTGTTTTGCCTCTAATTTGTGTGTTTTGAATACAACTAACACGGACTAACGCTGTTTTCAGCAGAATTTCCCTCGTGTCTTGTTTTTGTGCAGAAATCCAACTTTTGGGAAAATCCCCAGAAAATATCGCAAAGTACCTATTTTATCAGAAGACCCACGGAGCCAGAAGGGGAAATGGAGAAGAGCCACGAGGCGCCCTCACCACGTGGCGGCGCGGTGGGCCCTGGGCCGCGCCACCACATGGTGAGGCCGGCTCGGGTACCCCCTCGCGTCCCCTCTCGACTACTTAAAGCTTCTGACCTAAAAACGCCGGGGGGTCGACCACTTTTTCCAGAAACACTCCGAGCGCCGCCGCCATCGAAAACCCTATTTCGGGGACCAGAAACTCCGTTCTGGCACTCCACCGGGATGGGGAATTGGAGGAGATCATCGCCATCATCATCACCGACGCCTCTCCATTAACCATCCATGTTTCCCCCATCCATGTGTGAGTAATTCTCCGCTGTAGGCTGAAGGGGATGGTAGGGATTGGATGAGATTGTTCATGTAATAGATATAAGATCATTATGGCATGGTGCCTAGTATCCGATGTTAGTACTTTATGTCATTGTTGCAACTTGTTATGCTTAATGCTTGTCACTAGGGCCCGAGTGCCATGATTTCAGATCTGAACATGTTATTGTATCATGAGAATAATCATTGTTTTAGATCATATCTGCAAGTTGTATACACATATTATTGTCCGGAACCCGAGGCCCCGAAGTGACAGAAATTGGGATAACCGGAGGGGATGGCTGTGATGTGAGGATCACATGTGTTCACGGAGTGTTAATGTTTTGCTCCGGTACTCTATTAAAAGGAGTACCTTAATTACCAGTAGTTTCCCTTGAGACCCAGCTGCAACGTCTGGTAGGACAGAAGATGTTGTGCAAGTTTCTCATTGCGAGTACATACGACTATATATGGAACACATGTCTATGGTTACTTAGTACTTAGATGCTTTATCATTATTTATCTGCAAATGCATATGTCTTGATTATTACATGAATTATCTTATCCATGCAACGCCCGTTCATTCATCCCTATGCCTACAGTAATTTAATCCTATTGTTTACCGCAATCACTACTGTTGTCTTTACTTTACTGCTGCTATTATTTCACTACTGCTATTGCCATAAAACTGTTGCTACTGATAATCTGTGTCGAGCAAGTCTATTCACAGGTGCAGCTGAACTGACAATTCATCTGTTAAGGCTTACAAATATCCTTTGGCTCCCCTTGTGTCGAATCAATAAATTTGGGTTTTACTTCTCGAAGACTGTTGCGATCCCCTATACTTGAGGAAAGTTGCGGCGGCGGTGGACCGGTGGGCGGGGCGTTGAGGCGGAGCAGGAGCGACTCCGGGCGGTTGCGGCCGGTGGTGGCAACGGGGGGATCAACGGGAAGATGAGACGGGAAGGAAGAAATACGATGGTGTACGTCTAAACCAACAGACGGGAAGGAAGAAGACGATGGGGATCAACGGACCCAGTTGGAGGTACACGGAGCGATGTCTCGCCGTGTGTAGCGCGTATTATAGGAACTACCCAGGGGAAGGGCCATCTTAATTTATTTTTCCTGCCAGGGAAGGACTGCTCCCTACTTTTTAAATGATAGGACTTCTTAGAAAATAGATTTAACGTGAGTCATTTTTAAATGAGTAAACTAACACGGTTAAACATGGAACCAGGACAAACCCAAAAATAGAAATTCTTACTCTCTCCGTATACAAAAGGATGTCTCAATTTTGTCCTATCTTAGGCTAAAGTTGAGACATTCTTTTGTGAATGGATGGAGTACATTTTATTACGGAGAAAGTATAATCAGTCGCGTCGAGTCCATCCACAAGTTACAAAGTTGTGTGATCCTTTCTGGTATGACTTGTGTAGGGTTTTACCGCGGCATGCGCCGATGCGCGCAACGCCTCTTGCTTGCGCAGCCGGTCTTGCGCCGAGCACACGTAGTACGCGACGCGATCCTCGCGGAAAGAGGCCGCGAGCCGTCCGTCCGGAAAGAGTCAACCGATCCTCGCGGTCGCGGGGCGAAAAGACGCGGCGTGACCCGACGACGTACGCCCGGGTCAAGGAAAGGGAACGGCCGCGGCGCGCCCGTGGAAGAGACGACCGATGAATGCAATGCACGCGTGTCGATTATCGGAAACGGCCCGGTCGGGGAAGCGGTATGGTGGCGCCGCGCGAGGGCTATCCGCTCGGGAAACGGCCCGGCCGACCGGTGGCCATGCCACGAGCGCCCATACCACACGCCTCCTCCTCGTCCAGAACCACTTGCGGCCGGGCCAGCTCAACTCAGCCTGCAGGATAAAGTCTCCATGGCGTTGTGCTGTGTTTCTACATAAAATACAGTCCGTGGATCCTGCAACGGTTTCAGGACTGCAAATCAGCAACGAAGATGTGGGATCCGTATTCAGTGCACGTCCACGAGATAACATATCTCACTCCATCGGGAAAAGATGTGCTAAAAGACTAAAACTAGTGTATCTATACATGTTTTAATACTATTAGATATATCCATTTTAATAAAATTCTTTTCCGGACAGAGAAAGTACATATAACATATCTTATATCATAGCCTTTCATTAGATTTTTCGGATGTAGGTAGTTGTGATCGTGGATTCATAACGGAAATGGAGCGCAAACTCTGGGCAGAGAAAATTCAATCAGATAAGTACATTGTCAAACCATCGGATTATCCTAATTGGTTTTAGGATATTTCATATTTGAAATTATTTGACGTGCTATATTCTATACCGTATTCGGGTGCCAAGTCCGGAATCGGATATACTTATCCATCGGATTCCAAAATACCGACAGATATAGATTGTTTAAAACAGTTTCGAAATCGAATACAGCCTGGAAATTATTATATTCCTTTACGCCCTTTACGCACTAGATACAACTGAACTAACCACGGATCACGAATTTTCTCTCTTTTTTCCTTTCTCGTAGCAACGGAACAAAATCAGCCGCATGTTTTGTCAATCCGGCTGAGGTGGACGCCCGACACACACAGCCTGCTCCCACCCACATCTCATCAACAGGTCGTTTAACAACTCGGGAGCATTTGCAGCTGCCAAACAAGCAACTGTGCTTCCTCCAGTTAAGAGACGGATCACCCAAATCAACCTGCCATCACAAGACGACTAATTAAACATAACACACACCACCACTCCCGTGCAGCTCTTACCAACCTGCAACAGCCACCAAATGACCAAAAGGTGTACTTCTTTTTAACCTCGGAAAACCTGTGAAGTTGCCGTTGGCAAATCTTGCTCAAGTCCAAATGCAATCAACTGCAAAACAGTTCAGTGCTTCGCGTACGACAGCAACGGCAGCACATGCTAACAGGATTGAGACACTTGACCAGGATACAGATGGCCAATGCCAGCACAGAGGCACATGGGGATGAACAAATGCATATGTCGATCATCACCTCACCTCTGGCAACTAGTATAAGACAATGTACAACACAAAGAAAGAAGAAATCTGATAATGCCAATCAGTCTGTAATCTACAATAGTTTCTGAGTTCATGTATCATCAAATCATGGAAGCAATGAATAAACAACTCAGCTGCTAAGCACACACGCACACTGCTAAGCTCATCTGCAACAAAAAAAACAAGCATGCAGCGACCGAGCATGCGCTATGCTGTCAGGCCTTCCCAATGTTTCGAATTACACGGTACAAAGTCACGAACTCAACCCAACCCCCGCCAGGCTCGAACCAAGTCAGCCAATGGTATCAGATACCGGTGTTCTCCAAGGAGGACGACATCCATGTATCAGGTCTTGATGCAAAGAGTAGAGGCTAACCACTCTCTCTCATACAGTTGCCAGGCAGGAGATATCTGTACTGGTCAACCTTCTCAAGCAGATAGGCCGGAAGGTGAACCGCTGAAAATGTACTTGGAATCGGTCCCAGCTTGGCGATGATCTCTTGGAACGTGTATTCTTCAGGAAGCATATCGAAAAGATCAGCCCCTTGGCAAATCACGTGCTGGATCCTCTTGGGGTTCAGGAAGTAGCTAAATCTGATCCGGTCGACATGGCTATAAGCTTTCATTTTGAAGATGAAATCATTTATGTTACGAAAGCAGAAGCTGCAGTGCCACCCTGAGTCTGCCAGAAGATCATCTGTTTGCCGGTAATGTGCATATCTTGTCTTCCCTGCTCGGTATCTGTGTACCGAAGCTCTCCAACTCCGATCATCTAGGAAAAATTCAAACGAGTAGAGATAGTTCCTGAGTTGGAGGTGAAGTATCTCAGGAGTATCGTCACACCATCTCAACAGGTTGATTGTATGACCACTTGGGATCTCATCAACATCAGACATGATCAACAGGTCATCATCAGTGATTCCGGCGATTCTTAGCAGCTGGTCTAGGGCAACTCTCTGATATGACTCCTCAACAAATGGGTTCTCCCCCTTCACAAACCTCCCGCCTATCATACCATAGGTCAACCGTGATTCAGCAAAGTCAAACTTTTGGCGGTTTTCCTTGAAGTGGAGCTTCTTTTTCAGGCCAGTAAAGGTTGAATTGGACTCGAGCAGCACAAATTCTGACACATATGGGCTAAGCTCATGCCAACGGATATCAAGAATGTCGAGCTCGTTGCTGAATAGCACTGCATCAAAGACACGCCGTGGGGCCTCCCGGACCTTCCATCCATGCAACTTGCAGAGGTTCGCCATTGAAACATTTTCACTGTAGTAGTGAGGACGCACCGTGAAAGGCTTCGGGGGCTTTTCCCAGATTGGTCGGAGGAAATAAGTCACCTTCTGGCCATGAACGTATATGCCAAAGATTATGATTGGCACACCGATCAGCAGGAACAAAAGTACCCTTAAATCAAACCCCCGAAGCGCGCACTTCAGCCTTGACATGCTCAGAACTCCCTTTGAACCGTGCTGCAAGTGAATACAGAAACCAAGTGAGAAGTCGCATAGGCAGTGGAAACCACAGGAATCATGAATCGAGCTAAAAGTAAATAGGCAATGTACACCCATCTTCTTCACCGAATTATCTGAACTACAAGAAACTGTACGAACTGCAGGATATTCAACAAACCTGATTATATACCTAACTCAAGACGCCAGTTTCTACTGTAAATCGATTACAATTAGTAAACCTTACTGGACATGGAACTTAAAAGCAGACTGCATATAACTAAAACTTAGATTGTGTTCAGCGAAAACAGCGTTCACTCAAGGTTATTCAAGTGAAGCATAAATCTTAGAAGCAAAGCAAGAAGCAAATACCGCGCAATTAGAAAACAATGGTTAACAATGCTATGCTATTACTCCTGGAAGATAACAATGGGCGTAATCAGCCCAATATATGTGCTAATTTTGTTGTAGAAAAAATATCAGCGACAGCCTAATTCAGATCAACCAAATAGAGCAAGCAACAAAGTATTATCTATTTGCAATCTATTTTCGCAGCATGACTCCTCGGCATGCACGCACAAGAATCAATCTGGAATTTCTACGAAAAAGCTCGACCCTTTTCACGGCCGCACCTCGGCCAGGAAAAGAAAAGATTCCAGTAGGAATAAGGCGGAACACCCAAATTCGGCCAGCTCGCGAGATTCCGCCAGCAGCAGAAGCATCAAAACTTTGAATTTCACCTAATCCCCCCCATGTGTAGCGCCGGACGAGACGAGACATTAATTAATTACTCTTAAGCATCTCCTACTCTCGACTCGGCAAATCTTGGCACTAATCAATCCAAAACCGGAACCAATACCCAAAAAGACGATGAGATTGGCCGAATCGAAGGGCGAGGGCGAAGAAGAGCAATTGGAGCAGCCGAAGCATATGGAGCGAGGAGTTTCGAGACAAGCCAAAACGCGGTAACAGCAAAGCGTGGCCGCGAAAGACCGGGCCTTCTCGTGGACCGACCGGGTCGTCAATCCAGCGAGAAAACCCACGCGGCGCTGGGCGAGAAAGGGACAGATCTGGTGGGAACGGGAGCGAGGTCCTCACCTCGCCGTCGCAGATGCCCTCGCAGATGCCGTCGGTCTTCTTGCAGTTGCTGTAGTGGCCGGCGGGCTCCATCGCGCCCGAAGGACGGGGTCAGCAGGTGCCCAGACGCCCGCAGCAGCAGCAGCTAGCAGGGCTCCAATGGCGCTCTGATCGGCGCCTGCGCGTGCGCCGCCGACCGCCCGGCGCCGCGTTCTTGCGCCCGTGTCCCGGAGGTATTATAGGCTTATTTCTTGTTCCCCCTCTCGTCAGGCCTGTCGCGCAGATGTTGGCTGCGAGGCGCGGCGTGGTTTGGGAATCCGGCGAGGGTTGGGAGCGGAATAGGGCGGCGGCGGAGGAGGCGAGGGGATTATGGCTGGGAAACCGCCGCCTAATTATAGCCGTTTGGCTGGGCTATGGCTGGCTCCGTCCGGCTGTTGGCTGGCCGGCCGAGGGGAAAAGGAGCTGGTGTTTCTTTGTCCTCGTGCTCGCTCGGGACGCACCTCACAAACTCGTTTTGAAGCCCCTAATTCGTGTCACTGTCCGTGTCTTTTTCTAATCGGTTTTCCTACTAATTCTTTCACTTTTACAATAGGTTTATAATGCTCATATCCGCGTTTCTCTCTACTTACATGTGTGCTATACCACTAATTCCCTTCGGAACCGGAGTTTAACAAGGCTTATCACAATAAAACAGGGCAACTATTTTGCTCATTTTTTGGCAAAATAATTAAAACATTTTCATTTTATTCGACAAGCTCGTTTCGCAAATCACATGGGACTGCGATAAAATACGCTGAGCCGAAGTAATACTAATACCGTGCTCACATTCACAATAAATTATGAACTTTTGATTTGGTCGATTTGTGTTCTCTTGTTGCTTGGCCAATCGGTTGTGAAAGAGGACAATATCTCACATCCATGTCACTAGGGAAAGGAGACAAAGACATGTGCAGGTGGTAGCATGTAGCAAGTACAATGATTATTTTTTGACATTTCACATCAAAATGTGCTTTGAATAAAGGGTGCATATATATCTGGGAGTCAAAACACCTCTCCTGATATAATGCAAAAAATGCAGTAGGATGCATTTGGTGATGATGTGGAAGACGATGATTCTAGTTGGTTCAGAACACCTTTTTGTTGCTTTCACTAATGAACTTGGATAGTTTTACAATCAGAACTACTAACATAAAGAAACAAAAATTTACAAATTTTCATATGCATTACTAAATATTAGGCTTCAACATGATTTATTAAACATGGCAACAAAAATTCTTAATTCTTAATTGAATAAGCCTTTTCTTACTAACTAAATTATGCACTTTTTATTCGCCCTCCTAGCAGTATTTTATTATCTCCATATAGATAAAGATGTGACTGCTTAGACATTGCTCTTATACCGTGAGTGTTTGATCCACGTGTTTCCTAGGCCTATGGAGGAGAGAGGCTGGAAGGGAGAAGAGGTGATAAGGCAAAAAGTATGATAAGTTAAAGGATGGAGATTAACCACCGAGAAGTGTTAAGTTGACATCGATGATCCGCGGCGGTAACAAATATGAGGCGGAGAAAGACGGAGGAGGGTAGTGAGCAAGCGAGGCTGATTTTCATAGCAAGCCCGAATAAGAGAGAAGGTGATGCCAACAACAATGCAAGGAGGGATGGAGGGAGAATGGACGAAGCGGCGTACAAGGGCATCATATGGTTATGGGGCAAACCGTGGACCCTAATATTCGGGTGCTAGAGCTATTTTATGTGCTTATTGTAACCTTAGCATTGTCACCTAGGTAATTTTTTGTACGGATATTCAGACTATTTGTAAGTAGTAAGAATATGTATTAAATTTTCGTGTGCATCATTTGATACTGAGATATATGGGATAATACCTATTTTTGATTAATAAAATTATGTATACCATTGTTCTCCGAGATGCCACATATTTTTTTTTCATATTAAATAGAGTGAACTTCACTTTTTACCTCGGAGCTCATGAATTTTTTACACGTTTTACCCAATTTAGTGAAACAATTAGAAGTACACCATATATGAATTTTTAAAAAGGGTTTCACCTCATTTTGCCATTATGCATGTCTCATTAGAAAAAAAACTGGCATGTTATGTCTATATATGGTGCGACAAAGTATGTAACAATCGAACGACATCATCGACAATCGTGTCCAAACTTTTCATCACATATTTTGAATTTCAGTTACCTGTTCGACTATTTTGGATCTCAATCATCACCTAGCACCTTGCTCGCATCTGAAAAAAGTGTCCGGTATTTAAAAAGGGCAATCTGGACGAATTTTAACTAGATGGGATAATTAGTGTCACAAAAGCATAACTAGAGGATAAAAAGTAAAAAAAAAACATTGTGGGAAATATGTTTGTACTCTTTGAATCTCGATGGTAAGATCAAAACCAAGTGCTTGTTCTGCCCCCTAGCACACCTATGCATGAAATGTGCATCCACTGGATCAAAATCTCGTGATCTTACCCCTAGCAGGCGCATGTCGATTATTGAAGAAAAAAATGATGCTTTAGGTTGGTGACAATGCAAAAATCCCTGCAAAAGGATAGATGAATTTGGAAAAAAATGAAAAAAAGAGAGCACTAGAACCAAGTGAAAACAAATCATGTTGTGTGTTGGTCTGCTAGGAAGACCCATTTCTGAGCCTGACGACACAACAACCGCCCATCAAATGCAAATTCGCAACAAGTAACATTAGTACTTGACACGGTACTTGCGCCTATGATTGAACAAATACGCGTTTTCTCTCTCTATATGGCCGTGTGCATTGAGAAGAGTTTGGCGTGATAAACAACACTACGGCATGTTTGGCATCCAATCCAACTCGAAGTAAACGAACGTGGTTTGGATTCGAACAAGGCAGTCGTTGGTAACAAAGGATCTGCGATGAAATTGACAATATCCTATTGCCGATACGGCATCTTGTCGACACGCTTTTGTAGTATTTCCTTTTCCCCTGTTGCTTCTTTTGACGAAGACCGTGACTAAATCATATCAAGGCATGTGAGGCAGCTGGGCGTTGCTTTCCTCTACACAAACGTTACTATCGTACTTCTGGATAATAAACTGTGTTTCTTTAGAACTCGTACTGAACTCAGCTAAAAAGAAACTCGAACTAAATTGGCTGACCATGTAACAATGGTAGTACTATAAAATACTATCCAGTTGATTGATTTGCAGGATATTATTATGAATGAATTTGGATTAGTAGATCCTAGGATAATAGGGAAACTTGTGCAAGATGATATTTCGTCGAGTTAAACCTACATGGTCAATCGGCCATGTCTGTGCAACTCGCACAAATATAATCGCAATATCGCTTAGCTACGAAAGTACAAGATTGAACGGGTCTCTGAAGATTCAGAAGTCGGTCAACCAAATAATTGAGTCAAGTGGCATTTCTTTTTCTCTTCTGATCCTGTTTGAAACTCTTCAAGTGGGCATTTGTGTTTATGTTTACCTTTTTTTCTCTTGATGAAACAAACAGAACTCGTCAGCGGCTGAGACCGATGCGCATATGGATCATGCCGTAGTGGTAGTGGTGTTCCTGTTCTTTGTCTAAGCGAAAGGGCGGAAAGAGAAACGGCGAAGCGCACCGTGGGCGGAGGGAGAATAAGAGCATCTCCACCGGGCCTCTAAATCGGTGTCCGGTACCGCCTAATTGGGCCTCCTTTGGGGGGTGCCGGACATGTGTCCGGCCAACATTTGGAGTCCGCACACAGCGACACTCCTCAAAGGCCCACCCCCAAACGCGCCCAACATTTGAGCGAACTGCCGAACACCTTGCGGCATGTCGTGGTCGCCGCCGATGAACAGCACGAAGAGTACGCAGCGGAACAGGACGGCGGTGCATGCATTAATAAACATGTCTCAAATGATGCCGGCAATCAAATAGTTTTGCCGCGCCGGAGAACAAGTCAAAGACTTGGCATAGTTTCGACCGCGCCGGAGAACAATCTCCAACGCCGGCCATCAAGATTATAAATAGCACTCACATGGCCGAGTTGGTCGCCGAAGAGAAGGCCGAGGGAAGCAGTCGTGTTGGCTCGTGGCAGGTGTCCGCCGCAACGCCGGCGATTCGCTGAACAGCGGCGCGGCGTTCAGATCGAGGGTCGGCTCTTCGGGGGAAAGCCGCGACACTTGCGACGGGTAGCCGGAGGTGCCGTCGAAGAAGGCCGGGACAGACGGCGACCCGACAAACCCGCCGACGGATGCTGGGCTAGAGCTGCTTTGGCTTATGTCGATCAACATCTCGGCGGCGTTGTCGTTCGGCGACGACAGATCAGCCACCGACTTGTCCTTCGCTTTGACTCGTCGTTGTTGCCGAAGCTGTGAAGCGGCGGCGCGAAGCTGGGCCTGGCTCAGCGCAGGATTGGCCGCCGGCAACGAAAGATCATGTGGCTCCCGCTTCATATGCTTCTTCTTCGGCTGGGCCGATGCCGGCGGCTTGCGTCCCTTGGGTTTTGAAAGGCCGACGGGATTGGGCGGCATGGTGGCGGAAGGCGAGGAGGTCGCGGCGGCGGAGCGAGGGTTTGGAAAATGGAGGGAAGATTGCGAATTTTGGCGCCGGGACGGCAATGTAGAGGAAGGGGAATTGGGCGCGGCGCGTTGTGTGTATAACAGGCGGGCCAGCGCTGTCAGAGCCATACCCGCGACAATGTCCGGCACCCCCAATAGCGAGCAATTTTATGTCCGGCACCCCCAATAGGTCCTCCAAACTTGGAGGCCCTATTGGGGGTGCCAGACATAAAATTGCTCGGGGCGAGTCTTTGAGGGGTGCCGCTGGTGGCGATTTTCGCTGTCCGGACCCCCAATGAACCTTTTGGGGGTTCATTTAGAGGCCTGGAAAGATACAGACCTCGTCTTACCTTGATCGCGATGTATCATCATCTCGGTCGTCTCTCCCGGCGCCAGTGCTTCTCCCACCCAAATCCACCTTGTCACCGGCAGGCTCAGTTGCGACCTCGTCGTCGGCGTAACATGTCGCTCCAGGAAAGGATTCATAGTACTTGCATCGATCGGTAGAAGTAGTAGTAAATTAACTAACTAATACCAGGCAGTTTGATGATACCAGGGACACTTTCCCGGTGATAAAGTTACACTCGGCATAAACAGGAAAGGCAAAAGCGAGGAGAGGCGAGCTCGGTTGTTTCACGTGTGCTTTCCGTGCGTGTTCTTTCTTTGGACGCCAAAGTTCTGAAAAAAGGGGCAATTAAGCAGGAACTAGGCCTTTTCAAAAAAAAAAGCAGGAACTAGGGACAGTGCCAAAAGAGCTCAAATGGCACGACGACGGTCTTCAAATGCCAAGAGATCTAACATGGACATCTTATGCTGAAAAAATGTACTTGCTCCGAAATTCTTAATGGACACGTGGCAAGCCAGGGATGCACGCGATCGCCGACCAGAAATGTCGTCAGAATTGCTTGGATTGAGCGATCAAAGTTTACACGTCACTCATCCGTTGGGACATGGGAGTTCAGACGCAGTCGCACGTTCGACACCTCTGCCCTCTGGCATGTGGAAGCAGCAGCCGTCATTTTTAATTACAGAGGTCAACAAAATCTCTTGTCTCCCGACGCCCGCATCGCCCGGCTCGGGCGAACCCTAGCCGCCGCCGTCAGGAGGCCCTCCAGATCTGCCCTCACCCCGGCCGCCGTCGCCGGAAGATGCTGCCGGGCCCGGGTAGCAGGCGGCGGCGGCGGCACGGCCCTGGCTCTGGCGCTGCGGCGCCTCGCGGAAGCACGGTGGGGGAGGCTCGGGCCATGTTTTGGGCGACCCTCAGCGATGGTGTGGCTCCGGCGACCCTCGGCGGCGCGGCTTCGGCGGTCAGGCGACTTGCTCGATGCAGCGGCGGCGACCTGCGGGCTTTGTCCCGCCGGCTCTCCCAGCTTGGCTTGGCGGGGTGGTAGCCCGCGCTCCAAGCCCCGGTGGTGGTGCTCCCCGGCGACGGTGGAGCGTCGTGCTCCTACTGATGCGGCTCTCTCGTCCATGGTGGTCGTTCGATCTGGGCGAGCTCGCCCAGATCTTGGCTCTTCAGTTGCTGGATTGCTGCTGGAGATGAGGTTCGTGGCGGATTCGGTGTGGCAGAGGCGCTGTTGCCACTCCCGAAGGTGCACGTGACAGCGGGTTTGCGGGCTGAGCAATCGGCAGCGTGGGCGGTGGTGGATTGGTTGGCTCCGGATGAAAGTCAGCTCGGCTCCGGCCGGCCGGCGGCGGCGTCCGCAGGACGTCGTGACCCTCCTTGGAGGCGCCTTCGTGGAGTTCTTCGGCCTCCACTGCCCGGTCGTGTTCTTCGGGCGAAAGCCTAGACCCTGGCTCAGGGTCGGGCGGCGGTGGCGTCTTCTACGCCGCTTCCCTCTTTAGGGCGCCGTCTTGAAGATCATTGTCCCCCTTCACGCTTTCCCTTGGGGCTGGACGTGCACGACATCGCGACTCGGCAGGTGTCCGGTCGGCGATGTGCGAGTTCCGCGTGCTGGCTTGCGCGGCAACGACGATGTCGACGAGTGATGATTTGGTTGCAGCAAGACCTTGGTAGTCGGCTTTGTTTCCGGCGTGTTCGACTCGTCTCCTTGCCGGACTTCCCCTGCTTTGAAGTCGGAGCTGCGACCGGCGTGTCTGCGGCGACGATGACGTGCGTGGGGCTGTCGGGTTGTGGCGACCTTCGTCGGCGCAGATCCTGCCCATCTCCTCTTCAGAGCTCATCTTCAGAATCAGAGCTGCCAGCCTCTTGCGTGAAGGGTCATCTGTTTGGCATAGGCCGATGCAAGCTTCATGAGGCAGCGACAATGTGGTCTTCTTCGGTGGTCGCTTCTTCGAGGAAGTCAGAGTCGCTCGCGAGGGGTGAGTGATGACGATGACGTCGGTGGGCTGCCCCGATGATGATCCTCGTCTAGCGGTGTGTGCAGTTTGTATTTGGTAGCCAGGGTGGCCATGTGTGCTCTCGCGACGGTCGTGTTCCATGACGGTCGGCGAGGGTGTTTGTACCGATTTTAGGCCGGTTTCCCGTTAATTAACCGGTCAATTCTCTCATACTTTTTTAAATAAAATGAGGCAAATTGCCCGTTTTGTTTAAAAAAACACGCGAAGGTGCATGTAGAATCACGGACGATGAGATGGCGCGTGATTGATGCCTATGCTTCGCAGCGAAGGCTGGAGCACCATAGCATACCGTGTATGCACACGCGCGCCATTAATTAAACACCGCGGAGCTGGTGATTACGACTCCGTGACCAGTTGTTTGACCAGTATCAGTGGTGGTAGATGTAAGCAACTAAAAACTCATATGAGAAGTAACACTGGTTGTACCCAACTCATATGAATTCAAATCTCAGGTTTGAAAAATGAAACTGGTGTTATCATTTAGGCATAATATCTTTTAGTGGGAAGGAAGTTCCTATCAATAACGAGACGTGACTTCGTCGATTTCAAGCCCTGGCCCATTGACTCAGTCTTTCGTAAAGCTCTTAAATATAGTGTGTGTGACTTCATAAGGTTAACCGTATGCGTACGTGAACGTCTTCTATACTGTGTCTCGAACAAAATGTAAGGACTCACGCCCACATGCATGCCGTATGACACACAAGATTATGTGTTTTAATATGATGATTGGAAGTTTGGAATGAGTTCCACCCATCGGTGTTGTCGATCGATCGCCTGTAATCGAGGACGAGACTATATCCACATGGGCATGTACCTCCGGGTCGGTCACATGCGGATGCAACCAGCAATCATATACAGTACTCCAGTGTCAATTATATGGGTCTTCTTCAAATTCCAATTATCGGATACTAAATAGGTCGTCGTAGTACCTAACCACATGACAGTGCCTTAGCCCTAGAGCGTTTAGACGTTTAGTCCAAGTCTCCAACTGATCATCATTCGCTAGCAGCGGCCGGCCGGGTACTGCAGAGACTTGATCACCGCCGGCCGAAGAGAGTCGTACGTGCATGTAGCTCCTGACGCGGCGCCAAATGGGCAATTAAGAGAGAGAAACTTGGTCTTATCATGTCCAAATAGATTGGTAACTGTTAGAGACATATTTGGTAGTTTAGGATTTGTAATCCGTCTCCTACCTTATCTCTAAGAGAGGCAGGCTTCTTGCCTTCCAAATTTGTACCCTTTATATACTCACCCTTAAGGCTCAATACAACATCCAACATATTCCACATATCTCATAATTCTACATGGTATCAGAGCGGCACGATCTGACCTAGCCACAGCACTTCCGCACCGCGCCGCTCCCGGGGAGATCGATCTCCACGATCTCTCTCGGGGGCCGCGCCGCCCGTACCTAGGGTTCGTCCGCCGAGCGGTTGCTCGGCTGCCCTAGAGTCTTTTTTCGTCTCTTGATCCGGATTTTCTCTTTTGCCGGCTGTTTTTTACCGGCGTTTTTTGTTTTTGGTTTTCCGATCTAAGATCGGTTTGCGTCTTCTCGCGCCTCTACTTCGACAACGGCATCGACCTGCACCGGCCCGCTCCTCGACAGCCGGCTATCGTGGCCGACTCGCCGGCCCTGACTCCGCACCGGCCGGCTCCTCCAAGCCGGCATGCACGGTCTTCATCGCCGGTTTTATCTTCGCCATCGACCGGGACTTCACCGACAACTTCGCCATCGACTCCGATCTGCGCGTCGTCGTCGCCGCCATGGCGCGTACCGCGTTGCGTCGGTCCGATCAACCGACCACGCGCCTGTCTACGCCAAGCACGTCCCCGAGCACGCACCTATCACCTATCGAGCTACAGGCTGCCGCCGCGTCGCCCCTTCGGGCCGCCGCCATTTGTCCATGTTGCCGACACCCAACGCGCCTTCCCAGGCGTGTACGCCGCTGGCGACACCCGCCGTCGCCCCGACCCGCGCCCTGCTGCTGCGCCGCCCCTTCGGGCTCTAGCGTCGCGGCACACAGTCCTCTTCGCCATCCCCGTGCACCGACGTCTCAGGCTACCACCGCGTCGCTCCCACGACGCGGGTCGCCGCCGTCCGCACATGGCCTTCGTCAAGCCATCGGCTCTTCATCGCCAAGTTCGTCTACCGCCACCACGCCTCCTCACGTAACCTGCACGGCCTCCGCCGCTGCTGGTTTCACCGCCTACACCTTCGTCCTCGTCCAGTACAACTTCGTCGCCTACGTCATCGCCACCACCCTGCAACGCCGCCTCCCGGCATCGCCACCTACGCGTCTACTCCGACGACCGCGGACAGCATCGGCTCTTCCCCGTCTTCGCCGCTCTGCGCCTCGCTACAGTCCTGGAGCCTTCTCTGCTAGTCTATCACCGACATGGCACGACACCGTACTGGTCCCGCTCTACTCGGTGCTGGCAACACCGCTGCGTGCTTTCGTCCCCAAGCTCGGATCGGCGCCTCGTCTTCATCGGCATCGACTCCTACGACTGTCTCGACCGCGTCCACGACGATTCTTCTTGCATACTCGGTTCTGGCAAAACCATAGTATGCCTACGCCCCTGGCGTGCGCTCAGTTCTGGCACAACTATGGTTGCACATCATCCTCGACGGTTCGGACTGCATCGACCTCGGCATCGACTTCCTCGACGACTGCCCTCGGCGCGTCTCTGTCATCATCACCATGGCGCCTTCTTCACGCTCGCGGATTCATGTGCGGCTACATCGACACCGGCATCTCCGACCACGACATCGACCACGGCATCTCCTCGCAACGGCTACCTCGACCTCGGAACCGCCTCGCGCTCTCGGCTCCATCAACATCGGCACAAGGGCTACCAACTCGCCTGAGCTCTTATCAGTTTCCTCTCCAGTACAAGCATCCGCGCCGCGACATCGACCACGACGCTCCCGCTACGAGTGCGGGGGTGTCAGCCTTCTGGGTCTACTTCGGTTTATCTCCGGTCTGACCGTCCACGTTGTTCATGTTGTTCACGACGCTCCCGCTACGACTGCGGGGATGATAGAGATATATTAAGTGTACACATATTTGGTAGTTTAGGATTTTTAATCCGTCTCCTACCTTATCTCTAGGAAAGGCTTCTTGCCCTCCAAGTCTGCACCCATTTATATACTCGCACATGAGACTCAATACAACATCTAACATATCTCATAATTCTATAGTAACATGTGCGCGCCAGAGCTGAACGGTATCTTGTTTGACTCCTGTACGCAATCATAGTAGTGTTACTATACTGCAAACGGTAATTAGTTCATCTATCTTTCAGGAGCTCTCATCCATCATTCTTGTGCTTCCATTCCTAGTTCCTCCTTTTTTGCACATAGGGTGCTTGCTACTCTCACCAATCTTTCTCGATGCAGCAAATGGATAAAAATGATGGATTGACCTTTTTTCCGAAATGAGTTTGTCCCAGTCCGCATGAATCTCGAATCCAGTTTAGTTCAGTGTGGGTGTGTCACTCGACCCTTTCCCCTCGCGTCACCCCCACCGGCGGCGCTAGGGCCTCCCCGCGAAAACCGTCCGGCCGCCCTTAGCTGGCCATCCCTGCCGCTGCCGTCGCCGGCCCCGGCCGCGGCGGTGGCGGCGCCCCCCTGCTGCCAAAGGGTAGCTGCGGTTTGACCGGCCGGGTGGGCGGCGGCGGCCGCGGGGGTGGAAGCCGAGCCGGCAGGCTCGGGCGGAGGCAGAGGTCGGCGCGCGGACGGCGGAAGGCGCTGGTGGCAGCGGCGCCGCCCCCTTCGGCCATGGTGGGCGGCGAGCTCCAGATGGGCTTGGCGGGCCCGATCTGGGCCCGCCGGACCGGCGACGGCAGGGGCTCGGCAGTGCGAGATGGAAGGTGGTCGCGCGGTTCGCTGCGGCTGCGTGGCAGGGACGACATCGAGCGGAGGTGAGGACGCGCGGAGGCGAGGAGGCCGGTGAGGCGCGAGGCAGTGCGGGCCGATGATGCTCTGCGTGGGGCGGTGCGGATGCCGGGGCGGCGGCCCTGGGTCATGGGTCCGGCATGGTTGGTGCGGCCAGGGCATCGTGGCCGCCATGGCCGGAGCGGAGACAAGCTGCAGCGGCGGGATCGATGGGTCGGGGGAGGTTGGAAGGCTCTGTGCGATGGCTGCGCCGCCGTCGCATATGATGTGTTTGCTTCAGTGGGTGTGCAGGCCGGCGGTGCCGCGGGTCTCCCCGCCTTGGCCCAGCTGCGTGGGATTGGAGAGTCTCGAGTGCTCCGGGCGAAAGCCTGACGACGCGACATCCGTGGACGCCGTTCTCCCTCTTGGGGGGAGGGTCGTCTTGGAGCTCTTCGATTCTCCTCATCTTGGACCTCCTCTTCGGGTGAAGACCTGACCCTGTTTCTGCAGGGTCGGACGACGGCGTCGATCTTCGTCGTCTCCCCTCTTAAGGGCGTCGTCTTGAAGATGATGGTTCCTGTGTGCGCGCTCGTGGGCTGGACTCACACAACATCGTGGTTGGCAGCGGCTGACGATGTCTTGGGTGCTATGGTCGCAGCATGTCCTTCATCACCGACAATCCGTGTTGTGTCCCGCTGTGAAGCTGTGAAGTCGGAGCTGCGTGTCTCGGGGCGGACAGGCTGGCAACGATGACACTTTTTCTACAGTGGCCTCGCGGATTCCGTCGATGCAAGGTGTGCAACTTTCTCCGGTGAAGGTCTCCGTCGAAGTCGGAGCTGCCTCCTCCTCGACGCTTTGGGTTGACTATTTGGCATAGGCCGACTTGGTTTACGGCGTCTGCTGCGGCGAGGCTTCCTCGGTGGCCGTCCAAGGTGAAGTCGGAATCGCTTGCTCGGGGAGGAGTGACGACGATGGCGCTCGGTGTTGGCCTCGATGGTGTTTTTCTCCTCGGCGGCGTGTGTGTCTCGTGTGGGTAGCCAGGTTAGCCGGGTCTGCACAATGTGGTATTTTCATGACTACATTGGTGCAGTTGTAACGGTTTTCGGCCGGTTCCCCGTTAATGAACCGGTCAATTCCCTCCTACTTTTTTAATAAAATGAGGCAAATCGCCCGTTTTGTTCAAAAAAAGCATGTCCCAGTCTATGCATCGAAATGATGCATACGGCCGAAGGATGGATTGACCTGTGTCACAAATAGCATGATCATGGGGTTTGAGATCCAACTGGATTGAAGGGGTGGGGTTCTATTATGTCTCCCTACATTATCCAGATTGGTACAGGTAAAATCATCAAAAGTAATTATATCATTTTAGGTTTGAGACGCGCGCTAAATGGTGTCTAAATCGTGGACATCATTGTGTATTTGTTTCGTTTCTCTTCTTTTTTTTTACCCCTCGCGTGTTTACTTCTCTATATGAATGGATCTAAAATGCTAGATTGACATGTACCGCTAAGGGCATCTTCAGTCGCCCCCCCCCCCCCCCAGAGCCCCCAAGAGGCCTTTTTAGCGCCGGCGCAGCCAAATAGTGCCTCTTTGTACCACTCGCCCCCCCCCCCCCCACCCAGAAGCCCAAATAGCGCCGTTTCGGCGTTATTTTGCGCCGGCGCACCCAAGCAAAACCCAGCCCACTGGGTTCGGCTTGAGGCGGCGAAATGGCGGGAAAGGCGACGCATGCCAGCGCCGTCAGCGACGCGGGAGAAAATGGCGCGGAACAGAACCGCCCGTGAGCGGCCGCGTCCTCATCCTCTCGGCTCCCGCGCCGGTCAAACGCTGCCGGAGTAATGGCCTGGCCGGCGCCCGTTGCTTCGACGTCCAATCGCAGCACACGCGACGCAGTAATGGCGCGCCACCACCGTCCCTTCCCCTGGTCACCGCGCTATATAATCCCCCCGCCTCGCCGTCCTTCCGCACAAGCTCTCGCCTCTCTGCTTCCCTCTCCACTCTCTCCAGCAATGGCCGCCGCCGCCACCTCCACAAGCACGAGGCATGGGCGTTGTACCAGGCGGGCTACCCTTGCCCGCCGGACATGCGCGTTCCTGGCTCCTCCGGGTGGCATCGCCGTGCCCCCCATCCCGGCCGGCGTCAAGCGCGAGTACGCCATCGCCGAAGTCCGCGAAGGCCTGACGCCGGAGCAGGCCGCGGACCTGCACTGGAGGGCGGAGGGCAACGAGGCGTTCTGGACGGCCTACTTCCAGCGCCGCCATGACCTGGACATCGCCGACCGCGGCAACAACGGCCAGGTGGAGGGCCGCCACAACTCCAAGGGGCGCAAGCGGTGGTGGGGCGGCCAACACCGCAACCTCACCTGGGGCATGGAGTACATCGCCGCCGGCAACGAGCCCTGGCTCACCATGCCGCCACGGATCTCGTCGTGGATGCCGCCACGGATGGGAGCCGCGTCCTCCTCCTCCGTCACCTCGTCTTCCTCCGGCGCGCGCTCGGCGCCTCCAGGTACACGCGCCGCGCCCCCCTCTCTGACTCCTCCCTCCCTCAACTCCGGACGCCCTGCCCCCATGCACAGCGGCGCCCTGCGCATCAACGAGACGCGCTCCTCCCAGCGCCGCACCGCCTCTCCTCCTCGCTCCTTCTTCCGGCGCCTCGTCAAGCCCAAGAAGGAGCCCAAGCATGAGTGGCAGCCGCCAGCGGACTACGTCCAGGCGGCGGCAGCGCTGGGGGAGCAGGAGGAGGAGTGGCCCGGCCAGAGGGCCGCGGAGGAGGCCTCCTTCAACACGGTGCAGCCGGCGCCGGATGATTTCGCCGCCGACTGGAGCCTCGGCGACTTCACGGCGCAGGAGCTGGAACGCCAGCGCGAAGCACTCACCGAGGTGGAGCGCAAGCGCGCGGAGGAACGCCAGAAGGTCGCCACCGCCAATGCGGGCCGCCACCACATCCCGCCTCCTCCCCAGACGCCGGAGGTCGAGTACTACGTGCTCGACCCCAACGATAGCGAGGAGGAGGACGACGGCTTCAAGCAGGCCCTACTGCTGAGCAAGCTGCAGCACGGCGACGACGGCGCAAGCCCGAGCAAGCCCCCGGCGAGGCTCCGACGACGACGGCGGCGACTACAGCCAGGCGATCTACAACCGCCTTGGCATCAACTAGATCGCCCAGATCGCCGGGAATAAAGTTTTTAATTTTAGTTTCAATTTCTACTACGTAAAATCAGCGATTTTGCGCCAAATATGAATGAATTTCGCCTTCTTGCAAATGTCGTCTACCGCCTTTTTTTTAAATTTTATGGGCTGAAACCTGGGTTTGGCCACGGCTGGAAAACGCGCCCCCACAGGATCCAGATTAGCGCTGTTTTGCGCCGCGGCGGTCCAAAATAGCGCCGTTTTGGGCTCTGGGGGCACAACGGCCTAATAGCACCATCGTGGAATTTTTGGATCGATTCCGATGAAAAGTCATGGCCCTATCATGTCGTCATCCCTATTAAGATTGGTAACTTACGTACTATAGTTGAAACTAGCTGGGTGGCCCGCGCATTTGCGCGGCTAGAATTACTATATATAATATTTTATATTCATCATCTGTTCAGTTTTGTTACAATCTCTTTCTACAAAAACTTTGCCTCAATACATTGCTACCTTATTGTTAATTTGCAAATTTGAATATACATAGAAGACGATGTTTCGAAAAAATTATATGACTCGAGAAACATGATTATAATTTTATATAATCAATATTTTTTATTTTATAGAACCGTTCTGTAGTAACAACATAAGACTAATGGTACTGAGATCTGTCTGCTGCATGCCAAAACATAGATTATACCATACAAATATTCAATTTCATCTTGAACTCTTCATTACTGGTGGGTATCTTTCCCCCAATAGTTCTTTTTAGGAACTTTACATCGATGGCACGTGCTTAATTAAAATTTGTGATATATTCTTCTTCGACAATGGTCCTACTGCTGCCTTATTATTTGATTAGTCCAATATCTTGCCTCTACGTGCTTCCACACATGCCCATGCTAATCTATTTGCGTCTGGCTTGTCTTTCTAAGACAATGTAATGATCACTACTATCATTCAGAAAATGATAGTAGAACATTATGTGTTACTGAAAGTTATATCATAGCTTTTCATTTCTTATGGTACCCACACATTTTAATTGATCGTAGTTGCTCCCAACCATAAGTTCTGTAGCAACAAAATTGTTATGCTTCCTTAATTTGCATATTATATGTCTGTTTGAACATATGAAGTATACTGCCATGGACACGGCGACTATTCATATACCCGATACATGCATACCTTGTACATGCTTTGTAGACGTATATACTATTTTAGTATTTTTATGCAACATTTATCGGTCGCTTTTGACCATCCCCAGGTATTCCCTCTTGCACGCTCTATTATTTCGCCTTTATTGCTATACACTCAGATTACATGCACGTGTAAGCAAATAGAAGCCAAAACTATTCCATGGTGAGATTATTGCTATATAAATGCAACAATTAATTTCAAGATGAACTTTTTTGCAAAAAAAATCCATATGAATTATGGATTTCACGCGGAATTTGATCCAGAATTTATGCATGGGAACATCAATGGTAGAAATATAAACCTACATTTGAGACCATGGAGACTTGAATGTGTTTGGCGTTGTTTTTCAGCATAGGTGTACCTAAAGACATATGAGCCATCGATCCATTGAATCCCTAAACACTTTAGTTCGTATCGCATTGCTGCGAACTCTGACTTGGTAAAATTTCCCTGCATCCGAAAAACATAGCGAAACCCTCACATTGCTGCGAACTCTGATTTAATAAAATCTCCCTGCATCGGAAAAGGATAGCGAACCCACTTTTGTATTTTGTTGATTCAAACAGTGAGTTAGTAAAATCTCATTTTATCGTAAAATTTGTATGAAATACAGTGAGGCCTTATTATCAACTATTAATTACAGGCTTTAGATTTTTTGATTTGTAATCATGCCACATGCATATATCTCACAAACAAATATATATAGGCTAGTAGCTGCTAGCTGATACGATCATGTATAACATGCTCGTTCCTTTTTGTTAAATTTTTAGACGTACCTGGTTGCAGCTCCTAAACGCACCATGATTTAGTAGACCTCATTACTGTACGATGATGTCTTCCTTGTAACTTCCTCCTTATGCCGGCCAAGACCAGGAACAAACGTCTTCTACTTGCATATTGTCCCAAATCATTGGTGTGTACAGTATAGCACGTAGTTGTAAATCAAGGTGGGGTAGTCTATCCTCTGTCGAGACAACCGCCTATCGCTCCAGCAACCTGAAAGCCAAACGAATATAAGTCGGACGGCCGGAAAAATCTTCTGGTCTTGCGCGACCGCACACACGGGTTCACGGCCGGAGAAATCTTCTGTTCTTGCAAGATCGCAATCACGGTTGATGTTCTCTGGCCAGAGAAATTCATCTTCTCCTACTAATCGATTCTGGCCCTGCGTGTATCCGGCTTGCTATCCAGCATACGAAGCCACCGTAGGCCAGGTTGCCATCTATTCCTAGCTAATCAGCTCCAGGTTCGCCAAAGCCGTCACTTCTCGACAGATCAAAATCAAGCTTGTCGTAGACCTTGCTAGTTGCTACCAAGGGCCTTGTGTGTTCGGCACTTCGTCTGCGCGAGATCGGGAAAAGGTATGGACCGTAATCGTCTCAGGCTCGTGGTAGACTTTATGTAGGGCATGTCGACTACACCGGGCGACGGCGTCATCATCCAGTAGGACGCCGGCGAACTCATCCAGTACGACGCCGGTGACCTCATCATCTCCATGGTGGAGATGTCAGCGTCCTTGGTGTCCCTGTTGAGCTTCTTACTGTCGAGGAAGGACGGCTTGGCCGTCGGCGGGATGGCCTGCTCTGTCTTCATGGTGAGCATCCACACGGTGTCGGACATGGCCGGACGGCGTCATCATCAGTAAGGCGCCGGCGACCTCATCATCTCCATGGTGGAGGTGTCGCCGTCCTTGCCTGTTGAGCTCCTTCCTGTCGAGGAAGGCCGGCTTGGTCGGCGGCGGGATGGTCTGGTCGGTCTTCATGGTGAGCATCCGCACGGCGTCGGACATGGCCGGCCTCGAGTCCGGGAACGGCTGAATGCAGAGCAGCGCGATCTGGCACACCGCACAACTGCATCGCCTCCTTATCCTCGAACACCTCGCCGGCCTGCACCCTGGCGTCCACCAGCTCCAGCTCCAATCCATCGTCTAGACGTAGCGTCGATTTAGCTTCGAGATGTGCTTCTGCCGTTGATGGAAACCACAACAATCTACCGTTGAGACTCTCGAGATTTACGACTCCTTGATCGTGCAAAATCTGCAATACTATAGAATTCAGCTTGGAGCCAATATATGCACGACCTGATGTTTGCTAGGAGTCCATGGCTCACGCGAATATGAAATTGTTTCCAAGCTGGCTGGCTAATCCCGTCAAGCGTGCGCTCTATTCAATACCGATCGGAGGCATTTTTTCTTTCCAATAATATATTGTCTTGTGTTTTAAAGTCCAGCTTGTATACGCCTCTGCTGTTCGTAGACGTGGGGGAGAAGGACAGTGTAAATGAGGATAAAAAATCAGCACTGGCCGGACGCCTTGAAATTTAATCTTGGTCCTTCTTTTTTAGTCGATTAAGCCTAGCTAATCTATACCGTTAATTGTTTGTTGTTTTAATAATATAATAGATGGCATCTTGCTCGCCGGCTTCGCACCTCAGATCCCGATTTCTTGTTTGTTATATTCCCAGCCAGAGGAGAGAAAGCAGAGGAAACTGTGAATTTTGAAATTTGATGTGAGCTACTTATCCATGCAATATTATTTACATGTGATATCACATTGTAAATGTATTCAACGATTAGAGCGACATGCCAATCCAAAGTGTTCATTCTCAGGTTGATGCCTAAAAAGATCTTTGTAACGTGGTGCCGTCGTATGGATCTCGCCCAATTAATTCAACCTATGTATTTATACTTATGTATATTAATTTCTAAACCTTTGAATACAAACTAAAAACTAAGTCATAAAATCAAAATTGTGTGCATCGTCGCGATATAGAGGCTAGGATATTCCCATTTCAAAAGAAAAAACTACGTATATGGTACTTTTTTTTAGAGGGATATGGTACTATTTGACTTTAGATTATCGTTAAGATCAAGTCGTAACCTAACTACGTAATCTACTACTCTACATATGTCAAACATTTTTTTGAAAGTATCATTCGTCAAACTGAAACAGAGCACACTATAATATACTAGTATGTGCTTATAACTCAGAAAAATTGGGCGGAATGTCGTCTGATCTGTAGCTTATCTCTGCAATGTCCGACGTCCTATTTGACCTAGTTAGGGCATCTCCAGTCGTCCCCCAGCGCCCTCCAGGAGGCCTTTTTAGCGCCGGCGCTAACAAAAATCTACCAGCCGCCCCCCCAGAAGTCGATTTAGCGCCGGTTAGCGCCGTTTTTAGCGCCGTTTCGCGCCGGCGGACCCAGCCTAAACCCAGCGCGCTGGGTTCCGCTTGGGGGGGGGGGGCAAAAGTCATCCGCGGGCCAGCCTTGTCAGCGAGGGAAGGCGATTACCCTCCATAATTTGCGCTCTTCCCTCCATAATTTTGATTTTTCCCTCCATTTCTCCCCCACATATACCTCTCCCCCTGCCCTGATCCCGCCATTTCCCACAGATTTGGCCAACATGGCTCCCGTCCGATTCACAGGACCCCGCGCCATCGCCGTCCCCGCGTCCTCCGCCACCTCCATGATCGGCAAGAAGCCGAGGAAGCCGAGAGCGCCGAAAGAGAAGCCGCCGGGCATGAGCAACGCCAAGTGGATCACCGAGAAAGCGCGCCTGAAGTCGGAGAACCTCCAGTGACGGACGAGGGAGAAGGCGCAACGGCAGCGGGAGCTGGCCGCGCACCTGGCGGAGGCCGAGGGCCAGGCCGTCGACGAGGAAGAAAAAGAGGAAGAGGAGGTGGAAGCGCTGGATGAGCCGCCAACTCCGGGTGCGTCAGCGGCGCCGCCGGTCAAGCAGAGGGGCAGCTTCTCTCCTCATCCTCGTCCTCAGTTCGCCGGATGGAGCCAAACCGCCGTCGCCTCGCCATCGCCGTCGCCGCGCTGGAACGCGCCCCCGCACTACTCCCCTGGGTACGCCGACGGTGACCCCCATGATGGTTTCAACCCCAACCTCACCTTCCCCCACCATCCGCCGATGATGTACGTCGGCTCGCCGGGCTACGCATCTTTGCCGTCGCTCCGCCGTGCCCTCCCTTCGCCGCGCCGTCCCTGTTGGGCGGGATGCCCCAAAACAGTAGCTTCATGGACAAGATCATCACCACCGGCTCGGCGGCGGCAGCGGCATGCCCGGGCTTCCTCTCGCAAGGTGGGGAGTTTTTCTCGCAGGGCGGCAGGGATTACGGCCAAGGTGCGTCAGGCGCCGGTGTCGGCACGGAGGAGGTGGCTGCGGAGGCGGAAGAAGGATACGAGACGATGCCTGCAGCTGTGGAGGGGGCAGAAGGCCCGGCCAACGATGGCGACACGGGCAGCCGCCGTCCCAGGAAGGGGTCCAAGGCGGCGCCGAAGCCGCCCGTCGAGCCTCGCATCAAGTGGACGACCAGGGAGGATGTCCTGCTCGCCGAGGCATGGAAGACGGTCAGCCTCGACCCGATTGTCGGCGCCAACCAGGACCTGTAGAACTACGGGGAGTGGGTGAAGACTGCGTACGACGAGCGCCGGATGATCGACCCCGACTACGCGGGGTGCGTCACGGAGCGCGGCCAGAAGGCCATGGCCAACCATTGGGCGAACATCCAGGCCGCCTGCAACAAGTGGCATGGCATACAGCCGGAGGTCACGCACAGGCCGCAGAGCGGTGCCAACCGCGAGGTGAGAATTTCCGCTGTGATTGCTTTCTTTGCGTTGCCATGTAGCTCATTGCTGCCGGTCTCGTCGCCATGTAGATCGTCCGGATGCTCGAGGCGTTCAAGAAGGACGAGAAGACCGACTTCAAGTACCTCTACGTCTTCGTCGTCATCGAGGGGTGCGAGAAGTGGGCAGAAGTTCGCCGTGGGCTCAGCAAGGGCAAGGAGTATGTCCCGGACGCGGCGGCTGCTGGTGCGTCTGATGGCTGTCCACCGATGGGCCACAAGAAAGCCAAGGCGAGGGACGCCGCGCCGGCAGCGGCAAAGCTCCAGGCGTCCATCCAGACCTGCATCGCCGACGCCCAGACCCACGCCGTCAAGAGGGAGGAGACAGCCAGCAAAAGGTGGGCGGCGCTCATGGCAAACTCCAAGGTCAAGATCGACCTCCTCAGGACCGGCACTGTGGCGAAGAAGAGGAACCACGACCTCGCCTTCCTCATGGGGGGCGATACGGCTGTGATGGACCCCGAGGTGAGGACATGGTTCATGGCGCAGCGCCGTCTCATCCTCAGTGACATCAGCCGGCTCCGGCCCCAACCCTGACGGACACGAGCTACGCCACCCCGACGGACACCACCTACGACACCCCGACGGGCATGACCTACGACAGTCCGACGAGCTCGGCCAGTCCAGCCGAGACGCCGCCCGCCCAGCCTACGTCCACTGCGCCGAGCACGCCCATCGACCTGGAGAATGCCGAGACTGCTGCGACGGCCATCAACCTGGAGGATGCCACGCCCATCGACCTCGAGGCCGCCGAGACTGCAACTCCGAGTTCGGCGCCAGCTCCGACCACCACGCCCATCGTCGACGTCGACTCTGATGCCGCGGCGTCGCCAGCCTCTATCTGATCTATGCATCAGCAGAATGTCGAATATGGCCGTGATCGCCCGACTGTGGCTTGATCGAAACTATTCGATGGCCCAATTGTGCCATTTTTTGTAATGATTGCCCAATTGTAGCTGCTGTGATCACCGAACTCATGCTATTTTTTGGGGCCGGGAAGAAGAACTTTCAAATTTATGGGCCATGTGTTTTCCTGGGCCGCCGAACGGCTGGTGAAATCGCCCCCCCCCCCCCCCAGGTTTTGGTGCGGGGCGGCGCTAACGCTAAAAAGCGCCGCACCAAAACCCGGGAGGGGGGGGGGGGGCGAACGGCCGGAGATGCTCTTATAAACACAATATTGTGCACTGATGTATGACGAACGATATGTAGCAGAAATTTTATCAGTCATCCATTCTTTCGTAGTATATACTACTCCCCCGTTTCAAATTAGATGACTTACATTTAGCCACATGCTTATACGTGCCCGCATGTGAATATATCTAGACATGTTACCATTATAGGTATATCCATATTTAAACAAGTAGAAATCATCTAATTTAAAATGGAGATAGTACTACTGTTCGCTGGCCGAGACACGAAAGGCCAAGTGCAAGTGGCCGAGCATATACATTCTCTCCGCCCGAATAACGGTATAATCCTGGTATATTCAGACACACAGCGTAGATACTCCCTGTGATGACAACGCAAGCAGACCCTGCACTTCCGTTGCACCAGTTTTGAACAAACGAGCAACATTGGCTCATTTTATTAAAAAAGTAGGAGGGGACTTGACCGGTTCATTAATGGGGAACCGGCCAAAAACCGTTACAAGTGCACCAATGTAGTCATGAAAACACCACATTTGCAGACCTGGCCAACCTGGCTACCCACACGAGACACACACGCCGCCGAGGAGAAAAACACCAACGAGGCCATCACCGAGCGTCATCGTCGTCACTCCTCCCCGAGCAAGCGATTCCGACTTCACCTTGGACAACCACCGACGAAGCCTCGCCGCAGCCGACGCCGTAAACCATGTCGGCCTATGCCAAACAGTCAACCCAAAGCGTCGAGGAGGAGGCAGCTCCGACTTCGACGGAGAGCTTCACCGTAGAAAGCTGCACACCTTGCATCGACGGAATCCGCGAGGCCACTGAAGAAAAAGTGTCATCGTTGCCAGCCTGTCCGCCCCGAGACACGCAGCTCCGACTTCACAGCTTCACAGCGGGACACGGCACGGACTGTCGGTGACGAAGGACATGCCGCGACCCGGCTCCGCTCACCACCGTCATCGTTGCCATACAGCTCGCAACGCCACCATAGCACCCAAGACATCGTCGGCCGCAGCCAACCACTATGTTGTGTGAGTCCAGCCCACGGGTGAGCACACAGGATCATCATCTTCAATACGACGCCCTCAAGAGGGGATGCGACGAAGATCGACGCCATCGTCCGACCCTGCACAAACAAGGTACAAGTCTTCACCCGAAGAGGAGGTCCAGGACCGAGGAGAATCGAGGAGCTTCAAGACGACCCCTCAAGAGGGAGAGCGGCGTCCGCGGACGTCGCGTCGTCGGGCTTTCACCCGGAGCACTCGAGCCTCTCCAACCCCACGCAGCCGGACCAAGGCGGGGAAACCCGCGGCACCGCCGGCCTGCACACCACTGAAACAAACACCTCATGTGCGACGGCGGCGCAGCCATCACACAAGGCCTTCCACCCTCCCTTGACCCGTCGATCCCGCCGCTGCAGCTTGACTCCGCTCCGGCCATGGCGGCCACGGCACCCCTGGCCGCACCAACCATGCCGGACCCAAGACCCGGGGCCGCCGCCCCGGCTTCCGCACCGCCACAGAGCATCATCAGCCCGCACGCCTCGCGCCTCACCGGCCTCCTGCCTCCGCGCGTCCTCCGCCTCCGCTCGCCGTCGACGACCCCGGCCTGCCGCCCTCACGGCCAGGCAGGACCCGTCATCCGCCACCACGCCGAAGCCCGGCGTTCCCGGAGACGCCGCTCCGGCTTATCCGCGCCAGCAGGTCGCCGTTTCCGTCCCAGCCGGTCCAGGACGAGCGCCGCGCGAGGAGGAGGGAACCCACCCCCGCCCACCAGTTGTGTGGCGGCGGGGAGGCCGCCACCGCCGCGGCGCGAAGGCCGGCGACGGCAGCGGCAGGGAGATGCGCGGAGGGAGGAGGACGCGGGCGGCGCGAGGAGGGGTCCCCCGGTGCCGCACGAGAAGGCTTGCCGGCGTGCCGGCGGCGGCGGCTGGAGGCGGAACCTAGCCGCGGGAGCTGGGTCTCAAGTCGCATGCTCCGTTGCACCAGTTGCTACCTAGCGATGTGGATATCAGTATATCACCAGAAATCAGAAAGATAGCTAGTTTTGCCAATTGCCACCACGGGTTGGACGGAGCCTTCATCACCAGACAATATAGAAAATGAAAATCCACATATAACATGTCGATTCCCCACGATAACGTTGGAAGAATTCCCTACGCACGTATTCGATCCAAATGTGTCCTAGCACTCTCCATTGTCCGGTTTCTCCAAGTGATCGACAGCGACGGACACTGCACTTGGCGAAAAGAAGAGAAGAAGAAAGACACCAAGCTTTACCGCGTGACGCACATTTCAGACGCAAATTACAAGTAGAAAGACACTGCAAACTGCATGGCACTCCGGGCAACACCATCCGTTGGGCTCTCGAGGCGATTAGGTCGCCATCATGTGCTCATCCTCCACTATTACTGACGCGTCTTAGCTTCTACCAGCGTTTACCTATCTCCCAGGAAGACAATTTGACAGCTGCAGGCACCCCAGCGAGATCCATCGATCGGTCGACCTAGATGTAGAAGTCGTTGATGGCGACTCCGAATAGACTGTTTTCGTGCTGGCCTGCATGTCGGCATCTGAAACTGTCCAAGTGTCTTAGCTTGCGGCAAGCATCTATTGACAAGGATCAAAATCACGGGCTGAGATTCTTTTGGTTATTTTTTTTTTTGAAAGGGAGTTCGTGTACAAGATCAACAAGAGAAAGAACAAACACGCACGAACAGAGGCAAAAACCACACCACGCACGGCGAACACGGCACCACCAACCAGCACACCACCTTCGACCACCAGCAGCACGCCGCCGGGAAAGAAGGAGGCGAGCTCACCACGCACCGAAGCAGCCGGCTCGAACAACCTTGTTGAGATGCCGCAGAAGCCATCTGACGCAGGCGCCAGAATCTGAGCGCTGAACGAGCATCGGCTCCGAGCCGCCGCCAGAACGCTATCGCCGCCTCACGCCGGAGACGAAAACGAAGGCACCACCCGTCTTCCACAGAGCCCACCGAGTCCACCCATTCTTTGGTTATTTTGAGACCAGATGGGCGTACTTACTCTCAGCTGATGGAATCAGGTTTGGAACATTGGCATGGCTTCTTCCACTTGAGTGCGTGCTGCTGGAAATTCCGGCCTGGTGCTTGTTCATGTCAACAGATGGCAGTGGGAGCAGTGCATGGTTTTACAGTATTTCTTGCTAATGTTCTGGTCTACTTAAGAGCAGTGGTCGACCTTTTTTAGTTGGACGTGGATGTTCACTCGGTGACCGATACACCGATTTAGTGGTCTACAACCTTCTAACGCATAATTGTTCCGTCGAGGGATGCTTCCACTTGTATTTCCATCTAGAGAACACTTGTGGTTCTATTTTTTAAGGCCAAAGTAGAGATACTTGTGACTCAAATTTGAATTGATAAAAAATTGAAACTCATTTGAATGGGCAAAAGTAACTAAATTTGAGAAAATTCGTCATATCTCGGAACTGGCCGTCCCATATAGTCATTTTTTCACTAAAAATTCAATGGTGTGATTTGCTAATATATATTCTTTGCACTTGCTTCACAAAAAAAACTAGTTTCAGCTTTAATAAATGAAAATTATTTTTTTGTGACTGAAAGTTGAAAACTCCTGTTTGATGGTTTCCATGCCAAGATAGCACCTTATGCCAACTATGGTCATATTATCATGCATGACCTATGTTATGGATATGGCTACCTTCTTATTTATTTGGTTGAATCCAAGTCATACATGATAGCCCATTTGATAACACTTGAGAAAATCATATTCAAAGATTTATATATTTTCATGTGAACAAGGTAAAAGACTCAATGTGAAAGGATTGCATTTTGTAAAAAAATCTTCATTTTTTTTTCATAATTGGATCAAAATCGTCAGCATAGCCATTCATAGCAAGAGGTCGAATCTCTAAACTTTCTTTGTTGATAATGCAAAAAAAACTCTACTTGGGTAACTTCAAATGATTTTTGATTATTTGTGGACAAAACTAGACCACACTTGTAGTCTATATTTAAATTAATTTTAAAAAAATCCCTCAAGATTATTAATAAGTAAATGTAGCAAGAGATCAATAATAGTTTCAGGAAAGTATTGAAGAGGCACGCTTGTGATGTGGAGAAAGGAACAACGACGGGCATCCACGCATGGACCAGTAGGCTTATGTGAATTTCTTATATGCCCATTTTTTTCCATCACCTGAACCACTGTCATTAAGGAAGCATCCACGCATGGACCAGTAGGCTTATGTGAATTTCTTATGTGCCCATTTTTTTCCATCACCTGAACCACTGTCATTAAGGATTATTGATGAGCTGACTTAACCAACCAGTTTGGAAGCTTTGGCATGTGTGGAGTCCTTAGCGCCAGGGTTGTCCTATATTATTTTTAGACCCAAAGAGAGTGAAATAAATAAAATTACACTAAACTTTTATACATTTTTAGGTTTTCACCATGTTATGATTTTAACAAATACTATATTTTATTTATTTAGTCAGCATTGTTAACAATACAATTTTTTATAATTATTTTCCATCATATAGTTGTAATGTGTATCACTGAAAATATATCCGAGTTATGCAAAACATTTTTTCGTTGATACAAAATTATATTAAATGAAAAAAAAACATGAAAACACATTATTCCTTAATGTTCTTGTAATTGATGAATTATATATCGTGTAGGTTGTCTTCTCTATTTGTTGTATTATTAAATATTTTGGTAGAGATTTCAGTGCATACAACCTAACAAATATCTTAACGGATGTGTGTCGTGTATGGTTATATAGAAAATATATAGAAACTTATGGTATATAAATTGTAGATTTGACATGCATAATATTTGTTGACTTGGTCAAATATGCTTTATTACGATGGATTTTATAAAATTTGATAATATGTTGATGATTCCAACGACGAACATAAAGTGGGTTCTACTATTTCATATACAAAAATAAGTTATCATATTTACTCCCTACAATGTGTTTTTGTATACAATTGCTTATGTTAGTTTTTCAAATATCTAACAGAAAAATAATATAGCATGTGTAAGGTTTCACAGGGGAGACTAGGGCACAAAGTTAAAATTACCAGAGGTGATTTAATTGGTTTGTTCTTACGTGATAAATTATATTGAACCGTCGTGTGCAACTTTGACCGTAAATTAAGGACGACTTTCTGCAATTTAAAAATTGTCAATAGTCGTTTATACGTGACACATAGGTAATAATATAAGAGTTACAAACATACTTTAGTATTTGAGACCCTCTTCCTCTTAGCGCCCAGTGCGTTCCCCCTGTTTGCGCGTCTATGGACTGACCTTGCTTTGTGCTTGCGAGCGATTTGAATGAACACCAACTATCTATCGGAACTGACTGCCTCGAAGTGATTAATAATCTACATAATGGCCCACATCCCAGCTATGGAGCATTGTTTATGGAGACCAAGGCAACAACAAGGCTTTGGATCTGTGAGTTTCAACTACGAGCGGCGAGAGCATAATTTTGTGGCGCATGGGTTAGCTAAATTTGTGTTTTTCTCTGTGTTGGTCGCCATATTTGGCTTCAGTCGTCTTCCGAGGTGTTTTGTATTACTGTGAACAATGAGATTTAATAAAGCTCGTGGTTACGCTACTAAACAAAAAGAACCACAAGCATGCTAGCTCAACATGGTGATTCTAATTTCTAAACGTTTGCTTGTAAAAAAAATCTGAAACGCATGCTAAGCTCAATCCCTATCTCTGCTGCCTCGCCTCAACGCCCGCGACTAGGACCAGCACATGTTGTTGCCGGCCCTGGCATCCGCCACCACGCCCTCGATTGAACCTGGACAATGCCTCCGCCCGCCACCACGCCTTCAATAGTTCGATTGGATCTGGCTGATGGTCAGTGCTACCGTTGTGTCATCCATGGATGTGGATGAGGAAAACCTAGCTAGAAGAGGAGGCATGCTTGGGCCCCCTTCTTTTCAGCTTATTTTCCAGATTCTCCCAGAAGGTACCCTCCATCAGCTTCTCCCAGAATCTCGTTTTTTAAATTTGTTTAAACTTCTAAATTTAGCTTCTGGGAGAATCTGGAAAATAAACTGAAAAGAAGGGGGCCTTGATAGTCCTGCAGCTAGAGGAAAGGATGAGGAGACAGCGGTAGCAAACCCCGTCGTCGGCGGTGACACGAGATGTCATAGTCACATCCGACCGCGCCTGACGAGGTTATACTCTGCGGGTACCCCAGCGTAAAGGTACCTGGTGCACGTGATGACCAAAGAAGACCAAGGATTAATCGAAGCCCACGAAGGAAGGCCCAAGACGAAGAGTGCTTTCCAATTTAGATCAAATTATAGTCGGTTAAGACTTTCCATACATGTAACCTTGGTCGGTTATGTTTCTCGAGACCCAGCCTCCTATATAAAGGCTGGGATGGTGATCGATCAGGGCAAGCAAAACCATAGCCACCAGAACCCCGGTGAGATCAACGGCTCGCCGGACCTTTGTAACCTTCATATCCACATAATCAATACAGACAAGCAGGACGTAGGGGTTTTACCTCACTCGAGGGCCCTGAACCTGGGTAAATCCCGCTTGTGAGCCGTCGATTCCACCAATACTACGCGTTCTCTACCACATAATCAACCCTAGGTATAGCAACCATGGGACTTGCCGAGGACACCCTCGTCAATTGGCGCCGTCTGTGAGAAAGGTAGTATTGGGCTCACGGTTTTGCCGGTTTCATCATCAAGCGGCCACCCGCCGATCGCATCTGCACAAGGTAACTCACCTATTACATCATCAAAAAGCAAATCACCGACCACCGCTGCAAACGGCAACTCGCCGGAAAGATCGACCAGCATCAATTCAAAAAGCGATCACTCGCCAAAATCTCCAAGGAGGCTCACGCCGCACTCGATGGAGGCTCGACAAGCCTTTGCTGGACTCGAATCAGGTTTGGATATTACAGTTGGAGAATTTAACTTCTTTGTCGATAAAGATGGTGTGCAGGACCTATTAGATCCACTCGATACGGAGACACTCGAAAACGCTTCGACTGCAACACCATCCATCTTGGCGGCAGCATCATCACAGATCGTCCCGATCCAATCGCCAAGTGACTCTGCAACATCCATGAACTCGCAAGAGTTCCGTGACGAGGTGGCAAAAAGATTTGGAAAAGCGAGATCGAATCTGCGTACCGCCCAAACAACTCAATCGAGTCACTCGACAACATCGTCGACTGCAACAACGTCGCGGGAACAGGAGAACATAGATGACAACATATACCTCGCCGATCTCAACGGCCCAGAAATCCGTGCCAGCCACGAGATATTCACCTGCGACGCAGACACCTGGACAAAGCACTCGAAGACTACTCGATTGCGAAGAAACCCCAGCAAGCAAAGCAACTCCAACATGAGCCTGGATGACGACGCCGAATCCATAATGCGCATTAGCAGCACATGTAGAAGATCGGGTGGTACCGTATCAGGTATACACCGCGAGTACAGCAGAAACTCAGCAGCTGCAACATGCCGTCGACCTACAGAATACCCTTGCACAGTCACCATGCCTGACGGAACAACCACGCTGACCATCACCGCAGAGATGGCGGAAAAAGTGAGCAAAGTAATCGAAAGCTGCACAATGCTACCAGCAAACGCAACTCCGGAAGAGTATTGACCTTACAATACTTCCAGTGGCAAGAATCGATACGGTTGAAGAACTACCGAGCAGTACTCGAAGAACGCAAAAAGCAAGCCAGCATATCGAGTGCTCGGCGAAGAGCATTGTCTATGAGTTCAACAGGCAGAAACGACCCGCGAATAGGTCACGATTCATAAACCTCGGAGACGCAGATCGTGCAGCGGTCACTCGAAACCTAAACCCAGCCTTTATGGCAGTCGACGCGGAAGGAGTCCCCATACCTACTGAGCCAGCCGGGGCGCTGATGACGCTAGGCACCTATCTCAGAACAATCGAACCTCCTGCAGGAGACCCAAAGAGGGATCAGCACCTCCAACTGTACAAACAACTGGCAATAGCAGCAAAGCCATACAGCATCCACAAGCAACTCCAAGGAGAGATACAGATCGGGACCGTCGCAGTCGAAGTCCTCGGGGAAGGAGCAGTCGAAAAAGCTCACGTCATCATCGATCCAGCAGGAGCCACTCGAGGAGGTCATACAGCAGCAGCTCAGACTCGGAAGCAGAAATCGGGCCATGTGGAGCGCTATGCTTCACTCGACGGATCCGGGAGGCTCGTATGCCCAAGAAATTTTCGCTAGCTACCACGCCAAAGTTCAACTGCAAACAAGAGCCATCAGGCTGGTTAGAAGATTACAGGCTGGCTGTTGGATGTCAGCGCGGTACCACAACCACAGCTATGCAATACATACAACTCATGATGGAAGGAACAGCTCGCGATTGGCTCAAATCGCTACCCGAATCATACTACGATTCGTGGGAGCACTTCAAAGGTGATTTCATCAAATACTTCGAGCCTCTATGTGAGCGCCCCAAAACTTTCGAGGAGCTCCGGACCTGCAAGCAAAAGTCAGATGAATCTCTGAGATCGTACATACGGCGGTGGACCACCATCCGTAACTCAGTAGGCAACGTATCAGAAGATAGGGCAATCGACGCCTTCAAAAACGGACTCTGGAGAGAAGACTTCAAAGAAACACTTGGTCGAGAAGATCCAAAACAATGGCGGCACTCATGGTACTCGCAACAAAGTGGGCAGATGGAGAAGACTCCGTACGAGGCACTCGACCCGTACCCTCACATGAAAATCACGAGGGTGGCAGTCGAGACCGCAGAGATAGCTACAGAGATGATCGAAGGCGCAAACGCAAGCATCGTTATCACGACGATGACCATCCAAACTTCATCGCAGCAGGCTTTGTCCAGCCAAGGGACAGCCGCGACCAAACTGACAGACGACCCGACGATCATCGTGATAATCGAGATCATCGCACGGACGACCGCCGAGGTAATCGAGACCATGCACAGACGATCGACGTGACAGTCGAGACCACAGACGCGACGACCGCGATAGCTACAGAAGGCCAGAGTGGCGCAGGCGAGCAGACAAAGATCCTGAGCGCTCAATCGAAGAAAGGATGGATGATTATTGCAGATTCCATCTTTATAAAGGGGATGATGGTAAGCTTCGCTCTAACCACTCGCTGAGAAATTGCAGGGAATTCGATCAACTTGCGATTGAACATATACTGCGACTGCAAAAGATGGACGTGCACCTCCTCAACTAGTGCAGACTCCATCGACTGCATCACAAGCACAGCCTGTTCAGGCATATCCAGCGCCGCAACAAGTACAACAAGCACAGGTATATTCCATACCACCGCAAACACAGCCTACTCAGGTGTATCCTGCACCAACACCAGCGCAACCGACGCCAGTGTACATGGTGCCAGCACAACCCGTTACGGGAACACAAATGGCAGCAGCCGTGCACCAGATGCAGCAAGGAGATGAACAAAAATATCCCGTAACTCGCGGGCAGATGAACATGATCCAGCGAGGACGTCCCTCCAATAGAGAGCAAAAGTTACACACTCGACATGTCAATATGGCGGTCATGGCACCCCCAGCTATCACAGATTTTTTGAAACTCCGATTATCTTCAATCGAGAGGACCATCCACCCGCAGTATATCGACCAGGGCACAGCCTTGGTACTCGACGCCCAAATCGGAGGCTACGCCATGACCAAGGTCTTCATGGACGGAGGTAGCGGCCTCAACATAATCTTTGCAGATACGCTACGTAGAATGAACAAATCAGTCGAAAATCTGCCAAAGTCCACAGTACCTTCCACGGTATCGTCCCAGGCAAAGCAGTGCTCCCAGAAGGCACCATACAACTCGATGTTACGTTTGGAGATCCTACTCACTTCAGAACCGAGTCGATTGAGTTCGAAGTGGTCGATTGGAAGTCACAATACCATGCAATACTTGGGCCCCACTTTCGCTCGATTCATGGCCGTCCCACACTACGCCTACCTCAAGCTCAAAATGCCAGGACCAAAAGGAGTCATCACGATCAACGGGAACTTTCAAAGGTCAGATTCATGTGACCGTGACTTCAGCAAAATCTCAGAGATGTACGGGATGGAGCAATCACTCGCCGAGCTTGAGGTCTCCAATGACCGTACACCTCTACCAGAAAGCAAGAGGATGGCAATCGACAGAGGGCTCAAGGCCATCAACGACGTGATGAAGCACAAGGGGCACCCGACTGAACCTTCAGAGACGGTCAACATGTCGTCAAGTCACACTAGTACATAGAGGGGCGCATCTGCGTCAGTTCTATGCATAGATATGTAATAGCACATAATGTCGGAAGAACCAGCAGGTTTCAGACGCACTCTTTTCCCTTACCAGGGTACCTAAGGGGACTGGAAGGTTTTTAATGAGGCGGCTTGCTGGTCGAACACATATTTCGAATAAAGATACATGTTCCTCCATATTTCTCATATATGCCTTTTATTTTACCCCACTCAACACTCGGGGGCTTAAGCATAAAACTCAAAAACCCCACTCGATATACTCGGGGGCTGGGTCAAGCATAAAAACTCAAAAACCCCACTCGATATACTCGGGGGCTGGGTCAAGCATAAAAACTCAAAAACCCCACTCGATATACTCGGGGGTGGGTCAAGCATAAAAACTAAAAAAACCCCACTCGATATACTCGGGGGCTGGGTCAAGCATAAAAACTAAAAAAACCCACTCGATATACTCGGGGGCTGGGTCAAGCATAAAAACTCAAAAATCCCACTCGATATGTTCGAGGGATGGTTTAAAGAGAAAAATTCAAAAACCCCACTCGATAGACTCGGGGCTGTCACAAATATACGCATATAAATATTTCTCCACAAATACAAGAATACGTATTTACATTCGGAGAATGCCCCGATTGCACAAAAAAGTTTACAAGTTAAGAATCTGATTCATCCTTTATGTCCAATACAGGACCAAAAAGCTGCTCTTTGCAGCAATCGATGAATTCCTCAGCAGCAGAGCGTGTCTCGATCAAATGTGATTGGATATAAGTGTGCCAGTTGCAGGAGGTCGAATCGCAAAATTTGGCTTACGGCTGCGGATGTAAGCCATAGTGGCATTGGATCTAAAAATAGCAAGCTGCATCAAAGATTCTTTGACTGAATCCGTCACTCGAAAGATATCAATCAAAGGAAACAACCCTTGAGGCTGAGGCCCTGACGGGAAGAGCGCGCAATTTAGGCGAGTGAAGATACGCCTGCACATCTCGAGCACTTGGGCGTTTCGCCATACTCGATCCTTCAAAGTAACAAGAATGCGAGCGTGCACCTTGTCCAAATAAAAATGCTGCCTGCCAGTAGTTGGTACCTCAACAACATTATCAAGGAGTCGACTGATCCTCCTATTTTCCTGCTGGGCATCAGGCACAAAACCTGCAAAAGGCCAAAGTTACTGGTCCAAAGCATAATGCAAGCAAGCGCAAATTTTTAAGCAAAAATGGTGTCATAAAACTCACATTCGAGTTGCCTGTTTATGTTGTCCATCTCGCCAAGAACATATTCCTCGCGTTGGGTAGCCAAACTTGGCCTGGAACGCAGCAGCTCCAACTCAGCTCGAGTGCTTTTGAGTTCTTGCTCTAGTTCACTCACTCGATTCTTCGCAAGAGCGAGGGCCCTCGTCTCATTCCATGCTCGACCAGATGTTCGAGCACAAGAAGGAGAAGGTCCGCCAGACTCGCATTCTTGTGGCTGGTTCACAAAGCATAACATTCAGGCACCTAGATACACGAAGGTGCAAAATTAAGGAGGTTCAGCAAATTTCATTCAAGCAAAGCACTCAAAAGTGTATACTAGCATAAGTAGCAAAAACATACATGCCAAGTTCGAGTAATCAAATTACATAGCATAAGTTTCCTAAACCTGCGAAACAGAATCTGCCCTATTTTTTCGCGACTGAGCCATGACAGGTTCGGCCCGGCGCTCCATGGTCCGGACACAGAGCTCGCTCAGTCGCGTCGCTGGCTCGGTTACACCCCTGAACGATAATGGCTTTCCATCCTGCTTTTTCGGGTAGTCCGATAAAGCAGTCTCGAAATCAGCCTCTACACCGTTGCCCATCAAAAGTTTGAGGGTGTTCTCCGAGCCGCGTACCGTGAGTTCGCGGGCAAAATCCGCCACAATCGACGACCCTTCACCAAACGCTGTAGCGAGCCCTCAGCAGTTGATGGAGCGGTGGTTAAAGGACACATCCCTGCATGCAAATTACCAAGGGTACTGGTCGCGACAACCAGATCTCCCTGGGTCTTGGACAGCATAGACTCGAGTTCCGCGATTGCGCTATCAAGTGACAATGAATCACTCGATGTCCCAGCAGAAGTCGAGGCACCTTCGGAACCTTCAAAATTCAGAAAGCAGAAGCCATGAGTGAAAGTTACTAAAATGGCCAAAGAGCTACTACTCACAAAGACAGTGCATTCACCTTTAGCTGCACGGGCTATACTCGACAGACGTGCAGTAAGCTCCTTATCGCGGCGAGTGGTGGCGTCATGAGCATCAGCAAGTGCTTTCTTCGATTCAGATTGCTGGGTAGAGAGCTGGGTCTACAAGTCCTTCACTTGTTTCTCCAGGTCCCCCACACGCTCCTCAGCAGATTTTTTTATCTTCTGTGGAGTTCACAAACATTCCCGATTAATGTCATATCTTCAAAAGAAGGGAATAGTTTTAGCAAAACGCTTACGTGCAAGCTCAGTCGAGGTTGACCGCAGGGAGTCCCTCTCCTGCTCCACTCGAACAAAGGCCTAAACCCAAGGGGCCATGGCGGCATACATAGGCTGAAACAGAGTACCCATGTTATCATCGCGTGCAGAAGAAACAAAATTTTCGAGTATAAGTAGGGACTGAAGCACTCACGTGATCAGTCCAAGAGGCAGGCTTGGAGGAGGAAGCCACGGCATCCGCAGTTAGGGCAATTTTCTCCTTGCTCAAATCAGCAGCCATCAACTCAGTTGTGTCCTTGGCCGCTTCAAGAATGGTGCCTTGTGCTGCTTCTGGAGGGATGGATGGCTGCGTCACAATCGACGTATCCGCGACTGGAGGTGGAGACGGTAATTTGCCACTGGTATCATAAAGCAAAAACACGGCCAATCAAAAAACAAAAACCATAAAGGCGTGGCCACAAATAAAAGAATAAACCATAAGGCAAACCTTGGCTCATCTTCTTCATCGGAATCAAGTTCGTCACCAAGGGAGAAAACACCCAGTCGAGAGGTGTTACTCGAAGTAGCAGGAGGACGAGAAGCCAGAGGGGAGACAGTCAGAGGATGGCTTTTAGCAGGAGAAGGGATACCCGAATTACCGGTATCCCTCTGCTCATCCTCTGTACTCGAAGACTCCGAAAGAACCAAACGCTGGCGCTTAGGCTTGCGAGGGCCCTGCTCAGCATCTAATTCGTCTGAAGCATCTGCCACAACCTGTTCCACCTCTTCCCCTGTTTCTTTTTCGGGATTATCCTGAGGGGTCGAGTGGGCAGAAGCAGGGTCAGCAATGGGCAGCTTGGTTTCCTCCTGTATTGCCGTCTCCAAAGTAGGCCCGGCTTCGGGTAGAGGAGGGAGAGAGGTGACAGTCGAGTGACCCTATGTAACAAGCACAATTCATAATCATAAGAACGAAAGCAAAAAGGATGCAAAGGCAGATGGTGAGGCATAAAAATAGCAAAAAGAATCACTCACTGCGGGTAAGGCCTTCTCTGGCCCGTAGGGGACGTGCGGGAAGTTGAAGTCAATTTTTACGGAAGCTTTGATGCTCGTGATCTTCTTCACCTGAGCACTGAGCTCCTTCTGCATCAACTCGGTGGTACTCATCCTGATGCTGTCGAGTGGACCCTCCTACTGCCACATCGGGTGGGCACGAAGGCGCATGGGCCACACTCGCATCTTCAAATAAGTGCTGATCAACTGAATCCCAGAAATAGTCTTCAGCAACTTGCCAATCTCATTCAGCAAAGGGGTGGCTTCCTTGGCTTCAGCAAGAGAGATAGGGTGATCCCAGGCCACCGTTTTCTTCGGAGGATTCTCAATCGAAAAAGCCGGGAGCACCACCTGATCGACTGGTACATAGAACCATTTGGTCCGCCAGCCTTGGGCAGAATCAACTGTCTTCAAGCTAAAGTAATGCGAATCGCTTCGCACTTGGACTTGAAATCCACTAACCGGGCAAGGGTGTTTACCCCGGCAATTGTGGCGCACCTTGAAGATATGCTTCCACAATGCCCAGCTGGGAGACACCCCCAAGAAACACTCGCATAGCACCATGAAGCAGGCGATATGCATAATGCTGTTGGGGGTAAGATCATGAATCTGCAGGCCATAGGCGTATAATAGCCCTCGCACAAAATCATGCAAAGGGAAAGAAAACCCGCGGGGGAGGAATTCAGCAAAGCAGATGCGCTCGCCGTCGTGAGGATCAGGGCGTACCTCCAGACCTGGAGCACGCACGGCCAGCTGGTCGGCTGGCGGCAGCCAACCTTTTTCACGGTACTCAGAAAGGGTGTCCTCGGTCACGCAGGATCTCGTCCAGTCACCGGGGATCTTCAAAAGCGCATCGGCAGGCTCACTCACCATGGCCGCATCCTTCCCCTTGTCCGCTGGATCGGTGGCGGGGACAGTTGCAGCGGCACGCTTGATCTTCTTTGGCGCCATCGCACAGGGAACAAAAAGCAAGGAGCTTGGGAGGCAGAGCAATGGTGTGCGGTGCGCAAGGAAGAAGAGGAACAGAGGAAATGAATGGCAAGTAAATCAAAATCTTGCGCAAAACCTGCTACTTACCATACAATGCAAAACTTCATCATAACCATCCGTACAAACGTGCGTAGTATCTGGCCGTACACGTGGCGAGCGCAGAAAGCAACCGTCGCATCCCACGTCGCCCACTACGCACAAAACCCTAGGAGGTTATGATGGTGCGGCAAAAAATACGCCACGTCCGGTCAAATCAAAGCTGAAACGGCGTCTTCTGCGGTCAAAACTCTGAACATTGGGCCCACACAGACACGTCTTGTCAAAACGGCGAGCGCACGCCTAAGACGTCATGAATGACGTCAGGGGAAGAGACAACGTCCACGCTCGAGTGAGGGGTTCGAGACTACAATCGACAAAAGGATTCGACTGTCAAAAGGTACTCCCATGGGAGCATATAAAAAAATTCTTGCGATTAATCAAAAAGGAGAAAATTTATTGAGATTATCCTCTACTTCAAACGAAATAAAGCATAATCTCGGGGGCTACTCCCATGGGAGCGCTGACGCGCTCCCATTGATTTCAAAGACAAAATATTTCGATTGACAAAAAGGCAGTATAGAAGGATGATTTGAGATTGTCCTCTATTGCAAGACAATAAACCACAATCTCGGGGGCTACTCCCATGGGAGCGCTGTTGCGCTCCCATAGATTTTCAAAAGAAGGTAAGAAACTCACTCGACTACAGACTCGATTAAATGCATTAAGTACTTCACAAATCAAGGAAGGGCAGCGCTGAGCGTCCTCCGGAGGATCGAAAGCGCCGATCCTCCGCATGGAGCGAGCGACACGTGTCTTGTACTCCTTTTGCGCGGTCAACCAACCCATGTGCTCCCCTTTCCTCTCAGAAAAATCCCCCTCCGCCCCCAAAAACTGACGGACGTGACCCGCGACGCCCATAGCTCAGAGCTCACAGCTCCGGTGACCTTCGGCTGGCAGCGCCTCTTGCCGCCGCCGGTGGCGGTGACCACGCCTACGTGTCCTGGCAGCACCACGCCTCCACCATGGTAGCAAGGCCGTTGAGCCATGGGAGCACCACGCCTCCGCTATGGTAGCAAGGCCGTTGAGCCATGGGAGCACCACGCCTCCGCCATGGTAGCAAGGCCATTGAGCCAGAGCTCACAGCTCCGGTGACCTTCGGCTGGCAGCGCCTCTCGCCGGCGCCAGCGGCCACGCCTACGTGTCCTGGCAGCACCACGCCTCCGCCATATTAGCAAGGCCGTTGAGCCATGGGAGCACCATGCCTCCGCCATGGTAGCAAGGCCGTTGAGCCATGGGAGCACCACGCCTCCGCCATGGGAGCAACGCCGTTGAGTCATGGGAGCATCATGCCTCCACGCTAGCAGTACCATGGGCCACGGTTGGTAGCATCTCCGGTGACGGCTCGCAGTAGCGCCGCCGGTGGTCTCTGGTAGCACCATGCCTCTGCCATGGTAGCAAGACCGTTGAGCCATGGGAGCACCACGCCTCCGCCATGGGAGCAATGCTGTTGAGCCATGGGAGCATCATGCCTCCACGCTGGCAGCACCGTGGGCCACAGTTGGTAGCATCTCCGGCGACGACTCGCAGTAGCGCCGCCGGCCGCTGGCAGCACCGCCGCGACGCCGCATCCCTCTTGCTTCAGCGCTGCCTCACTCTTGATAGGAGCCGGCTTGTCGCCGAGACGCCGACATGCAGCGAGGGGATTCGAGCGGTATCGGCGCCTTTTGCAACAACGGCGGATGTGTGGCGGCGTGGGGTGCCGTGGTGTGCTCTGTGTGAGACATGAGAGAAGGAGACGAGGAGGAAGGAAGGGGAACAGAGAAGAAAACGAGTGGAGGAGGAAAGTTGGGCAAAGGGATAAGGCGGGGTGGGGTCTAGTACGCATATTCTCTCACTAGGTTGGGGACACGCGTCGCGTGGCCAGGGCGGAGGTCGCGAGACGCGAATCCTCCGGATGGACAGAAGCGTTTTCCATCAAGGAATCATACTTCATAAATTCCCGGACTATGCCAATCGCAGATGTTTCGGATGCTGCATAAGCAAATGCAAAGGTAAGACCCGCCGAGCAATCGAGATGGGCCGAGGGACGCTCCAACAGTGTTTTCCCTTGCAATTTTCCGTGTCAACAGACATGATGAAAATCCTGACGGACGCGTTAGGTATCAAAATTTAAACTACAGAACGAATCAGTAAGACCTACAACGGCCTGAGTCGAGTCTGTCCAGTATGTTCCAGCTTCGAGTCCGGGGACTCGAACCTGATTGAAGGCTAGTATGGTTTCGCCCGAATGTGCGGTTAACTGAGCTCGATTTTCGAGGGAATCAGACCTACTATGTCAATATCCCTAGGCAAAAGTTTCAAAAGTGTTCCAGCTTCGAGTCTGGGGACTTGAACCTGATCGAAGGCTAGTATGGTTTCGCCCAAATGTGCGGTTAACTGAGCTCGATTTTCGAGTGAATCAGGCCTACTATGTCAGTATCCCTAGGCAAAATCTTTCGACTAAGTTCCAGGCTCGAGTCCGGGGACTCGAGTCTGACTGAAGACTAGTATGGTTTCGCCCAAATGTGCGGTTAACTGAGCTCAATTTTCGAGTGAATCAGGCCTACTATGTCAATATCCCTAGGCAAAATCTTTCGACTGCGTTCCAGGCTCGAGTCCGGGGACTCGAGTCTGACTGAAGACTAGTAAGGTTTTGCTCAAGAAAGCAGTTAACTGAGCTCGATATTCGAGTGAATCAGGCCTACTATGTGAAATATCCCTCGGATAGTATACACATACAATCGAAACAAATCAGAGCTTGAAAGCTACATCGGGTCAGAAGAACAAGTTTAGAGGACTATGACGTGCACGATGAAGGGAGCACATGCTCGATTCTTCGAGTCAAGCAAGTACTCGGGGGCTAATGACGAGGTTATACTCTGCAGGTACCCCAGCGTAAAGGTACCTGGTGCACGTGATGATCAAACAAGCCCAAGGATTAATCGAAGCCCACGAAGGAAGGCCCAAGATGAAGAGTGCTTTCCAAGTTAGATCAAATTATAGTCGGTTAAGACTTTGCATACATGTAACCTTGGTCGGTTATGTTTCCCGAGACCCAGCCTCCTATATAAAGGCTGGGAGGGTGATCGATCAGGGCAAGCAAAACCATAGCCACCAGAACCCCGGTGAGATCAACAGCTCGCCGGACCTTTGTAACCTTCATATCCACATAATCAATACAGACAAGCAGGACGTAGGGGTTTTACCTCACTCGAGGGCCCTGAACCTGGGTAAATCCCGCTTGTCAGCCGTCGATTCCACCAATACTACGCGTTCTCTACCACATAATCAACCCTAGGTATAGCAACCATGGGACTTGCCGAGGACACCCCTCGTCAGCGCCTAAGCGGTAAGGCCATAATATAGCCAGCAGTAGCAGACATTATTCGTTTGGTGATTCACCTCTTACACATTTTGTTGTGTAAATTTTGTGTTGTTCTTCAAATAGTTTTGTCCTACAATGTTCGCCCTCACACCTAAATGTCTCGATCTGCAACAGCATGAAAGCCCATTTTGAGGACATGTTTTATAAAACATTATTAGTTTAAATTCTTCATGGCCATCGTGTTGCATAAAAAGGACTCCATGTGGAAGGATTTTTATTTTTTCTTTAGTTTTTTAAAATTTTAATCAAAATTATCAGCGTAGCCATTCATAGCAAGGAGCTGAATTTTCAACTTTCTTTGAGACTATTACCTAAAATTATTTTAAAATTTAATTACTAATCTAGCAAACATTTATAGTTGAAATTTGAATTATTTTCAGAAAATATACCGAAATTCTTTTAAATGGGAAAGTATCTAGAAATCAAGAAAAAACATCGTATTTGGGATTTGGCCATCATATCTGGTCTAATTTTCGTAAATTAGAATGGTACCATCTAAACCATATTTTTTGCCTCCACTTCATTAAAAAAAACTAAGTTTGGCACTATTAAAATGCAACCTCATTTGGTTGTGCCACAAAGTTGGAAACTCATTTTGAAACTTTTGTTTGTCAAGCCAAGATGCATGTAAAAGTACAATGTGTGAAAGGATTGCATTTTCTATTTTTCTTCTATTTTTTGGTAAAATGGAATCAAAATTGCCGTCTTGGACATTCATAGAATACCACTTGTGCATACTAAAATAATTATTGATGCAATTTCTAACACTAAACTAGAGCATATTTTTAGTTCAAATTTGAACTACTTTGAAAAATGTCCCGAAACTCATTTAAATGGGAAAAGATAGCTCAAAATCAAGTAAATTCATCATATATGGGAATTGGCCATTCCGTATGGTCAATCTTTTGTAAAAATTAGATGACGACCCTTTGCATCATACTCTTTGCATTTCTATCAGCAAAAAATTAGTTTTCGCACTAGCAAAATGGGAACTCTATTTTGTGACGTAAAGTTTCAATCTCCTTTTTTCTATACCAAAATGCACATTTGTGCCAGCTATGGGCACATTAGCAGAATAATATGTCACCGATGTAGCAACGCAACTTGATTTTTTTTCACCTAAAAGTTCAGATAATGGCTTATAAATCCATCCCCAAGAGGGCCCAAGTTCATTTGAAGGCCCGTCGGGAGGTGGACCAAGTCAACGGTACAGCCCTGGCCCATGTCAATTACGACTACCCCTATTGTCCGATTTAACTTTCGGGAAAAGGAAGTAATATTAGTACGCCATGTATATCAAAGTATGAACTTTCGCTTCTGGAAAACGCTTCGTGCCTGCCTCCCGGGTCGCTCGCAAGGGCGACTCCGGAGGCGACCAAAACCCTAGCCAGCGCCTTCTTCTCCTCCCACCCCCTCCCTCGCCGCCGCCGGCGTTCACCGCCGGGCCGAGCCCGTGCGGTTGACGGCGACGGTGAGGCCCCCCTCCTCGTGCAGTAGCTAGTGGAGCGCGGATTCCGCTCGGGTGTGGGCGACCCCGATTCTGCGGCGGCGGATCTGAACGGCGGCGGCGGCGTGCCGCTCTCGCCGAGATGCTGAAGATGAGGTCGGGCGGCGTGGCTGCGGGCATGTGCTCTGGCCTCCTCTCGGCCACGGGCCGGGGCCCCAGGCCCACGCGAGCCCATCTGCCCACCTCTATGTCGGTCGTCGCTTGCAGCCATGGTGGCTGCGGGAGGCCGCTCTCCTCCACTGCGTCGTCGCCGGCCACCACACACCCTGCAGATTTGGCGCCGACAGCAACCATGGGGGTTGCGGGAAGGCCCGCGGGTCCTGCGTGGTGTTGCGGTTGCGGTTGGCGGTGAAGCCGTTGTCGCGGTCAATAGGGGCTGGCCGCCGAGGTGGTGTTCGTCGATCCTCTCAATTGGATGGTGCGGGGAGTTTGGACGCCGGGGCGGCGGCCCCGGACGGTGGACTTGGTGTTGGTTGTGATCTGTGGTCGTACGGACGACATGGATTCCGGCGTGTGGAGTGCCTCGCAAGGTTCGACGAGGGCGTCGTTCCTTGCCCAGATCCGTTTTGGAGGCTCTGTTTCAGCCATGGTTTTCCCCTGCTTTTCGTGATGGGGGTTGGAGTAGGTGGTCCTTGACGATGGGTAGGAGGGGTTCGGACCAAGCGAAAGCTCAAGCCGTCATTGACACCGGTGTCGGCGACGCCCGTGGGTGCCGCTTTCCCTATTGGGGGCGACACCGTAGCTCCACCCCACCTCCCTCGTGTTTTCTCCGGGTGAAAACCTAGGTGAGCTGACCCGACGGTGCCGTCGCTGCTGCGTCATGACCTCCTTGGAGGCACCGTCTTGGAGAAGGGCTCGCCTCGCCCCGCCATGGCTGTTTGAGTGCAAAGCTGGTGCCTTTCTGCAACTCGTGATCTGAAGTGAAGATGCCCTGTTCCTGTGCATTGGTGGAGATGATGACGTGAAAGACACACGTTCGTTGGGAACCCCAAGAGGAAGGTATGATGAGTGCAGCAGCAAGTTTTCCCACAGTATGAAACCAAGGTTATCGAACCAGTAGGAAGTCGGCGATGTTCTGAAGGTTGTTGGTGAAGGAGTGTAGTGCGACGCAACACCAGGGATTCCGGTGCCAACGTGGAACCTGCACAATACAATCAAACTACTTTGCCCCAACTTAACAGTGAGGTTGTCAATCTCACCGGCTTGCTGAAAACAAAGGATTAGACGTATAGTGTGGAAAATGATGTTTGCTTGCAGAGAATGAAAAAGAACAATGATTGCAGTAGGTTGTATTTCAGATGAAAAAGAATGGACCGGGGTCCACAGTTCACTAGTGGTGTCTCTCCATAATAAAATACTAACATGCTGGGTAAACGAATTACAGCTGGGCAATTGACAAAATAGAGAGGTGCATAACAATGCATATACAAGTCATGATGATCACTATGAGATTTACTTGGGCATTACGACAAAGTACACAACCGCTATCCAGCATGCATCTGTGCCTAAATAGTCCACCTTCAGGTTAGCATCCGCACCCCTTCCAGTATTAAGTTGCAAGCAACAGACAATTGCATTAAGTATGGTGCATAATGTAAACAATACAAATATCCTTAGACAAAGCATTGTTGTTTTACCCTAGTAGCAACAGCACATCCACAACCTTAGAACTTTCTGTCACTGTCCCAGATTAAATGGAGGCATGAACCTACTATCTAGCATAAATACTCCCTCTTGGAGTTACAAGCATAAACTTGGCCAGAGCCTACACTAATAACGGAGAGCATGCAAGATCATAAACAACATATATATGATAGATCAATAATCAACTTGACATAGTATTCAATATTCATCGGATCCCAGCAAACACAACATGTAGCATTACAATAAGATGATCTTGATCATGATAGGCAGCTCACAAGATCTAAACATGATGGCACAAAAGGAGAAGACAACCATCTAGCTACTGCTATGGACCCATAGTCCAAAGATGAACTACTCACGCATCACTCCGGAGGCAGGCATGGCGATGTAGAGCCCTCCGGTGATGATTCCCCTCTCCGGCAGGGTGCCGGGAAGAGCTTCAGAACCCTCCCGAGTTAGGGTTGACGGCGGCGGCGGCAGCGGATGTTTTCTGGAAATATGGCTCGGTGTTTTAGGGTTTTCGCCTCGGGGGAATAAATAGGCGAAGGGGCGATGTCGGTGGAGGCCGAGGCCGCTCCCACATGGCGGCCGGCAGGGGGCCCACCCGCGCCATGGGGTGGGGACGGCGCCTCGGTGCCCCCCTTCGTCTCTCCTTCGGACTTCGTGAACGTGTCGGGAAAATAGGAACGTGGCAATTTGTTTCGTCCAATTCCGAGGATATTTGCAGAACAGCTTTTCTGAAACCAAAAACAGCAGAAAACAGGAACTGGCACTGTGGCATCTTGTTAATAGGTTAGTCCCAGAAAATGCATAAAAATGCCATGAAGTGTGAATAAAACATGTAGCAATTGGTATAATATAAGCATGGAACATAAGAAATTATAGATACGTTGGAGACGTATCAAGCATCCCCAAGCTTAGTTCTACTCGTCCTCGAGTAGGTAAAACGATAACAACAAATAATTTCTGAAGTGACATGCTACCACATAATCTTGATCAAATAATATTGTAAAGCATGTGAGCTGAGATCAAATCATTCAAAGCAAAAGTCTATAATTGATATTAATAAGAGATAACAAAGCAAGATAGTTAAACAAGCTAAAAGTTTTCATGAACTATTGCTTTAAAGACATGAAACCGTACAAGGTTCATTAAAGATGTTTTAAGTATCCAATGTAGGAGTTCTATCCTTCAATTCCAAGCATCAACAATTTTTCATAACATAGAAGGATTCAGTCAAGTAAAAATAAACATGAACGTCATGAATCAACTGTTTCGAAGCCTACTCAACCGGTGAGCGTAAGCATTTGGTATTGGCACCAGGATGTTATGGCTAAAGAACATTAATGGGGTTTGGAAGGCCAAAGGAAAAAGTCTCACAAAGCTATAAGTGATCATTAGACAAGAGGAAGTCTTATAATCGAAGCTATGTAAGGAGTAGTGATTGCCATGCAACGGATGCACATAGAGCTATATGTGTATGAAAGCTCTCCAATGGAACTAGTGGGGGTGCATCCAACTTGGTTGCTCATGAAGACCTAGAGCACTTTTGAGGAAGCTCATCATTGGAATATACAACCCAAGTTCTATAGTGTAAATTCCCCACATAGTTATACTAGTAAAACATGAAAACTCTCTCACATGGAGTATGTGCTAAACATGAGCACAAATGATGACTATGAATACTGCAGGTGCTGAAACATGAGCACAAGTGTGGATAAAGGATAGTAATGTTGCCCCCTTTTTCTTTATTCTTTTTTTTTTTTTTTTTTTTTTGTTTCTCTTTTCGATGGCCTCCATGGCTCTTTTCACTTTTAGGGGCAACACTCTAATATGACAACACACTTTTTGGTACAAATAACTCATAATGAACAAAACATGATGTATGAAACTGTATGCCTCTGCCAGTGTAGCAGGATGTGCAATGATCTAGCGTAACATGGGTAAACCACACATCAGCTGTATAGAATCATGCAAAGCAATATATAAATGATAAATGACAACAAGTCATGTAATGTAAGATGGAAGTTGCATGGCAATATATCTCGGAACAGCTATGGAAATGCTGTGGTAGGTAGGTATGGTGGCTGTTTTGAGGAAGATGTATGGGCTTATGTGTAGGAGAACAAGAGAAAGTCCTCCCACGGGTTTGGATGTACTGGCGAAGTATGCACAACTCTCAATGTGAGCAGAAGGCAATGCACACACCGAAGAGGCTAGCAAATTTGGATGGTGGAAGTGCCAAAAACCGTAGCTTAACATTAGTCAAAAAGAACTCACAAGCTTATTGCAAACAACTAGCAGGTTCAACATTAAGAGCATGATTAAAATTCACTCCAAGAAGGGCCGTTCACGGCGGCACAAGTACCCGCTAGATCCCTCGACCTTCAGCACAACTAGTTATTACGAATCACCTTTAGACATGGAAAGCTATCAAGTCCAACTACACCTTCAACAATTTTAGTAGAGTTTGTAGTACGGTACAAGCTTAAAGACAACAATCCACTAATGATTTTAACTTAATTAACCAGCAAGCTTTACCATCTAAATATCTCAAAACGTTTGCAAAGAATCAGTTATCAAAGTTCAATGATCTACAAGATTATGCAAGTTATTCATTATACCACTACCACATGCAACATTTTCTGAACCAACACATCAACCAAGCAACTCTCCAAACAAAAATCTCCAAGTAATTTACAAATGAAACAAGAGAGTACTACTCCACAAGAATTAACAGCTCTAAAAGAGATGCATGAAAAACAGGAGCTAAAAGCATAGCAGTAGCTAGATAAGAATACTCAAAAGATATAAGTGAAGAATATGAGTATTCACATGAAAAAGCGGAGCGTGTCTCTCTCCCACACAAGAATGCTAGGATCCAACTTATTCAGAAAATAAAAACAACAAAGCAAAAATAAAAGCACACAGACGCTCCAAGTAAAATACATAAGATGTGGAAGAATTAAAATATAGTTTCACTAGAGATGACCTGATAAGTTGTTGATGAAGAAGGGGATGCCTTGGGCATCCCCAAGCTTAGACGCTTGAGTCTTCTTGAATATTGCTGGGGTGACCCACGGGGGCATCCCCAAGCTTAGGCTTTTCACTCTTCTTGATCACATCATATCATCCTTCTCTCTTGATCCTTGAAAACTTCCGCCACACCAAACTCAAAGTAATTCTCATTAGAGGGTTAGTGCATAATCAAAAATTCACATATTCTACTGTGACACAATCATTACCAATGCTTCTGGACATTAACTACAGCCACTGATGTTTTATGGAGCAAAGAAATCCAATCAAACATAGTAAAAGAGGCAATGCAAAATAAAAGGCAGAATCTGTCAAAAACAGAACAGTCTGGAAAGACGAATTTTTTCGAGGCACTTAACTTGCTCAGATGCGAAAAATCAAAACTAATGAAAGTTGCGTACATATATAAGGATCATGCGTGATTTTTTTCAGAATTTTCAATTTTTCTGGAGTGAATACAGCTCAAAACGGTGGACAGCAAAAATCTGTCACTGCGCAGAAATCCAAATCTAGCATCAACTTTCAACTAGAGACTTTACTTGGCACAACAATGCAATAAAATAAAGATACAAAGGAGTTGTTACAGAAGTAAGCAACACCTTGAGAAAAACTGAAAATAAAAGATAAAGGGTTGCCTCCCTAAAGCGCTTTCTTTAATGCCTTTTAGCTAGGCTAGAAGATTTTAATGATGCTCTCATAAAAATAAGAGTTGAAAACCAAAGAGAGCATCAAGAGGCAAATATCAACACATTTAAGTCTAACCCACTTCCTATAAAAAGGAATCTTGTAAGAAAACAAATTATTGAAGCATGAAGCTACTAGTGTATGAAGACAAAACAAGTTCAACTTCAAAACTTTCAACATAAAGGGAGGTGTTTTAGTGACTTGAAAACTTTTACCACCATATTTTCCTCTCTCATAATAACTTTCAGTAGCATCATGAACAAACTCAACAATATAACTATCACATAAAGCATGCTTTTCATGATCTATAAACACATAATTTTTATTAAGCTCAAAAACAGTGAGGTCATTAAACCCACTTTTGACAATAGTAGTATAATAAATATCATTAGGCAATATAGGACCATCATCAAGAGCACTATCATATATAACATTAGGGAGCCATTGTTTTATTTCTGAAATTTCCTTTACTTGAGTCAAGGTGTTGCTTACGTAAAATTTATCAAAAGAGATATTTCAATAGAATCATGACATTCAACAATATAGCACTCTTCCTCCTTAGGCAGGCATGGAGGGTAATCAAATAATGTAAGAGTTAAAGAGTTACTATCATTAGAAGGTAGATCCTCCTTTTGTTCATCACTCTCTCTCTTTTTCATCCAATGAGCTTTCAGTTTGAGCAATTTCTTCTTCCATAGGTTCCTGAAAGGAAGCAAGTTGTTCTGGAGAATAAATTTTCTCAAGAAATTCAGTGATATAAGGATTATCATTATAATATTCAAGGCAATAACCTAGTATAGCACAATTCTCAGTTCTACAAGGAGCATCATCATCTTGAATATAACCAGCAATTTCATAGGCACCCTTAAAAACAACAAATTCTTCAATTTGTTCAAGATTATCAAAGTCATAGTTTCCTTTAGCATAAGCAGCCAAGGTTTCATTATCATTATAATCACATTGAAAAGGGAGGTGTTTATGCCTTCTACAACAAGAAGATTCATTGAAGCAGTAGGATTCATCATAAGTAGAGCACAAGTTTCTAGCAAAACAATTCAATTTATATATTTGTACCCATAAGTGTTTCCCTTTTTGAGACAAGCGGTATTCCTTATAATAATTCTGTTGTTCCTCCGTGAACCCACTTAGACAATAAGATTTTGTTTCAAAGAGAGAAGCCATTGATAGCAAATAAATAACTAGACATAATAACAAACCGAAATAAAACTAGATGCAAGTAACTATTTTTTGTGTGTGTTTGATATAAAGAAGCAAACAAGACAAAGTAAAAATAAAATAAGCAAGACAAAAACAAAGTAAAGAGATTGGAAGTGAGAGACTCCCCTGCAGAAGCAACTCGACCTCCCCGGCAACGGCGCCAGAAAACTAGCTTGATGACGTGAAAGACACACGTTCGTTGGGAACCCCAAGAGGAAGGTATGATGAGTGCAGCAGCAAGTTTTCCCTCGGTATGAAACCAAGGTTATCGAACCAGTAGGAAGTCGGCGATGTTCTGAAGGTTGTTGGTGAAGGAGTGTAGTGCGGCGCAACACTAGGGATTCCGGTGCCAACGTGGAACCTGCACAACACAATCAAACTACTTTGCCCCAAGTTAACAGTGAGGTTGTCAATCTCACCGGCTTGCTGAAAACAAAGGATTAGCGTATAGTGTGAAAAATGATGTTTGCTTGCAGAGAATGAAAAAGAACAATGATTGCAGTAGGTTGTATTTCAGATGAAAAAGAATGGACCGGGGTCCACAGTTCACTAGTGGTGTCTCTCCATAATAAAATACTAACATGCTGGGTAAACGAATTACAGCTGGGCAATTGACAAAATAGAGAGGTGCATAACAATGCATATACAAGTCATGATGATCACTATGAGATTTACTTGGGCATTACGACAAAGTACACGACCGCTATCCAGCATGCATCTGTGCCTAAATAGTCCACCTTCAGGTTAGCATCCGCACCCCTTCCAGTATTAAGTTGCAAGCAACAGACAATTGCATTAAGTATGGTGCATAATGTAAACAATACAAATATCCTTAGACAAAGCATTGCTGTTTTACCCCTGTAGCAACAACACATCCACAACCTTAGAACTTTCTGTCACTGTCCCAGATTAAATGGAGGCATGAACCTACTATCTAGCATAAATACTCCCTCTTGGAGTTACAAGCATAAACTTGGCCAGAGCCTACACTAATAACGGAGAGCATGCAAGATCATAAACAACATATATATGATAGATCAATAATCAACTTGACATAGTATTCATCGGATCCCAGCAAACACAAAATGTAGCATTACAATAAGATGATCTTGATCATGATAGGCAGCTCACAAGATCTAAACATGATGGCACAAACGGAGAAGACAACCATCTAGCTACTGCTATGGACCATAGTCAAAGATGAACTACTCACACATCACTCCGAAGGCAGGCATGGCGATGTAGAGCCCTCCGGTGATGATTTCCCTCTCCGGCAGGGTGCCGGGAAGAGATTCAGAACCCTCCCGAGTTAGGGTTGACGGCGGCGGCGGCGGATGTTTTCTGGAAATATGGCTCGGTGTTTTAGGGTTTTCGCCTCGGGGGGAATAAATAGGCGAATGGGCGATGTCGGTGGAGGCCCGAGGCCCGCTCCCCACATGGCGGAGCGGCAGGGGGCCCACCCGCGCCATGGTGTGGGGACGGCGCCTCGGTGTCCCCCTTCGTCTCTCCTTCGGACTTCGTGAACGTGTCGGAAAAATAGGAACGTGGCAATTTGTTTCGTCCAATTCCGAGGATATTTGCAGAACAGTTTTTCTGAAACCAAAAACAGCAGAAAACAGGAACTGGCACTATGGCATCTTGTTAATAAGTTAGTCCCAGAAAATGCATAAAAATGTCATCAAGTATGAATAAAACATGTAGCAATTGGTATAATATAAGCATAGAACATAAGAAATTATAGATACGTTGGAGACGTATCAGGAGACAAGACCTGCGAACACGGTTGTCCGATCCCGCCCCTCTGGTGGCTACAAGGGTTTGTGCTCGCCGCTTCGGTGTTGTCCGATCCCGCCCCTCTAGTGGCTGGCTGCTCTACGCAAGGGTTTGGCGCTCGCCGCTGCATTGGTGTGATCTCCGTTCGGCGTTGTGTTCCTCGGCTCCCCCTCCGTCGTGCTCGTCGACTGCTGGAGGCTCCGATCTTTCGTCTCCTGGTTCCTAGTTGATGTCAAGTTCTAGGCTAGTTGTGGTGGTTTCTTCGCTGGTGGCCCAATCCTGCCCTCTGACTGGCCGTTTTACGCAGCGATTTGGTGCCCGGTGTAGTGTAGCCTCCTATTTTTTTAGCTTGTCCTTGTTCTGCTCTGTGAGAGGCTCTCCTCAACACTTGTATCCGACATTGTAAAACCTGAGCTTTGTTAATTCAAAGTTGGGCATTTTATGCCTTTTATTTTAAAAAAAGTATGAACTTTCTACCAGCTTTTCACATACATGTATTTTCGAAGCGATTGCGGCTTCTGTTGGATCACTTCCTGCACCTCATGTAGCAACGTGAGGCTGCAGGTACCCGGCCACACCGCCCGAGCCACCGATACCATGGAAACCAGGAGCCCCAACTTAACCGCTCACGTCCACCCGTGCGCCGCCGAATGCCGAACACAAAACCGACCACGACGCCGACGCACCCACCCTCGCACGCACGTCGGCATGGGCATGAAGAGCTCGGCGGGCGACGTGGACGTGGAGCTGCTCAAGGCGGTGGCGCAGGCGTGGTACGCGCACTCGGGCAACCCGCGGCCGTCGCGCGCCGCGTCGGCGGACGACGACGACGGCGCCGCGGGAGCGCGTCGCGCGGGCGCCCCGTTGTACCGGCCGTCCCGGTTCAAGCTGGAGGCGGCGGCGGCCGCCGCGGCCCCGCAGCGGAGGAGGTCGTGGGACTTCGCGCAGTCGCTGTGGGACACCTACGAGCTCGTCACCGTCGCGCAGAAGATCGAGTCCAGCCCCGCCATCATCGACGAGGCCGTGGCCGCGACGACGCCGCATGCCGTGGGCGAGGAGGGCGCCACGCGCGCGGGAGGAGCTGGAGGAGGGAAGCGGCCGAGGGAGGGCAGGCGTAGCCTGAGGAGCCTGTTCCACCGGTCCTCCTCCAGGAGGTTCGAGGAATCAAGCAGATAGCTAGTATTAGTTCGGTAGTCATTGCTCTCTTCTTCACGCTCCTCTAGTCCATACTTACCATGAAAACTTAGGCAGTGTCCATGCAATTTGCGCAGCCATATGTATTACAGGTGTTAATAGTTTGCTCAATCACAACACATTCCCATGCATTTAGGCAGAAGACATCGGCAGAATAGGAATACAGAACAAACGGAGCTCAAGCATAACCCAGACTCGCATTGCTAAGCATAGTTCAAGTACGATAACAATGATGTATCTGCAATCCATCGATCTAGTCGCAGAACTTAGGACTGGCATGATAAAGAGTCTTGCCGGTATAGGAAAATTATGTACTAGGTGCTGACTCCTCATTCGCATTGCAAACCTCAGGTATGAGCCGCTCCAGTAGTGGAGAGCTGATACCTGATATGAGCTGACGGGAGGAGCATCTCGTGCTTGTGTGAGGTGTGTGAATTCGACATTGTATTCGACGCTTGATCGAGCCTGCCCGGGAGGAAAATCCAGCAATACCGTCCATGTTGGCAGCATCAGTTGCTGGGAACGGTTCACCCTCAGTGAGACCGCAGATGCAGCATAGGCTGGAGGACTAGAGTACAATTGGGAAACGGCGAAAGAACTTATTTTTGGACGGACCGCTGGTTAAATGGAAAAACAATAGAAGACTATGCACCAGGTATATTTGCAATCATAAATCCTGAAACAAAAGCACGGAGGACAATAGCTCAAGCTTTAGCACATGGAACATGGATTGAAGATATCAAGAAGCCGATCACCATTGATTTGTTTCTGCAAGTTCTCATGATATGGGAGGAGTGTAACTCGGTTCAACTCCTACCTCAAGAGGAAGACAAATGGACTTGGTCGTGGGAGGTCAAAGGAAAATTTACAACAAAATCTGTATATCAAGCTCATCATGCGACGAAAACATCCAGTGCTTTGGCCCCGGCAATCTGGGATACTTGGGCCCCTTTGCGTTGCAAGATTGCTGCTTGGCTGTTCATTAGTATGGACTGCAGATCGACTAGCAAGAAGAGGATTACCTCACAACGACAAATGTTGTTTCTGTAATTTGACGGAGGAAGATGCCCAACACTTGTTCATCGGCTGCGCAATCAGTAACATTATTTGGAGTAAGGTTTTGCAGTGGGCTGATCTGCAAAATCTTGCACCATCTACTGATGACACGCTGCAGCAATGGTGGCAAAAAGCCAGGACCACGCTAACAGGAAAGAAGAGGAAAAGACTGGACTCAGTCGCAATACTAACAGCCTGGACACTTTGGACAGAGAAACAACCGGATTTTCGAAAAGATTCATAAGCCGGCTAACGTCCTTTTCGAGCAGATAAAAACTGAGGCGAAACAATGGAACTTTGCTAGCAAGGGTCGCATATTCTCAGACTGAGAACATCCCACTTGTCTCCATTCTTAGCAATGTTTTTTGATGTTTGTAGGTCGCAAGGTTTTAAGTAGTGGCTGGTCGCGGATCTTTTTTTAGTCCATAGGGTCGTTTAAGGTCGTTTCTTACCTTTTTTTGCTGGTTCCCAGCGTCTCTGTAAACTCTGGCTCATCGAGCCTTTTTCTTCTCCTATATTAATACATTCTAAAAAAAAACATAGGCACAGGGCACAGGGCATTCTGATAACCTGCTGAATAGCCAGTAATAATAGGGGATGCCGTTCTGACCATAACCTGCACCTGGCAAGCCTGCATATCCACTAGCTTGAGTTGTGCAGCGGAAGTGTAAGGCCAAGCTTGAGTTACCTGCAGGAAATAGGCATGTAGGTAGATGCCAGCAGATGCAGCCGGAGCTTGTGCCAACCCAGATTGGCCTGCATGAGTTGCTTGCCCCTATGCATCAGAGAGATTGTTATATGCACTTCCATACACAGCTTGAGCTTGTGCTGTCCCATATTGACCTGCTGTTACTTACAGCAGTTTGTTTCAAGAATCAGGTACACACTCATAATAAAAGGAATCATGCTCCTAAGAACAACATATGAAAAGGAGAACTACTCATAATATGCACTCTTGAATTGATTGCCAACACTTAACAAACTGCATCTCTTATCTTTTTCTTAAACTCATCATCACATATTTCCAGAAGAAGGAATTGCAGATATTTTTCAAAGGTTATAGTCCATGGAATGTGGAATGAAAGTACATGACCATGCATTAGCACCTGACATCGCATTCCGGCACAATAACAAAGGCACAGGACTGTGTGTGACTTGTGCCAAGTGAAGTCATGGTGGAGCATTTACAAAGAAGGGAAATATATACCAGGACCACTGGGGTTAATGTGAGGGAGTGAAATCACAAACCGCATAGACTCGTGCTCTTTCTGCAACCCATCTAGCTTAGCATGCCAGGGAAACTTTTGTTAAGTTCAAACCTTTTTTTTTGCTTTCACTAGTTTTTCAGTCCGCTTCAGTAATTCAACACTTGTTCCTGGTTTTCAGTGTGGAGTTACCAACTTCGAGATTTTTTGCAGCAGTTCCTTCTTCACTTCATCAGCAGCTCACATTCTCGACTTTTTTGTAGACATGTAACTGAGGCAAATGAATGCCATTACCCATATCCGCGTTTAAGAGAACTTGTACTTTCTAGAAATGAAGATAAGTTGGCTATACAAGAAATGTAAAAACCCAAGACCTTCCTTTGGGAACCTGGGAGAACAAACTTCATTTTTCCATGTCAAATGTCGTGGGACTACCAGCTGGCTATACTGACCGTAAAAAAAAAGCTAGCTATACGATAAGAAAAATCCATACGCATTAGCCACATGGTGACTAACTAGAGTGGAAATGCAAAATGATAAAAAAAGAAAGAAACTCACATTTACAGCGGTACTTTTGCTAAGGGTTGAAACAAACTAGCACCGCTAGAATGAAATTCTACAGTTGTAGCTATTGTGCAGTAAAATTAATGACAGTACTTACAAAATGACAGGACCATAACCAGTTCTCCCAAGAAGCATAGGTGCCACTTAGGCCCCAAATTTGCTCCAAATCAGCAATTTATAATGTCACTGCCAAAGCATTATTCGCTACCCACGGGAGGATATACCTCCCCAAATTCATTGCTGCAGGACCTTGATCTAAGCACCCAAACCTATTCCCTTACCAAACTCGGATGCACTTTCTTGTATGTTCACAATCGACTCGCCTACTGTTCTTTTAGGACTATGTTGTAAATGTAAAATGCGGACATTAAGGTTCTTGGAATATGCGCCTTGTGAGCCTACCTGGTAGTCATACGCTATTCTATGTGTTTTTACAATCGGAGAAGAAACTGTAAGCTGCAAATGTAACATGGTTTGTAGTTATCAAAGTTGGTAATGGGTGACATGTTTTGGCTGAAAAATTATGGTGCAATATTGGCAAGACAGACGGAATTATCATCATCTATTTTGGCTTGAAGGTGATGTTTCGTGAGAAAAAAGACCCCAATTTTTGCAGATTGGCCTGAAACGGAGACAACATTCAGTTAGAAGTAAAACAAGGGGTGACTGATGAGATGCATTTAGCATGCTTTCTGTAACACGGGGGGGGGGGGGGGGGGGGGGGTGGGCAGAAACAAGGTAGGTTTATATAGAAAGTTGTTACCGGCCAGGTCGCTCTGCCCAGCTTGCTGATGGGTTACTGGCCAGTTCGGGGATTCAAGTTCCAGGAAGGTATGACCATGCTATGGCACTTTTGTCAGGGCAAGGGTATGTACAGAGACGAAACTAAAATCCAAAGATAAATGTTATAACCAAGCTGAAATTATACTGGTCATACTATAAGTAACTGAGCACCATCTGCATCTATGCAAATAATGCTGATACTTTCCTAAAAAGAACACCATTGTATGTTTTTTCTTGATGAAACAAAGACATACCTTCATATCCAAGACAAAGGAGCAGACAATGCCACAGTCTTGTTAGAGGGTCGGTCAGCTTGAAATCTTCACATTTTCAACAAAGGAGAAACAGGATTTCTGCTGGACTTTGGAAAATGACCATTAAATTGGCACAGTCAAAGCAAAGGGTCTTCTGAAGAACCTAGAACTGCTGGATTGTTTTTCCTTTTTGAACCATGTAAAATGAAATTCTGGAGTGCATAACATCTGTTTTATGCTGCTATACATGGCTGCCATTAATATAGTACATAAGCAAAGAGCTCAAAGAGCCATCACTCTCTATTTAGGTATATTGAACACCGTCTTCATACGAATTCAATTTTTCACAAGTAGACTACAAGGGAAGTTGCATTGCAGAAGTACAAAATAAGAAGGTAACAATGGAAATTATGCCAATACGTGCTGAATTCCAACATGATATACAGTTCGGAAGGCGAGAAACAGATAAGTTGTGCAAATCATACACCCACCTCCATACACAAGAACAACTTCAATACTTACGACAACACCAAGTAAGAAATAAATATAACACCTTTCAGCTCACAACTCCCTAATCTAGTTACACACATGCCAATTTCCCCAACCCTCTGGTACATCAGGAGGAAACCTCTACCAATCCTACAAGCACATACTGTAGAAGCTATGAAACCTAATTCTGCCCCCAATCCAACTGCAATTTCACTAAGCACAACAAAGCAAACTAACTAGTTAAATACAGAAGGCGCCACTGGGGGGGGGGGGGGGGGGGGGGGGGTTGTGAAGTGCCTAATTAGTACCAGATACAGCCTGCTCAGCTGGATTGCAGCGAGTTCATGAGCTCCCGTGATTTCTCCGACACGGGCTGCACGGCGGCCTGCTCATCGGGACTGCACACGGACTTCATTAGCTCCCAAGGATTGCCCCACACCGGCAGCGCGGCGATGTCATCCACTAGGGCCGCCTCGTACTCGCGGCAGAACTCGAGAATCTCGTCGTACATCTGGGATACCTTCTTGAGCCTTTCTCCCAGCACCTGCACCTGCAGAACCACCCCAAAAGAACGCATGAGCAACCAGGCAGCGTGGGGAAGACGACTAGGTAGCCGGAGGAGCGAGGCTAGCGGTTTAGGAACTTACCTCCGCGAGGTATTCGTCGACGACCGTGTGGTCTGAGGAGGAGATGGTGGTGGTGGTCGAGGCGGCGAGGGGAGGAGGCGGAGCGGACGGAGCTCCGGAAGGAGCTGCGGGGGGAGCCGGGAGCGGGACGAGGACGTCGGAGGCGAGGGACTCCCAGCGAGCGAGCTCGGCGAGGTACTTGGCGCGGAGGCGGAGGAGCGCGCGGCGGTGGCGCCGGCGGCGGACGGACTCGGGGGGCGGGGCCGGTGCGGAGGGGGCCGCCGCGCCGGCGTCTTCCAGGCCGGCCGGGCCAAGGACGCGGGGGCGCTTGTAGACGAAGCCGCTGTCGTTTCGGATCTCCCACTCGCCGCCGGCTCCGCCGCCGGCCATTGGTGTGGACGCGGCAGCGCGAGGAGGGGATCCGGTAGATGCGGGTCCGGGAGCGGGTTTGGGATTCGGAATTTTGGGGTTTGAGATTTCGAAACCGGGTCTTGGCTTGGCTAGCGGCAATTCCAAATGTGGCGGCCGATAGGTTCCTGGCTCCTATTCATCCTCCACTCCACTCGCGATTTGGTTGCTTCCAACAGATTCTCCGAGCTACTGTAAATATTAACTCATTCTTACCTCCCGTTGGCGAGCAGGTAAGCAGCTTTGTCAAGTCCAGTCGACGATGACAAATCCAGTTGTTGTTTTAACTTAAGCGGTTTTAAGGAGAGGCCAAGTGGCCGTTACAACGCATATGCGTCGAAGACGTCAATCCACCTACAGAAAAATAAAAGGAATCACTCGTCAATCATCCACCTGTCTACGGGTTCTAATCTACCTTGAACATTCTCGCTGCCCGCCACAAGTCGCTTCGGCTTCTACCATCCTGATGGCGGCTGCTGCCGAAGGAGTGTGACCTTCGAAGACCACCATTCCTATGCCCCACAATTTCCAGCAGATCAAGTTGATCGCCGTCCACAAGTCCTTCTTGTTGTTCTAACTCGACCTTACTTGTTCGCCGCATCTGCGCCAATGGTTGTAACTACGAAACCTAGGACGTTCATTCGCATGTCATATGTATATGTTAGTTTATCATGATTTTCTGCTTCAATGTGTAGGATCTGTTAGATTTTGTAGAATTTGGTCATGTACGGACGAAATAGGATTCGATAGATGACCTTGGTCAGACTCTGGTACCCATTGGTGACTCTCAGATACCTTCATGGTGGAGAACTCACAACTTAAGATGCCTTTTGCGGATCTGGTCGGTAGCACAGTTGTGCTGAAACATGTGCAAGGTCTTCTTGGAAACCTTGACGTGGTCGTCAAAGCAATGGTCGCCAAGGCTAAGACATGGCTGAAGGGACCATGAAATGGCTTCCATTCATGTGCACCTTTTATGCTCAACTAGATGTGTGCACTCATCAAGACTAGGATTAGTATTGACAAGGGTTTCAAAGAGGTCCATCTCACTCCTATAGCCAAGCCTCTGTCCGTACACTGTGGGGCTGAGGTCACTTCTACCATATTCTATTCAGGTGTATAACAATCTGAATAAGTGGAGTCTCAGGTGGCTCCAGTTGAGCAAATCATTGACTTGAGCGGGACACAATGTTGTGAGGATACGTATGTCATCTTTACCACTAAATTTAGGTTTTAAAATGTCTGGTGTAACACATCTAACAAATTATGAATACTCACCAGATTCACACTCCACCTATAAAGCTAATATATCCTGGTGTGTGTGGAGTTTATTATTCATATTCACGCATGCACATGCAGAGTTTGTTATCACCCCCGCGGTTGCAATTTTGGTTGAAGAAAGAGATTACATCTTATATCAACAAGGAGAGCACATAGTGAACAATACATATGTATACCATTAGACTATAACCTCTCATCGCAAAAAAAAGGTCAAAGCATAACCTTAGAATTTCAATGTAAATATGGGTGAAGGAATCCCATGCCAACCCAAAAAATAAATCTATTAATTCCAACGATTAATGTAGCTTGCGAGAACGTGAATACCATATGATGTTCAGTAGATCAAAAACTTCTAGTCTCCTTTGAATAATAAGGTAAGAAAAGTGTAGAAATAGAATTCCTATAAGATTGAGATGGCATAACCATTGGAATTCCGATGTGAGATATGATCCTATCAATCAAACACCTTTTATAGGTAATTTTCCTATAGGATCCAATCATACAAAAATCTTACCATATTCCTTTGAATCAAATGGGATCTTGCTAGAACCAAGCCCTCTCTATGCCATTTTTACCTCTTGAATTAGTTATACACTATTGGGCTCTTATTTTGCACATAGATACATATTTATGCCATTATATTACTGACTTTCCCCATGTGTAGATCTCTGAGAGTGGAGAGCTTATCTAGACGGAGGATGCATGGTAACCAAAGTACCGGTACATGTGTAGAAGTAGAACATACCGAACTTTCCAAATGTTCTGAAGATCTTAGCAAGAAAAATTGAGGGATCCAAGATCCGGTGTCGACCAAATTGGCCAGGGCGGCCGCCAGTGACTCTTTGGCATGTGAAGCGATGTAGGCATATGATGAATTTCAGTCTCTTCAATAGGTTTTAAGTCGAGAACCTGCCTTTGGTAGGATAGTTAGGAGGATGGTTGTACCTCCAGCCCACCAGAGTTCAAACCTCAAGTTTGATGCTGTTGTTTTTCATTTAGGCAGATTATTCTTCATGGTGAGGCGACGTTCCCGTTGACAACGAGGCGCTCGTGGTGAGTTCGTCAATATCAAGACCGGGGTGGGGTGTGCGTGCGTTAATAGGGATGAGTGTGTGCACATGTATGTAAGCGTCTGCGTTGTACTGTGTTTCGTAAACAAAGGTTTTAGTCTGGTACAGAGGGATCCTTTGGCTAAGGATGAATGGAGATGAATGGAAAAATGGCGTGCTTCCGTCGCGTACTAACATCGTCACTTCAAGGATCAACATGGCAGTAAAGTGTATGCTCGGATATGTAAAACAAGAGCACTCAGAATTAATTTTTTTGTTGTCTTATGGTCAGTGATAGGCTAAACACAAGATACATGCTCAGGAGATATTGGAACGTAAAGTTGTATTTCATTATGTTCTTTCCCCTGCTCATGTCACTAAAGATCGGTTGCACCTATTTTTTCACTGCAATTTTAGTATCAGAATATAGAATTACCTACAGATACAGCGGGAGGATGGACAAAGTTTTGAGCAGCTTTTTAAGCAAGCAATGTTTGAAATTCAGTGTCTTTTCCCCAAAGGTGGTTATCTTAGCATGTTGGCATATTTGTAAGAAAAGAAATGAAGGATTTTTTCAGCATAGGTTGCCAACTTTTAGATCATGGAAGAAGGTTTAATTATGAGATCACGTTGCATATTGATATGGTGAAGGCTGACCACTTTCAAGATTTGTCAAAATGGATTGACATTTTACTTAGACTTTTTGTTTGTTCTACCCATGTAAGTATTTGTACAGTCTTTTATTTTCAATAAATATACGGTGGGGTTTAACCCTACAGTTTTCCTAAAAACTGGTAAAAATTTTTTTTACTTTTATAAAAATATCACAAAAATTGATCTTATGTACACACTTTCGGACATCACATGAAGTATGCAATTTTGGCTGCATGTTTATGCGATACCTAGAGGAAACTAATATTATGTGCACATGAAAAATAATCCAAAAAAATACCCTTACATAGGAAACTACGTTGTGAACTTGCATTTGTGTAAATGGTATGCATATTGTCATGTTGTCCACGAATCAAAAGGGTGCACATATTTTTACACTCTCATGTCCTTGAGAACAGGACGATGCAATAAGTTTACACACGACACACGAGTCATAAGTTTCAAGGTGCATAATGTGCCCCTGTAGGACATGTATGATTTATGTATGAATAGTTTTGGCGGTGTGCATCATTTTGATGCATCCGCACCCCCTTTTCTAAAAATAATATATGAATAGTTTAGGACATCACAAGTGTGCTTTTCACTATATCTCCAAAAAAGTGAGTGCAATCTCAAATCTTACAAACTATACTAAAATAATACACATACCCATCTCAGGTGGATTGTGCATATTGCAATGTTCACAGCATATCCGATACCTACTAGACCGCTTTTATTCACGTACTAATCATGAGGTATGTCTATCATGCCAAAAAACAGCCTATAGCAAGTTAATTTCATGTTAAAAATAGTAAGTATCAAATATAACATTAACTGGCAGCATTATATTATTCCATATGTTTATATGGAATACTTGGTAAGTACTAGTAGTGAATTATTTGTTTCCCAACAAAATCTTGGTTTTATTATCTTCCAAAATTGTGTCTAGAATGTCTTTTGGACATCTCCAAAGTTAGAGTCGGTCATTGTCTCTTCAATCATTTAGAGTCCATAGAAAAGAAAATTAGTTCATATATGGGAGTGTGTCTTCATACAGTCTACGTGAAGAGTTAAAACTCAACTGCTAGTAAGAACAGGTCTTTTTATGTCCTTATCCAGATTCTATGTGAAGAGTTTGCTACAAAGCGATTGTCTAAAACAACTTGTCAACCCGACTCTTAATGGGATCCTCACTCTTAACTCTTTAGATGCACACGAATTGTTAAGAGACATACTCTTAACCATGCAACTACGAAAGTTGGCCCTTAACTCGTCACATATGATAATTGCTAATGCGCGGGAGAGATAATACTAAGATAAACTAAAGTTGATTCATCGTTGATAGTGAACAAGATTAATCATTATATGTTGTCTCATTCAACAATAACTCTTCACAAATCGGTTATATGAACTATTTTACTGATGACTCTAGATGATCAGGAGGGGCCGAAGAGTCTATGACTGACTTTATTCATGCCATAATTACAAAGTACCACACACTTCTCGGTCAAGGCATAATATTTATATGAGTTAGTGGATCACAAGAAACAAATGGCTCCTGTAAAAGTGGCGGGCCTTACAATTACACACTATGTAAATCAAAGTGAAAGTCAATATTGAGGTGTAAAGGTACACTTATGTGAGGGGTCATAAGCTTCATACCTAGTGTCATGCCCTCCAAATATTCAATAAATAATTTAGGCTCGCTTCTAATTTCCTAATCATGGCTTATATCACTCACCGCGATCTAATATAATTAAGATTTAATGTAACGCTATGATAGGATAGACAATGGTTGTATCTGATAGTCCAGAAATTTTGGATACATCGTCCCAAAAGAAAAAACTCAACACATATGATGTTCAATACTTGATTTTGAGCTTACACAAATATACTTCATTATGCAGGCGAGATGGTTTCCCAAATGTTACCAGAACATATGAAAAGAAAATGTCAGGTGTGCCTTGTTCTACCGTGTGCGGTCCTCTGAACATACCATCATGCAAAAAGCAAGCACAAAACATCGGAACTCAGGGGAGAATTGCAACATAGGGTAGGGATTCTTTCCCATGTGTTACAAACCATATGTCACGGAGATTGATGTACATTTTCTACCCCTTACCGATATCGACCGCATTGGGCACATACATGTAACCCTAGCTGAGTGCGTTTGTCAATGAATATCGGGAGAAGGAAAGAGAGGAATGGTGAAAAGGCCGAGATCCGTGGAGGGGGGGGGGGGGGGGGGGGGGGAGTGGTGGTGGCTAATGGACAATTTATATGGTCTTCCTTCGTTAGAAGCCCATGGGCTGGGGCCGCGCCCCCTACCTCTCACGTAGCTCCGTCACTAGTGACCATGGATAGAAAATCCACTAAGCAAACAAAAACATATTCATGTTGGCTTGGTTTCATCATCACACAATACTATTAACAATTTAAACACCATTCCACATGATATAGTTACTAGAATCAAACTTGTTTAAAAATGATTAGCTGAAAGACGCCTCATTTCAACCGCCCAGAAAAATTAGCAATGAAGTCAACCGTTAACATCACACGCGAGGAATAATGTTAAAACATAATGTTCAAAAGAATACACGCTCGTGCGACAACTATTCGATCTGTGAGCTTGACAACGACGTATGATCTAAACAACGGTGATAAGAGCGTGGCATAATTTAAACAAAATTTCATAAAATATTAGTAGATTTATGTCTTATGCATAGTGATAAGTCATAAAATTTAGTGCCTAGTTCCAACGGTCGGAAATTTCAGTACGAAAAGTCGACCGTTAACTAGGCGCGAAAAATAATATTAAAACATAACATTTGAAAAGTATACGGCGTGCGCGGCAACTAGTCCATTTGACTGGGAAGCTCGACAGAGACTCACGACGATCAGTTGCGGCGGCTAAAGCAGAGGTAAGGACAACCTCCTCTATTTTTCTGATAGAAGAAGTAATGACTTCCACGGAATCCAGGGTGAGCTGCATGAGGCACATAATCGGTCCCCTTATTTATAGCCGCACGAGATCTTTTCTCGTGGTCAATCACTCCTCCTCACAACAATCTTCTTCTCACTGCTCACAACTAACACCATTTCCCCAGAAAACGAAGAATCCAACGCTCGACCGAGTCAGTGCAGCCTTCTTCCCCCACTTCTTTCGCTCGATTCTTCACCCCGACGACCCTCCCACTCCAGAGCCTACTCCCTCTTCACGCGGGCTCCGATCCGTCTCACCGCCGGGCCGGCTGCCTTCCACCTTGCTCGTGCCCCCCGTCTTTTCCGTCGAGGATCCCCGCCGTCCCCTGCCACCGCCGCCTCCCTTTCTTTTCCCCCTGGAGCTTCAAGCGGGAGGTACGTTCTCGGGCTATCAAGATCTAATATTTAGCGTTTCCTCGTAGGATGTTGGTACAGACCTGTGATTGATTGATCGAGTAGAAAGTTTGTTTGTTAGGTGCCAAAACATCGAAACTTATTGGATTGAGAGTCGTGATCGGTGGAATTGAGATTTGGATGTGATAAAAGTTGATTTTTTGTCGATTGTAATTTGCACGTACATTGTTTTGTTTCCTGTCGATTGGGAGTTGTAGTTCGCAGGATTGAAAAATTGAGTTCTTGGAGAGCACCATGGCCAGAAACTGCAACCACAGAGTTCCAATAGGGAGCGGTGGGGGGGCACATGAGTTCCCATGTTTTTCTCGCGCCAGGACAGTTAAAGTACACCAATGCTTTTGCTCTAAAGGACAAAGGGGCCATGTGAATTTTGGAGAGAGTAAATGGAGGATACATGCCAGTGATGCCACACCTGATGAGGGGTTGAGATTTTACGAACGTGTTCGGTTCGGGATTTTCAGCCAGTTATTAAAGCATCTCTAATAGATGATGCAAAATAGGGCACCGCATTTGGGTTATAGGGCACCACATTTGGGTTATAGGGCACCACATTTTGGGTATAGGGCACCAAAACTTTGTTTTGCTTCGGCAGATGATGCATTTTAGGGCCCCTTAAACTAGTGCCCTAAAATAGATCCGACGGTAATGAGGAGGGAGCTACATCTGACGGCCGCTAGGCGCCGAGCTCGATTTTGGCTACGAAGGTCGCCGGAGGCCGAGGAAAAGTGGCGAGGGAAGGGCAGGTCGGCAGGGGTCGGAGGGGAGCCAGGGGATGCGACCAAATCCGGCGGCGCGACGCTGACGGAGCGACGAGAGCTTGGCGAGAAGCAATGGCTCGCCGACATTCGCATGAGAGTCGCGGCGGCCGCTCGTCGACAAGGCGGGCTGCGGCGGTGTTGCGGGCAACCATGTGAATCAGCGGTGGGGTGAGGAACGGCCGGAATCGGCGGATTCGAGGGGCGGGGGTCTGATATTTAGCGGCGGTCACAGGGTTGCGGCAAACGTACCGAGCAGCCAGAATGTGCGATGAGTTGCGGCGGGGCTGGGAGCGGCCGACGGGGTTGTGGTGGCGTGTGACGTCGGCAAAAAAGTCCGGAATCGGTGTCATTTTGGTGTTTATCCATGCAAAATGCACATGAATATTACCTGCGCTAGCTTGGTGATTTTGGAATTGAAATTATTTGCCGGTTTGAAGATTTCAATTTATGTGATATTATCTGTAAGCTTGTGGTGAAGCTTTTTAAGTTTGATACTGAAAACTTCTGTGCAATGCACAACCAGACCCCATTCTGATTACATTGCACAGCCAAACACAATATTGCAACTTGATATCTTTACGGACACAGACCAAACAAAACAATGGAATTGTCCTGTTACAGCTTGTTCCTGTTATAGTATAAATATGTGGGTTTGGACTTTTAGGATAGTTGGCTAGTGCATGAAACATGACATGGTATCAAAGCCCAGGCTCTCGAGTTCAAGTCTTGGCTTTCGCACTTCATTAAAAAATTGCTTGTAGCCCCCCTTCGTGTCCATGTATGCGCCTCTTGAGCCATACCTTTGAGTCCACGTATTGGGCGAGGCGCATACCTCTGAGATTTGTATGCCCGTGTTGGCCTCTCGAGTCACACGTGAGAGTGGGTGTTACAGTATATATCTGAATTGTCTAGCCCTTTTCATCGGTTCGGACTTTTGGGATAGTTGGCTAGTGCATGAAACATGACACTTCCCACTCTTACCTCATTCCAATACCAGTCCTGTTACCCCTTGCTGAACCAAACACGTTCTGCATGTAAAGGACCTTGCCAAAAATTGTTACGATTACCGTGATGCATACTTTATTTGTGTTCTTTTTGTTTTGTTGTTTTCATAAGTGTGTCAGGAGTTCCACGTTAGCCACTGATAAAGTGATAATTGGCTCCTTGCTTTACTACTAGTATATATTTTAGCTAATCATAATGTTTTTTTGGCGAATAGCTAATCATAATGTGTTAGCTGTGTATATCTGGGAGTTGCTTCATTGTCTGTGTGTATTTATGGTTGATGAAGTGTGCCTTCATATTTTGCAGGGAGAAAACTGGAGACTTGGAGACCAATTAGGTGGCCCTTCCTGATCCAATCTTGCTGCTCCTGACAAGTGATAATTTTTTTTGATAGCAACAGATGGCACGTGAGCTTTTTGTGTTCATCATGGAGATGAAGTAGACAAAGTAAATATGCAGGATTTTGGACAATGGCTTCCTCAGTCACAGAGTACAGCCGATCTTTATTTCTCAAGTATGATGTCAACTCAGTTGGACAACTCCATTGAGATCCAGTCTAGAAATAGTGCAGTTGCATTATTGGAAAAAGAGTCTGTTCATCCGTTTGGTATTAGTAGTGCTCCTGGGCCAATCGAAGTCACTAGAAATGCTGCTGGGACAATCGAAGTCACTAGAAATGATGCTGGGGCAATTGAAGACGTTCAAAATGGCGCTGGACCAACTGAAGTTATTGACTTGAACAACACTCCACCACCGAAGCCTAAGAGGAAAAAGCACAGGCCAAAGGTCTTGAGACCACCAAAGGCTCCTAAGTCTGCAACTCCAAAGCCTTCCAAGGCAAAGGAAGAAAAACCATCTGGCAAAAGAAAGTATGTCCGCAAGAATACACCAGCAGGCCAACCTCCTCCAGAACAGACTGGGGATTCACACTGCAGATCTAAGCCGAAACCGGCTAAGCGGTGTCTGAACTTGGATGAGGATGTTCCACAAGAGAGCAGGCATCCTGGATCTCAAGCTCAGCTGATATCTGCTGACCCCAAGGATTATCAACCATCTGGGTCTTCTACCAGTCAAAGTAATGTCCAAACCCAGTTGCCATGCCACGTGGGTTTTAGCACCGGTTCAATGTACAGTTCAGCCAATCAGATGGCTGCTGCACAGTTACTGCCTGCACATAATACAGAAACAGCAATTTACAGCTCAGCAAATGAAATGGCCAATGCACAGTTTTTGCCTGCACTTCATATGCCGAAAGGAGTATTACTTGACCTCAATAGTTCTACAGATCAGATACAACATGAGTATGCTAATTTTGTAGACATGCCTGCACAATTTTTTCAGTCCGGGATAACGGAAACATTACAAAAAGATCCATTGCTAGAGCCCTGTGCTGGGATGCCAAATAAAAATTTACCTGATCTCAACAGCTCAGCCAGTCTACTGCAGGGCATGCCATCTAATTTCACAGAATACTTGCTTTCATCTCCGCAAGCTTCTTTAAGAGAAACACACATGGACAAACAGATGCTTAATTTTCACAGAATTCCTGAAAATCTAATTAGGACTGCTCAGTGTTCTGAAGGGGTTGCAGTGACGGAAAATTTCAATCCTAATCCTTGTCCACGAGAAGCTTGGGCAACCGACCAAATGTCTCATGGCAACAGATCGACACAAAACCCCATGTCACGGCCCAAGCACATTGAAGGTCATTCGATGGTAGAAAATTTGAGTGAGTTCCCAACGATAGACAGCTACTTAAAGTTTATGACCAGTTCTTACATGCAAACAGGTGGTGCACTTGGACTCCATGGTTCTCAGGGCTCATCACATATGCATGCACTGGATACCAGAGGAGAACATAATGCTTCCAATGGTGCTCATATTTCGTTGGGTGTGAATTTCGACCAGCAAAGGAATGGATGGGCATCTGAAGATGTTTGCCATGCTGCAACCTCACGGGGGTCATATTTTCCTGAAACTTACAAAAGGATGAGAACAGATAATCATAGTAAATGTCTGAATGGAGGTGTGGACAATATTTCTACCCCATCTATGTATTTGTCGAACAATCAGAATACAAATGTGGTTTCAGCCATCAACTCTAATGTGTTTACCTTAGCTGATGCTCAAAGATTGATAGCCCGTGAGAAGTCACGAGCTTCCCGAGGAATGATTAGTTTTGGAGCATCAGGAAACAATATGGTTAGAAGACAAGAAATGGTGCAGCAACATCACAGACCTGCGATGCATGGCACTGCATGCAGAGATTCTATTGAAGCATCTGACAACCATTTCAGGCTCATAAGAGAAAATTATACACAGTTGCCTAATAATCCAAACACCCTTCAAAGCCAAAATCATATTCCGAATATTAGAAGTTGTCAACTTCATTTTTTGGAAGGCAACACGGTTAAAGGGTCAGATTTGCCGACTGAACTGCATAAGCCAAGCACTGCTCCTCAGGATGATACTCGGAATAGTTTCTGCATTGGCCCTTCTGACGAGCTTGGCAGAAGTATCAGTGGCAAAAAATTAGGTCCACTGTCATTCCAACAACCCAATCAAAAGGTATTGACACTCTGAAAGTTGTTAGCTGTCAACTGGAGAGTTCTGGAGAAGTTGATAGGCCCCTTACCAATCTAATAAATCCATCACCAGGTACTGATGTTGTGAGAAATGAGAATCATCAACTGGAGGTTTGTGGAGAAACCACTGCAGCTAAATCCAGTGAGAAGCAGAAGGTAGGACGACCCAGAAAAGAGATGAAACCTGGTGAGATGCCAAAACCTAGAGGTCGTCCAAGGAAGGAAAAGGTTATTGATCCAGAACTTAAGTCCAAGGGGAGCCATACTGATCAATTACAAAATGAGGATATTTGTAGTGTCTCTGGACCTCATCTGGCTGAGGCTTCTGGTTTCAAAGAGCTTAATACGGAAAGAAGTGGAGAAAGCTTTCCTGGAGTTATAGCACCCTAGTGGATCCTTTGGATCTCATAATTCAAAAGATAAAGGTCTTAGACATCAACAAATTTGATGACACTCTGGCACCTGAACTTCATGGTGCTCTTGTCCCTTACAAAGGAGAATTTGGTGCACTTGTTCCATATGAGGGGAAAGTGAAAAGAAAACGTGATCGGGCCAAAGTGAATCTCGATCCAGTAACTGCTCTAATGTGGAAGTTATTAATGGAACCGGATATGGTTGATGGTTCTGAACAGATGGATCAGGACAAGGAGAAATGGCTTGATGAAGAAAGAAAAATATTCCGAGGACGTATCGATTCATTCATTGCTCGCATGCATCTTGTTCAAGGTATTGCTACTATTTCAAATCAGTACTCCTGACACAGACTTTTGCATGTTTTTTTTACATATATTAAGAGTCCATGTATAGGATTCCAAAACCTGGCATGGTCTCATGTTCGAACTCCTGAGTTCATGTTAATGGGAGAATCATGGATCATTAATGGGTTGGGTTGTACTGTGTTGGATGCAGTATTGTGTTTATGGATTTGCAAATAGGCACCTTTAACTCTTGAATGACCAATGTCAATTTGTAGGAGATCGACGTTTCTCTCCTTGGAAAGGATCAGTTGTGGATTCAGTAGTGGGTGTTTTTCTTACTCAGAATGTTTCAGACCATCTTTCCAGGTGAATTAAGCTTACAACCCATTTGAATTACAATCTGTTTGTGACTAGCATTCTGAGGTTATATTGTATGTCTGAATGTTGTCTTCTACTTTTATAGCTCTGCATTTATGGCTCTTGCTGCAAAATTTCCTGCAAATCCAGAAGCCTCTAGAATACCTGCAAGTAGTATGTTTCATACTATGCCAGAAGCGAGTGGTGATTGTTCTGGATTGTTTGGTGATTCTGTCAAGTTGCAGGGCAGTATCCTCATTGAAGAGGCAAGTAATACATCAGGCTCCTTAGTTACAACAGAAGAAAAGGAAGGAAGCAACAGTGTTGGATTGTTCGGAAATTCTCCTGGAGATGGAGTAGACTGTGCAGGAGTTTATCATAACTCTTACGGGACACTGCCGGTTAGACTGCATGAGAGCAATACACTGGCCTTGGGGACTGAAAGTGCCGTGGAAGCTGAAGATGTGGCATTGGAGGATGTTGTTTCATCACAAAACTCTGCTATTTCATCTCAAAGCTCCCCAGATTATCTGTTTCACATGACTGATCATATGTTTCCTAGCACATTGGTAAGTTTTACAGCAGAAGACTTTGCTGGTAGAAATATGCCCAATGGTACAAGCAACTCCACCACATATACAGAACTTCTAAGGATGCAAGAGCTAAAAACCAAGCCTAATGAAAATAAGGGATCATCGCGATATGACCGAGTTCCAGTGCCATGTACAAACATGGGGTCAATGTCCAGTGAAGTACATAATCTCAGCAGCAAGCTTCAACCACTTCATTCTTCTCTCTCTTATCACCAGAATGACCAAGCGTATCTCCCAGATATAACATATGCCAGTGGTTTAGAGAGCTCATTATACAGTGGCCTCAATAGAACAGATGATTCCAATGTCACACCAGCTGAGACTAGATTTGGTTGTCCTTCATATTCTCCTGGAATTGACTCTGATAAAACCAAAAAGGCTGATTCTTTAACTGCTCTTTTATATGATGTAGATGGATCTTTATGTCAGCACAAAACTCCTTTCCCTTCTGCGACAAGACAAGGAGCTGATTTCATTTCACCAATCATGGATAAATATTTTCATACGTCAAGTTCAGAGACGGTGCCATTTGCTCAGGAGCAGTCCTTTGAAAAGAATCTTTCAGGAAATGACGTTGTAGCTGCATTTGTGAAACAGCATGTAACTCCAAATTTGCAAGAGAAATGTACTACCAAAGCAAACCATATCGGAGGTGAACATCACCAGTCAGGACGTAGCCAACAGTATGGTAATGTTGGACTTCCAAAAAACAAGGATGGGAGGGATTATTCTTTGAACTTATATCAAAGCGAGAAGAAAAACTCTGAACTCCTACAGGGGGTTGCTTCAGATTCGATAGAGAAACCCAAAGATACTAAAAAGGCTTTCCCTGAAGTTCCCGCTGACAGATCAAAAACAAAGAATGCAAGAGTTGGGGCTCGTAAAAAGAGAACATATGATTGGGATATTTTAAGGCAAGAGGTTCTTGCCAGTCGTGGACATGAAGAAAGAGGTCCTAATGCAAAGGACGCACTTGATTGGGAAACAATAAGGCAAATAGATGTGAAGGAAGTATCTGACACAATTAGAGAGCGAGGGATGAATAACATGCTGGCAGAGCGGATAAAAGTAAGTATGTCACCAAGTCTATTAAATGAAGTATGATATATCTCTAGTTGTACGAGCAGGTGTCCAATTCAATCTGGATTTACCTATATTTTGGAATATCATGGTCTGGTCTATTTGTACTCATCTTTAGCAATTTGCATTGTAGGCATTTCTAAACAGGTTAGTGACAGACCATGGGGCCATCGATCTTGAATGGTTACGCTATGCGGATCCAGACAAAGCAAAGTAAGCGAATTCATTTCTAACTGCCTTGTTTGCTCTACACCTTGAGGCAAAATTATACGAGGCCCTTCATTGATTTTTTTCCAGTCGGGTTTCATTGCTAAATTTTGTACTGGTTCTGGTAGTTGAACGGAATTTGGTCTGTGTAACTGTTGGGAACCTTCATTCACAATGGGATAACTACCATGCTAAAGAAGTGAAGATAACCACTCTGAGAGATCAGGTAGACAGACAGAGGTTGAGACCAGAGAATAGATTGATTCTTCTTGCTTGAGTTTCTCAAAGGCTAACGAACTAGCACTTATATGCTGCGAAGGATTGGGGTGACATGGGTTGAGAGTATATCTGGAACTGGACCGGAGTCCAAATCCAAATAACAAATGGCCAACTAATGTCCACCATGGCGTGGCCCTATCCAACTCCAGTCCATGTTCAACTCCATAGTATCCAAATCCATCCAATCCAAGTAACATAAATACTTGATAGTCCAAGGTCCAAATGGACCTACTATGGTGCGGCCGCACGTGCTGCATTAAAGCGATCAGTGTGATCACCTAGCTAGCGATCAGCGTATGTACCAGTACGTACGTGCAGGGTATGTACGACGCGAGAGGTAGCACACCTCCAATGGACAGTGGACTATCCAACTATTAAGTTCCAAGCTTATCCAGCATTATTGGACCTGATATCCTGTTGAGGTCTACATCTATTCAAGCCACTCCAATTAGATCCACTCTATGTGAGGTCCAAAGTTCATGGACGTTAGAGATCCAGTTCCAAATTTAGTGTTGAGAGAGAATAACATGGAGAAAATAGATACATTTTCTTGCTCGATTCCCTCGGAAGTTACACAGCCAACTCCGACCTTCTAGTTGACCTATTATATTCCAACTAGGAAGTCTCCTAGAAGATGTATCTGATCCATGCTTTCCTAATCCTCTGAACTCTTCCTATGTAATCTATCCCAATCCTGTCTCAATCTCACTTTCTGAAATCAAGTCCTCTCCCTCCTGAACTCTCTCCTAGCTGACTCCTTTTTACAGGATCCACACACGACACAGGATCCATACACGACAATATCCTAGTCTTGTATGTCTTGCTGGCCAGCTGTCCGCAGTGCATCTGATGTTGCTTTGATGCAGTATGTTAATGTCCACAGAAGTATATTCTGACTGAACTTTGTTAGCGTGTCAAGTCTGTTCTGACTCTTAAAAGGACATGGCCTCTTTGACTGTGTTATGTATGAATGGCTCTACTTGAACAAATTCTAGAGTAAGGGGTTTGATTGATCTGATCAGAATAAGGTAGTGTCTCTCATCTATATGTGTAATTGTCTGTCCACTAAAAGCTTGTTATACTTTAGCCACATGTATGACTACCTTTATAGACTTAAACTAAAATCTCATGCCATTAATGGCCGGAGCCGCATTTTGGGGATTGCAAAGTGTATTCTGGCCATGTTTGTTTTGGGTCAGAAGTAGTATCTGGTGCTTGTTATTCTCTTTTGAACAAATTTAAGACGCTTGAGGCTTGACAAGAAAAAACTCAATTGGAGGTTGAAGAAACAGTTGAATGTTTTCGTTCTTGTGTTATCTGTAATGTTTCCATTCTTGTTACATATGGATGCCTACTAAAATACCAATTAATCACTCCATACCTAGGTGGAGAATGTATCAAGTGAACCGAGGTTTGTGGTGCAGCACCGCAACTGGTGCATCCGGGCTCAGTTTGCATATTTAGGCAAATGGAAAAAATCTACAAAAAATAGAGTGCATAGAATACAATGGATATGCAATGTACCAAGACATAAGTCCAAATTCGAAACAAAAACTGCAAAAGAATATTTACTCCTAGTCCAGTTTAGTTTAGCTAATATTTACTCGGAGATTTGTTCTTGAGGTTATAAAGTTTTAAATTGGAACTATGCAGCATGGTTGTGTGTGCGTGCTGATTTTATTTGTCGCATTTTGAAAACATCTAGACAAGTGTGCTGAGGTTGGGTGTACAGGGTGTACCATTAGCCCGTCTGCGTTTACTTTCTCTACCTAGGTGACATGTGTAGAGCAAACTCATAAGTCATAACTGAGTGCATACATACAGACATGTGAAGCGGTAATTAAAAAAGTTACCATGGATGAACCCATTGGATCTGGAGAGGGTGGGAGTGCTTAAATGGGTTTCAACATGTGATGTTGTTATTCTGGAAGTTATTGACCCATGTGACCTCAACCTTAGATGAATTTAGTTCATCCAGTTGTCTTGTACTAGGGCAATGCCGCGCCTGTGTGGTAAATAAAATTTGGTAACGTGCGCACTTAGAAATTGTATAGGTTTAGAATTTTTTGGAAATTTGAAAAGTTTGTGTTCTGAAATTGTTTAGTTCTTGAAAATTGTTCAAGTTGGGATGTTTTCCAGATTTGATTTCTGTTTACTTTTGCGAAATGGTCAGAGTTAAAAGATATTTAAAAGTTTAAAATATCTGAAATTGAAATTTAATCGTACTTTTCCAGTTTTTTTTGTTTATTCAATATATTTATCATATTTTGTTGATGGATATAGTTTAAGTTATTGATTTTGCAGCATTTAGTAGATTTTCGAAATTGTATAAATACCCTAAAACAATATTTATGAAGTGTTTTAAATTGTTTGAAACATGTTCTATTTTAAATTTTGTTTGTTGATTCAATTATGTTTATTTGGAAAATAAGTTTGGCATAGCTACAGATTATTGGAAATTAATCTAAAATTATGCGGTATTACTATTATTTTTCGTTGGTGAATTAGTTTTCTGTAATTTGTGTAAGTATGGAAATAGTCATATACATTTGAATGTTCTGTAGCTGGTAGAAGTGCGGAATATACTCATATACGTTTGAATTATCCAAAAAATTAAATACATTGTTAATTAGGGGGAAGTTTTGGTATTTTAAGTATGGTTAAAAGTTGTTTAATTTTGCTGTGTCAAATAACCATGGGTAATTTTTCTAAGCATTCGTGAAATTCGATATAAATAAGTAGGATTTTTAAAAAAAAAACATTTCGGTATGTTCAACATTTTTTTCCCATGGACTATGAATTAGTTATGAATTTTTTGGAAATTATTGTAAAATTCTGCGATATTACTTTTATTTTTCGTTTGTGTTTTAGTTCATATGGAAAATGTATTTAGAAAATAATATTTTAGTGCAATATGAAATATTTGTGCTGCTAAAAATAATGTTAATAAAATTAGTTTTGGAAAAGTTATGTGGTGGTGATGTTACTGAAATTAGTTTGTAATATCTGAAGAACGCAAGGATCTTTGCGTAAAAAAAATGTATGTTTTTATTATGGGAGGCCGATCTATAATTTTTGTAGATTGCGTGGGCTTTTATGCAAAAAGTGGCGAGCTTTTTTTTTCAAAATGTTTTATGGCAGGGAGGAGTTTTAGGAACGGGGATTTTTTTTTTTTTTGCAGAAAGTTTTATTCCGAGGGTCAATTTATAATTTTTGAAAGCACGTGGAATTTATTGCAAAAAAAAAAGTATGAGGACTTTTATGTAGAAAGTTGTTTGGAATGGTGATATATATCTACTTGTGAAATGGAAATTCAAATGGATGACCGAGTGTGACGCTACAGTGCGACGCTACAGTAGTGGTGCACTGTTGCGCTACAGTGGGCGAAACTGGTCGCGCCATTATATATAGTAGTATGACCGTTCAAGTGGGAAATTTACATTATCGACTGAAGTAGATGTTGGCACTTACTGCATCCCCATCTTTATATTTGTGTCATCGTGGCAATGGCCTAAATGCATGTAAAAATTCTGTTGTTGCATGGTTTTGAAATTTAAAACATTCTTTTGTCTCTTTCAGGGAGTACCTCTTAAGCATTAGAGGACTTGGACTCAAAAGTGTCGAGTGTGTGCGTCTTTTGACACTCCATCATATGGCTTTCCCTGTATGTTCTCCCTCTACTATCTTTGTTAATATTTTATTCATCTAATCTGGAGGTTTATCTGTATCAATTTGGTTATGTAGGTGGACACAAATGTTGGTAGGATTTGTGTGAGGCTTGGGTGGGTGCCACTTCAACCCCTACCTGAGTCTCTTCAGTTGCACCTGTTGGAGCTGTAAGTGTCCTCAATCCTTACAGTTGGTTTGACTAGTATATTATACACAAATGACCGAGTTTGATTATCCACTGCTGAAGGTATCCTATGCTGGAGAACATACAGAAATACCTCTGGCCGAGATTATGTAAACTTGATCAGCGAACATTGTAAGTTCTAGAAAACCTGTTAATTATTTACTTGGGATAGGTCTTTATCTGCAGGTATATAGTGACAGTTTACAATGTGCAGGTACGAGCTTCACTATCAAATGATAACGTTTGGAAAGGTAGACATGAGACATACCTAATTTGGTAGAGCAACATGTAACTGACTTGCTGTGTGTTATTGAAATTGTTTTACTTTGTTTTCCTCGTCAGGTGTTTTGTACAAAAAGCAAGCCAAATTGCAATGCATGCCCAATGAGAGCTGAATGCAAGCACTTTGCGAGTGCATTTGCGAGGTAGTGTCTGAAGACATGTGTATATTGATATTGCATTCTATAGGCTAATCAACTAGGCATCTTTTATAATCTAAAAAAAACTGAGCATCTTGTACTCTGGTATTTAAACTTCAGTTGTATTTGTGGGAGCTATTTTTATGTGTTACTATGTATTACTGTGTGTTAGTTGGTAGCTAAAATTACCTGGAAAAGGAATTGGCAGCTAAAATACGTCCATTATGGATAAAATCTATTTACTTTCTTGACGGCAGCAACTAATAATACCCCCCAAAATTGGGTCATTGGAGAAGAATTTATTCCAGTTCAATAGATTTGACATTGTAGTGGAGCTATTAGTTCTCGATACAAAAGAAGTGAAGTGCTAATGGGTGGCTAAACATTGGTAGTAAATTTGTTTTTGATACAGTGCTAGGCTTGCTCTTCCTGGACCTGAAGAGAAGAGTTTGGTTCCGTCAGGAAACCCAATTGCTGCAGAGAGCTGCCACCAGCCATATACAAGTTTTAGGCCTGTAAATCAACTTGATTGGAATGCACATGCCCATGACCATGTTTTGGATAATCGCCAGCCAATCATTGAAGAGCCAGCAAGTCCAGAACCAGAACCAGAACCAGAACCAGAGACTGCAGAGATAAAAGAGAGTGCCATAGAAGATAGTTTCTTTGACGATCCTGAAGAAATTCCTACAATCAAGCTTAATTTCGAGGAGTTTGCACAGAATCTCAAGAATTATATGCAAGTCAATAACATTGAAATTGAAGATGCTGATATGTCAAGTGCCTTGGTTGCGATAACTCCAGAAGCTGCATCTATCCCAACTCCCAGGCTGAAGAATATTAGTCGCCTACGAACAGAGCATCAAGTGTATGTCCCTGTCTTCCATAAAGCTAATATCAGTGTTGATAGCTGTAGTACCCTCATATGTTTTGCTATATTCGAGAAGTTTGCACAGGATCTATATTTAAAAATTATTATTTGACTTTTCTATTTCTACATGGCCACAGCTATGAACTGCCGGACTCGCATCCACTTCTGGAAGGAGTGAGTTCATATCATATTGTTGAACACTTAAACTGTACTAATCACGAACTATAAGATTATAACGACGAATATTTCCTTACATTGTGCAGTATGACCAAAGAGAGCCTGATGATCCTTGCCCGTATCTACTCTCTATATGGACTCCAGGTAAGAAGCACATATAAGCTGAACTATTGTGGTTCTCATAGTCCTGTATGGTCGAGGGTTCCTGATGTTCATTTGAATATAAAACAGGTGAAACAGCTCAGTCAACTGACGCACCAAAGACATCTTGCAACTCCCATGAGAGCGGTAAACTATGTGACAGCAGTGCATGCTTTAGTTGCAACAGTATACGGGAGGCGCAGGCTCAGAAAGTCAGAGGAACAATTTTGGTAAGTTGCGTATTTATGTAATATTTGCCATAGTAAAAAATGCAACGGGCGCTTAACTGTACATCCTGGTTGGATCCTGGATTTGGGAAACCAGTGGGAACTGGGAACTAGTCATGTACAGCCAGTTTAACCATATTTATAGAGTTTTCTGTGACCGTTTGAAGGCCTTCCTGGATTGTAGACCTCCATAGTAATCTTGAATGATGTGCGGGCTTGGGGCTTTTTTCTACAAGGGCCCTTTGTATCATAGGTTTGGAATTGTCAAATTCCTATGGATTGCATTGCTATGCCCCAATTCTGAAGTCAAAAGTCAACATGAGCTCAAACCTTACTTTATTTTACTTCTTTTGAGAAGTCCAATGCATCCTCTCTCCAAGAACTTGTTTTCCTCCACAAATCTGCCCTAGTCCCTATAAACTATCCAAAATCAGAACGTGCAAATTCCTTATGTCTTAATATCCTATGGCTAGTGCATAGCGGATGGATAAAGCGTGCTGAGAATGTTAAAAGGTGTCGTGGTAGACCAAACTTGACATGGGAGAAGTGTGTTAAGAGAGACCTGAAGTACTGGAATATCACCAAAGAACTAGCCATGGGCAGGGGTGTGTGGAAGCTAGCTATCCATGTGCCAGAACCATGAGTTAGTTTCTACTGCGTTGCTGTGTTTTTCATATTCCTCCGAAGCATGAGAAAAATATACAGAAAGAAAAAACATCGATCAGAAGTTCCTCAAACCGCCTTGGCCCAGAATCCAACTAGTTTGAAGAATTGAAGAGTCAAATCCAACCCGGAGATTCATAGTTGGCAGATTTTTTTCAGACGAACTGTACATTGAAAAGGCTATTTAGATAGATATTAAGTATTTATTTATTGTGCAAACATACATAATCTGATAGACAAGCTGACATTTTATGGCGAGTTAAACTTACCTTTGTGTTGAATATCTGTTGTCTAGGCTAGACAATTGTATCAAATATGACGTGCTATTGAGGTTTCATGCTGTATAGTGTATAGTATGTTTCTTATCTAGGATTTGCATGTTTAGAAATAAGATGTGCTATTCGGGCGCTCCTTGCGAGATTTAACCCAACATGTTTCGGCACGAGTTGATGACAGCCATGCACCACCCATGTCCAAACTTTTACACCTAATACTCCATCGATAATTCAAATTGGATGGCAGCAATTGTTAGAGTTAGCTATGTGGGAAGGTGTGTTCTTGTATGCTGCATAAGCTTCTTCTAGTTGTATTACATAGGGGTATATATAGGAGTACATAGTCGGTTGTTGCAAACCTTCTACAACCTTCTACAGCTATCTACAACTAGGTTTTTACATCCTTCTACAACCTTCTACTGCCAACCAGAGTTGGTACTGATAATTTATCTTATAGCCTAATGCTTAGTCTAGAACACTCCAGAACCTACTGATCTACTAAGCAAGGATTACTCTCACAATTCTCCCCCTAATCCTTGCTCTTCAAGCCTGACTTGATCTGGACCATCCCAATTCGAGCACGCAGCTCCTGAAACTTCACTCGCCCCAAAGATTTTGTCAAAATGTCAGCGAGCTGATCTGATGTACTGATGAAGCTGGTGCTGATGCTTCCGTCTTCCAAGCAGTCTCTGATGAAGTGATACCGAATATCGATATGTTTGCTGCGCTCGTGGAAGACTGGATTTTTGGCTAATGCTATGGCAGACTTGCTGTCCACCTTTAGCTCAACTGTCTCAGCTTTTCTTCCTTGAAGTTCACCAAGAAGTCGAGCCAGCCAAATTCCCTGATTTGCTGCAGTTGTGGCTGCTACATATTCTGCCTCACAGGAAGACTGAGCAACCACCCTCTGCTTGAGAGATTGCCAACTTACCAAGCAGTTACCGAGGAAGAATAGTGTGCCACTTGTGCTCTTCCTGGTGTCAATGTCGCCAGCGAGGTCACTGTCACTATAACCAAGTAGCCGTGCCTCCTTTGTCTTCCGCCTGTAGTGAAGACCGTAGTTGATCGTGCCAGCGACATAGCGTAGGATTCTCTTCACAGCCATCATGTGCTCCTCTGTAGGTCGTTCCATGAATCGACTGACGAACCCAACAGCAAAGGCCAGGTCTGGCCTGGTGTGGACGAGATAGCGGAGGCTGCCAACGATCCGCCGGTACTCTGTAGCGTCCACCTCTTCTGCTGTACTTTCACGGCTCAGCCTGAGCCGTTCCTCCATTGGAGTGTGTGCAGAATTGCATCCTTCCATTCCTCCCAGCTGAAGTATGCGCGAGGCATAGTGTGCTTGACATAGGCTGATGCCGTCTGCGTGCTGCTGGACTTCGATTCCAAGATAGAAAGACAACAATCCAAGGTCGCTCATCTCGAATTTTGTCTTCATCTCGTCCTTGAAGCTCTCCACTGCTCCCTTGGATGAACCTGTGATGATCAGATCATCCACATATACTCCAATGAGTAAGGTTGCATTGCCGGTGATGCGCCGGTAGATTGCATGCTCGTGCTTGCTCTGTTTGAAGCCCATTTCTTTGAGCGTGCAATCAAGCTTCGCGTTCCATGCTCGCGGTGCCTGTCGCAGGCCATAGAGGGCCTTGCGCAGCCGCAATACCTTTCCTTCTTCTCCTTGGACGACGAAACCGGGTGGCTGCTTCACATAAACTTCCTCCTTCAGTTCTCCATTGAGAAAAGCTGATTTTACGTCCATGTGGTGGACGGCCACCCCTCCTGGGCAGCCAGAGCAAGTAGCAGCCGGATCGATTCCATGCGAGCCACGGGAGCAAAGACTTCATCAAAGTCTATGCCGGCTTGTTGAACGAAGCCGCGAGCGACCAGCCGTGCTTTGTGCTTGATTACTTCGCCGGCTTCATTTTTCTTCAACTTATAGACCCACTTGAGGCCTATTGGTTGATGCCCGTGTGGCAGATCCACGAGCTCCCATGTCTTGTTTCGCTCCACAGCTTCAATTTCCTCGCGCATGGCTGCCTGCCATGCCTTGTCGCGCTCAGCTTCCGCAAATGTGCACGGCTCCCCCGTGCTGGCCAAGTGCAGCTCCGAGTCGAGGTTGCGCGGTGCGAGTCCAGGCACTGGTTCTTCTCCTCCAACCAGATCCTCGACCATGCGATAGCGGACTGGTGAGTCGCCATGTGCAGCGTCAAGTCGATCAGTATCATTTGCTGGTGGCGAAACAAATTCTGGAGTTGATGGGGTTGTAGCACTTGTTGCTGGAGCAGATGGAGGCGATGGTTGTGGGCTGGCTGAGGCACCTTGAGCCCCATGTCTCGACGACCTAGGTCCATCTTCTCCTGAACTGGACACCTGGCTGGGCTCCCTGATGATGTACTCTATGTCAAAGTGGCTGCCGGGGAATCCGCTGCCTTCTGCGGCCCAATCCCAGCCACGTTCTTCATCAAAGATGACGTCACGGGCTATGCGTACACGCCTTGTTGCCGGGTCCAGCAGCCTGTAAGCCTTTACTCCTTCCTCGTAGCCGATGAAGACAGCGGGAGAGCTGCGGTCATCAAGCTTGCGTAGGTTCCCCTGTTCCTTGACATACGCCAAGCACCCAAAGGTCCGAAGGTAGTGACAGCCGGCTTGCGGCCATGCCATGCCTCATAAGGCGTCTTTCCGGTGAGGGATTTTGTGGGAGCTCGGTTCAGTAGGAAGACCGCGGTGCTCACTGCCTCCCCCCAAAATTCTGCTGGCATACTCCTCTGTTTCAGCAGAGCACGCGCCATTGCCACCACCGTCTGGTTCCGCCGCTCGACGACTCCATTCTGCTGCGGGGCATACGGAGCAGAAAAGTGGCGCTGGATTCCTTCATCAGCGCAGTAAGCGGCAAACTCCGTCGAGGTGAACTCGCCGCCGTTGTCAGTGCGGAATACCCGCAGCTTGCGTCCGCTCTGAGCTTCTGCTGCTGCCTGAACTCTTTTATGGCATCCGGTGCATTATTCTTGGCTGCCAGGAGCATCACCCACATGTAGCGAGTGGCATCATCCACCAACAGCAAGAAATAGCGCCGGCCTCCAGGTGTTGCAGGCGATATAGGACCACATAGTCTCCATGGACAAGCTCAAGTAGTTCTTGCGCACGGTACCTTGCTTGCCGAGGGAATGCACTCCGCGATGCTTGGTGATGACGCACGTGTCGCAGAACTGCTGCACATGCTCCAGTCGTGGCAGCCCACGTGCCATGTTGAGGCGTCCCATCTTCTCCAAAGCATCAAAGTTGAGATGCCCAAATCGCTCATGCCAGCGCCAAGCAACATCATCACGGCGGGCAGAGAGACAAATTGGACGGGCAACCTCAAGATGGAGAAGGTAGAGGCGATTCCGGCCACGCCGGACCCGAACAAGGAGTCGACCTTGCTTGTCCCATATGCGAAGCACACCTCTCCTGATCAGCACGCTTGCGTCGCCCTCGTCGAGCTGTCCAATGCTGATAATCGAGTTCTTCAGACGTGGGATGTAGTAGACGCCGCTGAGGCCTTGTGTTCACCATTTTTGCCAGCGAAAAGGATGGTGCCGATGCCCTTGATTTCGACAACCGAGCCATCACCGAATTTGACGGTGCCGGTGACCGTTTTGTCAATTTCAGCGAAGACGTTGCTGCAGCCCGTCATGTGATTTGTGGCACCAGTGTCGAGGTACCAGCCCTCAATTCGCTCCTCGTCGCTGCTCGTCGCAAGGTAGGCTTTTGCCTTCGGTTCGTCGATGTGAAGTGGGCTATGCTGCGGAGGTGTAGCGGTGTTGTCCTTCACCACTATGGCTGGGGCTGGAGCGACACTTTGCTGCACAACCTTGGCTGGGGCTGGAGCAATGCTTTGTTGCGCCTTCATGGCTGCGGCTGGAGCTTCACAGACCTGCGCCATGAGGAGAGCAGGCTCCTCATCATCATCTTCTTCAGCTTGGGCCAAATATGCCCTGTTCCCGTTTTTCCTAGGCTGCCAGCAGTCCTTGGCCCAATGGCCGCGACGACCACAGTTGCGGCATGTGTCATCGCGCGGGCTGTCCCTAGCTGCTGCATGATCGCTGCCGCCTTCTCCACCCTTCTTACGCGGTGGTCGTCGCCGTTGCTGTGCCCTGCCGCGCGCAGGCCTGGAGGAGCTGCCTCCTTGGCGCTCCTTCATCTTTTGTCGCCACTGCTCCTCGGTGAGCAGAAGCTTTCCCTGCTCACGCAGCGGCTCCGGCGACTCGAGACGGTCCTCTGCTGCCTTCAGCCGACCGGTGACTTCCTCCAACGACATATCAGCAGTGTCAAGGAGGGTCTCGATTGCAAGGGCTATCTGTGACAGCCTAGGCGGCACAACTCGCAAGAATTTCTCGACGACTTGAGTTTCGTCGATAGGTGCTCCGAGCGTGGCGAGGCTTGTGACGAGGTTGGTGAGGCGCAGTGCGAAATCGTCAACGGACTCCCCGTCGCGGAACGAGATCATCTCAAATTCCTTCTTCAGCTGCTGCACCTTGCCCTTCCGCACGCGGTCTGAACCAACACGCATGGCTCGGATCGCCTCCCACGCCTCCTTCGCTGTCCGCTTGACAGCCAGGCCAGCCACCATCTCTGGTGGGACAGCTTGCAGGATGGCCCTAGCGCCATTCGATCTTCCTGGAAGTCGTCGGCGCCGAGCTCGATTGCATCCCAGATGCCCCGAGCCTGCAGCTTCACCTTCATGAGGAGGCTCCATTCGGTGTAGTTCGTCCGCGTCAACGTCGGGTAATTGCCGCCGCCAACTTCCTTCACGACGCGCTCGACAACGACCTCGCGCCTTCCAGCGTCGCGGTGGCGCGGTCGTCTCGGTGGTGGTGAAGGGGAATGGCGCCGCTGAGACGGACTGCGGGCAACACGCTGCTGACCTTCAGCAGACATCTCTCAGGATCCTCTCCTCACTGGGCTGATCCTCTCCTAACGGTGGCTGAACCTCTCCTACCTTGGCTCTGATACCAAATGTTAGAGTTAGCTATGTGGGAAGGTGTGTTCTTGTATGCTGCATAAGCTTCTTCTAGTTGTATTACATAGGGGTATATATAGGAGTACATAGTCGGTTGTTGCAAACCTTCTACAACCTTCTACAGCTATCTACAACTAGGTTTTTACATCCTTCTACAACCTTCTACTGCCAACCAGAGTTGGTACTGATAATTTATCTTATAGCCTAATGCTTAGTCTAGAACACTCCAGAACCTACTGATCTACTAAGCAAGGATTACTCTCACAGCAATTATCAATTTTAGCACAAATTGTTTGGGAGAGGAAGTATACCCGTTCTTCCTTAACCAGGAACCAGATGACTCCTTGTTTCATATTCAAACTAGCATTTGAATTGGCAACCCGGCCGTACCATGTTAAAATTGTTTAGCTAGTGAGCAGGTCAGCTTGTGCATATAGCTAGGCTTGATAGCAGCAAGTACGTTACAGGGGCAGATCAAAGATCCATACTAGTGGCTGGCCAGCAAGATGTCCTGTAGGAACCGGTGTACAAGTTATATTCCTGGGAGAAGAACAGGAAGAGACTAGAAAATGATTCCTAGTACTCTTAAAGGCCTGAACACCTGATAGATGTTGAGTGTTATAATGGAAACAAAATGGCTTATTTGAGTGTTATAGTGGAGAAAAAATCTTATAAATGGAGTGCGTGAGAAGCAAACCAATGACTTCCTTGCAGTGTGACCTTGCATTCTTGCATTGTGCCATGTGGAAGTCGAGAAAGAGTGGCATTGCTTGGTTGACCCGCCATGTCCCATGTTGTACATAATCCACACTATGATGAATATATTTTGACTTTCGTATAGGGATGTAATCAGATCGGATTTTACCTTTACCATATTCTCTACCGTCTCTTTTTGTCGCATTTGGAGTGGAGCGGATAATGGCCGGCTGCCGAATGCTGATAAGACCGTAGATTCAGAACAGAAACAGAGTGGATGGGGGCAGGAAAATTAATTGGATAAATATGCAATAACAAAAACAGAAGGGATAAGTTATCATCCACAGTTGCTTCAGTAGCCCAGTAGCCTAAGAAAGTTGTACTCCATAAGAGGAAAGAACTGGCTTCCATCACCCTACTCCTACCCTGGCTGGTCTGGAAGCAGCGCAATGAATGCGTCTTCGATGGGGCTCGGCCCTCCACTGCTTCTGTACTGTCCAAGATCAAGGAAGAGGCTACACTTTGGGCAAGAGCCGGCGCTACCGGACTTAGGGTGATCCTGCTGCAGACCTGGGATGTACATTGATTTTCTTTAGCTGTAATGCATTCTACCTCCTAGGAGGATTGTAACCAAACTCTACCTTTTCAATGAAATAAAACGCAAAGGTCCTTTGCGTTTTCTTGAAAAAAAAAGTTGTACTCCATAGTCGATAAATTACTATGTAAGTGAACTAATGTTTACTGACCGAACTCGACATCCCACTAACTACTAACCGTGCTAGATTAGATTCGCCTTTTGATTAAAAAAATCAACTATTCAGTTCAAAACCATCAGATAATCCTCATTAATTCGGATAATCCATATTTGGATGCTATTTGACATACCACATCCTATACCGTATCTGCAGTGTTTGTTCGGCATCGGATATCCTTATCTGTCAGGTTCCTTCAAAACAGATATGGATTCATTAAAACGGATTTGCAGCGGATTTGTCGTGGAAATTATCCTATCCGCTTATATCCCTACTTCCGTATGAGTTAAACATGCTGTATTAGGACGGTAATCTGGTTGTGAACTAATCGCTGGAGTAGATTATCTACCGTATACGTAGTATACAAAGTTCAGTGTGCCAAGTGTCAATAATCCAGTGAGTTTGTGTATTATTATCTTCAAATGGGTTGTGTCTAACCACCTTTTTTGTTGATTAAACTGAAATAGGTACCATGTCGAACAGCTATGAGAGGAAGCTTTCCACTTAATGGGACATATTTTCAAGTAAATGAGGTAATGGCTGAAAGTAGTTACAGCTGACCTTAGTTGAAGTGGTATACTACCATTATAGAAATTGCAAAATCCTGATATTAAAATTACTAACTGTTCAAATGTTATACTACAGGTATTTGCTGATCATGACTCAAGCCGAAACCCAGTTGACGTTCCAAGGAGATGGATATGGGACCTCCCTAAGAGAACAGTTTACTTTGGAACTTCGGTTCCTTCAATCTTTAAAGGTATTTCCCTAACAAATGATAACCAAGAGAATTTGGTGGCACTGGCTTGTGCTTCTATCTCTTAAACCATAAAGATGGACCAAGAAGGTTTGAGATAGACAAAATAAATTATTGACAACATAACTCTATCTCATGTCTGTTCTTGTGACTATTATTGTGTTTCCACTTATTAGTTTGTTAGACTTCCTTTAGTGATACTATTATGGAATGAGATTATCATGAGGCATACATGAGCATCTAGCTGGCCATCGGCCCATTACTAGTGTCCAGGACCGTAGCTAGAGAAAAACAACCTGGGTGCACAACTTCGACATGGATGCAACAATGTATGTCATTTCAACTAAAAAATGTACTAATAGTAACTTTTAGTCAATTGTTAGCATATATAATTTGACATATCCAACGGAAATGGACAGTCGATATTTGGAATAATGATCAATGACCTGGTAGATCTGTTGTGGATTGGATGATGGAAAAACCAGCAAGCGTAGGCTGGACAACCTTTAGAATTAAGAAATTTTTTCAGGTTATCAACATCCAAGTAGTGATGAGTCATGGCTTAGTGCCTAGAAGACCACGCTGAATGTAGAAGTAGAAGCAGGCTGGGTGGAGAGAAACCAGAAATGCCCTGTGTGGATTGTGACTGGGCTAGGATGCAGCGAGACCCGGTGCTGGTGTCAACTTACGGAAATCTACAAAGATACAGCACCAACTTACACTAGAGGGGAGAAAAATCCTATACGACCGGGTCACACGGCTCCCATCGCTGGACCAACTCGTGCTGCTGACACGTGGCAAAACAAAATCTCAACGCAACTGAGCCAACTTATCCTCAATTCTCTGCATTTCCTTGACGCCGTTGGAGTTCCACGACCACGCTGACCCGGTCACCCGGCGGAGCCAAAGGCACTTATTGCGCACCCTGGTGTCTGCGACCACGCTCGTCGGAGGATCGATGGGCCCTTGCATCTCTCTTCCGGCGCCCATGGAGCTCGTCGTCGGATGGACCGGAGCTCTTTGCTCTTCCCGGCGTCGGCCACCCTCTTCGACATTGCTCGCGGCATGCTGGCACGAGTGTGACTGCACCATCTGCTCTCCCATTGGTTGAGGCCTAGCTACTAGCCGATGGTGACGTTTGGCTGCTCGCTGCATCTCTGCACACCGGGGCTGGACTACCACAGATGCAGCAACTCCTTTAAGACGAGTGGACGACGCAACCAGGAGGAGCTGTGGCCCGAGAGTGTTTGGACAGAGAGGCTCCCATGTACGCTTCGTTGGTCTTGTGCTGTGATGTCGCCATCTTGATTCCTGAAGTGCCATCGCAGAGAGACGCAACAAAGCAGTCAGATGAAGACGTGAACCGAGGATTAGTGGCTTGACTGCATTGAGATTCGTTTTGCCACACGTCGGTAGTATGAGTTGGTCCAGAAATGGGAGCTGTACGGCCCTGTCGTATAGGATTTTCTCCTACTAGAGGACCTTTGCTACCACCACGTGCCCCACAGGTAAGCCATTCTGGCTACTGCATCCCTCAAGTTTGAGTCAAGCCCAAAAGAAAAGCCGATTCCAAATTTTCTATTTCCTGGCAAGTTTATGCCTTGCTGGCCGGCGTTCAGTGCTCCCTCCTATCCAGCCTACCACCCCCTGAGCCCCAACCTGCATTCTATACTCGTTGTTCAAAAGTCTTATTATATTTCAGTAAGAAAGGCTGTCAATGAGCTGAGCTCGAACAAGGCTAGGTTAGACCATGCACCTAGATCTGGATTCGGTTGAACCTCTAGCAAGCTTGACCTTGACTCAGCATAGGCTCGGTGAACACATAAACACGATAAATTTGAGGGATCCTCATATACAGAAGAAAGAGAGCAGTGGTATCAACTTCGGCTCAAGCTAGGAAGTCACCGGACCAGATCCTTGATGACACCGGTGAAGTCCTTGCTGTCATGTAGAAACAAGAAAACTCATTACGAAATATGTCAGACGAGTCCTTATTCCCAAGCAAATCAGTTGTTCATTTCCACCCGTCTAAATAGGTATGTGGGAATTTGTTTGCATGCAATATCGGTGCATGTGTGGAAATATTAGGTGGTGATTCTAGACGCATTGAAGCCTACATTGATGGTGGAGATTCAAATACAAATAAGTGTAATGTGAGGCATTCGTGATGATATTCGAGGCATGGGAGCCTAGAGTTTCAACTAGAAAATGTGTACGCATGGACGGAGGGAGATAGGCTTTTTGAATTCATGAATTGAACTAGTCTGGAAATTTAAAAAAACACTTAAAAATTGTTGATTAAAGCCTTTAAACCTTAACTTTTCCCAGAAATTGGCTAACTACATAAACAACTTGGGAACCAGGAAGGGTTAGCTGTTAAAAGAAGTGACCCATTTAGCAAAATCTAGTGTTATCCCCGTAGAGGTTCAGGTTTCATCTGGTTTCATATTCACCTATGGGAGATTGGCAGATTGCATTTGTTACTGTTATGAACCAGAATGTTCTCCCACATCCATTTGTCATGTGTCAACAGGAGTTAGTACCTTCTACTGAACAAACATAAAAAAGCCTTGACAGTAACATTAATCGATATATTACCATATAGATATTGTTCAGCTGATTAGGATTTACATGTTTCTTTTGCAGGTTTAACAACTGAAGACATACAACATTGCTTTTGGAGAGGTAATCATCTAAATGTCTTTGTTGCTATTTATGATATCCAGTAAAAAGAAACATGAAGAAACGGACAGATATCTGTTTGTGATAACTTAAGCACTTAGCAGAACGATTGGGCACAGCACACTGTTATTACAACTAAATATAAAATATGCTGTCGCCTGACTTGTACTGCATAATGGGGAGGGATGTGATCGAAACTATTTCCTAGAGTAAAAAGTTATTTTTTTTATTTCTTGACCTTTTCATGCTCCAGGGTTAATACCTATTATAGTATCGCGGAAGTATTTTTCATACATAATCTACTTGTAATATTACTCACGAGTATAAATACATTAAAATATGATATTTGTGAAATATGATGTACTTTGTGGCACCAGGCAGAAACGAATATTTTATGACTTCATGCTTCTACTGCTCCCGAAAGGATTACATATTGGTTCTGTTTGTCAAACAAATAAAACCTTTGTGAATTATTTGTTGTGGATGATTTTCATACTGGAGGTAGACAAAAGTATGCAAAACGTATCTTCATCCATGAGATTGTTGGAGTAAGCTATAATTGGGAAGAATGCTATTGATCGAATTTCTATTTGGGAGGGTTTGGATAAGAATTTCACTCAAGAATGATGTCGTACATGCTTATATGTGTTCCGAACATGTGCAGGATTTGTGTGCGTGAGGGGCTTTGATAGGATATCTAGAGCACCAAGGCCACTGTACGCGAGGCTTCACTTTCCAGCAAGCAAAATTACCAGGAATAAAAAGGCTGCAGCTACAGATGATGAATAGGCCGTTATGAAAAAAAGTTACATAGAGGACCCTGCCAGAAGATCACTGACCTAAAATGGATCACTGACCAATAAGTTTTTGTCACAAACTCTAACCATTCAGCAACATGATCCATTACTACAAATTTATGCTGTTTGGTACCACTCAAGGAGCTCAAATACAGCTGATGGGGAGAAGAGAAAGTCTGTTGTTGCCTGGCTATTCTGTTCGTAGATTTGAACCAACTGTTGTACATGGAAGACGTCATCCAAAAGTTGTTCATGTTGTCAGTAATTCATGTAAACGATGTTAAACTATTTATCAATTACTTTATTGTTTCATTGATGAGGCCATTTGGCAGTTTTACTCCTGTTAGCTACAGCGACATCAGACTTTAATGAAAAGGCGAATTTGTCATGTAATGTTGAGACATTTATGCCTTATATTGTGTGCTATTGCCTACGTTCCCCTTTATAAGATGTTTTGGCAAGCAGGTTAAGCTTGCGAAAACTCTTATAAAAACAAACAGATGGAGTTCTCTAACATCTAAGTTTCAACTTGTTTCAGTAGGTCAGAAGGAAGTGCCACAAAAAAAAGGCGTGGGAGGAAAATGTACTTAGCAACAAAAAATCTAGCGTTACCCTGGTTTGGAATTTTAGTTTTTTCTGGATGGTAATACCGTGGGTTGATATGAATACGGACTAATGGATACATGGAGACAGACAACTGCACTTCATAAGTTGATATATGATTTTATAGAAATTGTCAAACTATTCTGAATTTTTGCTCAAGATGACCAACTATTGTACTTGTGTACAAGGCCACAAAATAATTGTCATTAATTTCTGGGCAAAAAAGACAAATCTCTTATGAATACTACCTCCATTCCAATGAATAAGGCCTATATTATTTTTGAGAAGTCAAACAATGTGAAGTTTGACCAAGTTTTTCGAAGAAATTATGAACATGTACAATACAAAATAAACATGGTTAGATGCATCATGAAATATATTTTCACATGATATTCATATAATATTATAGTTGTTAATGATATTATCAAAAAGTTTGGTCAAAGTTTACTTAGCTTGACTTTCTCAAAAAAATATAGGCCTTATTCATTGGAACGGAGGGAGTATAGCATATATATTGCGTCTTTTTGGGCAAATCTTTGACCCAGTGCAATTAAAGTTATTCTCTGGCAAAACAAAATTGTACGGGTATAATCCTTGATTATGTTTGACCAACTGAAAGTTTCGGATTTTTTTTTTACTTTTTAAAATTACATTTTTTTTATATAGGGTGCGTCGGTACCCGAGAGGCAAATCGTATTTTAGGGTTGAAATGCTCCTCTTTTCTGGCACTTGACTTCACGTTGCTCCCGTCTTATCTTGATTTTCACGTAGTTCCTAGTCCTTGTTTTGATTGGACGGTCATGGACAGTGTCGAAGGGTCGGAGGAACCTGCCAATGAAGTGGGGAAAATAGTTATTCTAACTGATAAGCCCATTTACTTATATTTTGCTTCTCATATGTGGTGGGGAACATAGTGCTCTTCGTCTTTATTGTGAGGCTCATTATATTTTTCAGACCCATGGGAGTGGCCCCACCTATCGTCAATCGACTAATTTTATGTACATTTAGGCCATGTGTTGGGTTTTCATTAATAGTGCCCCAAGTTTGTGTTTTATTACTCCGACCACGGGTGATGGAACTTAAACATGAATTAATAGTGGGTCAAAAGAGTGAAAACCATAGTTGAGGTGGTCAATATGAAATACGTCACTCCTTCCATTCACTATGAAAAGATGTTTTTTCCTTAAGAAAAAACGCATATATTTAGATGCATTTTAGTGTATAGATTCACTCAATAGGTATGTATCTAGTCCATATTGGAAATTCTAAAAGAGCTTATAATATTGAAGGGAGGGAGTATGAGTTTTCTTTAGGGAAGACCATCATGACTAGCTCTATTACATTAAGGATGGGTTACATTAAACTACAATTACATTGTTCAGTAGGCTGCTAACTAAGAGTCCAGAGGTTCATCAATACAATTAACAGAAATTTTATTACAATAACCATAACTTGCTAGCTCATGAGACAACGAATTTGCTATTCGAAAACAATGTTAAACTTGAACTTCCCGATAGAAGTTGCCGTGCCCAGACACTCTACAGGAATTGCTGCTACCAGCGTCCCACCATTGAGTTTGGCCAGTACAAAAATTATAACAATTGAGGAATTCGACGCCGCTTCAACTCGATGAAATCCCAGTAAATTTGCAAACATTAATCCATCTCGCATTGCTATTGCTTCCATAGTTCTAGCATTGCACTATAGGGCACAAACTTGCATCGTAAACTCACCGCTGTAGACCCAACTCCTCCCTCAAAAAATGCAGCATCCACATTAAATTTAATTAACTTAGGTTCACCTCTTTTGGGTTTCATCTCCATAAGAGTGGCTGAGTTTTTTCCGTGCCAAGACTATCACAACCCTCCTTTATCCGGGCTTGAAACCGGCTACGTTGAGATAACATAGGCGGAGTTAAAAACTAGCCATGGATAGGGGTGCGTGGAAGCTAGCTATTCATGTGCCGGAACATGAGTAAGTTTCGAGATCTTGTGAGTTGCACCTCTACCCAACACTTGTTTGGGAATGAAAGGCTTTGTTTTGTTGTTGTCGTTGGTTCACGTCTATTCCATTTTTATTAAGATGTAACTGTAGGCTTTGCTGTTGTCCTAAAAAATTAGCAGATATTGCTAGAACAGATAGCAAGACCATCTCGACGCCGGCGGTGTTCTTCCATTGTGATTAATCTGACGTCTTAGCCACCACAGACACCAACATCCCACAGCTAGAGCATCATTCTTAGGCTTCGCATATCTTGCAAAGGTTTGTCCGGCAAATTGAGCAATATTTCCAGAGAACCGAACCAGACCGATGCATAACTGAATCCAGATCATTCTAAATACCATGCTGAGCCCATAATTCATTTGCCATGATGCACTCAAACAGCAGATGCCTGATGTCTTCAGCACCCATAGTGCAAACTGGACAATTTCCAGAAGGGCACCTTCCGAGCACTAATGCACAAACACTACTCTTTCCTTCGACTGATGAAAGCTCCCCTGATGGACCAGCACGACGCTAGCTAAAAGACTAGCACCGCATCATACCAGCATAATTGCTCGATTAACAAATATTCATCATAAGTAATCTGTGAACATTTTCATCATAATTATCATGAATCACAAATTCTATAAGAAACACATTCAAGTGGCGTGTGTTGAACATGGAGACTGAAAAGGAAAAGAACAGATAAAACTACAATCATCCCCAGATAACGAAGCAGAGTGAGGGCGGATTTGAACAATCAGTACTGCGACAAGCAAGTGTAGGACAGAGCACACAGTTCACAGTAAGTAATCTGAGCTCATGGCTTTCAGAAGGAAGATCAAGTGCATGCCAATGATAGCAACTGCAGTTCCTCCCCATCTAAAAACAATAAGCCAGAGACTGAGAGCACACTAAACAGTTAAGAGATAAATTTGTTCAAGATCATCCAGCAACGAAGCAACCAAACACCACTCCAGAATTCCATATAGTATACCATTGTAATCGAAAGCGTTTGATCGGTCATAACAGAACACTCACAGCTGTAGGAAGGCAACACTACAAAATTTGGCGATACACGATGCAGAAAGGATAAACTCAGTTCTCCAGGCCAGGCACCTGCATGCGGCGAGTGGCCTCCGACTTCTTCTTGCCGAAGATCTCGTCGGAGACGACCTTTAGCTGATGACGGTTCTTGGACTTGGCGATCCTCTGGATCGTCTTGGGGTTGGTGACCTTCTGCAGCTTGGAGCCCGTGCGCAGAATGTTCTCCTTCTTGAGCTTCTCCCGCTCCAGCTTCTTGGTCCGCTTGGCGACCTTGTTCTCCCGGATCTCTTCCTTGAGCTCCTGCTTGCGCTTCTGGTACGCCTTCTTCACGGACTTGTCCCTCACGCGCTGCTCCAGCGGGACGGGCTTCCGGGAGACCATCAGCGCGGACGAGCGCCGCGTGCGGGGCTCCTTCCAGTTGCGCCCGAGACGCGCCCGGCGATGACGCCGTCGTAGGTGGGCTGCCCGAAGCCGGCCGGCTTGGAGGGGTCGGACTGGGAGGGCATGGCCGGAGCTTGGACGGCCGGGGGACGTCGGCGTCGACGTCCATGGACTCGGCGGCGGCCTCCTCCTCCTCGCGGCGCTTGCGCTTGCCGCGCGCGCCGCCGAGGCCCTCATCGAGGTAGCGGAAGTCGATGTGCGAGGCCATTGGAGATGGGAAGCTAGGGTTTGGCCGCCTTTGAGTTTGGGGGAGAGAGAGAAAGAGGAACTGGAGGCGGAAAGGATGGTTTTGTTAGGGTTTGGGAGGCGGATTTCACGGATGGCGGCAGCGTGTTGGATGGGCCAGTTGTCTTCGCGAGAAACGTGGGCCGGCCCAGTTCTCCTTTACTACATTGTTTGTTGTATTTCTTCCCCTAAAAAAACTTGTCGTATTTTCTTTTGATCGATTTTTTTTTTCAATGCATTGCTACAGCCTACAGCGAGTATGATTGCTGTGCTTTGCTGAAGATTTACCCTACAAGACGCGTCAAAATATGACGATGACTCGAGTATTAATGTCCACTTCAGGATTCAGCAAAGGAATAATAAACTGTCACGGTAGTACGTCAATGAATCTTAATTCAAGAACCACCACGCACTAGCAGTGTATTGTAGATTTAAAAAGAGAATCGTTTTTCATATTTGCTCTCTTATTTGCAGTTATAACATGGCAATAACAGTAACTGGTGAGTTGCTCAGATTATTCTGAAGCGGAACCAGAAACAAGACGCCTGAAAATTTACAATGATTTGCTGAACAAAATGGTGATCTAAAGCTACAATCAACAAAAATCAGTCAGGACTAGCAGCCTAGTCCGATGGAGGGACTTGTCTCAAAAAGAACACAGGCTGGTCCTTAACCGAGTTTTGCAATGACTGCATCCGTGACTTCCTGGGTGGTGCTGGTGCCGCCCAAATCTTTGGTCCTGTATTTGCCTTCTGCAATGACACGCTTCACTGCTGACTCCAGCCGGTCAGCAAACGATGGGAACTGCAAATGCCTCAGCATCATTGCGGACGAGAGAAACAGAGCGACAGGGTTAGCCTTTTTCTGCTGAAGAATCTTGTCATTTCCAACATTTCCTGCAGAAGCGCCCTGCTCGAAAACAGCATGGTACTGACCAACATTACCTGAAATATGCAATACACCATGATTTAGAGACCTCAATTTTTTTCTACATTCTTGGATATAAGGATATCAAGAGGTTCAGGCACATAAAGGCCAAATAAATGTAGCAACTGCAACATAACAAGAAAAGATTGAATAATGGCCAATTAGATTTATTCATGCTAAAACAAGAGAATCACAAGCAAGAGAGCAAACTCTACCTCCAGGCATGACGCCAGTGCCTCCAGCAATACCTGCAGCTACATTAGACACCAGATTGCCATAAAGATTCGGGGTAACCTATAAAAAGAACAAATAAAAGTAAGTCTGAATTCAAAAGGTAACTTATTAAAATAATTTGAATACTTTGGGAGAATCAAGAAAAGGGCATTCAGAACATACAGCGACAAACAAATATGAGATTGCCAACAAAAGGAGCAAACATGAAGGATGGCAATATAAGCTTGATAAGCATACTTTGAGCAGCATAATTAAGTTTTTTAAAATGTTTAGCTTTTGAAATATTATTTTAATATGGCTGAAAAATGTCAGCTATGTCAGCAATTAGAATACGATTGATTTACAAACAGAAGCACTTAGTGAGAAAAGCATAGATTTAGTGGACATACCATAACATCAAACTGTTCAGGCTTCGCAACAAGTTGCATACAACAGTTGTCCACAATGATTTCATTATATTGAATGCTAGGATACTTCGTTGCAACCTCACGGCAAGACTCCAAAAACAAACCATCAGCAAGCTTCATAATGTTTGCTTTATGCACAGCTGTCACTTTCTTTCTGTTGTTGAGGTAAGCATACTCAAAGGCGTACTTGGCAATCCTTTCAGAGCAGAACTTCGTCATCACCTAGCAAACCAATTCAATGAGCATAACATGGAGAAACAATCTTTTCGACAATAAAATGAAGCAAGAGAACAATATACATGCATTTTTTCTTTCAGAAGTATAATACGGTGTGCAGACTCATATAAAACATAATAAAATGTGCACTAAAGGACTTAGGATATGATGCAAAAGTAACTGGACAACTAATAACAAAATAATTAAGTCAGGGAATGCGTTGCAAACAACCACCTGATTTGTTTAACATTTACTGATACATTTCCTGACATGCACCTAACAGCCAAAAACTCTTACTGTGCGATCAATACTCCTAACTCCTAAGAACTATGTCACCGGATACATACAAATTATCGTTCTTTAACATGGATGCTGAAACAATGACATGTTGATTATTGCATTCACTTCTCAAAGAATTGGCACCACAGCCTGTACATTTTGGATGCTTCAATTGGTGTGTGCTATCTATGCATTAGTAGGGCAATATGGTACTACAGTTCATTTCTTCGCCAGAACAATACATAATGACACCACCATTGCACATGAATTAATACTTAAGAAGGCAACATAACCATAACTTATGTAACATGAGTGCACTTCTGCTCACATCGTTTATTAAAGCAGTTACGAGCAGCAATTGCAAGCTGATCATTAATTATATTTTTTTACAAATGTTCGACAGAGATTGCTATATCAGTAATACCGTAATCAAAGATCCCACTGTCTCAGTACTATGACAGGAATCGATGTTCCAAACAACGGCAAACAGTCAACAACCAGTCATCACACAATTTAGTGCTTACACAATAAACGTCCTTTTACGCAGTTTTGCACATGTTTAAAAAGTAAAATCAAATAAATATATGCATAGTTATAGAGTAACGAACTAAGTATCTAAGCAATAAATCCTTCCTTTAGACAGAGAAATCACATAAATTGTCCATGGCAGCATCAAAAAGGAAAAGATTAGAATAAATATATGTTTGCTACATGGTCGATATTAGAGGCATGTTTTGGTTGTCTACCACATATTGCCAGTTTGCCACACCTAACGGCGGTGGAGTGTGAGAAGCCAAACCTTTTGTGACTAACAACTTGCTAGCCACACCTTAGGCAAGTTTTGACCTAACCTTCAATTCAATTTAAAGTAACAGCACTGTTAAGCATTTTTCTACAAGGCCATAGATCCTTTATTAAGAAATTAGAACAGCCACAGGGGTAGCATAAGCTTTTGCGTGTCATCCTAACAGCTATCTGAATTACTACATGTGATATCATAAATCAAGGGAATCTCAAATTTTTGAAATACTTGGAAGCACAACGACGATCCATGAAAGTAGGTACTAAGTGGTCGAAATAATTCACTGGACTCGACCTCACAGCAACCACTGTTAAATCGGAACAGACCAATCACAAGTGCAAACAGTATGTGTTTCATAGTATTACATAAAACCAAACAATCCATGAACAGTTAACGCCTCTTATGCAAATTGCCACCACCCAATATAAGTACCCAGATTGATTCTCAACAATTCGACCAAATCTGCAGCCAAGAAGGTTGCTAAAGCCTAAATGAGTACGACCAACCTACCTACCCAGTAATAACACAGGATAAATAAAACAAGCTTGTTCGGGGCATACAGACAGAACACTGTTGCTTCTATTGTACAATGGCACTGATTACCAAATAAGATTGGAACCTTACATGGCTCGCTTGTTGTTATATGTTCAACAAAAGTGTGGGAACACGTAGAGCATCGCTAATAGCAATTGAACAGTTAAAACAATCACACCCACAGACACATTAGCTAACACAAACTACAAGGTCAAGATTCTCCTGTAGAGGCTGGAGAGCAGCATGTGGCATACCTTGAGACTCTCCACGACGCCGGGCACGACCTCGTGCTCGAGGCCCGAGTACTCTCCCTCGGTGTTCTCCCTGATGACGGCGATGTCCACGTTCTCGTGCCTGGTGGGCAGCCCGGGGAGGTTGAAGCAGTTGACGAGGGACGCGTAGAGGTCGAGCTCCTTGCGGAGCTGCAGGTTGAGGGAGGAGACACCCCCTCCGAGGGGGGTGGCGAGGCCGCCCTTGAGGCAGACCTTGTTGCGGTGGATGGAGTCGATGACCTCCGCGGGCACCGAGGGCATGTCGCCGTGGACCTCGTAGGTCTCGAAGACCACGGGCGCGTGCATCGCCTCCATCACCTGGCGCACGGCGCCGGTCACGAGGGGCCCGATGCCGTCGCCCGGGATGAGCGTGACGGTGCGCGGGGCGCCGTCGCCCGGGCGCGGCATGTAGGTGACGGTACGGCGGGAGACGGCGCCGGCGAGGGGAGATGAAGGGGGCGGGGAGAGGAGGCGCCGGAGGACGGGGGGCGATCGCCGCGCCATGGTCGGGCTAGGGTTTCGGCGTGGATGCGATCGGCGCCGTGTCAAGGAGGAGAGCGGAGGCTGCAATTGGGAAGCGGAAGGAAAGGGATGGGATGGTTCTTTTTATTTTTTCTTTCTATTTTGATGATGTTTTTTCCCTTTGGAGTTTGGCATAGCAAAATGATTATATGGCTCTCCTTTGGTAGTTGCTCGGCTGTCGTGTGTCACCAACTCACCATTTGCGTTGCAAACTTGCAATTGATAACTTCCAGCCGACTAGTAATATATTCTGCCAATCTGCCTCCAGGCTCTCCCAAATGGCTATTAGTTTTGTTTTATGTCTCCACACTCCACAGGGACACTGTCTTGTCCGTGAATGTTTCAGAAGTCACGTGAACAGTGTTCGTGCTGTAACAAATTTGTGGAGGCCTCTGGCGGACTGAGCCCTTAATCAGTCTGCCCAGTTCCAGATTCTGGGCCGATTCCACCGTGGTTCAGTCAGAGGTATTGTGGCCGCAGGGGTTTCCCAGTAGGTCTAGGCTCACGGTGACTCAGAAGCTTAGTATAGTCTGGTTAGGTCTAGCTTGCGCACAGGTGGCGTGCGTGTGGTGTTGAGTGTGTGTGGAGTGAGTTGTGCGTGAGTTCAGATACTACAGCTGTACTGTAAAAGACCAGAAATTGTAAAAAAAAATTTAAAACTATATTCATAATGTTTTTTTTTGAAAAATCTTGTATATTGTTAATGATTTATTCCAATAACATGTAAAATATTGATTTGAAATAATTTATATTCAAACCGACACAAAATTGGCAAAATCTTGTATACTTTAGATATTTAAAAGTGTGTACATTTAGATCACATTTTTCAACAGATTAGAATATAAAGTAGAGCTTTTGTAAGTTTGTGGGATACATCATGGCCAACATGTAAGATTATTCACATTTTTTGAAACTTATAAATCTCATTATTTAACTACCACATCTTACATGATAGCATGACACCACTTTTCAAAATTTAAATCTGCAAGTTTCAAAGATATCAGAAAAAATTGTGGATGCTCAAAATATATGTGTTTACAATCCCTGGAATTTGAAGAGTCAAACTCGAAATACTTGACGAGAAACAAAAAAAAAAGGACAAATCCAACATATGAGTAGTGTCAGAACGACAAAAACATAAAATAACTCTATTCATCTTTTTATCTCTCCATTTGTATTTTGGATTTGGTTTTGAAAATAAAAGGAACACCCATCTTGTGAACATCCGCAATTTTGTTGTGAAACTTTATGACACTTGTAAAATTGAATTTTTAGAAGTGGCATCAGGTGAAGTGTGGTATCACTAGATTTCCAAATCAAACATACTCTTCGATATACTTTCAACGACAAAGTTTTGTATAGAAATGGTTGTGCTTTTCCTCCCGATCCTAATGGCAACCATAAAGAATTCTTGGCTGAATTTGGGTTCAAATTAAATAAGGGTCACCCGAATATGTGTCAGTTATTGGGTTAGTTTGTAAATAAAATTCGAAACTCACGAGCTACGGCGAGACTCGACAAACACGTAAAAATCTTTGCACTAAGTAGGAACAAGCCATTGTTCATAGCTAGAATAAGCCACATGCCCGCATTCGGCCATCCCAACATTGGTTGCAAACTAATTGAATATTTGTTGTAAACCGTTTTAATATTTCTTGTGAGAAATTTGAAATTAGATTCTTTATAAGTGACACATTGCTATATTGCATAGATTTGTTGCTAATCCTAAATGAGTTTTACGGAGTTTAACAAGACAATTCGGGGCCATGTGAGTCGAGTCAAGCTAACATTTTACCTCGTTAAAATTAACGAGTTTGGAAAGTTTGAGCTTAGCGAGTTCGAGCTAGGCAATGGCGATTCTTCAGAACCGTACATGCCCCTCATGAACGTCGAAGGTACACCATGGAGGCTAATGGTTGCAAGCAATCGCCGTCACTCTATCCATGGGTTTTCTCGTGAGTCGTGACAGAACAAAGACAGACAGTGGAAGGACTACCCTCATCAAGCACCAAACTTCGTTTTCTCTTCCCCTGCTACAGTAAATCAAAGGCGACTCCCAGGCGACCACCGCGGCGACTGGCGATTTCGGGGTTCCCTCTCCCTCCGCCGGCCGTTCCGGCGGCGGGAGGGTGGGGGGACCCTGGATCTTGGTCCTGTTGTACATAGTCTGGTTTTTAGGTGTTGCGGCGGCCGGCGTTGAGGAGGGCGTGCTGCTGCCGGAGTTGAATAAAGATCGTCGCTGCTCCAATCCTTCTCCGTCTCCGGCGTGGAGCTGCGGCGTGTTGCTACTCGCGGATCTGAGGATCCTTCGAGGTCTTTGTTCCCCTTCGTGCTCGTTGAGGCAGCTCCGGCAAGCTCGTGATATGGGGTTCCATCCCTCCGTCCCTGTTGCTGCAGCACCGCTGCTTCCTCCAGCTACGGTGCGGGATAGTGAGGTATGTGTGTGGAGGCTGGCTTCTGGTTTCTGTTCGGGTGTTGAGGTTCGTTGGTGTGCGATTCCGGTGGCACCTCTAATGGAGGTGGAATCGGGGGAGGAGAAGTGCGGGGTTTGTCCCCGGCCGGCGAGCCACAAAGCTTTTGATACTTTTGCATCGTCTCCTGAGGTCCATGCTTGCAACAATGGTTGCGATGGGTCTTCTTCTTCCCAGGGATTGGCTCCGGCGTCCTGCTTCGGAGGCGGCGAAGCTGTGAGAAGGAAAATTTGGATCGATCAACTCCAGGGACCTACTTGGTTTTTCTTTTGTGTTGGAGTTGTTCATGTAATAGGTGTTAGGCAGGTGGAAATTCGAAGCCTGCTCGAGCTTTGTAATCTGTTTCCAATCTTATGAATATAGCTCGTTCGTTGTGTTAAAAAAAAAAGACAGACAGTGGAAGGCGAACGTGGAAAAGAAAGGCAAAGGTTGGCATTCGGCGCGACGGGGCTGAACCTGGGCCTCAACCCCATTTCTCTGGCCCAAACGCAGCACCAGGTTTTCATTTCAGCGCCTTTCCCCGACACGGCGGCGGCGAGACACGGCGTGCCCGTGGTTGCGAGCTATCGAGCACCTCACGATTTCGGCCCTCGTCCTGGCCTGATCCGTGGCCCTTCCCTTATCCCCCAAATCCAATCCTCACCCTTCTTCTCTAGATAAGCGAACCCCCTCTCGCATCCTCTCCCCCCTATCCTCTCCTCCTCCCCCCACCGCGCACCACCGGCAGCCAGCGGCAGCACCAGCACCAGCACCAGCTAGCTCGCCCCCGAGATGGCCTCCCTCGCCGCCGCATCCGCCTCCACGGCGCTCCTCTTCCCGCCCTCCACCTCCTCCTCCAAGCCCCGCCTCCCGCTCTCCGCCTCCCTCGGCTTCTCCACGCCCGCGCGCCTCCGCCGCGCCGCCGCCTCCTCCTCCTCCGTCAGCAGCAGGCGCCCGGGCCTCCTCGTCGTCCGCGCCGCCAGGGGCAAGTTCGAGCGGACCAAGCCCCACGTCAACATCGGCACCATCGGCCACGTCGACCACGGCAAGACCACCCTCACCGCCGCCCTCACCATGGTGCTCGCCTCCGTCGGCGGCAGCGCGCCCAAGAAGTACGACGAGATCGACGCCGCCCCCGAGGAGCGCGCCCGCGGCATCACCATCAACACCGCCACCGTCGAGTACGAGACCGAGACGCGCCACTACGCCCACGTCGACTGCCCCGGCCACGCCGACTACGTCAAGAACATGATCACGGGGGCCGCCCAGATGGACGGCGCCATCCTCGTCTGCTCCGGCGCCGACGGGCCCATGCCGCAGACCAAGGAGCACATCCTGCTCGCCAAGCAGGTCGGCGTCCCCAGCATTGTCGTCTTCCTCAACAAGAAGGACCAGGTCGACGACGAGGAGCTGCTCGAGCTCGTAGACCTCGAGATCCGAGAGCTGCTCACCGCCTACGAGTACGACGGCGACAATGTGCCCATCGTCTCCGGCTCCGCGCTCAAGGCGCTCGAGGCGCTCATGGCCACGCCTGGCCTCAAGCGCGGGGAGAACGAGTGGGTGGACGGCATCTTCTCGTTGATTGATTCCGTGGATGAACACATCCCCGTCCCGCAGAGGCAGACCGACCTCCCGTTCCTGCTCGCCGTTGAGGATGTCTTCTCCATCACCGGTCGTGGTACGGTCGCCACCGGCCGTATCGAGCGTGGCACCGTCAAGGTCGGGGACCCCGTCGACCTCGTCGGCATCAGGGAGACCCGCAGCGCCACCGTCACCGGTGTCGAGATGTTCCAGAAGACCATGGATGATGCCATCGCCGGTGACAATGTCGGCCTTCTCCTCCGTGGTATGACCAAGGAGGACATCGAGAGAGGTATGGTGCTAGCAAAGCCCGGTTCCATCACGCCACACACCAAGTTTGAGGCTGTCGTGTATGTGCTCAAGAAGGAGGAGGGTGGCCGGCACTCCCCGTTCTTCCCTGGTTACCGCCCGCAGTTCTACATGCGGACCACCGACGTGACGGGAAACGTCACAAACATCATGAACGACAAGGACGAGGAGGCCAAGATGTGCATGCCCGGTGACCGCATCAAGATGGTTGTGGAGCTCATCCAGCCCGTCGCTTGTGAGCAGGGAATGAGGTTTGCCATCCGTGAAGGTGGAAAGACCGTCGGTGCCGGCGTCATCAATAACATCATTCAGTAAACTGAATGCCACCATGAGAGTTTTCCTCATTTACTCTTTTGCGAAATGCTATGTAGTTGTTATTATGCGTTTAGGGGTGACTCATGTGAAATTGTAGTATGGCACTTTTTTTCTTCAAGCGATTTTGCATACTTTGTGATATCCACGAGCAAAGATACATCTTGATATGCCGTCTGTTGTTATGTGCTCAGCCGTTGGTCAGTTCATTTTTCCTGTTGTTGATATGCTTGAAGGTGAATATTCTTGTGAACTTGATGCTTCAGGGACTTGTTGAGTTGGAGATCTATGGTTATATAGTTTGTTGCTTCAACTATATGCTTGCTTGACAGACATATCTTAACTCAGTTTTTAGGGACAGACATATCTTATCTTGAAGCAATTATTAGCAGTTCTTATTAATTCTCTGCTGGTTACCTCTAGCATCCATGTGTTTGCTCATCTGTTTCAATGCAAACAAAGGGTTTCATGTAAGGGTTTGTTACTAGGCTTGATTAATTCTTGGTCAGTGTGTCATCTCAACCTATGCATTTCCTATTCAAGGACTTTTATCCCCAACCTATGCATTTCCAACCATAATACTCTGCTGCGTGCATGTTTTCCAACGATGTGCTGATTTTGTTTGTTGTTTGATTTTCTTTTGTGTGTTCCAGTTCTAGATGCAGCCTCAGTCTTCAGACCTGCCTTACGCTGTAGTTGCTCACTTTACTCCCTTCTTTTCTGTTCTAATACCTCCATCTCTTGTGACATTGGCATCACTGGCTTGAACTCTGTTAGCCTCAATCAGTGTTTATAACATGATGTGTAGCTCTAACTGAAGCTGGTCTAGCACTGTATAGAAGATGACAGTCACAGGTTCAGGAAGTAGCGGCTGGGAACTACATTCAGAAAGCTCAACAATGCGAAGATGCCCACATACATTTTCAGAAGCAACATATGCAGTGTGAGCATCGTTTGGAGAACTCATTCTTGTGTAACAATGGGAAGATGCCCCACATATCATCTTTGCTGTTTGGGAAAGAGAGCTCAGGATGCCGAAGAGGATTCTATGTTTGCCCCTATTAAACCAAACCATTTTCATGTGCATAAGAATATAGAATATAACTAGGGGAATAAGCGCGGACTTCGCCGCGCCCGTGGGCTTGTTATGTAGAAATTATGAAGAGATTTTTTTTTTGCACTTTGCTAGGTGATATACATTCACAACGTATAAATAAGGAATTTGAATTAGAATGGTTAAATATGGTCGTAATTCAACCCGTTGAAATTTGGAAACCGTTGGAATTTTAGGAAGTGAACGTTTTTACAAATGTTCATATTTAAAAATTGTTGGAGTTAGAAAAATTGTCGTGAATTGAATTGTTCTCATGTTTGTAAAATGTTCAATTAGAAATACCGCCGTGTCGTTCTGAGTAACCGTTGTTTTGATTAAGTTTCAAATCGAAATAATATTTTACAGGTTCGACGTAAAATGTTAGGGGAAGACTCGAATAATACATTCGGAAAAAAAGCTCAAAGAATATATCTATACTCAATTAGAATTTGTTGTTTTGAGTATATGCGCATATTCAGCAATTTGAAATGTTTTTCCATAAGCACCATAATTAATATAAAAAGGTTATATTAGTTCTTCTAGGTGAAATTATCTACAGTTGTTTATTCATGCATGCAAATATGTTAGTTGCAAAGATTTCTTTTTTTTTGCAAATTTTGGTATATCATTTGTATTTTTCTGAATTACGGTCTGGAAGTTACAAATTTTACGAATCTTAGCATCTCCTGTAATTGCGAAATTGATGACAGGCGGGTCCTACACGTCATGTTTTCTTTTCTGAAATGCTGACAGGCGGGTCCGTCAGTTTCTGCGGGTAAGGAGGTGAGGCCGACAGGTGGGCCCGTGGTGACGTCAACGTGTGACGTCACCCGCCGGCGACGGACGCGGCCGCGCTGCCGAGGTCGCGCCTACGCAGCGGTGCACGCGCGAGGCCTGGGGCCGCGCGGAGCCGCCGGAGGATCCCCAGGCGAGATACTGGGGCGGCGCGGCCGACCATTAGGTCGCCGGAGCCGCCGGCGACGACGAAATCCGCGGCGGAGGACGGCGGGCGAGGCGGCGTCGGTTTCGTCGCCAAGACAGCGCCCCAGCACGCGATCTGCGGTGAAGAGAGAGCGGCGGCGACGGCGCGTCTCCCCGCGTGCTTGGATGCGTGCGGGGAGGTGCGCATCGGCGGCGAACCGCGGCGGCGGCGAGCTCCGGGCCGCGCGGGGAGCAAAGGGAAGGGGGATTTTCTGCACAGTTTTGCAAGGAGGTCCCTGAGGTTTGGCGTATTTGCGTTCAGGTCCTTCCGAGGGTGTTTTCTGTTAAATCGCTGCGCCAAAATTCATGCACGGGGTCACCGGGTGCGACCGGGGTGACCGGCCGGGTGCCGGGGCCACGCGTCGTCACCCCGTTGGTAGAAATTGCCTGGTACTGTAGCTACCCACGTGGGGGACGACGTGGCCCGATCTGGGCCGTCGATCGCGTAGATCGGACGGCCAGCGGACGTAGGCGACGTGGACGGACGATACGCAGCAGTTTCTTCCATCCTTTATATATAGTAAGATGTTCTTTTAGATGGAGATTGTAGTGTTTTCAACTTTTCATCCGAAGATGTGAAAGGCACTCTTCACTTGGCTGCCCAGTGGATCGTCATAGCAGAGTTCTGCTGCTTGGCACGCTGTCTTCTCTTATTCTGTTGACGTGACTGAACTTACCTGTTCACCGGCCGAAAGAAAGAACTTCGCTTTGCGATTCACCATAGCATATCCTCCATCCAGTTCCCATTTTGATGTTCACTGAGATCATAAGGGCCATTTCAGCCCGGTGAGAAGTTCAGTCCAGCGTCTGCAACTAGTGCTTTGTTTCATTTTCAGTTGCTGGCTGGAAGCATGCGTAGTTTTACCAATGTTTTCTTCTCTTCCAGTTCTAGTGCTTTATCTAAAAAAATTCCAGTTCTAGTTATGTGAGTTGCTGCAAAGTTGACACAGACACACACACACAAGAGGATAGTGACTGTTCAGTTTACACCCCAGTGAGCTGAGACTGACATGGTCGTAACTTCTCCACGCGTCACACCGTCAACCCTACCAGCCGCTGTCGCCCGAACTCCTCTAATTTTATCGGACCGGCGGTGGCCGTGCCTTTCAGGCTGTGGCCTGTGGACCGTGACTCCCTGTTCAGTTTACATGAATAAGGTGTGCGCGTTTTTTTAAGACATACAGACCAAATATTTGATCAACAATATCTCTATCATGTCTTACAAAATTGATATCATCTGAATTATATTGAAAGCACTCTCTAGTGATTTTGTTTTGCAAAATTGAGACAAATTATTTGCCTCACCTCGTCAATTTTGCTCAGTTAATTAAGAAAACCCGGGGAAACCGACACAAACAGCCTCACTCAGTGTTTATAACATCCTGTGTGGCTCTAACTAAAGCTGATCTAGCGCTGTATAGAACATGGCAGTCACAGGTTCAACAAGTACTCCCTTTGTTTTTTATACAAGGCCACCATCAAAAATACGTTTTTGCTTCTATACAAGGCCACAAACAATAATCGATGCAAAATTAATGATCTTTTCCTCGTACTATGGAATAACAAAGCATCTATTATATTCTATTCTATATATAATAGCTGAGCGTTTCAACGCTGTGGAGGTGTCCACGTCGCGGGCACGATAGCGCTACAGTGCACGCGCTACTACAGTGCACTCGCTTCAGTGCACCGTGCACTGTAGCAGCTACAGGCCTACGGTGCCCGCACTTTTTTTTTTCTTTTCGCGATAATATATACATGAAATATATGCGCGCCGACGAGCAGGTTTCATTCCCGCGATCGGTTTCGAATTTGGTCGACTCTAACTCTATAATTTCGTATCTAAACTCGCAAAAACATCTGACTAATTTTGTCAAATTCGTCGCGCTCGGACATCCGTTTGAATTTTCCTTTCACGAGAAGATGAATATCAACTTTCTGAACAACTTTCATGTTTTAACCTTTTTGTTTCGACGGACATAAACATATTTCTCTCCAATCTTCAGATTCATTGTATTTTTGTCTACGAAAAAAGACAAATTCTGACGGATTTCAAAATTTTGAAACTCGAGGTGGCCAAGTCGCCCGGGCACTGTAGAAGCGCCGTCGCTTCGCCATGCACCGGTACGCGTGACATTTTTGCGCAAGGCCCATACCTGTTTTGAAATTTGCGAACCGGTCCTCCACGCCCTCCTCCTCTCATCTTTCCTCCTCCGCTCGGACGAAGACGCCGCCGGCGCCGAGCTCCTCCCCCGACAAATCGAAGCACACAAGGAACTCCGCCGTCGTCTCATCTACCTCTAAGAAAAATTCATATTCAAGAAATTTCCAAATTTTACACATAAATGTTGCACCAAATATCCACTATGTACAAAAGTGAAACTAAGAAATTCTTAAAATTAAGAAATTTTAAACTTTTCACATAAACTAAGAGATCTCCGTTTTGTTGCAGATTTTTTGGATTAGTTTTCCAAATAATTTTTGTATTTTTTGCTGAAACAAAAAAACCAAATTCCAGCGGATTTCACAATTTCGTATCACAACAGGCGCGGCGTGTCGCCGCGCGACATTTGCTAGTACACATTAATTACCCACCCAATAAACTTTGCATGCATGCATGGGGCTGTGTGATATTGATAAAAATCGATGCAGCCGCACTTATTAACCCAACAAATTAACCATGCATTAATCAGTTTTAATTTCTACCTTGGTATCTGTAATTTGAGTTTGTGGCCTTGTATACAAAAACGGAGGAAGTAGCAGAAGCTTGTTTCAGAAACACTTAACTATGGGAAGATGCTCACAGCTCTTTCAGCAGCAACCAGCAAGGAATGCAGTGTGAGTATGTGGGCATCAAAAGGGGATATGGATAAAGGTCAGTTTGGAATAAAAATTAAATAAAATTCATCTCACCACGATGACAAATTCAGTACAGCGACTGTATCTAGTGCTGTGTGTCTTTTTTCAGTTGTTCGAGCAGTTGTTCTTCTGTAACTTACGAATTTAACAATCAGTTATTCTAACTCTGTTTAGTGATGTTGATTTTACGGTATATTTGAGTGATGTTTTTTCGAAATGGGGAGTAAGACCCAGGGGCGGCGGAGCCACGCCTTAACTATGTAGTCAAATAACTACAACCTTTTGGGAAAAAAATTAGACCATGCTACCGTAGGGAAATCCCCCACGGTCTATACCTTTTTGGCAAATTCTTCACATATAAGGTTTAAATCGTACGAAAAATACAAAATTCATAGGTGTATTTTACATCACAAATTTAAATTGACATAATAACTTAATACTTCTAGATCCACCATTGATTTGATGCACACAACCACTTTTATTGCGTTGTTTGAAATTCAGTTACAACTCATGGATTACATAAGGTCAATACAAATATCAACCAACGGAAAAAATAAATAAAAAGCATAAAGCAGCTAGTCATAAGTTGATACAACTATCCACTGATTCCATGTCCCGAAACGATATCCAATGCCCTTGGCCCCTGATACATGGCTTGAGAGGTTTTATAGCCGTTTTTGTGGGTTAAAGCATACAATTTTAGGGCCCATAACTGATTTCTAAGGCCCGTTAACCCTAATTTGAGACGTATTGTACAAAATTGCCATTTTCACATCAGAAGATTTCCAAGGTCGATTGTCCACTGATATGGGGTCTCAAAACGATATCCAAGGCCCTTGACCCCTCGTACACACTTTGAGGGTTTCGTTTTCGCGTTTCTAGGCGCTTCCTTAGGCAAAAGGAACGATTTGTAGGCCTCGTGAGTCCTTATACATGATTTGATAGGTGGCGTAAAAACTTGCCACTTTGGCCATTTTAGGTGATTTCATGATCTACGGTCCACTTATTTGGGGTCCCGGAATGATGTCTGAGGCGTTGACTCTTCGGTAGTGTGGTGGAGCTTTAACTTCATGCCTAGTCAAGCATCTCGTTATACTTGACATTTTCTTGTAATATTCAAGGTTTTAAATAATGTTTTGTATACGTAGGTTTATATCCTTGTGATGCATTTTTTATCTACGTATTCCATTTGATTTGAACACAAGTAATGTGGACTTGAATAAGACAGGCACTAGTGGAAATAGGGGCTTTGGTGGAGAGGGGTGTTGGGCTCTAGTCCCGGGCGTGGTTCGATCCCGGACTAGAGGAGGGAACTAGTACCGGGCCGGCTGCTCCGACGCTGCGCAGGTCGGGTCCCGGGTTGTAGGGCACCTCTAGTTCCGGGCCGTGATACCACCCGGGACCGAGGCAGTCAGCGGCAGGGTGGAGACAGGAGGGTGGACCTTTCGTCCCGGGCCGTGGTACAGCCCGGGACTAGAGGTCCCGCTATATCATCTCCCACCCCGGGCCAGCCACCATTTTGAACTCTCAAGATCATCTCCATTGTTTCCTCTCTCAAGCTCAAGTGTAGCCCCATTTTTTTCCAAGATTTGTCAAGATAGACGGCACCCATCTCTCCAAGGGTTAGCAACACTTGATCCTTTCACCCGGCGGCCGAATTTTAGCCATTTCCATACAAGTTTAGCTCATTTCATTTTTATAGTGCTACCTAGGTGTTTGATGAAATGCCTAAGCTAGGTAGTTCATTTTTTTATGTATTTTGAGCTCAAATTAATTTATTATTTGTGGATTTTAGTGTCGTCTCGGTCCTCACCGCCGTCGATAGCCCCCGCCATCCCGTGACCGGCACCACCTCGGTGAGCCTCTTCTTTTATCTGTTATTTTACAAAATTACTTGTATGATTTGAATGCATAATTATTTTTCTTGTATAATTTTCTTATGTTTTTTATGTATAGTGTCATGGTTTTGATATCCGTCCCCGTCGGCCCTCGTCCGGTCTATGATTCGGATGTGGTATATTTTTATCACTATTTATTTTGTTTCGTGTTTATAACAATCATGCCGACCAAATTGACATAGATATATTTTTATTTAGGAGGTAGTTGAACCGGAAATTCCAGCCGACCCTATTGTAGAGTTTTTTAAAAAAGAAAACAACGATTTGAAAGCAAAATTGAAGATAAGTGAAGATCTTCGTCTCCAATGCCTAGAAGAGAAGATGGTATTGGACTTGAAGATTGCCGACATCGTTGATGCTCACGGGGTCGAGCTTACCGACGTCGTCGCTGTTCACGAGATGAAGATGGATGCAATGCGCTTGAAGCTTAGAAAGATTAGAAAATATGTCATTAGTCAAGAGGCTTGGTATCATTATGCTGTTGGTTCAATAGTTACCTTAGTTGCGATTCTGATCGCATTTGTTGTTGGATTTAAATTCTTTAGATAGTTGTATTCTAGTTTCAATTAATTTATGTTTTATGAGAACTATGTATTACATTTGGTCACTACTATACTTTGGTTTTAATGTGATGAACTTGTATTAATGAATATGATATGTTTCCTATTATGTTGGTTTATCGTAATGGGTTTTAGCGGTGATTTGCAGATGAGTCATCCGTGGATGTACGCTGACCGACGCTCTAAAGAGTACATGGATGGCGTGCAATCTTTTCTCAATGTGGCTAAGGATAACAAGGGGCCCAATGGTTTTATGTGTTGTCCATGCAAGAAATGTCGGAATGAGAAGGATTACCCTAACACAGACAGAATTCACCTCCACCTGATAACTTCTGGTTTCATGCCCGGCTATAATTGTTGGACCAAGCACGGAGAAAAAGGGGTTATGATGGAAGATAACGAAGAAGAAGAGAACGATGACAACTACATGTACCCTGAATATGTTGGTAACCCAACAGGGGAAGCTGATGATGAAGAGGTACCAGATGATCCCATCATACATGATGATTTACGTGGGGTCATCGTTGATGCACATACCCTAGCAGAAACTACACTTGAGAAGTTGAAGTTGGAGCGCATGTTAGAGGATCACAAAACAAAGTTGTACCCAACTTGCGAAGATGGCAACACAAAGCTCGGTACCACACTGGAATTATTGCAATGGAAGGCAGCGAATGGTTTATCTGACAAGGGATTTGGGAGTTTACTGAAAATAGTGAAGGACAAGCTGCCGGCTGGTAACGAATTGCCCGAGAGTGCGTATGAAGCAAAGAAGATTATCTGCCCTCTAGGATTAGATGTGCAGAAGATACATGCATGCATTAATGACTGCATCCTCTACCGCGGTGAGAAGTATGAGAATTTGAATGAATGCCCGGTATGCGGTGCATTGCGGTATAAGATCAGAGCAGATGACCCTGGCGATGTTGAGGGCCTGCCCGCCAGGAAGAAGGTTCCTGCCAAGGTGATGTGGTACGCTCCTATAATACCACGGTTGAAACGTTTGTTCAGAAACAAAGAGCATGCCAAGTTGTTGCGATGGCACAAAGAAGACCGCAAGAGCGACGAGATGTTGAGACACCCGGCTGATGGGTCGCAGTGGAGAAAAATCGATACAGAGTACAAGGAATTTGCACGTGACCCAAGGAACTTAAGGTTTGGTCTTAGCACGGATGGCTTTAATCCTTTTGGGGAGCAGAGCAGCAGTCATAGCACCTGGCCTGTGACTCTATGTATCTATAACCTTCCTCCTTGGTTGTGCATGAAGCGGAAGTTCATTATGATGCCAGTGCTCATCCAAGGCCCGAAGCAACCCGGTAACAACATTGATGTCTACCTGAGGCCATTAGTTGATGAACTTTTACAGTTGTGGCGTGATGAAGGGGTACCTGTGTGGGATGAGTACAAACAAGCGGAATTTAACCTACGAGGGTTGTTGTTTGTAACCATCAATGATTGGCCTGCTCTTAGTAACATTTCAGGACAGTCGAACAAGGGATACAATGCATGCACACACTGTTTAGATAGCACTGAAAGTATATATGTAGGTAACAAGAATGTGTACCCGGGTCATCGTCGATTTCTTACAACTCAGCATCCCCTAAGAAAGAAAAGCAAGCAGCAGCATTTCAAAGGTGAGGAAGATCGCCGGCCGAAGCCACCCCTCCAAAGTGGTGAAGATATATATGATGCGGTCAAGGATTTAGATGTAATCTTTGGAAAGGGTCCTGGCGGACAGTCTGTTCCGAAGGACGCTAACAACCACGTTCCCCTGTGGAAGAAGAAGTCTATATTTTGGGAACTACCCTATTGGAAAATCCTAAAGGTCCGCTCTGCAATCGACGTGATGCACGTGACGAAGAATGTTTGCGTGAACCTGCTAGGCTTCTTGGGCGTGTATGGGAAGGCAAAAGATACTCCGGAAGCACGAGAGGACCAGCAACTTTTGAAAGACCCAAAGAACCTGCATCCAATGAGGACGGATAAAGGACGTCTACGTCCTGCTAGCTACGTTCTTACCAAAGAAGAGAAGGAGATATTTTTTGAAGTCCTGAGCAGTATGAAGGTCCCGTCTGGCTTCTCGTCGAATATAAAGGGAATAATAAATATGGCAGAGAAAAAGTTCCAGAACCTAAAGTCTCATGACTGCCACGTGCTGATGACTCAACTGCTTCCGGTTGCATTGCGGGGGCTTCTACCGGAAAATGTTCGAGTATCCATTGTTCAGCTATGTGCGTTCCTCAATGCAATTTCGCAGAAGTCAATCAGCCCAACCACTCTATTAAGGTTACAGAAGGATGTGGCTCAATGTCTCGTTAGTTTTGAGTTGGTGTTCCCACCATCCTTCTTCACTATTATGACACATCTCCTAGTACACCTGGTCGACGAGATTCACATTCTGGGTCCTGTATTTCTACACAATATGTTCCCCTTTGAGAGGTTCATGGGAGTGTTGAAGAAGTATGTTCATAACCGTGCTAGGCCAGAAGGAAGCATCTCCAAAGGGTATGGAACAGAGGAGGTCATTGAGTTTTGTGTTGACTTTATTCCCGGCATTAAGTCGATTGGTCTTCCTGAATCGCGACATGAGGGGAGACTAAGTGGAGAAGGCACTCTAGGAAAGAAATCATACATATGCAGGGACGGGTATTCTTTCACAAAAGCACACTACACAGTTCTGCATAATTCCACTTTGGTGGCTCCGTATATCCAGATGCACAAGGATATTGTACGCTCTAACAACCCGGGGATGGATGACTCCGCCATTGCAAAGGAACACATGGAGAATTTTGGCGGTTGGTTGGAAACGCATCTGAACAACAACAACACAGTCTCAGATGAGCTGTTCTTGTTGTCTAAGGGGCCATCTTCGACTATTTGGACTTTCCAAGGGTATGAGATAAACGGGAATACATTTTACACGAACGCCCAAGATAAAAAGAGCACCAACCAAAATAGTGGTGTCCGCTTTGATGATAAGAGCACGAATGAGGCCACGGTCACATATTATGGTTGCATAGAGCAGATATGGGAACTTGACTATGGACCTTCTTTGAAGGTCCCTTTGTTCTGGTGCAAATGGTTCAACCTGAGAGGCGGCGGGGTAAAGGAAGACCCATTGTACGGAATGACTACAGTGGATCTCACGAATGTTGCGTACGACAACGAACCATTCGTTCTAGCCAAGGATGTGGCTCAGGTTTTCTATGTGAAGGACATGTCTACCAAGCCAAAAAAAAGAAAAGATAAGGAAGTGAATACATCAGCCGATGAGCCAAAGCGCCACATAGTTCTTTCAGGGAAAAGAACCATCGTGGGAGTGGAGGACAAGACAGACATGTCAGAAGATTACGACAAGTTTCATGAAATTCCGCCCTTCAAAGTGACCACTGACCCAAGTCTCAAGTTATATGCAGACCCTTGTCCATGGTTACGGAGCGATCAGAAGAAAGGGTCTCACAAAAAGAAAAAGCGAAGACTAAATAGGGATGTTGTTCATGATGTGTAATAATTTATTAAACTTTTATATAATTTATAGTATGGAGGACAAGACAGACATGTCAATGAAATCAAGCGTATGGCGGTGGCGGAATGTAGTACTTGATTTATAAATTTTTGAATTGATTTTAAATTAAGCGTATGTAGTACTTAATTTAAAACCAAGCGCATGTGATACTTCATTATTACACATGATCCAACGTCTCACAAGCGCAAGTAAGAAACCAAAAAATTAAAAAAAAAATTAACTTCTAGTACATTATTACACATGATCCAACGTCTCACAAGCGCTTGAAAGAAACACACCCCTGATCCAACATCACCAACATTATTCTACATAAACGGACTTGCTGGCTCGAAGGCCGTAGGATTAGGGGGAACGGCGGGAGGAGCCAGCCCCGTGGGCGGCCGCCCGGTTCTCACGTGCACGTTTGCGGCGGAGGGCAAGATCCATGGAGGATGAGTCTTTCAGCGCCCAATCCAGCTCGGAAGCCTCCTTCGCCTTGAGCTGGTAGGAAGTCTTGGCTCGCTGGACAGGGTAGTCGCGGACAGACTGGAAGAAGGCTTCCATGGCCTCCTGTATCTGCAACCCACAACCCTCTTCCCCGTCATCGCTCCAGTCGAAGTCGTCGTCCTCCTCCTCCTCCGCAGGAGGAGCGACGGTGCCTGGTGGAGGTGCAACGACACCAGGTGGAGGTGCGGCGGCACCTGGTGGAGCAGGAGGCCGGTAGCTGGGCATTCCTCTCCACGCCGGGCTCGTGGGCATACGGCGGGATAGGCTCCCGCGGTTGCGCCCAAGCGCGCTCTGCCGAGCACGCTCGACCTCGTCCAGAAGGCGCTGCGGCGGGCGTGGCAGATTCATCTCGTGGAGACGATGCGTTCGTGGCTAGGAATGTTGGATTAGGGTTTACCCCGTCGGCGACAATATATAAAGACCTCTAGGGCAGCGCTGGGGGAGGACACGTGCCCAGGGCAGCGCTGGGGGAGGACACGTGTCGTGACCGCAAAGCCCACCTTTAGTCCCAGTTGGTGTTACCAACCGGGACTAAAGAAGCACACGGATCGTGTGTTTCTTTCAAGTGCTTATGAGACATTGGATCAGGGGTGTGTTTCTTTTGAGGGATTGTGAGCTGTTGGATCAGCAGTATCACGACCACTTCGTGAGCCACATGACCCGGTTGGTGTTACCAACCGGGAGTAAAGAAGCACACGTACCCTATATATAGCCCCCCTCCTCAGACAGGTTACTCACTCACACAAAACATTCCAGCGTCACTCGGAGAGGCATCTTTGGGCAACCAGCGGCAAGACGTCTCTGATGACCTGCGACCGTTCCAAACGGTTGCAGATCATTAGAGATGTCTTGCCGTACGGTTGTAGATCATCAGAGACGTCTTACCGCTGCTTGGATCGAAGTGGCGCTCAAACGCAAAACATTCGGGTTCCCTAGCTATAACCCATTTCTTCTAGGTGGAAACTCCCATTTCGTGTATTAACCCATTTCTTAACCCATTTCTTCTAGGTGGAAACTCCCATTTCGTGTATTAACCCATTTCTTCTAGGTGGAAACTCCCATTTCATGAAATTCCGCCCCTCAAAGTGACCACTGACCCAAGTCTCAAGTTATATGCAGACCCTTGTCCATGGTTACGGAGCGATCAGAAGAAAGGGTCTCACAAAAAGAAAAAGCGAAGACTAAATAGGGACGTTGTTCAAGATGTGTAATAATTTATTAAACTTTTATATAATTTATAGTATGGAGGACAAGACAGACATGTCAATGAAATCAAGCGTATGGCGGTGGCGGAATGTAGTACTTAATTTATAAATTTTTGATGTAGCATCAAACTTTGTGATGTGAAATGATCCACATGTAGTACTTGATTTATAAATTTTGAATTGATTTTAAATTAAGCGTATGTAGTACTTAATTTAAAACCAAGCGCATGTGATACTTCATTTTAAACCAAAACTGAAAATAGGAAAATGAAAGCAATTTTTACTTAATTTAGACAAGTAAATCAAAAGATATAAAAAAAATAACAAACCAGAAAATTAAAAAAATTAACCTCTAGTACCGGGCCGTGCGACCACCCGGTACTACAGGTCCACTGGGCTTGGCGCGCAAATTTTCGCGGCCCTGAGGGACCTCTAGTACCGGGTGGTAACACGGCCCGGTACTAGAGGGTCTCTAGCACCGGGTGGAGCCACGGCCCGGTACTAGAGGCCTTTTTGGCGCTACTTCTACTAGCTCGGCCCAAAAATTTGCCCAAGTCCAGCAAATCGACGCTCCGCCTCCGGGCTCCAGACGATGCCGCCCCCTGCACCGCCAGGCTGCCGGATTTCGTCCCTGCGCCGCTGCCGCCCTAACCGTGGGTCGCCGTCCTACTCCTGCTCCGGGCGCGGCCGTCCCCGCTCTTCCCCGAGCAAGATCGTCATCCCCGAGCAAGCAAAGCTCGCCCCCAACCCACGGTGAGCTCGTCCCCTGACCAACTACTCTCTCCCTCTCTCAGATCTAGCGCGCGGCGGCGGCGGACCCTAACCACGGGGCCGACGCCGTTGTTGGCAAACAAGAACAAATTTTAGGGCCTAAGGCCGATTTCATTATAATTAGGCCACAAACGGCCGATTACATTGGGGGGGGGGAGGCCATTAATAGGCGATTACATTGGAGGGGGAGGGGGTCGTCGTCGCCGGTGCCGGTGCCGCCTAGTCGTCGAGGATGATGAAGGGCGGCGGGGTCCAGAGGTGCTCCGGTGGCGCATGCTGCTGCGGTGGAACCTCCTGCTGCTCCGGTGGCGCCTCCTGCTCCTGCTCCTGAGCCGCCGACCAGCTCCCGCCCGTAAAGACCCAGGACTGGCCAACGAGGCCGGGAGGCAGAGGAGGCGGCGGAAGGTCCTGCTGCTGCTCACGTTCCATGGCGTAGTGCCACAGCTTGACCTCGTCGGGGTCGTAGTACTGCGGTGGCGGCGGCGGCATCAGGGCCGCGGCCGCATCAGCCTGGACCTGGGCCATCACCTTCTCCCACCGCTTAATCTCGTCCTCGACGAGGGTGCGGTTGGAGGCCTCGTAGGCGGCCTGCATGTCCGGGTCGTCGTCGTCCTCGGGGACCTCCTCCTCGAACCACAGCGCGTCGGGCAGTGCTGGTAGGCGATTGGACGGCGCGGGCGCCGGGGCGAAGTAGGAGTGGCGGCGGTCCTTGTGCTTGTCCTTGAGCCACTGCTCCCAGTGAGGGGAGTCCGCCGCGTAGGCGGGGTTGTTGCGGAGCACCGGAGGGAGGAGGCGGCGCCAACGCTCGATCTCCCTATCTAGTTGCCTCCCAGGGAGCGGGGCCGCCGGCACCGGAATCCTCTGCGGGTTCAGGTGCCAGCCCTCGGGGAGGTGGACGTCGTTCCACTCCAGCGTGGCGGCGTTCTCCAAGTGCCACTGGCACTCCGGCTCCGGCACGTAGCATCGGCGCCGGATCCTCCTCCCTCCGACGGTGGTGGTGGTGGTTCGTGACGGCGCGTCGGTGCGTGGGCGACCCGCACCGGTGGCGCGGTCCTCCGCACGCTCTGCGGAACGACGCCCAAGGCCGCTGGCGGTGGAGGCGGTGGAGAAGCGCGGCGACGGTTGGAGGACTCGCCGGTCTCGTTCTTCAGGGACTTCCCGAACCATCGCGACATGGCGGCGAGGGCACTGGACGGCGGAGGGGAACCGTCGGGCGGAGGGGAACCGTGGGAGCGGAGTGGAGTGTCCACATCCGCACGGGCGCGTCCCTTTTTAAAGACCAGGAACCGTCGCTGGCAAGTGGGCCAGGGGCATTGACTCCGGGGTGGGCGGGGGCTGTTGGGCTCCGCATTGACCACGGTGGGTGAAGGCGAGGCGGCCGGGTGGGAACACGAGGTGGGGAGGTGAAGACGAGGCGGGGCAGGAACACGAGGCAGGGCGGCGGGGTCAGAACTGGGTCGCTGGCAGGTGGGCCAGCATTGACCACGCGTGGCCAGTGGGCGGTCACACGTGGCGGTGGGGCGGTAGGCGCTGGCAGGTGGGCCAGCGATGACCACGGTGGCCACCTTTGACTAGGTTCTAGCCCAAATTTGGGCTGGGCTGGGATTGGGACAGCCTATGTTTTTTTTGAAAGATTTTTTTTCTTTAGATGCAATATTAAATTGTTTTTGTTGCATATTTGTATAGTTCCCTCCTTTGAATTATTGTACTAATGCTATTATTGTTTTATCTTTCTTTTTGTATTAGTTAAACAATGGATGTCGATGCTCCCTTCGTAACGAGAGAAGGGGAAGAAGAGATACTTTCCTACATTTTGGAACCCGGTGAATTTCGACATCCCGCGGAAGGAGCTGAAGATGAGGACTTGGAAATTGGTGGACCCACGCCGTCTGGCGAGGTATATTAAGCCTATGTTGAGTAGATGCAATAACTGATTTGTGCATATATATGTATTCACACATATTTCATATTTTTAGACCTCCGCATCGAACCAATCCACTAAACGAGGCCATGCCCAAGGATGGGCAAAGATGAGCATCTCACAATTGACGAGGTGAATGCAACTACTGGCCAACCACTGGCACCCGTGACGAACGCAGTTAAGTTTGTGCATCAATGCGGAGTCACTGTCAGGGACAACGTTTTTTTGGCCGGCAGGGTTTGGAAACAATTCAAAGCGAGGACAAAGGGTTCAGGTTCCTTTGAACAACAGCTGACTTTTGTTCACCCACAGGTAGGTAGTAGGGTCTAGCTAGGTTTGCGCATCTCTTTATTTATAGTTTTCAATACCACTATATGTTGACTATGATTTGATTGAATTATATTCTCGTAAAGTGGATCGAGTGGCAACCACAGGGGACCAATTTCTGTGAATATTTCGTTTGCGAGTGGATTCGTCGTTCGGTCACTGAGCGGGACCCAAAGAAATTTTTAGACGTACGTGAACAATCATATTCATCAATTGATCTCCAGTGTCATTCATAATTTTTGATAGTCATGATTAATATTCGTATTGATCTCCTTCTTTTATAGGCAGAGCCATTGCGCGAGAGTATGCCACTAAAGAAGTGCTTTCAAGCACTAGCAGAGGAACTTGCGGGGTTTCTGCTCAGCGAAGTCATACCTACAAAAGGAAAATACAATGGAGAATAGCGGTGAAGTCCCGGTTATGATCTCCCGTGTAACCGAATAGACGGGCTCTAGTCCCGGTTATGATCTCCACACACGTGTAATCGAATAGACGGACTCTAGTCCCGGTTTATGAGCACCTCCATGTAACCGGATAGACGTGAACATATTTTTATTTATGAACATTTTGATATGTTATATGTAGTTTCTGTTTTTAATTAATTAAACGCATATTTTTTTGCACCATTTCAATATTAAATTGGGAGGAAAAACAAAAAATTACAGGCTGCCACGTGTGAGGTCCTTGGTCCCGGGTCGTATGACCAATCGGGACTAGAGGTCCTCCACCACGCCCGCGCCTCGGCGGCCACGTGGGAGCCTGTTGTTCCGGGTCGTAACGGACCCGGTACTAGAGGGGGGCCTCTAGTGTCGCCTTGCTAGTCCCGGGTGGACACCCGGTACTAGAGGCCCTTACGACCCAGGACCAGTGGCCCTGTTTCCACTAGTGAGGGTATTGAAAGAAGAGATTAACCTCATCAAGGTGGACCTTAGGGAACTGAAAGAAACAATAATGAAGAGCTCAGAAAGAATTTATGTTACAAAATATCTCAGATAGTCACAGATCTTTCAACTCAGCAGGATGACATGATCTGATTTGGACAAAGGCTTAGTTCTGGAATGCTAAATATGAAGCCTACCATTTCCCATCGGTTCGGACATTTGGGATAATTGGCTATTGCATCTGTCTAATATGGTATCAGAGCCAAGAGGTCTCAAGTTCAAGACCCAGCCAACGCACTATTTATCTAAAAATAGTTGTATCTGTCATCGATCCCACTTCTGACGTCTGAGGGTCTTCCTGTACATCGCAGCCTAAACGTGAGGGGGAATGTTAAATATAAAGTCTAGCATTTCCCATCAGTTTAGACTTTTGAGATAATTGACTATTGCATCTGTCTATTATGGAGCTGGCAGGGTAACTGCAACACCATCAACTTCAGAGAAATCTGAAACCTCAGAGTCGATGGAAATGCTCGTTCATGTGGCAACGTAGAGTAGTATCCAGAACCAACAAAGCAAAGATGTGGATTTGATGGGAGGAAAGATAGATGTTATGTTGGTGTCAAGAAAAGTTCAGATAGGTTTCTGCTTTTTTGGATTTGTCATTTTTTTCCAAATACGTAACATAACCAAATTTTGCACTTCTTAGGTTCTACTTTTTTTCGTGGTTGGTCATTGCACCATTTAGAAACCATAGCCAGTTCTTTACTTACAAGAACTGTATTTTTAGAAATATTTTTCTCACATTCTAGCATTTAATGTTTAGTTATTCGTACATTAAACTATTTATGTACTCTGTCATGGTTGAAAGGGAGTGATTGTAAATTCTTTGGGCCGTACGTATTCACTGATTGGGGCTGAAATCTTGCATACATTAGTGGTGAGATATAATCACGCCCTAATTAAAATAAACTAATACAAACGAGTGTAAAAGGTGGGGGATTTTGAAACTGCATGATCGATGAAGAGTGCCGTTTGAACCGGGACGGAGAGTGGCTTTCCAGGAGCCCAATGGCACATATGGTGAATGTCAGAACTGTTGTTACCAACCTTTGTACTAACTATTCTCAGGAATATCCTGTGCAGCTGTGCTTAATCGCTGTCTTTCTTGCGAGGTTATGTTGATAGACGCACACTCATTCACTAGTAGGGAAAAGCCTACCGCTGGCGGACGGAATTGGCCTACCGCTGGCGGGGGGCCGCACGCCATCGATCATTATGCCAGTGGTAAATTTATACCGCTGGCGGGGTGCCGTCCGCCAGCGGTAAGGCTCGTTACCGCTGGCGGCACAACTTCTGCCCGCCAGCGCTAGGGTTTATAGCGCTGGCATGCAGCTACGGCCGCCAGCGGTAAGGGTGGGCGTTTGGTCTTTTCGGTTAGTTCGGTTCGGTCTTTTCGGTTTTTAACAAATTCGGTCATCTAGAAATGATACCCGTAATAAATTCGGTCTTTTCGGTTTCCTGTTATTCGGTCTTCGGTCTATTCGGTCCGTCTTCGGTCATGACCAAATAGACCGAAATATAGGGCGCAAGAAGGGGAATCGGCGCCCGGGACTGGAAAAGTGCGAAGCGATGGACTGATCTCTCGCGCACGAGAGAATTTACAGTACGCTGGGCTGGGATACTCAGTTGTTAAGCCTAGAAATTAGATGGTACACTTGGTTCGGTAGTTCAGCCTATAGACTAGATGAACATAAGCTAGGCTGACACACAAATTCGGCTGCTTCCGTAGGTAATTCACTCAAAATAAAATAAAATCGGTCCTTCGGTCTATTCGGTCTTTTCTAATTTGCTACCCAAATTTCTGATTTAATTTCGGTCCTTTCTAATTCGCTACCTGTGGCGCCCCGACCCGACTGCTATACAGTGATGCTGCGTGTCACCGGTTACGCGATACAACCGGAGGTTACGGGTTTACCAATCCCCGGCCAAAACCTTTGGCAGGCGTTGCTCGGAATAACTGGCAACGCAACACCCGATTGATGTCGTAACACAGGCGCAACCCTCAATGCATAGTAGAGAGATCAAGACTTGTAGAACAACTGGCACATTACAGACTCTATGACTCAAAGCATTATAGTTCAACTCTTATAATAGAGAAAGATAGCAATTATTACAACCAGGGGTCACAGACCCAACAGTACATCATGCGGAAGCGAAGGGCATTGTTCTAAACGACAAGAACCAAAATATGGCCTAAGAGGCCTAAAGATAAACATTCCAGCGCCAGCTGTTCCGGGATGTCCCAAGCTGCCACCTGGGAACCCCAGACTACTCGTCGACGTCCACATAGAACCCACCTTCAGTGTCGGTGAAGTCCTCCACTAAAATCAAATAAACAGTGTTGAGTTCGATGAACTCTACAAGATTATTAGAGCTACTAGCTCGATGATTGGCTTTCAAAGGCTTTATGGCTGTTTTGCATAAAGCTGGTTTTCTTTATAAAAGACATCTGGCATCGACTAATCAGAATATTTTCAAAAGGGGTAAGAAGTAAACTCTTTTCTTTTGATCATCTTCATCAACAACCACCATCAATCACTTCACCTGTCTACCAAGGCACCTCCCCGTATCACCCTCGAGGAAGTCAACCTTTCATTCTTGGTAGTACCTTTACTACTCAGGTTTTAATCATTCGATTCAGTTTCTCTATGGTCTTATCGTCCTTTCCCAAGTCGTCCACAACCGTGGACACGGCTTTTCGAAAAGATTTACCCTGCAGGGGTGCACTGTGTTTACCTTCGGTATCACCCGGCTCATTGCCTACACGTAGCTCTCTTCCGGGGAAAGCCGGCTGAGTGGGAATGGTTACAACATTTACCTTGATTGGGACTAACCCAGGATCATCAGTGGCGGTAGGACAAGAGGTGCCTCCAACACCCTGTCCCGCGGCCACTTATTTTCCTGACACCACCATCCTCAACTCAGTCTTGGCCACCATCTTCAACGCACGCGCAAATGGAAAGCCAAACTAGAGGACCCTCGGCTAGCCCTTCACAAGTTAGTTGGTCGATGAGGGCTCCATATACCCCACCGAATGGAAGCGCGCTCATTCTTGGTTCAAGAGGTAAAGAACTCGCACTTAGGCGGCGAGAACGAGACAACCCACCACATTCCCCGTGGCCTCTCATCCCCGCCTTTAGCAATTTATTAACCGTCACCACATTTTCCATCACATCCGGCCATTCCATAACTGTTCCAACATTGAAACATCCACCGGACATCTATCATCTAAACTAAGCATGGCTAAGCATATACATAGCAAGTATAATTATCTCGGGCCAACACTTCAATCCTATGGATATTAGGAAGGATACAGGTAATGGCAACAGATTTCTAATGCAACTAGTAGGATACTCTAATCCAAGCAAACGACATTTGGAACCGAATGCAATATTATAGTGGGGAAAATAATTGCGGAAATATAGGAGGAGACATGCTCAGAGAGGGGATTACGCTTGCCTTGTTCAGGGGCTGGTAATACTGGTCGTCGGGGTATTGCGGTGGAACCCCGACTGCTTGATCTATCGATGCATAAAAACACCGGAAAGACAACAATCAATAATCACACAAGCAAAACAGGTGCAATGCACAAACACATGATGGTATGACATTTTTAATGCACTGAAATTATTATAACACATCTAGCAATTTAAATGGGGTGCAATTTATAATTATTTCGACAAGAGGAGATATAGCCCCATATTTAATTTAATGTTTTCCTTACTTCCTAAGAAGGTGCAGTACTACAAATGTGTTATAACATGCATGAAAATGATGTTAATGGATGGTCCATATTATTCTGAGCATTTTGATATATTACACACCTTTTTCTGATAAGCCATTAAAAAGTTATTGCATTTTCAGAATTTGATTTAATGCTGCCATTTTAGCAAATCAATTTAAACCACATTAGGATTAATTATCCATGCTTGGGAAAGTGGTGAAACATGAAGTATATTAAGTGCTGAACATTTTGGTATATCACACTTAATTTTTGGATCAATATTTCAAAAGTTATGGATTTTCCAAAAAGTATTCCTTTTCTGCCATTTTAGTTATTTTAATAAAACAGCAACTAAATTAATTTAGTTGGATGTGTGAGTTATGCCAACGAACAGATCTGATTTTTCTGATCATTTTGATAACTTGTTTGCAATTTTTGAACAAGTAATTCAAAAGATATGGAATATACAAGTTTAATTTGAATCGGCCCTTTTCTTTTATTTTTCCAGAAAACCAACTGGAACTTTTCGCACTGAGGGGCTGGCTAGCCGTGTCACTGACCAGTGGGGTCACTGCCACGCTGGCGCTGACTGGGCTGGGTGTGGCTGCGCTGGCCGCCACGGTCACTGACCGGTGGGGCCCGCCTGTCAGCGTGTGGAAAAAATGAAAAAGGCAGTGCGCCGTGCAGGATTCGAACTCGCGTCTCGCGAGCGTGCACGCGTGTGCTAGCCACTGGGCTGGCTCGCTCTTTGTGCTAATACACGGGAGCACACCAATTTGAGGTGGTGACAGTGCACGGCGACGTCGCGCGCGGCCGCGGTGACCACCGGTGGCGAGGTGCACGGATACGACGTTCTACGGCGTGCGGGGACCTACTGACACGCGCATTCGACACGCCCGAGTATGGGAAACATCAAAGCGGTGGCGAAGCTACCTAATGGTCGCCGGAGCGACACGCACGACGGCGACCGACGCAGCCGGCGGCGAGCTACAACGACTCGTCGATGTACAGAGGGGGAAGAAGAACAGGGATGTCCAGGAGAAGCACAAGCTCACCCTCGACGCGTGGGTGCGATCCGTTGGTGCAGAGGTGGGCAGGAATGGCGGTGAGCTTGCTCGAAGCACGGCGGCCGGAGAGGAAGATGACGAATTCTTCCCGTCGATTGGCTGCTCCCCGCGTTGATTCCTTGCACGTAGAGGAAGAGGAGGACGATGCGGAGCTGGTGCGCCTGCTCGATCTGCTCTGTGGTTCCTCTAGCGACGGCGATGTGGCGGCAAGCTCGCTTCGGGCACCGCCATGGCATAGAGGAAAAGAAAGAGGGAGGGCTAGATATTTTGGTGCAGGGAGAGCAAGGAGCGGCCCATGGTCTTCTTATCTCTTCGCTGGGGATAGGAGGGGGGGGGTCCGGGCGCGACGCGGGACATCGTGGGGGCCTCCCTCGCTCGCCGGCATCAGCGCGGCCGTGTCGGGCAGGAGGAGAGAGACGACGCACATTTTACAAAACCCCCCTTGTACAGATTACAAATAAGTCCTTTTCCTTTTCCTGTTTCTGTTATTTTCTTTTCTAAAACCAGTAGCTTCCCGAGATTTTATTGAGGCACTTAACTCATTTCAAAAATTATGAAAATATTTGGGCAGCCTCCCCATATCATGTAGGGGATCCACAAAAATTGGCGTCTCAAAATAAAATCTTTTGAGCAACTTTTGTGCATTGGTTTTGAATATGGCATTTTTCTTAATTACCAATTTATAATACTTTAGAATTTTTAAAGCAAGTTCAAAATATTATTTTGAACTCTTGGAACTTCCTTGACAAATATTTTAGGTCACAAACTTTTGTTCAACTACTTAACATCATTTCACTAGAATTGTTGTTTGTTTCAAATGGACAACAATTATGCATGGATGCCTTGATGCATGGGAGGAAAGAAAAGTGAAAATTTGGTTCAAATTTTACAATACAAAAAGTGGGCTGTTACAATTCTACCCCCTTACAGGAATCTCGTCCCGAGATTCTAAGATTGCGGAAAGAAGTCGGGATACTCCTCACGAAGACTAGACTCCCTTTCCCAGGTTGCTTCTTCTTCGGAATGGTGAGACCACTGAATTTTTAGGAACTTGGTGGTCTTATTACGAGTCTTCCTTTCTGCTTCATCCAGGACATGGATAGGGTGCTCGCGATAAGTGAAATCTTCCTGGATATCTAGCTCCTCATGATTGACTCCATGGATAGGATCTTTGAAACAACGGCGAAGTTGGGATACATGGAACACGTCATGCACATCTGGGAAGTTGGCTGGTAACTCCAATTGATAAGAAAGATCTCCCCGCTTGGCCAGAACAGTGAAAGGGCCAATGTTGCGAGGGGCCAATTTTCCCTTGATCCTGAAGCGGCGAATGCCTCGAAGGGGAGAGACACGGAGGTAAGCTTTATCACCAATTTCATAGTGAACCTCCTGATGATGCTTGTCATATTAACTCTTCTGCCTTGACTGGGCAATCTTCAGATTCTCCCTTTTAATTCTCACCTTCTCCTCAGCTTCATTGATCACATCTGGACCAAAGAGGGCCCTCTCTCAGGTCTCGGACTAATTCAGCGGAGTTCGGCATTTTGTTCCATACAGAACCTCGAATGGGGCCATACCCAGACTAGGTTGATAGCTATTGTTATAGGAGAACTCTGCGAAGGGAAGATACTTCTCCCAATCCTTGCCAAAGGAGATGACACATGCCCTGTGCATGTCCTCCAGAACTTGGTTCACTCTCTCGGTCTGACCATCGGATTGAGGATGGTAGGCGATACTGAAATTGAGACGGGTTCCCATCGCATTTTCGAAACTCGTCCAAAACTTGGATACGAAGATACTTCCACCGTCAGAGATGATCCTCAGAGGGACCCATGCAATGGAACAATACAGGCCATATATAAGTCAGCCAGTTGACTCACACGTATCTCATCACGGACTGGTAGGAAGTGGGCAACCTTGGACAAATGATCAATGATTACCCAGATAGAATTGTTGCCCTTAGGAGACCTGGGAAACCCGTGTAACACCCCGAAAATTTGGACCGAATTTTAAATTAATTTTTGGACACCGGAAAAACTTTTTCGGGTTTCTAAATGTTTTCCTCGAACCCGTTGGTCCTTTATTTGACTTTGGGTTTCGCTCTCTTAGAAAATTCCCAACCATCCTCGATCTTTGTCAACCTTCACCAGAATTCCATGACATTGTTTTACCTGTCAAACATTGGTTCCATTAGGTGATTCCAAAATACTTCCGGTCTATCCCACTAAAGTCCCCACCGCAACTTTAGCTTGGAATAAATTCCACCAAGCTACCATATGCTTCCCTCATACATGTAGATCACTCCCATGGAAAAATATTTCGTAGTCCCACACAATATTCCAAATTTAAATCCTATTTCCTATTATGTCATTTCCGATCCAGAAATTATCCAGACACCTTCCACTCATCCAAAAATTCCACAATTTTGGGAGTTGCATAAATCCACCTTCTGAACATTTCACTCCACTGTCCCAACCTCATTTGATCAATATTTGAGGTGCTTCCTTTGTAGTACTCTTTTCTTGCCTATTAGCAAATTCCAAAGGAACCCCTCTTTGTATGTCTCCAAAAATTCTACAAAAATTCAGAGATGATCCCTAGGCAGCATGTAACCCATATATGTGAAAATATCCCATACCTTGTTGAGAAAATATTGGACTTTTCCCTCTTTTTATTTCTGCTCAAAATTTCAATAATTTTGGGAAGCATATAAAAGCCTTTCCCCTTTTCATGAAAACTCCCAAAATAGGTGCACATGACCAGCACCTATCTCAGGGATTTCTTTTGGCTCAAGCCCATTTACCTTAGAACCCCTAAACCTGTTTTTGCTTTTTGGCCAGTATCGTTTTTTAAAATTTTTACACAGACGAAGTTTCGAATTTGCAAAAACTTTAGTCGCCAAAGTTGTAGAGTTTTGAATTTTGCTTGCAGTGGTGAAAACCCCATCGCTTTTGGACCCCCGAATCGCCGGGAACGCGACGATGCCGCCCGTGTCACGCCCTAGACGCGCGCTTTGCTTAGACCCTAAACCCCGATTACTGCGGTGGACGGTGCCTAATCGGTCTGCTGCAGTGCACCTCGTGCGTTGCTGTGTGTCCAGTTCCCCCTTCTTATCTTCTCCACCGACAACACAGGACTTGCAGGATAAGTAGAGAAGCTCTCCCGTGCACACCCCCTGCTGCCGGGACCCCTTCCCAGAGCGCGGCCCAGTCCCACGACCTCGTCGCCGTCCTTGTCCAGCCTCGCCGAGCCGCTCATCGCCGCGGACGGCTGCATCCCGTGCCGCCATGGCCGTGTGGTCAGGCTCGCTCGTGAGCCAACCCCGGCTTCCCCGCGCCCCGAGCCCCATTCCTGCCCTTCCCCGAACATGGCGGAGCTCCAGCACCTCGCCGCGGTCCTCGGCTGGCTCGGCCGGGCCGCCCATCGCCGGCGGTAGTCGGTCTCCAGCGCCGCCCGTGCGTACACGCGAGGAGGAAGAGGTGGACCTCGTCCCCATCCCCGGGTCTCCGCCCTGGCCGCGGCCCCCACCGCCTCCACTCCATCCCTGCCGTGGCTGTGCCCCGGCGCTTCCAGCAGCCGCCGCCGGCGACGCCGTGCTCTCCCGAGCCGCGCGGACGGAGGAGACGCGGGAACAGTGTTCCAATCATTCGATTTGAAGCCAGCTTCTAGTTTCCGTTTTCCCCACTGGAAAACGTATTCCAGAGGAATGCGCAACCCTCCTAGCTGGCTGAGCGATGGTTTGTTATCCGCCGCGCGTGGGCAGCAGTTAGCTAACTGTCGCACGGCCATATCTTTGGATCCGTAGCTCCGTTTGAGGTGAATCAAATTTGTAAATCCGTGTTTTGAGCAGCTCTATCCAGCAGTATAATTGTTACATCTTTGTAAAATACTTGTATGACCAGCATCGTGTATGCATGCCTAGGATTTTTCCGAAGTACCGGCCGACCGAGACCCTGACCCTCGACGTGTCCGTGACCCTCCAAGCCAAACGGCGTCAATCTTCGGAGGCAAGCTAACCCCTTGCTATGAGCCATCCTGCAATGCTTGGTGTTTGATTGCTTAATACCATGCCGGGTGTATGTCTGTCTTCTGTTATTGATATATCTGTCTGCTATTATCGCTGCATGTCTGTATGTTGTCTATGTTTTATATTAACCTTGTATTGCTGTATGTGTATCGTATTGCTTTTAAATTATTGCACTACTTTATAACTGCTTATCTGTACATCACTCACATTCCCGAGACAATGGCCGGTGGTACCGCCTCAGTCAAAGGAATGGGGGAATTATTACAACTGTGCGTCTCGCGCTTGCGGGGCTTTGTTTGCTTCTTTCTTCTTCACCGAGGTGAGGAGCGGATGAATGTCGTCTTATGATCCTCGGAGTTGGGGGCATTTGCCAAAAGAGTTATTTGCCTTGTCCCTCCGTCAAATATGGTTGGCATAGACCACCCGGACTGCGACGCTTGGGAGCTGACTTTCCATTTGGTTCTTATTGCCGAGGTTGCTGACACCACGTCGGGGTAACCCTCGAGTGGAATGGATGCTCTCTCATTTTTACGAGTGCTTTTCGGTTCATTCTTGTACGGTGACACCGGCCGGGTCTACCGCCACCGTCATCCGTTTGAAACATTATGCTATTATTCTGTGAACACTAACCCCCGAGTGACACCGACCGGGTCTCCCGCCACAGTCACCCGGGTATTATTATTATCGTTATGTTGTTATCTATGCATGCAAGTATTATGTTGCTACTGCCTTGTTGTTGTTGTTGATATGTGATAATGATGTCGTGATTATTTTGCTGGACTAATCCTCTGTTTTGGGACTTGTTGTGATAAAACTTGATTAAATGAAACAACCCTCCAAACTTCGATAGGGTCAGTCCATAGTGCCACTAATCTGAACATCGAAAGCACTACCACTGTCGCTCACATGGGCGGGCCTTGACCTACGTAATCCTATTGAGCCTCCTTTGATGCCACCCTTTTTGGCAAGTCTAGTTGGTTACCATAGTTGGTCGGGGCTAGTCTTGCGAAGGTTCCGGAGCTAGGCGTCGCTCATGGGTTGGGGACGTGCCGGATTCACTTCTGCATAAGGCATATAGTTATGTCGGTGGCTATATAGGGAGTGTCTTGATGGCGTGAATGGTTGAGTGAGTGTATCAGACCGTTTTATGGATGTGATCCTAAAGTACCAGTTGTTAATGATCCACTTGGATGAGTGAAGTATTGCAACCTCTCGAGAGTGTCAAATCTGGATGTCTAGCCTCGTTCCAAGGTTATGGAACAACAGTTCAGTGTCGGTCACACTATTGTCTTTGTCGAGTCAGGAGGTTAAACATAAGTTCTATTTGAAAGAAAGATGAACAACCTGATTTCACTAAATGAACAATAAGTTGATGCAGGGAACGTTACTTGAGATGTGATTGTGAACCAAGTTTAGGGATGGCGGTGTGATGCGTTGGGAAGCCTATAGTTAGGCCAGAGCCCACATCAACCGTGCATGCCCAGGGTGAAATGATGAGGCCAGTGGGCCTAGCAGTGATCACAGGTGATGTTGTGTATTATTTGGTACCCACTTGGTACACCCGTCTTCTCGTCACAGGTAAGCCTTTTGTCTGATTGCCGGTGCACGATCCAACCCCACCTGGCTTGGACTCTGTACTGGTGATACCCCCATTGCTTGCTTATGACATGTTTGGTTGTCAATGCCATGCTACTTTTATGTCATGTATCTAGAGTACACTTGCCATGTTGTAGGAGTTTATTTCCAATATATATCTTGCTGTATGATTGTTGGATTGTTTGTAGTGAGTGGCGATTCTTGCTGAGTGCATACAAATGTACTCACGGGCCTTGTGATTGTGGCCAGGTTTTGTCGAGGATTCATCTTCCACCTTAGCAAGGATTTGAAGCAAGAGCGTGCTAGGATCAGTAGCCCAGCCAGAACCTGTGGAGTGGAGCCGCTCCAAGCCGTAGCCCCTCATATGTCTTCCGCTGCCAGTTAAAACTCTGAGTCGTGCCATGCTGGGATTGATATTTCGTCATTCCTGATGGCCTTGTAAACAATTTGTAGCACTGATGTGCCTGATTGTGTAATGATTTCCGCTATGTTACACTGTTGTGACGTGCGGCCAGTTATCTTGGGATGGCGCACGGGACGACTGCCTCTCTGGTGATATGTGCCAGGGAGGGGTGTCACAGAGCATGGTATCAGAGCACCAGGCTGGCTGTAGACTACCCTAGCATGGAAAGCCCAGCCTTACTTTTGCCCGACAAGGAGCCCGATGGATTTGACCCATCTCCGCCTAACCGGCATGGCTATTGTTGGTCAACAGTATGGCGCGGTAGGACTTGTCCCATTCCCCGAGTGAGGCTCACCGGTTTCTTCCATGAGAAGGAATCGACACTACCCATTAGTATGAGACCCAGTCCTAGCTGCCATATAACCCACCCTTGCCTGCTACCCTTGGCAACCCAACTCTCTTGAAGCAGGTCCCGCTGAGGAATCTTGCGCTCTCCTCTCTCCCAAGCACCTTAGCTTGAGTTTGTAGATGGAACCTACCCTTGTTTTCGAGACCACCGCTGAGTTTCGCCCCGGTTTTCCACCTCTGCTGTGGGAAGCTGCTCGCGACATTCTTGGTTGTGTTTCTCGGCCGGTGTACCATGTATATCGGTCTAACCTCTCCTCCCGCGTGAGCGAGTATCATGCTGATGTGTATGTCGCCACAAGTGCCTTAGGAAGCGCGGCGCCATATGTGATTCAAAGCCACTTCGTGGATTCCCCTGAGATGGCTCTCCAAGTTGCAGCTTGGAAATGTCTCGCTCGTCTGCGGTACTTTGAAGCCGCGACGGAACCTCCCGCGCCTCGCTTTTTCCCGCCAAGATCCCTTGCAGGCCCCAGCAACCCCATGGTAAGCATCGAAGTGATGTTCAACTCAACCTTGTCCCACCTCGAAGCCTACACCACCGCCTTGGAAAGCATTCTTACCAACCACTTGGAGGAATGCCATTCCAATAGGCAAGCCCTTGCCCGAGTCCCGCAGCCCACTGACAAGAGCCCAGTGGATACCAAGCTTTGCGTAGGACCAAAACCGCAAGATCCAGAAGGCAACAAAGTGGATGCCCAGACCAAGTCCCCACCAAGTGAGGAGTCCTAAGTTGGTAGGTGAGAATTTGTGAGGTTGTTTGTAACCCCTTGTGTTTTCTTGTGATGCATGTTTGTTCTGTCTGCGGTTAAGTTGTGGTTAGGTTAGCCCTGTGAAAAACTTGATGTTCTGATTCCCTTGTTAACCACTTGGTTGACATGTGACGGAATACCATGTCCTCTTCTTCAGTTGAAAAGTTTTGAAGAAATGACAGATCACATAAAAGCAGAAGTGGTATGTGTGAACCCAGACACATATGCACGCCTGTAAAATTAATGCAAACTTTGAATGGGATTATTTTGTAGTATGCAAATTATTTTGTGTGTGTTTCACAAGTTTAACTATTAAGTGGAAGTATTTGATGAGACACTGTAACCACGGTGTCCCGCTCACTTAATGTTGGCTCGCGCATAGGTTTGAAAAAAACCCCTACATGTAGCACCCCAAGGTTCCTCACCCAATATGAACCTTGTCTGGACGCATGTTAAAGAAAGGGCCCGAGCCCTCCACGAGCAACTCCCTCCCAAGCCTTAAAATGCTTGTTGAGTGTTCTTTCTCGCTAGAACACAGAAGGATTTTTGTAGAGTGTTTTCTGTCTATGTTTGCTTGTGCTTGCCTATACGGTATGGTTGAAATGATTATGCCATACTGCTGCAGCCGTTTTGTTTTGGGCCATAAAATGCAGAAATGTTTTATAAAATGATGTTTTGCTACAAGTAGAAATTCTCCTACCCATGTTTGTATCCCTGCCATTTAATCTTGCCGCAAGACACGAACTGTACACGGATGGACAATTTCCGAATTTGATGATGCAAGTTCTACTCCAACTGGGACACCGCGACTACTTCAACGTGAAGAGGTACCCCGAGACGTGTTATTTTCCTCGTATCCCGGAATTCTATAGGGAAAATTTCTTTGCAAAAACAAACTTTGGGAATGGCTCTATCCCACAAATTTTGGTGTTTGTGATCCCACCCTTGTGGCGCGAACATCGTTGTTTGAAAACAAACCTTGTTTCTTTTTCCGAACCGGTATATACATGAAAGGGGCACCTGCCATGTATGTATAGCTTTGGAAAAATAAAACCTTTTGTTGTACGCACATGAAAGGGGCACCTGTTGTGTGTGTATAACTTGTCAAAAATAAAACCTTAGGAGAAGGTTATCATTAGCATATCCATGCCTTTTGTTTATAAAGGTTTTTGAGTTCTTACTCACCCTAGTTGATCTTTTGTAGACTATTTGATAATTTGGTTGTAGATCTTGTTTGATCTTGCCCTGTTTGTGCAAAACTTTAGATTTTAAATTCATAAGCATGTGAGTAGATCCTATGTTGTTTGATTGTGCGAGCCCTACCATGCCATCCCTAGAATGCATTCAGTGCGATAAAAATATCGAGCCTTGAAGATACCAGGTTTTATGAAAAATCTCGTTGTGTGTTAATCTTTCTATGCGATTCCAATTATAGTGGTGGTAGAAAAGTTTACGCAAAAGGGTTTTAAATATAGGGGTATATTAAGACCGTACAAGGAATATCTTGTGTAACCCCGGGAATCTCTATAAGTCTCCGAATCTCGGGACGAGATTCTTTTTAAGGGGGGAAGGTTTGTAACACCCCGAAAATTTGGACCGAATTTTAAATTAATTTTTGGACACCGGAAAAACTTTTTCGGGTTTCTAAATGTTTTCCTCGAACCCGTTGGTCGTTTATTTGACTTTGGGTTTCGCTCTCTTAGAAAATTCCCAACCATCCTCGATCTTTGTCAACCTTCACCAGAATTCCATGACATTGTTTTACCTGTCAAACATTGGTTCCATTAGGTGATTCCAAAATCCTTCTGGTCTATCCCACTAAAGTCTCCACCGCAACTTTGGCTTGGAATAAATTCCACCAAGCTACCATATGCTTCCCACATACATGTAGATCACTCCCATGGAAAAATATTTCGTAGTCCCACACAATATTCCAAAGTTAAATCATTTTTCCTATTATGTCGTTTCCGATCCAGAAATTATCCAGACACCTTCCACTCATCCAAAAATTCCACAATTTTGGGGAGTTGCATAAATCCACCTTCTGAACATTTCACTCCACTGTCCCAACCTCATTAGAGCAATATTTGAGGTACTTCCTTTGTACTACTCTTTTCTTGCCTATTAGCAAATTCCAAAGGAACCCCTCTTTGTATGTCTCCAAAAATTCTACAAAAATTCAGAGATGATCCCTAGGCAGCATGTAACCCATATATGTGAAAATATCCCATACCTTGTTGAGAAAATATTGGACTTTTTCCTTGTTTTTATTTCTGCTCAAAATTTCAATAATTTTGGGAAGCATATAAAAGCCTTTCCCCTTTTCATGAAAACTCCCAAAATAGGTGCACATGACCAGCACCTATCTCAGGGATTTCTTTTGGCTCAAGCCCATTTACCTTAGAACCCCTAAACCTGTTTTTGCTTTTTGGCCAGTATCGTTTTTCAAAAAATTTACACAGACGAAGTTTCGAATTTGCAAAAACTTTAGTCACCAAAGTTGTAGAGTTTTGAATTTTGCTTGCAGTGGTGAAAACCCCATCGCTTTTGGACCCCCGAATCGCCGGGAACGCGACGATGCCGCCCGTGTCATGCCCTAGATGCGCGCTTTGCTTAGACCCTAAACCCCGATTATTGCGTTGGACGGTGCCTAATCCGTCTGCTGCAGTGCACCTCGTGCGTTGCTATGTGTCCAGCTCCCCCTTCTTATCTTCTCCATCGACAACACAGGACTTGGAGGATAAGTAGAGAAGCTCTCCCGTGCACACCCCCTGCTGCCTGGACCCCTTCCCAGAGTGCGGCCCAGTCCCACGACCTCGTCGCCGTCCTTGTCCAGCCTCGCCGGGCCGCTCATCGCCGCGGACAGCCGCATCCCGTGCCGCCATGGCCATGCGGTCAGGTTCGCTTGCGACCCAACCCCGGCTTCCCCGTGCCCCGAGCCCCGTTCCTGCCCTTCCCCGAACACGGCGGAGCTCCAGCACCTCGCCGCGGTCCTCGGCTGGCTCGGCCGGGCCGCCCATCGCCGGCGATAGTCGGTCTCCAGCGCCGCCCGTGCGTACACGCGAGGAGGAAGAGGTGGACCTCGTCCCCATCCCCGGGTCTCCGCCCTGGCCGTGGCCCCCACCGCCTCCACTCCATCCCTGCCATGGCTGTGCCCGGCGCTTCCAGCAGCCGCCGCCGGCGATGCCGTGCTCTCCCGAGCCGCGCGGACGGAGGAGACGCGGGAACAGTGTTCCAATCATTCGATTTGAGCCCAGCTTCTAGTTTCCGTTTTCCCCACTGGAAAACGTATTCCAGAGGAATGCGCAACCCTCCCAGCTGGCTGAGCGACGGTCTGTTATCCGCCGCGCATGGGCAACAGTTAGCTAACTGTCGCACGGCCATATCTTTGGATCCGTAGCTCCGTTTGAGGTGAATCAAATTTGTAAATCCATGTTTTGAGCAGCTCTATCCAGTAGTATAGTTGTTACATCTTTGTAAAATACTTGTATGACCAGCATCGTGTGTGCATGCCTAGGGTTTTTCCGAAGTACCGGCCGACCGAGACCCTGACCCTCGACGTGTCCGTGACCCTCCAAGCCAAACGGCATCGATCTTCGGAGGCAAGCTAACCCCTTGCTATGAGCCATCCTGCAATGCTTGTTGTTTGATTGCTTAATACCATGCCGGGTGTATGTCTGTCTTCTGTTATTGATATATCTGCCTGCTATTATCGCTGCATGTATGTATGTTGTATATGTTTTATATGAACCTTGTATTGCTGTATGTGTATCGTATTGCTTTTAAATTATTGCACTACTTTATAACTGCTTATCTGTACATCACTCACATTCCCGAGACAATGGCCGGTGGTACCGCCTCAGTCAAAGTAATGGGGGGGGGGGGAATTATTACAACTGTGCATCTCGCGCTTGCGGGGCTTTGTTTGCTTCTTTCTTCTTCACCGAGGTGAGGAGCGGACGAATGTCGTCTTATGATCCTCGGAGTTGGGGGCATTTGCCAAAAGAGTTATTTGCCTTGTCCCTCCATCAAATATGGTTGGCATAGACCACCCGGACTGCGACGCTTGGGAGCTGACTTCCCATTTGGTTCTTATTGCCGAGGTTGCTGACTCCACGTCGGGGTAACCCTCGAGTGGAATGGATGCTCTCTCATTTTTACGAGTGCTTTTCGGTTCATTCTTGTACGGTGACACCGGCCGGGTCTCCCGCCACCGTCATCCGTTTGAAACATTATGCTATTATTCTGTGAACACTAACCCCCGAGTGACACCGGCCGGGTCTCCCGCCACAGTCACCCGGGTATTATTATTATCGTTATGTTGTTATCTATGCATGCAAGTATTATGTTGCTACTGCCTTGTTGTTGTTGATATGTGATATTGATGTCGTGATTATTTTGCTGGACTAATCCTCTGTTTTGGGACTTGTTGTGATAAAACTTGATTAAATGAAACAACCCTCCAAACTTCGATAGGGTCAGTCCATATTGCCACTAATCTTAACATCGAAAGCACTACCACTGTCGCTCACATGGGCGGGCCTTGACCTACGTAATCCTATTGAGCCTTCTTTGATGCCACCCTTTTTGGCAAGTCTAGTCGGTTACCATAGTTGGTCGGGCTAGTCTTGTGAAGGTTCCGGAGCTAGGCGTCGCTCATGGGTTGGGGACGTGCCGGATTCACTTCTGCATAAGGCATATAGTTATGTCGGTGGCTATATAGGGAGTGTCCTGATGGCGTGAACAGTTGAGTGAGTGTATCAGACCGTCTTATGGATGTGATCCTAAAGTACCAGTTGTTAATGATCAACTTGGATGAGTGAAGTATTGCAACCTCTCGAGACTGTCAAATCTGGATTTCTAGCCTCGTTCCAAGGTTATGGAACAATAGTTCAGTGTCAGTCACACTATTTGTCGGGGGAATACTTTCTGGGTTAACCCGCGACCAGTGCGACTTAACTTACTCGCACGGACGAAGGCCCACTTGGGAGCAAGCCCAATATTGAACCGCCATAAGGGGAAAGATCTAGAAGACATATCCCGGAGGACGTGAAGACCAAGTAGTCTTTGAGTAGGCCTCTATGGATGTATTCCTTATGGGGGAAGTTTCCTTTGGTAAACCTAGCGAGCCTCTGTGTATATAAAGAGGACTCGCATGACTTAGAGCGGGTCAAGCTATCAAGCCCTAAACCCTAGCTCATACGGCGAGTACCAGATCGGATCGCCTCCATTGTAACACCTTGATTATCATATCAATACCAATCTAGGGTAGGCAGGAAGTAGGTCTTTTACCTCACATTGAGGGGGCCGAACCTGGGTAAATCTGTGTTGATCTTTGTTCCTGCGATCCCAATGTAACATCCCAAATCTGTAACCCTGTTTTATTAGCCAAAAATGTGGGCCAACAAAAATTTTCTGTTACTTTATGTGTGCTTGCTTGTGTTTGCTTGCTTGAGTGGTGTTTCCTTAAAATAAAAATTTGAAAAAAAAAACAAAGAAAAGAAGCACAACAAATTGTTTCCCACATAAAGTAATGTGACAAAAGTCACACAAACTTTTTCTATCTTCCTAAGAAAATCAAAATTTGATCTTCAAAACAAAACTTCAGTGGGGTGACATGGTGATCACTTCCACTCTACCCTCATATTCTTTTCCTCTCTCTATTTTTAATTCTATTCTAAATCCTATTTTCAAATTTTCCAAATGTTTCTTTAACTTTGGAAAACCATCAAAATCTTCAAACTACACTACCAAATTAAATCATCCAGTGGTGGCACAAACCCTGGAAAAATATTTGGAAACAAATTATGAAAAGAAATTTCAAAATTTCAAATTTGGTTTTGGTTCAGGGATTTGATCGAACACATGTCGAGCACCACTGTGTTCATCTCTGAGCCGAAATTCAACTTCCAAATTCGAGCTCGTTTTTGAGAAATCGAGCTGTCCAGCAGCATCTCCACACTCACCTCACCTCACTCACTCGAGGGAAGGAGAAGAAACGTGCTCGTTGACCCCAGAGGAGGCAAGGCGATGCCGCCACGCCATTGCCGTCCCTGGCAAGCTCCCGCACGGGTCACCTCGCGGGCAGAGCTGAAGCGACGCCGAGACGACGCCGCGCCGTGCCCGCCACACCACCTAAGCCCCTCCGCCTCTGCACGACGAGACCTGAGCGCCGCAGAGCCCTCTGGCGTGTGCGACGTCCGCGCCAGAGCACGCCGTGCGTCGCGTCGACGCCGAGGTCCACGGCACGCCCTGCACGCCTTCGTGCTGCCCTACCTCTCCCCTCTGGTCCAGTCACCTCCGCCGCGTCGCGTCCGAACCCCTCTGCCCCTCTGCTGCCTTGCACGCGCACGAGCCGGCCCCAGCGCACGCACCCGTGCTCGCCGCACGCCATGGCCGGCCGAGCACGGCATCGACGCCCCACGCGTTACCCTGTCCCCCTCGACCACTGACCGTTCCTGCAGCACCCCCTCGCTCCCCGCAACCCCTCTGGCGCCCTCAGCCGGACCCAGCGCCACCACCTTCCTCTCCCCTCCACCGAGCCGTGGAAACTCCGACCGTCTGCGCCGCTATAAAAACCCACCCCCGCACCCTCTCTTCTCCACACACCTCCACCACCTCCCTCTCACACTCCTCACCCAGAGCATCGCCAGGAAGGCGAGCTTTCCCCTGCAGCCACCGTGCACACGCACGGCAGTGCGCTGCCGCGTCGAGGAAGAGGTCGACCACGGCCAGGTCGCACCCCTCTTCCCCTGCTCTCTCTCTGGCCCCTGCCCGCACCACCATTACTCCCTTGCTCACCCGCCACGATTTGCCGGTGTTTCTTGCACAGCAGCGTCGCGGAGGACTCGCCGGAGTTAGCGCACGGCCGCGGAGGAGGAGCTGAGCACGCCGTCGACGGTTGGAGCCGTCCCTGCACGCGCAACTTGTCCCAGAAGCTCCCCACTCCCTCCGCCGTCGATTCCGATCATCTCCGCCACCTCCCGTGCTCTCAGGTGAGCTATCCGTGCTCGTCACCGTCGCCGGCGCGGCGGCGCCGCCCATTTATGGTTGACGCCGTTCGCGGCCACTGTGCGCCGTTGGATCTATATCCAACGGTAGCATACCGCTTCGTTTGTTTACACGCCGACAAGCGGGACCCACCCGTCAGCGTTTTAAACATTATCCACACGCGGGAATTTTTCCACTGAGTCACTGACCACCCGACCCCACATGTCATAGTTTTAAACATTATCCAGAGGAGATGATTTTCCAAATTCTTTTTCTCTGAATAAGTCAGTACTGGACCTAGTTTAGAAATTCAAAATCTCGAGTTCTAGGAATCCAAATAAATCAAACTCAACTGTTCTGGAAAGCTTATGAAATTCTTAAACTCACCAAAGTGGTCTCACCCCATTTAATTAAATAATAAAAATGTATTAGTAAAAATGCTCCAGAAGGTTTAAAACACTAAACCATTTGTTTCTGGAGTTATATAAATCCAAATAACTTGAAACCAATTTTGGTAGCTTTGTATTAGGATCCTTTAGCTCCCCAAATTTTGGTAGAATTAATTGAATAGTATAAAATCCTTAGCCTTTGGTTGAACTTCAGTGCACCCTTCTGCACTAAAACAATTAGTGTGAACTATTGGTAGATCCAATTGATCTAAAACCAATTTTGTTAGGTCACACTCAACCAAGGTTAGATACCCCTAAAAGGATTTAATTTTTGGAGCAACCAAATTTGTTTGGTAGCTAAAACTTGTTTAAAACCCTTCTGAAGTAAAACAGATGTGTAGGGAGTTTTGTAACTCCAAATGATCCCAAACCAATTGGGTGATCTTCTACACACCAGTAGCTATCCATAGAATTTTAGTTTGAATTTTTGTGACAAACATAGATTAAATGGTGAATTAATTAGTGTACAACTAGTTTCTGCCTTAGTTTGAAATTAATTAAATAAAATTTAATTCAATCAATTTGAAACCACCTTGTGTTGCTTGATGTATACAGTAGCTATTTGCAGCATTGTGATTGTTATGATGTGTTGATGCTTGAGCTAGTATAGTGATTGTTTGTTTTGATTGTTTAACGTTTAGACGATACCGTTGACGGATTTATCGAGGAAGGAGGTTTTATTGAACCAGAAGACCAGGATCAGTACCACTTTGTGGATCAAGGCAAGCTACTTCACTGAGCTTGCACTTCTATACCTCTATTTTAATCACATGAGTCTTCACTAGTATCAAAGATTTTTAAAACCTTTTACAAAGATATGAAAAACTATTTTGCCACCCTTGTAGATATATAAGGTAATTATCTTCAACTAGAGGATGGAAAAAAAAATGTTTATTCAAAACTCTTTTAAAAGTACTCGAATGAAGTTGAAGTACCGAACGGTCGGTATGAAGATGGTAAAGCAGAGTTTGGTGTTGTTTTTGGAAGGAAAAATGCACATTGTGTCCTGGTACTTACATCCCCAGCCAAAAATCTGTGCGACCACATTTACCCACATATGGGCAAGGGCGTAGTCATACAATTTGCCTGTGCTAGTACTGGAGGCCTCGACAACGAGGATAACCTCGTTCCATGAGGGGATGGTCTGAGGACCTACCCCCTGACCTGGGTCCTCTTCATTGTTGTCTACCGGAAGCCGGTATGGATGTGTCGGAGGAAGAGGATTGAAGGGCTCCCTTGGGTCCGCCGGGCAGAACTACGAGTCCTCACACTTAGTTCTGAGGGTTTGAGTGTCGATGGAATGTGTCGTAGCGGCAGGGTCCTATACTAGCATGAGCAAAGGACAGGCTATGGCCGGGAACTCAACTTCGCATACCTCCGGTATGGCGGGACGTGGCTGACACGATGAGTGACCGGATGGGTGTGGGAAAAGCGTACTACCTCTGCAGAGGGTAAAACTATTCGAATAGCCGAGTCCTCGGATACGGACAGTTGGGAAGAACTACTAAGGCCATGTGCAAAGTTTTGCAAACTCTGGAGTTGTGTTGAGGAAATTGACTTGGAAAGGGTTATTTCCCACCTGTGCCAATGAGTTGGTACGAGGTGGTGAGGGGTTTGGAACCATAACCAGGTTATGGTTGGATACCGGAAGAGTTCCGGAAAAACAGTTAAAATGGCGTTTTCTTAAAGGATAAACTTCTTCTCTCTCCCCTTTTCGAAAAAGGTTTTTGAGAGTTTTTCAAATAAAAGTTTTTAAAATAATAAAAGCTAGTGCTTCCTCAAGTTGGGGTAGTTTGCGAGTACAATCAAATGTACTCACATTGGTTTCGTCCCTGGCTATTGTCTTAGCCAGATTTCGAGGAACCCTGCGTTGAAGAGGAGTTTGGCGACGTCTATGCGAACTAAGATCTTCATAAGTCAGCTGCCTGTCGGGTGTTGTCGAGTTGGTTTAGCCCTACTACCGTAGCTTCCGCTGAATAAAGATGGTTTGGCCCTTGAAGGCACCTATGTATAATTAGGCCTGTATGGCCAGGTTTGTAAGACTTTAAACTCGGTGTTGTATGGATGTAAACTTTGATATTCAGTTCGGATTATGTGCAACGACAGACTGATCACGGGATCGTTGTGTTAAGCATAATCGGGTATTTCGGACGGCTAGTCCGGGGTCCCCACAGAGCTGGTATCAGAGCCATCCTGACTTTAGGAGACTTTAGTTAGCATGGGCGTTAGTCAAGGGTTACAAAAGTTAATTTCTAAAAAAAGGAAGTGAAGTATTTTCGAAAATTTCTTATCTCCCCAACCCCCCCCCTATTTATTTAAAACCCTACACTCATTAAGAGTAATCTTTTCTTGAACCCTTAAAATTTTGCACACTTGCTACTCCATTAAGTTTACATTATGTACTCATGTCACTAACTAACTTAAAATTTTGCTTAAAATTGTAGATGGCACCCAACGTCACCGAGTTCGTCCAAGTTAGGAAGGACGGCCTGCTGATGTTCGAGCAGGACCTGTACGAGTTGAGCCAGATTTTGGGACGCCCTGTTCCAGAATTTGAGGGAACTCAGGTCGATTCCCTCGGTAATGGGAACCTGTCCTGGCTCATCAAGTCGTCCGTCCGAGGCAGGATTCAGCCACCCCGTTCCAAGGACTTGGTCTACTCCACGATGGACACTACTTGGGTTGACGGTCTGACCCGAGTTATGCAGAGGCTACTAGCCCGCCTTTGTGAGGAGCACAAGGACGAGCTGGTTGGCACACGTTTCCAGTACTTCGGGAGGCGTGACGACGATGGAAACCCCACCTACCCCGCGCAGCACACTCTCTTCGGCGAGTACATCACCGACATGGAGGTGCTACTTCACGACACCCAGGAGAACCTGCGCGATGCTAGACTCAAGGTTCACTTCCAGCGTAGCTCCCTCGACGATGCCCGAGACCGTGAGACCCAGCTAAAGTGGGAGAATGATAATCTCCGCCTGAAGCTGGCCCGTCAGAGGAGGTCTATCGTCAGGCTCCGCAAGACGGTAGCAGAGCAGAACGAGATGATAGACGAGATGGAGCAGCAGGCGAACGAGATGGAGGAGGAGGGCGAGGATCTCCGCAAGGAGAACAGTGCCTTCATCAGTGATGATGAGGACTACCTTGAGGAGATGGATTACGAGGAGGAGGACGACGAGGAGGAGTTAGTTGACGAGGAGGAGGAGCCGTCTGAGCCAGTTCTCGAGGAGGAGGATCCCGAGGAGCCACCCTACGACTCAGACGTTGAGGTCGTCGAGCCTGGGGTTCCACCTCAGTAGTTGAGCGACGAGAGCACTACCTTAGGACTGTGTCGACCCCCCCTATGCGAGTAGAGTGTGTGTGATGGTTCCTAGTGAAATCATGTAGTATGTACATTAGGGTAGTAGGATGTTGTAAGCTTGATGTGTGAACTCCTTGATGTGATGATTGTGTTGAATAAATGTGATGGTCTTGTTTGACTAGTGTTTCATCAACCACCCCCTTTGTGACTTCATCGTTAGCCAAAGCCTCTTTGCCTTGCCTCTTATATCGTATCTATTCCAGGATGACGAACACTCGCCACAACCAGCACGCGGCACCACCACCACCGCCAGAACCCACCGCTGCTCAACTGCTTGCGATCATCATGGAGGATCGCCAAGCTGCCCGGGAAGAGCGTCAAGCTCATCTCGCCGCCCTGCAGCAACTTGCTGCTGCCCACGCCAACCAGAACCACAATGGTGGCAATGGAAATGGCGACGAGGGTGGAAATCAACGCTCTACCCTGAGTGACTTCCAGAAGACCACACCGCCCACCTATTCCAAGGGACTTCACCCCCTGGAAGCAGATGACTGGATCCGCACTATTGAGAACGACCTGGAAGTTGCCTCGGTGGGAGAGAATGAGAAGGTCCTGTATGCTACCCACTACCTTGCTGGACCCGCAAGAGCTTGGTGGGAGACTACCAAGACCCTCCAGCACGCAGGTCATGTCATTAACTGGGAGGAGTTCAAGGACAAATTCCGCAAGAAGTTCATCTCTAGCGGTCTTATCGAGAGGAAGAAGGATGAGTTCCGTAAGCTAAGGCAGGCAGGCAGAGATGTGGTTGGTTACCTGGATGAGTTTACCGATCTTGCTCGGTATGCTCCTGAAGATACCGACACGGAGAAGAAGAAGATGGAGCGTTTTCTGAATGGACTCCATGATGAGATGCAATGTGCCTTAGTTGTCCAGGACTTCCGTGATCTGGAGTCACTTGTGGACAAGGCCATTCAGCTGGAGACCAAGCGCAAGTCCATGTTTGAAGGCCGCAAGAGAAGGATGAATATTCAGGAAGGTTCCAGCAGTCAGAAACCCCGCACCTTCCAGCCAGCACCCAAGCCAGTTTATCGACCACCCCAGCTCCACGTCCCAACTATCCCAACCGTCCCAACAGCAACAACAATGTCCCCCGCCCAAACATCAACAACAACTACCGCCCCAATGGCAACAATCGTCCCGGAGGAAACACCAACACTTTTACCCCTACTGCCAGCGTTGTCTGCTTTGAATGCGGCAACAAGGGTCATTACTCCCGAGACTGCCCCAATCCCAAGAGGAATGCTCCACGCCCCAATGCCCCTGCACCTAATCCTGGACAAGGCCGAAATGGGAATGGAAATGGCAAGAATGCTGCACCCCGTGGCAATGCTGCTGTTGCAAGAGGCCGTCTGAACCACATCAACACTGAAGAAGCCCAGGAAGCGCCAGATGTTGTGCTGGGTACGTTCCTTGTCAACTCAGTACCTGCAACTGTCCTGTTTGATTCTGGTGCTACCCATTCCTTTGTTACCAAGGAGTTTGTTGTTAAGGGAGGTCTAGTCGGGAACCTCTTGTCCAAACCCCTGCTTATACAAACCCCAGAGTTCCTAGTAGAGACCAAGCTGTTTTGTCCCGACGTCTCTCTTGAGATCAAAGGAGAAAACTTTCCAGCCGATCTAATCATTCTAGGAACCCAGGCATAGATGTCATTCTGGGTATGAATTGGTTAGCAAAATCATGGTCATATCGACTGTGCCAGAAGAGCAGTATCTTCACCACAGACCAAGGAATTGAGTGGAGTATGCGTCACAAGCCAATCAATCCCAACCCTGTTGCCATGAAGGCATAGCCCGACCAACTCTAGATGAGATCCGTGTGGTCCATCTGTTTAAGGATGTTTTTCCGGAGGAATTGCCTGGTATGCCGCCAGACCGGGATATTGAGTTCGTGATTGAACTTATTCCTGGAACATCCCCTATATCTCAGAGACCCTACCGGATGAATCCAGAAGAACTGGTGGAATTGAAGAAGCAGTTAGCTGATCAGCTCAGTAAAGGTCTGATTCGCCCAAGCGCATCACCTTGGGGATCACCTATCATCTTCGTGGACAAAAGAGACGGTACCACACGCCTGTGTGTGGATTATCGCAAGCTCAATGATGTAACCATCAAGAACAAGTATCCCCTGCCCAAGATCGAGGATCTGTTCGATCAGATGAACGGAGCCCGAGTCTTTTCTAAGATCGATCTTCGGACAGGTTATCACCAGTTGAAGATTCGAGAGTCTGACATTCCCAAAACCGCCTTCACCACCCGGTACGGATTGTTTGAATACACCGTTATGTCCTTTGGCTTGACCAATGCCCCAGCTTATTTCATGAATCTCATGAATAAGATCTTCATGGAGTACCTCGACAAATTCGTGGTTGTCTTCATTGATGATATCCTTATCTACTCCAAGACTGAAGAAGAGCATGCTGAACATCTGCGTTTGGTTTTGGAGACCCTCAGAGAACACAAACTATATGCCAAATTTAGTAAGTGTGAATTTTGGCTAAGTGAAGTGGCATTCCTCGGACATGTTGTGTCTGCAGGAGGAATCTCTGTTGACCCCGAGAAAATCAAAGCCATTCTAGACTGGAAATCACCTACCAGTGTAACGGAAATCCGAAGTTTTCTCGGACTAGCCGGTTACTACCGCAAGTTCGTTGAAGGATTCTCCAGTATAGCCAAACCCATGACCCAGCTGTTGAAGAAGGATAAGAAGTTTGAATGGACCCAGAAGTGTGAAGATAGTTTCCGAGAACTGAAGAAGAGATTGACTTCAGCCCCAATCCTAATCATGCCAGACGTCACCAAGAGTTTCGACGTGTATTGTGATGCTTCACGTCTCGGACTTGGTTGCGTTCTGATGCAAGAAGGAAAAGTTGTGTCGTACCTGTCTCGACAGTTGCGACCGCATGAAGGGAATTACCCAACCCATGACCTGGAGTTAGCAGCTGTGGTTTTTGCTTTAAAAAAATGGCGACCCTATCTTGTGGGTCATCGCTGCGAGGTCTATACAGATCACAAAAGCTTGAAGTACATTTTCACTCAGAAGGAGTTGAATCTGAGGCAGAGAAGGTGGATGGAATTGATTAAGGACTATGATGTCGGAATTCATTACCATCCCGGAAAAGCCAACGTAGTTGCCGATGCCTTGAGCCGGAAGCCATGCACCCTGAATACCCTAATCCAAGCAGAGCAGCCAACCTTATTTAAGGAGTTCGAAGATTTCGGACTTGAATTGGTTAGCTATGGATATCTTGCCAACCTGGAGTTAGCCCCAACCCTGTTGGACCAAATCAAAGAAGCCCAGAAGGGTCATGAGAGTATTGAAGGTATTAAGAAAAAGGTACCCCTTGATAAAGCACCTGGTTTTGCCATAGATGCTGAAGGAGTTCTGAGATTCAAAGGACGCCTATGTGTGCCCGATGATAAGGAACTTAAAGGTCTAATCCTGAAAGAAGCCCACAATACCCCATACTCGATCCACCCCGGAGGAACCAAGATGTACCAAGATCTTCGTGAGAAGTTTTGGTGGCATGGAATGAAGCGGGAAATTGGATCCTTCGTGGCCAAGTGTGATAATTGTCAGCGAGTCAAAGCAGAGCATCAGCGCCCTGCCGGATTGCTCCAACCCCTTAAGACCCCCGAGTGGAAATGGGATGAAATTGGAATGGATTTCATTACCGGACTTCCTAGGTCAAACCGAGGCCATGATTCAATCTGGGTCATAGTCGACCGATTGACCAAGGTTGCCCATTTCATTCCGGTCAACACCACTTATAGAGGGAACCAGTTAGCAGACTTGTATATCTCCAGAATAGTAAGCCTGCACGGAGTGCCTAAGAGGATTGTATCTGACAGAGGCACGCAGTTCACCTCACGATTCTGGAAAGCTCTTCATGAAGCCCTCGGAACCCATTTATCATTCAGCACAGCCTATCACCCTCAGACCGGAGGACAGACTGAGCGAGTAAACCAGATTCTGGAAGATATGCTTCGTGCATGTGTCCTAGCCTATGGCTCTAAATGGGAAGATTGCCTTCCATTTGCAGAATTTTCCTATAACAATAGTTATCAGTCTAGCCTGCAAATGGCCCCATTTGAAGCACTTTACGGAAAGAAGTGTCGTACACCCTTGAACTGGTCCGAGACCGGAGAAGGAAAAGTGTTTGGACCAGATACCCTCCGTGAAGCCGAGGAGCAAGTCCAACTTATCCGTGAGCGTCTCAAAACAGCCCAATCCCGTCAGAAAAGTTATGCTGATCCCAAGCGGCGTGACGTCACTTTTCAACCTGGAGATTTTGTCTATCTTCGGGTGACACCACTCAAAGGGATGCAACGTTTCCATGTCAAAGGAAAGTTGGCACCCAGATATATTGGACCTTTCAAGACTCTTGCCCGTCGCGGAGAAGTAGCCTATCAGCTAGAGTTACCCCCAGAGTTATCGGAATTTCATGACGTCTTCCACATTTCGCTGCTCCGGAAGTGTCTTGAAGTTCCTGACCAGCCCGACGTTTTCAAGAACATTGACCACCAATCCATCGACCTGAACCATGATCTGACCTACCGCGAGAGACCATTCAAAATTCTCGACGAAGATATTCGTCTCACCCGGAGGAACAAGATCAAGTTTTACAAAGTCCAGTGGACTAATCATTCCGAAGAGGAAGCAACTTGGGAACGTGAGGACTATCTTGGAAGCGAGTTTCCCAACCTCTTTAGCACCTAAGCCTAGAAAATCTCGGGACGAGATTTATTCTAAGGGGGGAAGGATCTGTAACATCCCAAATCTGTAACCCTGTTTTATTAGCCAAAAATGTGGGCCAACAAAAATTTTCTGTTACTTTATGTGTGCTTGCTTGTGTTTGCTTGCTTGAGTGGTGTTTCCTTAAAATAAAAATTTGAAAAAAAAAACAAAGAAAAGAAGCACAACAAATTGTTTCCCACATAAAGTAATGTGACAAAAGTCACACAAACTTTTTCTATCTTCTAAGAAAATCAAAATTTGATCTTCAAAACAAAACTTCAGTGGGGTGACATGGTGATCACTTCCACTCTACCCTCATATTCTTTTCCTCTCTCTATTTTAATTCTATTCTAAATCCTATTTTCAAATTTTCCAAATGTTTCTTTAACTTTGGAAAACCATCAAAATCTTCAAACTACACTACCAAATTAAATCATCCAGTGGTGGCACAAACCCTGGAAAAATATTTGGAAACAAATTATGAAAAGAAATTTCAAAATTTCAAATTTGGTTTTGGTTCAGGGATTTGATCGAACACATGTCGAGCACCACTGTGTTCATCTCTGAGCCGAAATTCAACTTCCAAATTCGAGCTCGTTTTTGAGAAATCGAGCTGTCCAGCAGCATCTCCACACTCACCTCACCTCACTCACTCGAGGGAAGGAGAAGAAACGTGCTCGTTGACCCCAGAGGAGGCAAGGCGATGCCGCCACGCCATTGCCGTCCCTGGCAAGCTCCCGCACGGGTCACCTCGCGGGCAGAGCTGAAGCGACGCCGAGACGACGCCGCGCCGTGCCCGCCACACCACCTAAGCCCCTCCGCCTCTGCACGACGAGACCTGAGCGCCGCAGAGCCCTCTGGCGTGTGCGACGTCCGCGCCAGAGCACGCCGTGCGTCGCGTCGACGCCGAGGTCCACGGCACGCCCTGCACGCCTTCGTGCTGCCCTACCTCTCCCCTCTGGTCCAGTCACCTCCGCCGCGTCGCGTCCGAACCCCTCTGCCCCTCTGCTGCCTTGCACGCGCACGAGCCGGCCCCAGCGCACGCACCCGTGCTCGCCGCACGCCATGGCCGGCCGAGCACGGCATCGACGCCCCACGCGTTACCCTGTCCCCCTCGACCACTGACCGTTCCTGCAGCACCCCCTCGCTCCCCGCAACCCCTCTGGCGCCCTCAGCCGGACCCAGCGCCACCACCTTCCTCTCCCCTCCACCGAGCCGTGGAAACTCCGACCGTCTGCGCCGCTATAAAAACCCACCCCCGCACCCTCTCTTCTCCACACACCTCCACCACCTCCCTCTCACACTCCTCACCCAGAGCATCGCCAGGAAGGCGAGCTTTCCCCTGCAGCCACCGTGCACACGCACGGCAGTGCGCTGCCGCGTCGAGGAAGAGGTCGACCACGGCCAGGTCGCACCCCTCTTCCCCTGCTCTCTCTCTGGCCCCTGCCCGCACCACCATTACTCCCTTGCTCACCCGCCACGATTTGCCGGTGTTTCTTGCACAGCAGCGTCGCGGAGGACTCGCCGGAGTTAGCGCACGGCCGCGGAGGAGGAGCTGAGCACGCCGTCGACGGTTGGAGCCGTCCCTGCACGCGCAACTTGTCCCAGAAGCTCCCCACTCCCTCCGCCGTCGATTCCGATCATCTCCGCCACCTCCCGTGCTCTCAGGTGAGCTATCCGTGCTCGTCACCGTCGCCGGCGCGGCGGCGCCGCCCATTTATGGTTGACGCCGTTCGCGGCCACTGTGCGCCGTTGGATCTATATCCAACGGTAGCATACCGCTTCGTTTGTTTACACGCCGACAAGCGGGACCCACCCGTCAGCGTTTTAAACATTATCCACACGCGGGAATTTTTCCACTGAGTCACTGACCACCCGACCCCACATGTCATAGTTTTAAACATTATCCAGAGGAGATGATTTTCCAAATTCTTTTTCTCTGAATAAGTCAGTACTGGACCTAGTTTAGAAATTCAAAATCTCGAGTTCTAGGAATCCAAATAAATCAAACTCAACTGTTCTGGAAAGCTTATGAAATTCTTAAACTCACCAAAGTGGTCTCACCCCATTTAATTAAATAATAAAAATGTATTAGTAAAAATGCTCCAGAAGGTTTAAAACACTAAACCATTTGTTTCTGGAGTTATATAAATCCAAATAACTTGAAACCAATTTTGGTAGCTTTGTATTAGGATCCTTTAGCTCCCCAAATTTTGGTAGAATTAATTGAATAGTATAAAATCCTTAGCCTTTGGTTGAACTTCAGTGCACCCTTCTGCACTAAAACAATTAGTGTGAACTATTGGTAGATCCAATTGATCTAAAACCAATTTTGTTAGGTCACACTCAACCAAGGTTAGATACCCCTAAAAGGATTTAATTTTTGGAGCAACCAAATTTGTTTGGTAGCTAAAACTTGTTTAAAACCCTTCTGAAGTAAAACAGATGTGTAGGGAGTTTTGTAACTCCAAATGATCCCAAACCAATTGGGTGATCTTCTACACACCAGTAGCTATCCATAGAATTTTAGTTTGAATTTTTGTGACAAACATAGATTAAATGGTGAATTAATTAGTGTACAACTAGTTTCTGCCTTAGTTTGAAATTAATTAAATAAAATTTAATTCAATCAATTTGAAACCACCTTGTGTTGCTTGATGTATACAGTAGCTATTTGCAGCATTGTGATTGTTATGATGTGTTGATGCTTGAGCTAGTATAGTGATTGTTTGTTTTGATTGTTTAACGTTTAGACGATACCGTTGACGGATTTATCGAGGAAGGAGGTTTTATTGAACCAGAAGACCAGGATCAGTACCACTTTGTGGATCAAGGCAAGCTACTTCACTGAGCTTGCACTTCTATACCTCTATTTTAATCACATGAGTCTTCACTAGTATCAAAGATTTTTAAAACCTTTTACAAAGATATGAAAAACTATTTTGCCACCCTTGTAGATATATAAGGTAATTATCTTCAACTAGAGGATGGAAAAAAAAATGTTTATTCAAAACTCTTTTAAAAGTACTCGAATGAAGTTGAAGTACCGAACGGTCGGTATGAAGATGGTAAAGCAGAGTTTGGTGTTGTTTTTGGAAGGAAAAATGCACATTGTGTCCTGGTACTTACATCCCCAGCCAAAAATCTGTGCGACCACATTTACCCACATATGGGCAAGGGCGTAGTCATACAATTTGCCTGTGCTAGTACTGGAGGCCTCGACAACGAGGATAACCTCGTTCCATGAGGGGATGGTCTGAGGACCTACCCCCTGACCTGGGTCCTCTTCATTGTTGTCTACCGGAAGCCGGTATGGATGTGTCGGAGGAAGAGGATTGAAGGGCTCCCTTGGGTCCGCCGGGCAGAACTACGAGTCCTCACACTTAGTTCCTGAGGGTTTGAGTGTCGATGGAATGTGTCGTAGCGGCAGGGTCCTATACTAGCATGAGCAAAGGACAGGCTATGGCCGGGAACTCAACTTCGCATACCTCCGGTATGGCGGGACGTGGCTGACACGATGAGTGACCGGATGGGTGTGGGAAAAGCGTACTACCTCTGCAGAGGGTAAAACTATTCGAATAGCCGAGTCCTCGGATACGGACAGTTGGGAAGAACTACTAAGGCCATGTGCAAAGTTTTGCAAACTCTGGAGTTGTGTTGAGGAAATTGACTTGGAAAGGGTTATTTCCCACCTGTGCCAATGAGTTGGTACGAGGTGGTGAGGGGTTTGGAACCATAACCAGGTTATGGTTGGATACCGGAAGAGTTCCGGAAAAACAGTTAAAATGGCGTTTTCTTAAAGGATAAACTTCTTCTCTCTCCCCTTTTCGAAAAAGGTTTTTGAGAGTTTTTCAAATAAAAGTTTTTAAAATAATAAAAGCTAGTGCTTCCTCAAGTTGGGGTAGTTTGCGAGTACAATCAAATGTACTCACATTGGTTTCGTCCCTGGCTATTGTCTTAGCCAGATTTCGAGGAACCCTGCGTTGAAGAGGAGTTTGGCGACGTCTATGCGAACTAAGAACTTCATAAGTCAGCTGCCTGTCGGGTGTTGTCGAGTTGGTTTAGCCCTACTACCGTAGCTTCCGCTGAATAAAGATGGTTTGGCCCTTGAAGGCACCTATGTATAATTAGGCCTGTATGGCCAGGTTTGTAAGACTTTAAACTCGGTGTTGTATGGATGTAAACTTTGATATTCAGTTCGGATTATGTGCAACGACAGACTGATCACGGGATCGTTGTGTTAAGCATAATCGGGTATTTCGGACGGCTAGTCCGGGGTCCCCACACCCAAGCTCGGAGATGCTTGACTCGCATAATCCCACACCTACGAAGTCATCTATGACACCTGACATGACAAACCCACGACAGTTGGCGCCCACCGTGGGGCCTGCGGTCAAAAGCGTCACGTTCCGCGCAGGATCGAAATCAGGCTTCAAGGACATCGCCATCGGCCAAGTTGAAGACATCAATGGGGTCCCCTTCATCGATGACTCAGTGGGGACCCGAGGCAGATCGCATCGAGTTCGGATACATCGTTCCCATCGGATCAGTAAAAGTTTTCGTCGATCCGTCAGTCGCAGATCTATGGACGCGACTCAAGGAAGCGAATCGGTGAAGGAGCTGCGGCCGATCAGGGTCCGCGTATTGGAGGAGCTACAACAAGCTACGGCAAGATTGCCCATCCCCGTCCCGTCAAGACCTGTTTGGGGATCTCTACCAAATCAGGAAGGAGACCTCAAGATTGAAGAGATTGAAGCTATCAGGACGGAACTCTGTGAAGAGGCACAAAGACTCGCGGCTGAGCGCAAAAACTCCAAGAAGAAGGTCGACGACTCCGTCACTGCCAGCCGAAGCACCAGGCGGTGCGAACCAAGACGACATCTGAGCGCAAGAAACTCCAAGAAGAAGAGTGGCGACTCCGTCGTTGGCAGCAAAAACATCAGATCAAGATGGACAAAGGAGAGATGAAATCACAGTTCCACGGCAACCCAGAGAGCAACGTGCACGCCGCGATAGGGATATTGTCAAAGATAGCACCGGTTGGAGACACACGAGTGATAAGGAAGCTCGCTATGCGATCGACCTACTAAAACGCTGCTTTGCAACAAGCAAATATGTATGGAGTCACGCCCAATGAGCCGCAAAATGAGGTATCATGGGGAGGAGAAAGGTGCAGCGTCGAAGAAGTGGTCAACCAGCTAGCAGGTTTGCAGGTATCATTGGAAAAAGAAAAGAAGATAGAAGGCGAGTCACGGATGCCGGAGCGACTCAGCCATCCCAGATTGAAACTGATTCAGATGAAGGCTCAGCACCAGTAAACTCCTATTCATTATTAAAAGGACCAGCATGTTTGGAGAGGAAATACGACTCACTCGTTTCCCCCTGAACTTCGATGAGTCGCAGCGAGTCACCACCTATCGCAGTGACCAAGACCCTGCCTTATGGATAGAAGATTACGAGGCAAGCATAACAGGGGCTGATGTGACTCAAGAAATACGTGCGAAATACTTCCACTTGGCAATACAGGGAGAAGCTAGGGATTGGCTGTTAAGGCTGCCATCAAAATCAATAAGCACATGGGAAGACTTGAAGGACAAGTTCATCCGCAGATTCCAAACAGAAGATATGAAAAACCTTAGACAATGCATTCAAAAAGAGGACGAATCAAGCGGCGACTGGATCAAGAGAATCGCGGAGATCCTTGGCTCCGCCAAAAACTTAACAGTACAAGCTGCAATACAAGCTATGAGAAAGAACTGTAGATTTGAGCCGTTGGTGCACAAATTAAGTCGCGCTGAGCACAAGATTGATAGTTTCGACCAGCTTTTGGCAACGGCTGACAAGTACGCAAAGACAGATAAAGGGACAGGCGGCTTATCACAGAACCCAACGGGGAAACTGCAGTCGCGAAAACTGAACGTCGCGCACACCAGATGCAGGAGCAAGGGAGTGATAAGGCCTTACCCCTAATAACTGCAAGGGGATCTTCGACGTGCCTTGCGACTTACATCACAAAGGCGCAATGTCATTATTACCGGAGGTGGAAAGAAGGCGACACGCCAGATACAGCTCGCAGCAGATCGATGCAGCACAAGAATAAATCTAGCTCTCGTCAAGAGCCTGACGTTTTACCTAGAAGAAACATAGGACAGTTTCATACAGTGGAGGTACAAACGACGGATGGAAGCCGGAAGAGCGGTCAGATTTCAACGCCAGAAAGGTATCGTCGCTGGACAGAGCAATCGGTTATTTGGAGTCGCGGCGATCACCCCCCAGAAGTAAGAGATCCAGGACAGCCAGCTCTGGTGGTCACGCCAGAAGTCGCGGGATACAAGTTAAGTAAGGTTAATGGACGGAGGAGGAAGAGTAAACATCCTATATCAAGACACGCTCCGAAGAATGAACATACCCGAGACGAGGCTACGACCATCCAGGAAAGAAATTCAAGGCATAATCCCAGGAGCTGTTACGCGACCAATCGGAAAGATAACACTTGAAGTTAGCTTTGGAACAGAGCGGAACTTCCGCACAGAGCTCCTAGACTTTGAGGTTGTAGCAGTCAAAAGCTCATATCATGCGATCTTTGGAAGAGAAGCCTATGTCAAATTTACCGCTCGCCCCTGCTACGTCTACCTACAGTTAAAGATACCAGGACCAAACGGTGTTATTACAATATATGGAGACAGGCAGAGAGCGTTAGAGTGCGAGAACGCAGGCTCAGTACTCGCAGAAGAAGCCTGCATCGCCAACTCCTTACATGGATATCAGTCGCAGATCGATAATCGCAGCTCAAAACGAGTCGCGTTGGAGGTACCGCGGATGCGGCCAACAGGATGCAGCCACCGATGGTAAATACCCACCGAGAAGTCGCGCATCAGCAAGATAATGCCCCAGAGGTCGCCTTGATACAAAAAGAAGACAAGAAATGGCGCATGTGCATAAATCCAGCCTCGATCAACAACCCCTGCCAAAGGGGTTCAGTTATCGTGAGTCCTTACAAAGCAAACTCAACTCAACATAAGCCGCAGCTCAGTGCGGCTGATCGCCCAACACAGTGCTTCTGCTTCAACATGAGACATACATCGGAGCTATCATGCTCGACCCGAGTCGCTTTTAGCGACTCAAAATTGAACCAATCAGGTGTTCAACCCACTCCGTTAGGAGTATTAATTCGCAACTAAGTGCGATGAGTATCAAGTATGCATGGCCTGCGGGGAATAGAAAACCCGCATTAAAGGGCCTGCATCATCCTGTAACACCCTGTAAAACATCGAGTGATTATGAAATAAAGCCGGCACCCTTGACATTCAAGGGTTTGTCGTTTCGCCTCAACTATCATTGAGTCGCTGAGTCTTTTGAATTTCATATATCACTGACCCTTGAGGGCTCCTTACGAGCATCGCGAGTACCAATCGCACCTCAAATTTTGCCAAACTAGTGGCAATCCTTAAGCTAGAAGCGTCTTGCATTATGCGACCAAAGTACTGGGGTGTGGCGTCAATCGAGCTTGATTGCCTATCATGGCCGCTCTCGACCCTGAACACACATGTTCCTAGGAAATACTGAGCCGCGCGAGCGTCTACTTAATGGAATTATCAAGAAAAGAACCTGCTTATAGGTCACAAAAATACTGTTTATAATACATGAATATCTTACAGACTAACGGGCATGTCCCACATTATTTATTTTTCCTCTTCCGAGCAACAGGAGTGGGAATTGGCGCGGCTTGTCTCGCAGTTGCAGTCGCAGGTGTCCTAATAATCAGGGCGCCGCCAGACGAGGCAGAAGGGCCACCAGATACTGTTGCTGGAGTGGCAGCCCGAGATGACTCAGCTCCTGAGGACTTTTCCTTTGACACCTTGCTCCCATCAAGATTGAATTTATCGAGATAAGTGCCCAAGTCTAAGTTATCAACAAATTTTGTGGCATACCCGCGCATCCCTTTCCAGATATCGAAGTACTCGCTTATTGGCAGTTCAGTATCATCTGCGCTCATCGCCAGGCCGTGGCGAGCAACCTTGCCAACATCTATCTCTGGATAATATGCTCGAAGCAATGTCAAGACATGCGCGGCTCCGGCGCGAGCAGAGGATCGTTTCCAATCAGAGACATAATGTGGAGCCTTGAGCAGTTTATTTATCCAATACTCGCAAGATGTTGGGCCATCAGCCAGGAGAGATTACCGTCATAACTCCTTGGTAACCTTTAAGAAGCGCTGGCTGAAGTCAGACAGATATACCAGTTGATCCTTCAAGTTGGAACGGGACACTGGGGCCTCAGGTCCTATGTCAAAGAAAGAAAAGGCAAGAAACAAGTCAGAGACTAACGTTGGTTACCCAAAATATGTATGATTAAAGGAATAAAAGACCAACCAGCAAGCTGCAGGACGGCTGATTTGACCATGGAGCCAAAACCCTCAAAGGCTTTGAGCAGCGAGTTATATTTTTCATCTCGCGCGGCGAGTTCCTTTGCGTGGTCTCCCTTCAGGCGATCAATCAATTCAGATTTAAGAGTCAGCCCTTCTCGCAAAGATCTAATGACCTCGTCTTTCTCCATGAGTCGCTGCTGCATATCAGCTTCAAGTTCTTTAAATTGCTCTTCGCAGGAGTCGAGTTGACCTTTGAGAGATTTTATTTCCTGATCTTGGTCCCTAATGACCTCATTATGCTGCTCCAGGCGAGACTGCATCATTTCAGGATGGTCTATGGAAATGCCTTTACCCTTTATTGAGCCAGAAGCATCAAGCAAGGACAGTTCACGCTGAAAACAAACAGAGCAAAACGCATAGGTAAATTATC